>CM056384.1:45155319-45755319 GCA_029718625.1 Synaphobranchus kaupii
CCCAATAGATAATATTTAACATCTGTACGAGCACTAGGCTGCTTTATATTTTTCATTTTAAAAAAAGTATTTGTTGTTAGATTCAAAATGAGGTACATAAATGACTCCCTCCATTACATTGAGAACATAATTTGATTCGGTGGCAGCTCACTGTTGCTAGGGCAACAAGAGAAGGAAAAACCCTCACCATCAAGTATTTAAAATGCATCATTAATTACTAATTATCACACTAACTCATAATTCTTTTAAATAAACCTTTTGTTCAGTTAAATTCAAACTCCAAAAAACACAGTATTTTGTTTGAATAACACCCCTCTTAAGGTGTTTCATTTTGCGTTGAGAAAATATATATACAGTACATACATTTTTATTTTATAACAAAAGTGCCCTAGGCTTTGTATGTATATTACCCAAAATCGTTTCTGTTTATTTCTCGCCAATGGAATTAATTATAAAGTAGCATAAATCATATATCAATAGTAAAATGTGTGAAATCCAACAAAAGATTATGCTCAACCACATGTCTGTGTAAGATGAACAATTAATCACAAAAAGGCTCTCAGGTGCCGGATGCAGTATGTTATACAACAAATAATTTTAGAAAGTGCATTGGTTTCATATAAAATGCATTTTATACGTTTGATAGAGTTTCGCTCATTAGAGAGGCATGCGTTTGGCAAAAACTGTAGGGAGCTCAAAATCCCTCGATTGCTTCTAGCCCAATAACCGGGCCCCTCCCCCACCCCAAGAGCGTTATTTTTAGCAGGCATGGGTTATCTAAGCACTTCTTTTATTTTGATCCCAAAGGCTCGGCTTGAAGCGCCACAATCATTTGCTGCTATACAGCGAGTCCATATCCCCCCAGCAGAAACCCAATAGCTGGGTTTAGTGTCACTTGTGGAAGGGAGGATGAATTATAACCTCATGGCAGTAAGCCTTACATTGGCCTATCATATTACTACCTGTGCTTAATAATAAAATAAGAATTAAAAAACTAGCATTATAATAGTCTTGCAGAGATGGGTTGTGCAGTGATTTAATGCATTCATGTAATGCATATGAATGTAATACCTCAGTCTGTACATGCATCAGTGAAACAGCAGCTTAGCTCTCAAAGTTAAAGCTTGGATGCCATTGGGGGTTGAAGAGGGTAGCTAATATCTAATTTTCTTATGATTACTGTTTGATTCAAGTCTTTGACTCTAGCACAAGATCTTGTGTAATATAAGCCATTACACCAGTACATATATTTTAATGATACATCTGATTTATAAACAAATGTAGCGCAGATATGCCATCCATCTCATTTATGCTTCAACATCTTAGGTAGGACTCCTCTTAAAACAAAATCTCATTGGTGTAATAAAGCTGGATAATAAAAGGTTAAAATTAATATACTTCATATTTACAAGATATCCCTGTTATAGCTTTGCAATAAATAATTTGAAAATTTGTAATCAAATATTTTGTGTAATAAACTTTAAATTGTAATCTGTGACAAATTCTTTGATTAATAAAATTATTTTTGGTTAATAAAATGCTGGTTTTTTGGCTCCTGTCTATTAGTCTGCAGTTGACAAATCACACTTTTATTTAGTCATCTATTTATGTTTTTTTTATAAATGTATTTATGTTTTCAGCCAAAGAAATTCAGCTGAAACACAATCATTGAGAGCTGTTTGGTTTGTGCAGTAGTTCTTAAATCTCAGAGGACAAATCTTGGTTTACATGAATTCTCTTTTTGGTCTATAAATAAACTCGTCGATTCTCCGCTACAAAATTCTGTCATGAATCAAAGTGGTTAATGTGAATGACAACAAATTGAGCATGAGGTGAACAAATGCATAAATAGCTCCACAAATTTCATATACTGAACCATGCATGTGGAATGCACTTTTCACTTAGACTCATCATCACTGGAGGCTCTTGACCTCTGGCTGCAGTCTGTTACTATCCCTAGTCGCCGCGGAGGAACTGGACCAAACCAGAGGCCGCGGTATTTCCGTTTATTGCAAAGCAAGTTGTGGAGCGAATGCCCAGAGGACCGATGGGGTTTAGCGAACGCTACGAGTCCAAACGCAGAAAGGCAGCGTCAATGGAAACTCCCTACTGCGGACGAAGTGGAGATAGCCGGCGCCTCGCACGGCACTGCGGCAGAAATGAGCAGATATGGACTACAGAGTTGTGTCTGTGTAACTCCTACACCCATTGAGAGCTCACCCAGATTACAATCATCTGGGAGACACTTCACTAGGACCGGCTGTGCTTCACAACTGAACCTCCCTCTCGCATACTGTAGTGTGTCTGTGTGTCCGTGCGCGTGCGTGTAGCGAGCGGCCTGTCTTTCTGAGTGATGGGCCAGATGACTGTTTTAACTTTTTTTTTAAATGCCATGGTTTCGGTGAAACGAAAGGTCACAGACCAGCTCTAAAACTGTCTACCGAGAAGTCGAGGGCACGTAGCTTGGCCTCCCACCACTGTTGAGGCAGGGCCTTTGAGATAACATGCAGTCATGTACAGTCTGTCAGCTGCTGACTGAAGCAAGAAAAGAAAGGGATAAAAAAAACACCAGGTACAGTGTGGTGCAAATGAGATATGCAGATGAGTAACAGACTCTAATAATAATAACCCTAATACGAATAACTCTGCATGGTTCTGTTGCACTCTCTCTCCTCTCTCTCTCTCCCTCCCCCTCTCTTTCTCTCTTCTCTCTCTCCCTCTCTTTCTCTCTCTCTCTCCCCCTCTCTTTCACTTTCTCTCTCTCTCTCCCTCTCTCTCTCTCACTCTCTCTCTCCTCTCTCTCTCTCTCTCCCCCCTCTCTTCTCTCTCTCTCTCCCTCTCTTTCTCTCTCTCTCTCACCCCCTCTCTTTCTCTCTCTCTCTCTCTCTCTCTCTCTCTCTCTCTCTCTCTCTCCTCTCTCTCTCTCTCTCTCACTCTCTCTCTCTCTCTCTCTCTCTCTCTCTCTCTCTCTCTCTCTCTCTCTCTCACTCTCTTCTCACTCTCTTCACACTCTCTCACTCTCTCTCTCTCTGCCTGCCTGGCTTTTTAGGTGATTCACGACCTCCCTGACTCAGTTTGATTACTGACATGGTATAAACAGTGCCGGATTGTAATATAAACAGTTTAGCCTACACTGATTTTGATTTGCGCCTCCAGCTGGATGCAACCATAACTATTGTTTACAAACTTATTTGTAATAGCCTACTTCAAAGCATGAAGAGTATAAAAGAATTACTTCCCATTCTAAAAAGGCCAAAATGCTAAAACTCCACTCCATTCTCCAAAGGGAAAGCATCCTTTTGTTTCAGACATATAGAACATAATAGTTTGTCAAATTCTGGGGGGTCAATAGCATGACTGTGTAGACTACAAGCTAAACTGCCATGAGAGCATTATGTCCTGGACTATACACATTGGGCCTGATTTACTGAAACCTTTAGTGTGTGCTAAACGTTTTAGCACACGTAAAACTAATAACACAACCAATGATTGGTGCAAAACAAATATCATGACCAATCATTGGTCATGTTATTGGTTTTGCTTGTGCTAAAAGGTTTTGCACACACTAAAGGTCCTAGGAAATCAGGCCCATTGTCCTTTGGTTATAAAATGCATGATAACTCTAGAGTGAGTTGTCTATTGATGTAAAAGCAGGAAGGGTGTCTATAACTGCCTTAACTTATTTTATTCCCAGAAAATTATCGGGAATGAATATTAAATGAATGAGAAAAGGGTCATTTGAATGGAACCATTTATGAAATGCTGTAATCAATGGCTGCAGAGAGATTGGTAGATCTCTCAGAAGTACCTTCTGTGTGACTAGTAATCTCTCAAACTGTCACTCCCAGACAGCTCTTCCAGTATCTTAATTACGATCATGCATTCTGTCAGTCTAAATCTTTCCAATTCTTACTAACAGTTTCTTAATGTCACATAGATACAATAAATAACATGAATTTTATGATCAGTGTTGTCCTCATTTCACTAAAGTATGCTTCTTCATGCTTGTGTGATTATTTGTGTAAATTTGAATGTGCTCTTCAGTGTCTCTTCAGAGATTAAGCAAGCTGTATTATTGCATCCTTGGCAGTATGTAAATGACAACAGAGGAGTAAAATTAAGGTACGGTGCAAAACACGGTAAGCGGCTTTGAACACTCGAGCCTGTGGAGCAGTAATTGCTTTAAATAGCATCATGCTCTACAGTGGGTGGTTATGAATGCATGCAGATGTGATGTAAATTAGCAGTGTTATTCATCTTAGTGTCAGTGCGTGTTAGCCTGTCAGCTGTTCCCCTCCGCTTTCCCACACGCTTCTGCATGTATTTTGTATGTAAATCGAGTGCGTGCCCTGTAGGAATAAACCCAGCTGTATTTGTAACTCTTTCCATTGTGGTAAAGTCGTGTACACTTATCCAGTAGCGGAGGAAGCAGGCCGCGCTCAAGATATGGTTGCTATGGAAGGGAGAGCTTGTCTTGTTGTAATTAGTGTGAAGTGAAATAGCTTGACGTACAAGTACATGCCCTGGACAGGATACACAGGTCTATTGTAATGGCAAGTGGTAAAATATCTTAATATTGTAAATGCGGATTTAGTTTGACTTGACTGTAGACAGTTCACAAATGATACATCAGTTACAAGGCCATCGGACCAGGTATATGAAAATAAACAATTTGGGAATTGACCTGATAATTATCTATATTAATAGATGAAGCATGATCATCTCACAATGTTGGCAAGGTGCCGTGATTAGAGGACTGCCAGATCATGGGCTATCACTGACGGACTCCACTAGCTGAGCATTGGTTGGGCTCCTTTCTGTTTTGCGATGCTCTCCTCAACTTCAATATTCAATACTTCGGAAAATCGCTGTCAGTAAACACAGCACGTCGTTTTGTTAAAAATTATTATTTCTTGATGAGGGTTTTTTTTTTCTCAGAATAAATTTACTTCAATTAAAGGTTGGATTTTTCTCATTTTTTCAGTGTGAGATTAAGCTAATTCACCAAAAGGTTTTTTTTTATTATTATTTTTTATAACCCTTTTTACTCATCTTTAACAGGGGTGCCAATAATTGTGGTGGGCACTGTATCAGCAACATGCAGAAACGCCGCCGACTTCTCATCTGAGATGGACTGACGCAAAGTGGAAACGTGTGCTGTTGTCTGACGAGTCCACCTTTCAAATTGTTGTTTTTGGAAATAATGGACATCGTGTTCTCTGGGCCAAAGAGGAAAAGGACCATCCCGATTGTTACCAACGCAAGGTTCTAAAGCCAACATCTCTCATGGGATGGGGGTGTGTTAATGCCCATGGCATGGGTAACTTGCACATATGTGAAGGCACCATTAACACTGAAGGGTACATATGCATTTTGGAGAAACATATGCTGCCATCTAGATGACAGCATATGAAGTGAGTGAGCGGTATTTATCTTTTTATATCTATAGCCTAAAATTGCGGTCAAAGTTTATCTCGTAGGTAAGTACGAGATATTATGTCGTACGTGCGAGATGTGATCTCCTACGTACGAGTTGTTGGTCAATGTCGGTTTTGGCCGAAGTTGATGGCAAACAAAAAAATATTCACCTTGCCTTTCAGGGCTTCCATAGAAAGGTGATGTAACACAGTCGTAAACATGCCCCTGTCCCAAATTTTTTGGGACATGTTGCAGGCTTCGAATTTACAATGATGGTATATTTACAAAAAAACAATAAAGTTGACTAGTCAAAACATTAAATATCTTGTCTTTGTACTGTTTTCAATGGAATACAGGTCAAAGATGATTTGCAAATCATTGCTTTCTTTTTTTATTTGCATTTTATACACTGTCCCAACATTTTTGGAATTGTCGTTTGTAATACAGTCCCATAATTATCCAATAATTAGTCCCTTCAGCAAATCATTGTCATTCAATATTTAATCAATATCCCAAATCTGTATGTTTTATATGTATATAAACATGCAGCCATAAATGATGGTTTGAGGCGCCATACAAAATATTGGAGAAAATATTTTTTTAACATTTCAATCCGTTCAATCCAAGATGGTAATTGGGCCAGCCTCTTTTCCGCCAACGAGTTCAAGGATGATAGAAATAAACTGTCATTTTGAACTCTAAAATTGTTTTAGGGCAAACTATCTGGTTCAGCAGTTTATATTTAGAAATCTGCTAAAATGGCACAAGCACACACAAAATGTGTCAGACATAAAGCAGTTACACACACAGCTCAACAGGGGATGGCCCAAATTTAGAAGACCATCATTTGCTCCATTTTGAAGATGACATGACTGAATAAAATAAGTAATTAAAACAACTTAAAATATAAATATATGTTTTTCCAGAAGCTGTTTTGATTCTGTGGGGTTGGTGAGAGATGCAAATTTGAAAGTAAAAAATTACTGCATCTTATGTTAAGTGATATTTGTAATCAGCCTACTTCAGCTACACATTACTCACTGTGCCTGTCTACTAATTAAATTAAATTAATTTAATTAATTAACATACGGTTCTGAAAGTGGTATATGTTGTGCACTTGATTCTCCAGACTCAAATTATCCCCATTAAGGACCTTTTTCAGGCACAATTTATTTAATATGGCACCCGGTGATACACAAATGTACGCTCCAGCTGTTTCAACTCTCATGCAATTGAGCAGTTTTACACTGGCCAGTCTGTGCAATTCACAGGGACAAGGGAGGGGGTGTATACACCTGAGTGATGTACAACCGACAGTTTGCACCAGAATGCCCATTGCACGTTGGTTGATGCAGAGGGGCAAGGATTTATTTAGCCAATTAAATTCGGGGCATGATTAGATAGAGACAGGGACATCTAGATTGGGAATAAGGCCAGGCCGCCAGAGGATCCCCCAGCTCGCAATAAGTGCTAGGGGATCTTTAATGACCACAGCGAGTCTGGACCTCGGTTTAATGGCTCACACAATAGATGTAAAAAATGCTAAGCACAGAAAACAGCATGGTTTATATGCTCATGGGAAGCTGCCTGTAGTGAAAACCCCCCCGTTTCACACAGATTAAATCTCATCTCGTGCACTGTCAACACAAAAAGCTGTGCAATACAGATTTGCAAAGCATATACTCTCTATACATCTGTACACATATACTTGCCAAAACTGGTGTGGTTACCAGATTATTGGTATCAAAATGATTCCAAGTTACAAATATTTTGCCCATACAGGTCTACAGTAAATGTTATGATTTATAGTTTTGCAGTGTAGGCAACATTAGAGATGAGATGTTAATTTATATGTGAATTCAGCACACATGAGTCACAGCATTATTTTTAGTCATTAGGGTTTCATCAATTGTGTAAATGGTTGAAATTTCATTATCAGAGAGTGAATGCTTTTCTCAGTTAAACCATACTGTTTATTGTGCAATGTATGTTGTTGTGTTTATAGGGAGCCGTAACAGATTGCTGCGGTGCTGTGGATTCCTGTAGTATGCATGTTTATGGAGATATTCATGCATTGCTTTAACCATATAAAGCCAGCCGTTAGTACTTAGACAGTGCTGCTATTAAAATACAGGACATATTTTTATATTGGCTCCAGAAAGTTCAATGCAATTAATTTCAATTAAATGCCTAAAATATAAACCTAGATCGCTAACCAAGCATCAAGAAGTGTGTGTATTGTGTAATTGCTTACTAGTATGAACAGATGTTATTATTGACTTTAGTAGATAAAAGCAGGATAGGCGGGAATGATCTACAGGGAGAATTAATGATTGGGGGAGTAAAAGATTTATGATGATGCAATTGGCTAGAATAAGGAAGAACAGACAGATGAAGATATGAAGGAAGATTAAATGAATCCAGGTATTGGGCTTTATTGTGTGGCCATAACAATCTAGATCTATATATTCTGCACATGAAGTCTGAGGGCACACACACAAATGTACACTATGGGGTTGATTTACTAAAGGTTTGCGTGTACAAAAACATGTGTAAAAGTGTTAGCACCCACACAAAAACATCCGAGGTGAACGACTAACGACGTGTAAAGAGGATTGCTTGTGCTAAAATGGAAAGATACGTTGATTTCAAATTTTTGCAAGTTAGCCTGAATGAATATGCAAAAATGGGCATCCCTACGTTATTTCACAAAATAGTGGGAGGAGGTCATGCAAATTAGCATGTGTGAAGTGATTTACTAAGCTTGAATGGAAGTTTACAAAAGGTATTTGTGGGTGCGTTTTAGTACAAATGGAAAGCAGGGCCAAAAAAAAAATATTGTTTGTTTCTGGTTGGTTGTCAGTTAAGGTCATGGGTAGGTAGGGAATTTATTTTATTTTATTCATTTTATTTTTTCCCAGGTAGGGATTTTTTTTCCACGACAACATAGATAGCCTACATGTACTCTACCAGCATGTTTGATATTCATATATCCATCTATTCCTATTAAACAGGTACCTGACATGAGATGTGGCATTTAGTTCTGTACCATTGGCATTTAAGACATCTAAAACAATATTTGATGTAATACCTTTAATAGTATTTATACCATGGCTTGGCTAAATACTCGATTCTGACTGGCTGGAGGGTGGGCATTTATTACCGCCCGGCAATGAAGTAGCGCCGGCAACATTTTAATCACCGTTCTAAATTAATACGCCGTCTACGTTATCTGCTGCCAGCGCCATTAGAGTCGACACTTTTATGAATGGTATCCATAGCAACACCAACAGCTGATTAATAAAGCCGGCAAATAACGCTAAATCCGCAGATTTGAAAAGTTTGTCTTCGCCAAATATCTTAGTTACAACAACTTTAATCTAGCAAATAAGTTTTGTGGTTACAGGTGCAGTATTTATTCAGTTTGGAAATATGAACGTAACATAGTAGGGCTTTAGCTACCTAATGTAATGTAACGCTGACGTGAGCAACGCTGGTTGCGAATGCGAACAAGTTACTTCACAAAGCACGTTAATCTGTATATTAAAAAAACATTTTATCCAGCGAAATGTCTTAGATATGACAAGTTACATCTAATAGTAACAAACTCTGTATCTACAGTAGGCTATTTTTTTCAGATGTTCCCATCTCATGATGCAGATCGTGAAATGCAATTTCCCGGGCTGTTTAAAATAGGCTGCGTGACCAAAGCATTTTTAAAAAGCAAGACGGAGAGAGGGAGGTAAATTGAGTTGCGGTTTCATGCAATTTTCTTAAATAATGTAACTAATGACAAAAATAACCAAAATTGGTGCTAATTTCAACTTTATAAAGTTGAGAAGGAACTATTTGCTTCCTTATAAAATCAATTGTTTTCAGAACTACCAACGAGAGGTTTTTGCATAACTACGGACAAAATAGAACTAGTAACGAGAAATAGAATTAGCAACGAGATGTTTTCTGTTCAAATAGAACTATCAACGAGCAGTTTTGCATGACAGCGGCAAACTACATGCCAAAATGGCCTCGGAACGATATTTAAATTTCAGCTGATAAAGTCGATAAAAATCAATAAATATAAATGTGACTATATATAATAGGCTAATTGTTGGTAACCATGGTATAAGCGCAGAAACCGCTTCAGAAACTCTTCTTTTTTTTTCCCCCCAAGCTCATAAAATAAATATGGGTCGCACATAAATCGGCAGGGTCGGTCGGAAACCAGAAACAAACGATTATTTTTTTTAGGCCTAGGTATTAAAGGACACGGAATTGAAAAGATGACGGCTGTCATTGTAGCAAGACACGTAGCCTATGGGTATGTTTGAAATATCCATAACTGAACGCTCTGAATGATTACATAACAATGGGAGCTAATTAACTGGCCCATTCTACACAAAATACAGAAGAAGATTATTTGTGGATAGCCTAGCTACATAGGCTACATCATGAACAGTAAGAATATTTTTTTAAATCATGAAGCAATAACAGTAACTAGTATTTGAATCAAACAAGCAATATGTCTATTATAACAAACAGTGAATAACAAGCAAATCAAAACTTTATAAAAATAAAACCCATGATCAAATGGAAATGTTGTTTTATGTGACACTTAGAGCGCAAGTAGGCTTAGTGCTAGTAAGTATAATTATGATAATTTCAGTCCTGATAAACATCTATAACTCCCAGCAGAAATATCCAGTGAAACAGTTTGTAACAGTAGCCTAGGCTATACCCTACACAAAAAAAATACCATAAAAACAGCAACATTTCTGTTGAGTCTTTTTACCGTTTTCTTACAGTATAACCATTCCAAACATGCAAAATATCTCATTTAAATATGGCTGTTTGAGGCTGGAGTAATTTGCATAATGACTCTTAGCGTGAAATACAAATACGTTGGCTGCGCCTGCAAAATAACACCCCTTATTTGGCATCTTAGTAAATTGAACCCGATATGGCCAAAAAGACACCTCTTGGTCTGGGACTGTTTTTCATGTTTTGGGCTAGGCTCCTTAGTTCCAGTAAAGGCGAACCATAACTTAACATTCTAGATGATTCTGTGCTTCCAACATTGTGGCAACAGTTTGGGGAAGGCCCCTTCCTGTTTCAGCATGACAATGCCCCTGTACACAAAGCAAGGTCCATACAGAAATCAGAACTTGACTGGCCTAACCTCAACCCCATCAAACACCAAGTTTGGGATCAATTGGAACGTCAAATATGAGCCACGCCTAATCGCCCAACGTAAGTGCCCGACCTCACTGATGCTCTTCTGGCTGAATGGAAGCAAATCCCCACAGCAATGTTCCTACATCTAGTGGAAAGCCTTCCCAGGAGAGTGGAGGCTGTTATAGCAGCAAAAGGGGGACCAACACAGCTACTTTGTGTTTTTATTTATTTTTACCATTTTCCATATTTTAGATAAAAGTAAAGATATCAAAACTATGAAATAACACAAATGTAATTATGCACTAAGAAAATCTTAAACAAATCAAAACTATCTTATATTTTAGATTCTTCAAAGCAGCCACCCTTTGCCTTGGTAATAGCTTTGCACACTCCTGGCATTCTCTCAACCAACTTCATGAGGTAGCCACCTGGGATGCATTTCCAACAGTCCTGAAGGAGTTCCCACATATGCGGAGCACTTGTTGGCTGCTTTTTCTTCACTCTCCAACTCATCCCAAACCATCTCTACTGGGTTTAGGTTGGGTGTTATGCAGCACTCCATCACTCTCCTTCTTTGTCAAATAGCTCTTACACAGCCTGGAGGTGTGTTTTTGGGTCATTGTCCTGTTCAAAAACAATTAACTAAGCGCAAACCTGATGGGATGGCGTGTCGCTGCAGAATGCTGTGGTACCCATGCTGGTTAAGTGTGCCTTCAAGTGTGCTATATATATATACACACACAGTGCAGTCGATAAGTATTTGGACAGTGTGACACAATTTTTATTGTTTTGGCTCTGTACTCCAGGACATTGGATTTGATATGAAAGAATAAATATGAGGTTAAATTTCAGAATGCCAGCTTTAATTTAAGGGTATTTACATCCATATTCAGTGATCCAAGTAGGAATTATAGCCTACCCGCACTGCATATGTACATGTTTATTTACGGACTGAAGAGTCCATCCATTGCAGTTATTTCCATATGAACCCTGAATACTCTCTGTGCTGTATAGGTAAATGGTATTTCCCACCATCCCACAACTTGGCAGAAGGCACCCGCCCGTGTGACTGACCGTACTCGCACCAAAGAAATTAAAAGAAATATAGCTCTGTTCAGACACTTACGTATCTCAACCCAAAATAAAGAAAAGAAAAAATGTTCCCCTCAGAAGTACAGTTCCTACTGTCGTAGACCATGGACTCACTCTAGAAAAAATTCAGCTTTTTTTTTTTTTAACTTCAATTTTATTTGGGCTTATCATGGCTTGGCTGTTATCTACGTAGTATAGTCTTGCTCTCTGAGTGACACAGCCTTAAAATGATGCCCTAAAGCTATTAGTTAGCCAGTAGTATGACCAATCTCATTAAATGAGATCAGAAAGGGTAGGTAGCTGGATGCAGGTGAGCTGAGTGTCCAGCCTTGGATGCATGATTCAAATGTGACTTTTTTACAAAATTAATTTTGGTGTTCGATGAACTGGTCAAACCATGGAAGAAGAAAACAAACTTTTATTTGTAAAGTCCAAGTAATGTGTGTGTGTGTGTGTGTGTTTCTGTGTGTGTGTGTGTGTCGTGTGTGTGTGTGTGTGTGTGTGTGTGTGTGTGTGTGTTTCTGTGTGTGCATTTTTTCCCCATTTGGAATGCTCAATCATAACTATAGATCTGTCCCATCCCAGCATCATACTCTATCAAGACTGAACATTAACACACTCTGAGACACATGCAGCCAACTGCCATTTATTTTTACTCTGCAACCTACCAGCTGAACCATGCAATTACTAACCTGCTAGGTCACAGGTGCCCAATCAACACTGAATGATGAGTCAAGGAACACCCTGCCATCAGCAGTCACTCCCTGGGCTATGCTATAGCCAATTATCTATTTCCCAGAGGGATTCCTGGCCACAGTACAAGTCAGGTCATAATTTTACCTGGACGATGGGGAACATTACTACATTAACAAGTACATTTCTGCTGAATACACCAATTGGCAGGCCCACAGTTAAAATATACGTTTTGTTATTATTTGTTAAGCATTAGCTAGTTAAACGGGCATTACTGAGTGACCAAATACCTGGATACTTGTTAGCACTCCTAATGTCTGTACATTACCCATGTGTTATATGTTTAGCAATGGTAATGACATTTAGTAACAGTAACCTATCCTTATATGTTTAGCAACACTAATGATGAACAGAACCCATCCAAATAATGCCATGAACTGACTGTTCCCCATTTGTGGAGCATGTCAACTTACAGGGACAAGTAATTCAGGCAAGTTAACACCAGCAGGGAGAAAGTATATAGTAAGACAAATGAGCTTTGACATTCAATTATTCTCAGCTCACTCTGAATAGATGGAATCCTTATGTGCCCCAGTTCTGTATCTTCTTAAGTCTTCTGTCTTATGCTGTGCTCTTGTGCTGAGCTGAGCTATAAAGCACCATGAAGATAGGCCCGTCCTCATTATTATTATACATTTGCAACACAATTATTCCATAATTCTATTCTATTTGTGCCACGCAGTTTCTAATTTTGTAATTTGTATGTACACGCATATGATGTATATGATGTCTTTCTATAAAGAAGAAATAATTCTGAACACATCTTGAAAACAAACATGAACTTTGAATTTATATAAGTAAGTGTACGTGTTTTTAACACAAATAATGAAACTTGATATATACATAAAACTATGATTTTATGCGTCAAAACATAAAATCTGAAAAAAAGTCTGAAAGAATAATGGATATATTAATATAATGATATTGGTAATTTACTGCATATGACCCACTATTAATCATTAGTGGAAAAAACGAACAACAAAACAAATCCAAATTTTAATGATTATGCTTGTTCTTATAGTTTTATCCTATTCCCCCCACTTAAAACAGCACTGGGATACTGCAGCTCAATTTTCAGGCCAGTTACTATTTTCCAGAATACAAGAAAGAGAGCATAAGATAACCATATCTGTCACTGATGTGACCTGTAGACACCTGGTGAGTAATTAGGTCTGCTTGTGCAATGATAACCAAGTATTAGCCATCCTCCCATGGCAGGTTGAAACCAACTGTGACACAGTGGACTCCCCCCATAACTGCCAAGAACTAAGATTATGGCTTGCCATGTCTAGGCTAGGGTATAGGGCTTAGCTTGTGCTTAGGGACAAAATTTTTACAGAGTGTAAAAATTCAGGAAGCCATATACAGTATTTGTATGCCATTTACAGAATACAGAACATATTCAAAATATATTAATATACTCTAAAAACAAAATATTTAATGTCACACACAATGTCTACACACACACACACACACACACACACACACACACACACACACCGTTATACTAATTTTGAAAAAACTCTATAAGGGAATAACACTTTAGTGTTTAAACCTGTGATAGGATACATTATCAAATTTATCACAGATTTAAACTTACCTTAAACCATGGTTTCATCAAAGAATTGTGAAAAATGTTTAAAATGCCAGATACAGTGCACTCCAAAAGTGTTAGGACAGTGACACATTTTTTGTTGTTTTGTACTCCATTCCATAGAATCAATAGGAAAATGAGTCAGGAGAAACAACCCAAGTGATCGATCCATGTCTACTGCATATCTGGCAGCAGAGTGATGGTTTGAGGCTCGTTTGATATCTCAGACCCTTGATGAATTACAGGCATTTAGCCAACCATGGGTTTCATACTATTCCCGTGTAATTTACAGCTAAATCTAGTTCAACCCCCCAATTCCCATACAGATTCATTCAAATGCAGAGAGGTTATAGTATTGCTTGTAAGAGTACCTGAAAATAAGATATCACGAGTCTTTTTATGTTATTGGGTCACAGATATCAAGTCAAAGGATATACAACCAAATATTAAATATGATGACTTTATTTAAGTTTGTTAATTTGTCCAATTACTTTTGGTGCCCTAAAATGGGGGGGACAATGTGTAAAAACTGTGTAAAAATGCTACAATTGCTACACGGTTCACCGAATATGGATGTAAAAACCCTCAAAATAAAGCTGCCTGAAAGTATGCACTTGAACCTCATAGTCACTGTTCAATTTCAAATCCAATGTGCTCGAGTACAGAGCCAAAACAACAAAAATATGTCACTGTCCTAACACTTTTGGAGTGCACTGTATATCAATATTTGTAGAGGAACAAAATATTTTGACCACAAGACAAATTGGCCACCCTCAGGAAAAAAGACAACATACTGTACATATACAAGTAGCAAAATGTGAGTTGAAAAAACCTAAACCCAGCCAAATTGCCATAGTTTAATACAGGATTAATTTATACAGTACTAATACATACAAGTCCATTTAAAACCTGTGTGTTTGTACAATAGATATATTGTCATGCCTGGATATCTAGGTGTTTGGTAGACATTTCTATTTGCAACATACAGTACGTACAGCATTTATTTTTTTAGCCGTGGGTTTTGCAGTGCCATCAACAAACACAGACCCGCTGTGTAGTCAGCTTGAAAAAAACATTTTGACAAACCAAAATAAAAGACTGGCTAAAAAGAGATGGCCATCAGTAGAGATTTCCTGGAGGTTTGAGTTCTATGGAAACGGTGTGGAAATTCGACACTCGTGAGTGATTTGGTGCACGTGCATTTATAAGTTCATTTGAAGTCTTATGGCTCTGCTTCTTAATTACTTTAAAATGAGCTTCTGAGGGAAAACAAAATACAGTTAGCCTTAATGGACAATGCCCCACCTCCAAACACCATCAAGTAAAACAATGTGTCTCAACGGGGTCATTCCTATGTTCCCAGGGTCCTATGCTCCCCAGATTTATATGGCACATAATGGGAACACAACAAAGGGCCCTATGTTCCCCAGCTCTATATAGCACATAATGGGAACCTGGAAAAGATGTTCCCCAGCTCTGCATTCGCTTAATATGACATGGGCTATTGTGGGTTAGGGTTAGGGTTATAAACTGGGTAATATTTATGAAATATTTTAACTTGAAACGGGTCAAATTTGACCCGAACACAATAGGAGGGTTAACGTGTGTTAACAGAATATTGAACTGGGGAACATACGACCCTGGGAACATAGATACGCTCCTGTCTCAACCCATGTCCCAATCCACATAATGTTTTGTGCTTCCCTAAAATGTATACATTTGGATTACATTTTTTAATTATACAGTTGACTGTTGATTTTTTTTGTATTGTTATTTATTTTATCTTATTTTGGGGATACAAGGCTGGCCCATATTGTCAAGAGGTTGAGAACCAATGGCAACACTGGTGAGTTGTGTTTTTCCTGGGTTGGGCTCTGATCTCAGGGGCATTATCAGGATTGAGTCTCAATTTCAGAACTTCAGAGAAGGAAAGGATCAGGATCTGTAATGCACTGATCTGTCTCGATGCCTCCTTTAAGAGATTTGGTTCACAGTTTTACCACTTGAATAGGAGGATAGAATCTTCTTGGCTAGACTAGCTATGCTTCGATCGTTTTATCATTCGATACTGATTATGATTCCTGTTCCAAAACCATTCATCTTTTAAGTTAAGAAATTGACACTTTATTCTCTGAGTGAATGTATCATATGATTAACACATCTACATCCACGACACATTCACTGATCAGACCACAACAGACTATTTCAGAATACGGATTTGATTTTAGAGGAAGTCATAAACAATTACTTACTGACTTATGCTGAGGAGAAAGGACATGGTATATAGTCCATTACAATTAGTAATTACTGAAAAATTGTATAATTTTATCATTCAAAAGTGTACAAAACTGAAGAAAAGTTCTTCATATGTATTAGTTTACGAATAACTGCATATTAGAATTTATTTATGATTAATGTCATTTTGTGTGATTTAAATGGATTAATTAATAAATGGAACTGATCATAACTTTAGGTTCTTCATGTACATTTTGATTAAATCCTTTAATCCCTTGATCACTATTGACCTATTATATGGACGCAGCAAGATTACTGGGATTATATCAATATTGCTTCCATTCTATAAAGGAACATTGGAAAATATGGACTCTTAAAATTGCAGTTAGATTACAAATGTTTTATTCAGGTCTGAGAATATCCCTCTTCATATAGATGGATGGCACAAGGCAATCATGAGTGATACTGTCTAGTTTCATGATATTGGCTTTCTTAAGGTGCAAATTATGCAGTTTAAAATACTCAGTGTCATCCAGCCTTATATGTATGCCCAACCCTAACAAATGCCATATATTTCAGTCACAATAAAATAGTAGCTCCTATATATTAAATACAGTAGCAAAAATACAGCTGTGAAATAAGACTGAAATAAACAAATGTAATATAGACTAAGCGTCTGATTTCAGTGTCTCTGCCTAAGGAATATAACCATAACATGCATTCAAAATAACAGTTCAAAAAACACAAATACCACACTGAATGACCAAAGTAATCAACTCAAATGAACTGTTTGAGCCTTTCACTACAGGACGTAACCCTTAACAACCTGTAAAATATTTCCGTTTTGAGTGCGATGTAGCTCTTCAGCTTCAAGATTGTTTGTTCACTATTTATTGTCTGTAAAATCATCATTGTGTCTGTAAATGCCATGCCGGGAAAAAAAAGAAAAATATTGTACACATATTGTATTCCATGCGCTTGTGATACGTGCATGCCAGTTTGTGCTAATTATGCAACCACCTGAAAGATTCTGAGGTCTCTTATCAAAGCATGTATACTTATACCCAAGAGCAAGTGTAGTACTGAATTCCATAACCCTACATTTTATAGAGTGTGTGTGCTTGTGTCTCTCTGTGTGTGTCTATGTATATATTGATATACAGTATATGCTAATGTTATTCAATATAATATTTTGTCCATCTTATCAAATTATAAACAGTCAGTGGAGGTGTGTGCATGTCTTGAGGGGCGGGGATGGGGGTTTTACGTAAAGCGGTCCGAATTCATTTTTCTTAGTTTGGGGGGTAGGTGTCCATCCATGCGGCCCCCCATTCCCCCGCCCGCCAGCTTCTGGAGCTTTGGCGGTAAGTCCGCCACAGACTGGCTGATGGGCTCGTTGATCTTGACGCCCTTGGCCATCAGGTGCTTTTCGTCTGAGACGCCCGGCACGGAGCTGATTCGCTGTAGCTTCATGGGCAGGTCGCCCAGGCTGTAGGTCATCTCCGAGGCGGTGGAGCTCATCCGGAGGAGCTTCCTGGGCAGGCCTTCCCGCCCCGTCATCTTCTGCAGCTTGGTGGGGAGCTTAGTGGTGGTCTCCATGTCCTCCAGCGTCTCCAGGCCGTCCAGAGAGGTGTTCTTCTCGCCGCTGTTGCACAGGGAGGGCGCCATCAGAGGGGAGGAGATGAGGAGAGCCTCCTCCTGCTCCTTCACGCTGTAGGGAGGGGTGGGCACCTCGAACGTGGCGTGGAACTGGGAGTAGTCCACTTTGAAGAATCCCTCCTCGAGGGAAATGACAGGGAAGAAACGATGTCCCCAAAGAACCTCGTCCTCCGTGTAAGAAGTCCGTGCTTGGCAAGTCATGCCTGAAAAACATAGGAACATAGAGAAAATGTTGGGGAGACGTAAATCTGCAGGCTTCAAGTCTGGAAGGCCGCAAATTTTGAGATTAGTTCCAGCTCGAGTGCATTTTTACTGTAAAGAGAATATACTTTATACTTTTTTGGAATGAATGATACAGCTGATTTTGCATTACAGTATAAAGGAAGTGAAACTCAGCCCATGATTCATGATTGTAATCAGCAAGCATATCAGCATATCATGATTCAGCTGCCATGTCACCTCACCAATATATAGTACCACGTATTGACAAAATACTTCCTTGATAGTTAGGTGCAAATCCTCTTAGTGGCAACACTTTTACATAGCAATTTGGAAATGAATTTGGAAATGTGTAGTGCATTATGTACCACATAGGCCAATCATCACTTTATGTTAATTATCATGATGCTCAAAGAACATGTAAATAAAAATATATTTATTTAGCTTAGTTGTACAATTTTAGACAGTTTACCATGTCTAATTATTTCACTAGAACACTCTTACACATGCAACTGAACTGAATCATTTTCCAAAGCAAAACATTTTTGCATACATTTAAGCATAATTAACATAAAATGGTATAATATTGCACCATGGATGTATTTTAATAATTCACAAAATTTTTAAATTAAAAATAGCTTTTTAGCAAACATCTTGCCACTTTAGCAGATGATAGGAAATTCATTGCGAATATGTTGCAAATTTTTCCTGCTCTAATCTCTACACAATCTCTTTCATGCAATACAATTTATTATCACGGCAATTCATCAAGCCACTTCATAATCTAAGGATGCTCCGATCCAATTAAACCTCTGGCAGGTTGCCACATGATTACATTAAATATTCTTTACTGATTCTTTTCACGATAAAAAAGAAAAAAACAAATCACAAAAACTATTTAGAAATTAATTATTTTTAATATCAGTTATGTTTAGTGTGATGATAAACAAATAATTGCAAGTGAAAATGAAGTTCCAAATATCCAGCAGTGTTCACAGTGCTGCATAATACCTACATTTAGCACTTGATCTGTGGTGGGAAAATGCCAGTACAATTAGTGCTTTCAATTTGTGACGGTACAAAAACTGCCTCTGTCTTTTGGAGCTAAAACATTAACAATCTTTTTTTTTTAAAGTCGTTTTATTCACACCCCTACAAAGAGACAGACCTAGGGCTGTTCATTAGCTGAAAGGTTCACGTTATGCTTTTCTTGCTCAAACTTTACTGTATTTACACTATTAAATGCAAAATTACCATTAAATTGGTAAAACAAAAAACTGAATTTAAAACAGAGAAGATGATTTGATTTTACTAGTTAGGTAGTTCTTCATTGAAAAATGTGCCACACATTACATTACCTACTTGTTTGGAAGACATCCCTTATTGTTACCCATTGATAGCAGATTTGAATGAAAATACTGAGGTGAAGGTATAGCCTAGGGTCCATAACAGCTTCAATTCAAGCACACACCTTAAAGTTTGCATTTCGTAGCAACTGATTCAAAACACTTGTACAAGCAACAATGGAACAAGGCCAGCACCACAAGCTTCTCTCCGAATCATTCTTTAATATTAAAAAGGTGGCCTTCCATTAATCACAAAGTGACCATGGATCACGTCTAGAATGAAGCATAAAATACTTTCTGCATCTGTAGTTTCATCTTTGCCTTGTGTATCCTACCGTATTTCTACTTACTTTATAACCTCAACTACCTTTGATGGTTCCCAAATTGAAGGCAAGTTGACTGAACAGGAGCATGTATATTTTCGAGGCTAATTTACCATAAAGGATCGTTTTATTTATGGCACACTTATCATCTCTCAGACATCGTATACTCTTTTCATTCATGCATACACACAGACACATGCATCAGCAGAGTTAACAGAATCAAGAACATCTACAGCACGGTAATGCTGACGATCCTATGGACATGCAGAATGTGCGGACTCCTTCATTGTGCCGTTTATTCAGTCAGCTCTCTTCACTCACTGAGGAAAGAAGTGAGTCTTTCAGACAGGTTGAATCAGCTTCAGGTGGCTTAAAACAAACGTTGAAAATTGTAACCGGTGCCTTCAAAGCACGGCCAACCTTTTGCTGTGTATTCGGTCCACATGTTGACCTTGGCAAGGAACCACGAAGTGCGAAGATTAAGATGCCCAAATGATGCTATTAAATGGCGCAAATTCACAATAGGGCAGCCTCTACTTTTTTCTAGAAACATTAAAAGCATTGCAAATTTAGCATTTATGCATTTAGAAATGTTTATCCATAATGAGTCCATATGGTTAAGCAAAGAGCAGAGATGATACAAATAGATCAAATAGTAGTAGCCAACTACATCAACCATTCAAACTTGAGACAAAGCAACCATGGCTTGGGTGCAATTAGGCTTGATAAAGTTTCAGTGACATGACTGAGATCATTTTGGAAAAGTAATCTTTATTGTGAAAACACAGATAAATTGAACTCACTATGAATGATGGATGGACATTTCCCTGTTTCTAGATTGCATTGAATAGCATGCAATTTCACTAAGGGAAAAGTAATTTTCCTCAATACAAATAATCATGTCAGCGGTAGAGGATTGTGAGGATTATAGCCAATTAAATAATTCTTTGTATGGGCACCATTTAAATTACACTGTAATTATACAGTATATATTTTCATTACTTTTTGAATGAAATGTGTATATTTGTGGCTACCTGCAAATTGGGCATGTTCTGCCTGTGCTAAAATAACCGCTAAGCTTAATCACTAAGCTTTATGTATTCAAACCATTCTACTTTGCTGTTTTCCATGAGAAATTAGAACAACGACTCGCAGTGAGACACTTTTGCAAGCTCATCTGGGAAAACTGTCTCTGAAAATGATCCTGCAATGTTCCAGTATGAAATCGGCATGAAAGCTTTATGCTTTCCAATCATTCCCAAAGTCCTCGTAAGTACGTAATATATGCAGAACTATACAATATTGCCAAGGACCTGTGAATTCGAATTTGAAACCAAGCCACACATTCTGTCATAAGGATAAATAATGCAATTGATTACAGCCAGGTTAGACCAAACTAACAAAAAACATGATTTCTCCGAAACAAATTGAAACATTTGTAACTGAGGGTCATAACATCAATCATAATATTTCACAAACCAGGAGACTCTTGGGATTCTCTGTTGCATAATATTGTGATTATTGTTTAGATTGAAATCTAAGAATGGGAGAATCAATAGATATTAAAACCTGGATGCCTCTCATTGGCCCTGTTCAGATCTATTTTTCTAAAATCTATGCCTGCACAGCTGCCATTGTATGTGTATCCCCGTGAACAAACGAATGCATGCATCCCCTGATAAAATCTACGATAACTCACTCAACTAATATTTGTGAAATCTGGCTTGTTATAAATGTGAGAAATGTTTGTATAACACAGGTTACTTGATTTCCTATTTTCTCAGAACAGCTCGGCTATTTGTAAAACGCCCTTTTAACTAATCACTCTTAATCGGCCTACAGGATAACTATGTGTTTTTTTCCGACTTGGACTGTTTTTACAAACCATTTCCACCATGCTGTAGTTGGCTAATAATAATAATTTTGTCACACTTGTTGAAGTCAATGCACTGATTTAGATTTTTTTAAATTGCATTTACTGTTCCACTATGGCACTGATCTGACTTCTCACAATGCCTTAGGGTGGTTTAACCATAATTTTAATAAGCTTGTAAATAAAGCTCTTTTTCCCTCAACTTATTCAAGAATCAAACTCAGTATTCAAGAGTTTGCCCCATTCAGTTACAAACTTAAATCATTTCACTGATGTTAAAGAGTAAGTACACCCACTGTATCAGCCTGTCTCTGCCTACTACACAATTTTGAAAAATACTTTGTGGGGTGAGCGAGGGAGAGGGGTGGAGGCGGAGGAGCTGTGTCCATCGTCATTTGCTTAAATGAACATACGTTTTGTATAACTTGGATGAAACTGTCAAACTAGACATTGCACATCAAATATGAATCAAGATTCAGCAACTGCATGGCCTAGCTATTTCTGACCTCAAATATTTTCAGAAACATATTTTAGTGGACTATTTAAAAACGGATTAAAAATGTGGCGCCAAAACGAAAGTAACATAGTGGGTCTAACCAATCAGGTGCCGGTTGGTTCCATTGTGGGTGACAACAATTATCCATATGATGTAGACGTACCTCCAAAGAGGTACTCTGACATCACAATTGGGGCGGGGGCAGTGTGGGGAGCAGAAAGGAAATTTCAACCGTTAGGGGCAGCACAAAGACGCTTTTCTGCCAGTTTCTTATGATATACAATATTATATCAGAATTGTTGAAATAACGGAATGCATGAATACGTTTCATTATTAGGCATACAAACACGTTTACAGTGAAATAAAAGTGATCTAGGGTGTACTTACCCTTTAAATAGTCACATGGTAGATAGGGGGGGGAGGGTATTGACACATTATGCCTTTAATCTGCCATTAGTCCTCCAAGATTCAGATGTTAATTAGTTTGGGGGCAGACAAAAGAGAAAGCCAGCAGCCATTTTTCCTCCAAGCATTTATATGCAAGGGATTGTGGGATAGCTACCTGGCAAGAAGTAATTACCTGTTGATGAGAGCTATCAAAATGTGTGGGCACTCCTTGAATTATTGCTATATTATTGCTATATTTCAATAGGGAGAGCAGTTATCAATGTTTTGAAGTTACATGATAATGGGGGAGTCATGCCAAAATAGTTAGGGAAGTGGAAGAATGAAAAAGGTTCAGGGCTTAAAGCAAAATCAGAGGTTAAACCATATGTATGCATTTTTTCATATTTTTATGAATTTATGGTTTAAACACTATTATAATCAAACATATTCAAAATCATAGCAAGCACTGGGTTACGGACTACACAAATATCACAATTTCTTACAATAGTTCCTGGTTTGAGGGTGTATTTTACGATGAGAATTGGCAGATTTCACAAAAAAATCTTTCAAGGCAGTTTTCTCAAAACTGTGTTTTGCAAAATCACAATATTCAAAGTCATATCCCCAGAATTAGTTATTAAATCTCATCAATCAAAAAGTGATAGCTCATTTTGTATCTCTGATTCTGTACTTTAACATGAGATGAAAAAGTCAAATTTTGAAACATGTATCTGAAGCATGGATCCTGTCACATATGCAGCATTAAATGATGATCTAGCCATTATTACAAAGCATAACCAAACAAGGAAATTATTTTTCAGCTTGCAGATTACATGCAAGCTCCCTGCACTCCTCTTATTTAAGCCCATCTGATGTTTTAGTGAATTCGCCCCTCTATAATTTACCCTGCAATTACTGTGTAATTTCAAGATAGGCCAGCCTACTAGGTATAGCGGAATTGCTTAAACAATTAATTGTATCTTGAGTTTATTCCATATTATAAGCACACATTCTGTTCTACTCTGAAAACTGACTTCATGTGATTATTAAAAAAATAGATTTTAAAAAAAAAACCATTGAGCCTATAATATGAGCACATTTAGCGGTTAAATTAGCAAAGCATATCGCAAATTAAAAGAAGACTCGGGCACATTTAATTTCAGAATAGAACTGAAAATGTGGCAAAGTGTAGGTGTTTTCTCTGCATTATATAATCACAAAAATCATACCTGACTAGAGCTGTGTTTCTATGGAAACTAGTCCTACCAGCATGAACATAAGCCTATCATACCAAGGCTGTTTAGATCTCACTTTTGAATGCGGCTCAAGGCAAACATTAGCACACACAGCAGAAGTTGCTAGCACAATTTCAAACCAATATAAAATTACAATTGTCTGTCTAAATGACCAGAATGGCTTCAGCATCCGAACAACAGAAGACGCACATTCCCCGGCAGTCACATGCTAAGTATCAGTTAACCGCCGCTCTAGTAATGTGGCTGTCATTGTTTATAAGCACTCTTGCAGTACAGAAATGTTGGTGGTGATCTAAACAGAAGCATTATGCTTAGAAGCAAAACAGAACACATAGGATGTTAAAAACGGTTATCATGAAAGAAACAAAATATCGGTGAATATATAAATGCCAAAGGCATCCGAGAGGTAAAATGACTTGGCTTCTGCCCTAATAGTGCAAAACAATGAAGACGAATGTGAAGCAGAGACGCATGATGAAATAAAGCTTGACATGACAAACAACGTAAACAAAGCAAAAACCATTACTCTGTTTGTCCAGAGAGAACAGGCTTGAGTCTATATTTGTTTCATCTTATATGAGCACAGACAATCAGAAATTTGCCAACGCAACCAAGAAATACGCAAAGATGCAGTGCGATAACCACACATGCACAAGAAATCCAGGCACAGAAATAATGATCTCATTATTCATGATTACGGAGATCCGTGATCTCAAACAAAATTCATACAGTACCCGGTTCCCAGTTGGGCAAGCATAAACATAGGCAGTGTTTGCTGCTGAGTCAATAGATGAATACATAAATGAAACCCAAATCCCTAATAAAATACTGAACACTATTTATAGGTTGTATATTCAGAAAATAAATAAAAATCACTTCTGACCTTGCACACGCACACACACACACGCACGCACGCGCACACACACGCACACACACACACACACACACACACACACACACACACACACACAGGAGAAGCATTGTAGAAGTCATAACTAAAAGTTTATGATGCTTTCCTTGGGAATTCTGAGAATCAAGAATTCCTGGATTGATCCCTTCCTTTTTTCATACATGAGGTGCACAATAGTCATGCCATTGTTTCATTTAACAAATACATACTGTACACGCAGATAACATCACAGAAAAAAAAATACAAATGCTATACCATGTATTTTATAAAGCCAGCTTGTTTTATGCTTTGTTTTTTTTTCAGTGGTTATTTTTTCAAGAAGAAACGGTCAGATTGTTCTGGCCAGGCTGTCAGAGTTCGCAGTTACAAAATGTGTTTCGCTACATTGTCTCGTAATTATGCAAAGCCAGTTGTAATTGTCTAAATTAATATTTTTTATTTACAATTATGTTCTAATTAATTAGTGCTTATAATCATATTGGAAATAATTACTGATTTATTCATTGATTGATTATTTAATGGGGGTGCACTGGGCATGTGTTGGTCGTAGGAAAGAGAAACAGATTGAGGTTCGCAGTTAGGCCCGTACCCAGAAACCGTCACAGCCGGAGTCTGGGCAGAAGAATGAACGGCACGCGCTCTCTGGGCGTACAAATCTAAGCCAGCTTTTGCAGCTGGAACTGACAGGAGGGAAGAGCAGTAGATGCCACTACGGTGACGTGTAAACAAAGAGACTCGATCCGAGGCCTGAAAAGCACGCGAAATATAGCTACTCACTCGCACTAAACGGGAAGACCGGAGAGAAGAGAAAGGCAATGAGACGCAGGAGGAGCTTTCGGGGCATTTCTCATCGCTGCACGACAAGCTCGCTGGCTTTTAGACGAGCCGTAAGCCTGGATTTAGTCTTGCCAAGATAGAGAAACAACGGCGAGGATCATCTGTTCGCTTCACGTTTCAGCCAAGAGCATGTTTATCACCACTGAATCTGCACCAGCACTTCAGGTTCTATCCTTTCCACGTTTGCGTATTCAAACGAACGCATTGTGCAGGATAGCACCAGCCAAATTTCGCGAATCCGCGAGTACTTTTGAGAAAATAAAAAAATATTACTGTTTTCTTCTAAATTAAAATAGATGCAGAAATGAACTAAATCTGACATCCCAATACAGGATCCCTAGTGAGAATTTGGCATCTTTTGCATTAGCATAATTTCCACTCAAACTCCTCCGGTGACAGCCATTGGGTGATCGGTGGTTGTTGAGATCCCCCTTGACCACTGATCTGTATCACAGACAAGGATCCGGAGATGTCAACACGTGTACATGCACACTCACACATGTGCACGTACACTTCGGCTCCCGCACGCACGCATACAATTCCACATGCACAAGTGCCCTCCTGCACGCACATGTACACTCTCCCGCACACACACCTACACTCCCGCACACACACATACGTACACTCCTGCACGTATACATACACCAGATAAGCTGCCAGCATGCTGACAGGGGCACTTGGGGGTTAAAAAAACATGTGATCTAGTCAGTGACTCGCAAGGCTGCTGAATCCAGCAAAGTCAGCTTTGATCGTGAAACTGTCCAATCCAGCCATGGTGTCAGTGGGGTAACCCAAATGTTAAAGGGATAGTCCACTGGAGGTTTTCTTATTTCAGTTTCAGTGTATGTTAGCCCAGACGGTTTGTGTGTGTGATGAAGGATATTTTAGAGAAGTTTCTGATTGCCTGTTGGCTTTACAATGGCTTGTACAGGGTCACTTGTGTCTTCATGAATTTGTGGTTTAAAGAAAAAATTAGTCTTCACATCAAATTGATCCCTCCAGAGGTTGTACAATTATTTGTCTTTCGGTTGGAATTATTTACAATGTTACATGACAACCTGAGACTTCTGGGCTCAATGAAAGAAGTACTGCAAATATAAAAAAGGGTATTTTTGTTTATGAATAAATTCTATAAAATTCTATAAAAATGTATTTCGCACAGCCTAACATTGCTGTACAAGCTTCATTTGAGTTATTTAAAGTGTTTTTTTTTTCTTTAAACAAGAAACCCACAAATGCCCCTATACCAGGCATTGTAAAGATAGCAGGTAGTCATCTGTAAAAATATCCTTCATCGCACACAAACACTGTCTGGGCAATAAAAAAAACACAAAACTGATATATAAAAACCCTTTAACCCCTTCGCACAGACCCCCTAGTGGCCATGCCGCCGGTGCCGCGAGATTGAAACAACATACTCCACGTTCTAGTTTTATTAGTACATGATTTGTGACACCTATACTGAATACGGAGTTTCTAAGTGGCACTATTGTCATATAGCGAGTCCATTTAAAAAGCACCCCACCCAGTCTCACCTGCACTATACTGACCCATGCGTGACACAGTGGACAATAGTATATATCTGTGAGTTCATAAAAATATCTTTTCACCACCAAAAATTCTTAGTCCATCATAGCAACAAGACAAACCAACAATAGCCCAAACATAGGCCAATACAGCAATGAAAAGCCTTTCTCACTCAAAAGCAAAATAAACAAGCGAAATTTGTGTGTAATTATTCCACATCATTCTACTATCAATATCTGCTACTAATTATGAAATACATACACAATCCTACCATTGGTTTTATACACAGAGCTTGCTGAGGCGTAATTGTTGTTCTTCTGCTATTTTATTTCATTTCATATACTGTAGTGTAAGTGTTCATAGGTGGTTCAATGCACCGATTTGCTGTGAGGCTAGAACATTTTCCAGCATTTTCCTGATAGTGGAATATTATTTTATCGTAATCTTATCTATCGTACATAATATAGACTATGGCATATTAGTATCTCCCTGGGCTAACGGCATGGAAAATACTCATTCCAATTTACTGTGTGCTAATATGTGTTAGATTCATGTAAAATTGTCCGTGGACTGATAGTGAATGCCAACATCCAGAAAAAAGTGGTGTTTTATTGAAGTAAAAGAGTGAATGATATGACACCTAGATATAGTGAATGACACCTACATGTTTAGTTGTACCAGTGTGATATCAATGTTTTCATCTTAAACCATCACAAGGGGCAACTGTATATGCTTTATAATGGACAAAAAGTATTTTATTAATTTTATGACAGGTTCTGGGGTTGATTTTTGACCCGTAGATATATATCCCCCTATACCGATGAAAAGATAGCAATTTCCACTTGAAAATGATGCAAAAGTGAGTATCATGAGTCAAAACAGTTGATTTGTAGTTAAATATATGATTATTTTATGATTTACAGCAGTGCACAATTTAGCCATTTTGAATAGATTTGGAGACACTAAGGGACAACATGGTACACTGCTTACATTTTGCATCATAGATATTTAGTAGTTCTGCATATCACCCTAAGGTTTTGCACACTTGTGGTCAAGGGGTGTATGATCCAGGTCATATATAGTTTTGTCTGTTTTACATATGTACCTCTCAGTATTTCATTGCAAACTAAAGACTAAAGAAAAGTTACATTTTTGCCAATATTTCTTTGCATTTGTGGCACTTTATTTTTACCTACATTATGAAAATAAAATAATCTAGTATCTTAGTATTGTAAATTGTCTTGCTTCATTTAAGCCATTTTCCAAGTGTCTGTGATTCTCACATCTGGAGTTAAGCCTTAAATAGAACAGTACCTAAATAGGTGAGGATTGACCAAATTTGGCATCTGCGTGAAGGGGTTAACGTGTCCGATCAACACATATTTTTGACATCATTACTTGTTGCCTTATAGTACAGTATTTCCTCATTGGGAAACATGTGATGCCTTCTTTGTACAAGATATTTGTGAAAGATATTTCTGAATAAAAAAAAGAAGCTTTGCTAAGATTGGTACAGAGCACCCACCTGTCCCTGATGAGATACAGACATGAAACGTCAAAGGTACACATCCCCCAGGTAAGGGAAACTCTTCATGGGAAACTATTCATAGCAAAACATCCATCATCTCATGCATTTCAGGGGTTCCCTTATCCTGGCCCTGCAGGGGCTGAATTAATTTAGCAATTCATGACTCTCGTAATTTAGCTACTCCTCTAATTTCTGGAATGAAAAGCTGATGGATGCAAGACGATAAAACAAAAGGCACGTATAACTATAGAACACCCTTTTATGTTAACTTGGTCATTTAATTTGGTAAACCTGCTCATATACCGAAAAAGAAGACAAAAAATAAACATTCAAAAGACAATCAGATGCAATGGTTGGCAGCAGGGTCAACGCACCAAGTTTACTTGCAGTTATTGATTGAATATCACAACTGGGTTTAATATGTAATGTATTTATTTACACTACATACAGTGCCCTCCACAATTATTGGCACCCCTGGTAAAGATGAGTAAAAAGGGTTATAAAAAATTCACCTTTTGGTGAATTAGCTTAATCTCACACTGAAAAAATGAGAAAAATCCAACCTTTAATTGAAGTAAATTTATTCTGAGGAAAAAAAAATCCCTCATCTAGAAATAATAATTTTTAACAAAACCACGTGTGCCACAATTATTGGCACCCCTAGAAATCTTTATGAACAAAATGTAACTGAAGCATTTTTTCCATTTATTTTTTACTTTTTGAAGTTGATCAGAGTGTTTAGGAACTTTCAAGCAGTAATCCATGACTCCCTGTTTCACTGGGGTATAAAAATGAGGTGACACAGAGGCCATATTCCCTTATTCATACATAAACATGGGAAAGATAAGAGAACACACAAATCAAATGAGGGAAAAGTGTGTTGAGCTTCATAAGTCAGAGAATGGCTATAAAAAAATAGCTACTCATCTGAAAATGCCCATATCTACCATTAGGGCAATACTTAAAAAGTTAAAAGCAACTGGAACTGTTACAAACTTGCCTGGAAGAGGACCCAAGTTTAGTTTGCCCCCACACACAGTGAGGAGGATGGTAAGAGAGGCAAAAAAATCCCCAAGGATCACTGTAGGAAAATTACAGAGGAAAGTAGCATCTTTGGGTCATCAAGTCTCCAAAACTACGATTAGACGTCACCTCCATGCCAACAAATTATTTAGAAGGCATGCCAGAAAAAAGCCTTTCCTGTCATTTTACCACAAACGTAAGCGCCTGGAGTTTGCTAAACGCTACTGGAACTTTGACTGGAACCTTGTTCTACGGTCAGATGAAACGAAAATTTAGCTTTTCGGCAAGCAACACTCAAGGTGGCTTTGGCATAAAAATAAGGATGGCTATACCGAAAATAACCTGATCCCCACTGTTAAGTATGGTGGAGGTTCCGTGATGTTTTCCTCCAAAGGCCCTGGGAACCTTGTTAGGGTACATGGCGTCATGAACTCCATGAAATACCAGGAAATGTTAAATCTGAATCTGGCTGCCTCTGCCAGGAAACTAAAACTGGGTCGTCGTTGGATCTTCCAGCAGGACAATGATCCAAAACATACGTCCAAATCAACACAAAAATGGTTAACAGAACATAAAATCAAGCTTCTGCCATGGCCATCTCAGTCCCCTGACCAAAACCCCATTGAAAACCTGTGGGCTGAGCTGAAGAGGAGAGTGCACAAGAGAGGACCTAGAACTCTGGATGATCTGGAGAGATTCTGTAAAGAGGAATGGTCTCAGATTCCTTGCTCTGTATTCTCCAACCTTATTAGATGTTACGGGAGAAGACTCAGTGCTGTTTTATTGGCAAAGGGAGGTTGTACAAAGTATTAAATGCAGGGGTGCCAATAATTGTGGCGCACGTCATTTTGTTAAAAAATAATTATTTCTTGATGAGGGATTTTTTTTTTCTCTGAATAAATTTACTTCAACTAAAGGTTGGATTTTTCTCATTTTTTCAGTGTGAGATTAAGCTAATTCACCAAACGGTGAATTCTTTATAACCCTTTTTACTCATCTTTACCAGGGGTGCCAATAATTGTGAAGGGCACTGTATGTACTGTATTTATTAGCATTGGTTTCTGCCTTTCCAGAATAAAAAAAACCTTGCATTGGTTTTTCTTTCTCCAAAAAAGTAGAAAGAGCCCATACTTTCAGCCTCAGTTGAATGAAATATTAAACACTATAGCACTAGTGAAGTGGATTGATGCACAGTGCAGAATGGCGTGAGGGAAGGGAAGGCAGGAATGGGGGAGGAGAGGCAGTTACATTCAAAGCTCCTATGTATTCAATGCAATATTCTAGAATGTGTATATTCGAAGGGAAATGGTGACTCGCTTTGCTATAAACTAATATGAGCACAGTTTTACCTCAACGAGAGATAATGTGTTTCTACGGTGGCCACCATCAAGTGTTAAGGTTTTAAGCATAGAAGAATACTGCACTGGCCTTAGTGACCTCCTTCTTAGGAATTATTCTCCACAGATAAATAGAGCTCAGTGCACTATAAATGTTTTTTTTTTTGGCCTTCGCTGAATTCGCAAAAGGTCATGTCCAGGGGCTTCGGTTGAGACACTTTGAGGAGGAGCAACACACAGAAGGAAACGTGGTGGGGCAAACACAAGCAGGACATGTATTGCTTGAGAGAGATTATGCAAAAATGTGCAGCTCTGGGGCTTGTAAAATAGTAGGGAGAGCCTGAATGCACTGGCGGTAATATAACGGCGGCTCTAGACACAGCAGAGGTTGTGCCAGTGTCAATTTTGTGTCTCTAAATTGAACAAGATCTGGAAGAAAAGTCCAATATCCCCGCTACGTTTCGCCACGTGACTATTACAAACGCAGTTTAAGGAAACAAAGCAAAAATCGAACTGATGCCACTGAACTGAAACAATTAACTATGGTGGCATGCAGGACATTTTTCATGTATTGGCTAAATTCAAAACGCATGCAAACAAAGAAAAGCAAATATTTCCTCTCAGTGGCTCATGTATAAAACATGCCAGTACACAGTCACTAAAATAGAAGCACGGATCACAAAGAATGATCTTGTAACAAATGACTTCAAAGAACAAAATATTCAAAGGCCAATGCGCTTTCTCTCAATTCGATTAATGTGGATTTCAGGGACATTTAGTCAAGTGTCAATCAATACTGCAACATACCCAAACACTAGAAGCACAGTGCAACACTCATCACTTGGGGATTATGGACAGTTACTCAAAACCTCGCAGTTGGTCAGTTCTGACCAATCGCAATAGAAGGCTGTGGGTGTTTTTATACAAGGCCAAGTCTTTCAGGTGGTCCTTTGTCGATGATGCATGACGTGCTAAATTAATTTTAAAAATGTAAAGTATGTTTCTTTCTCTGATGTTAAGGTCTCCTGACATCCAGATAAACATGACAATTCAGCGGACTTAATAAGCACAAGCACGTACATGTGGCATGTCACAGAATTCAATGTTCAATGGACCTCAACCAATGACGTTTTTTTCATGTCCGTTGTTTATTTTACTCTACAGTACATTCACATTTAAAACTATTATAGTCAAAGTTAAGGTCAAATGTTCATCTAGGCATCAAGTCTTTTTCTTTGTCATTCTGGAGCATGTCATATTCAGTCTATGTACCGTACCTTTCCTCAAAATGTATCAAATGAACCCTCTGGTGGGGCTTCATAAATACACCAAGGGTCAAAGTATTGGCTTAGAACCTCAGATGGAACTGACTACAGTGAATCAAAATAAATATTCTACAAAACAAAAAGATACACTTTTGGACCTATTGGACATCTATTGGAATTTTGTAAAACAAATTCCTAGTTAAAACTACTCTGCTATTTAAAATTACTCTGGAAAAAATGGGAGAACAAAAACTCTTGGAAACACATATCTGTGGCTGACAGAAAAATGAGGTACGTAAATCAATTAGGTCAAAGTGTGCACTCAGCTAACAAGGGAACAGACCACAGTTTCTGCTGGCACTGTAGGTTCCACTACACACCTCATCAACCATATAAGGTATTTTAAAACAAAAGGCAATGTTGGTTCAGAGCCTAACTGTCCATTCAGGAGTCACGCCCTCATCACACCTCAAACTACAGTAATTACTGTCTGATTTCTGGCCCATTTTACATTTAGTGCTAAAGTTTTATTAGGGCATGATGCGTCAACGCAGAAGCACAAATTAAATTATTCCACACTCGGCAGTGATTGGAGAGATCTTTATTGCTGTCAAGCCAGTAGAAGGGTGATTTATTAACTTAGACAGCAAACCACCAGTCCAGCCTCTCCAACCGAAAATGACAATAGAACGTAATCACAATAATAATCCATCCATTTGCCCTTTACTGATATAATATATGTTATTATAGTATTGCTAATATCTGTCCCGGCGAAGAACTATTCAGCTGCTCCTTACTTTTATTTAATTTGAAATGACTTCTGATCAAAGCAGGAATAGTTTTCTTAAGGCGCAGTCAACATCCTCCTCAATAATTGAGACACAGGACAACAACAGCAATGCCCTAAACACAATAAAACTTCAGTGTTTGTTTTCCGTGACGGGTGAAGTTGTATGTAATCAACTGAAGTTCCCGACCATGAAAATCAGACCAAAACCCTTAGACCCCAGCGGATGTCTCAATATTACAAAATTGTAAATTCAGTGGTTGATTCCGATTCCGGGGGGGGGGGGAGGGGGACGGTGTGTTCCCGAGCAGCCTGCCCTGTGTCTACCACTCCCTTTCATTATCTCAATGTTTTCATGCACAACCCCTTCCACCCAAACGCCTGCCTGTGGTCATGTGACTCCGCCAGTGCCTGGACCAATTATGCCATTAAAACGTTACTCCTCTGCCTTCCCCTCCAGAGTGGGGTCGGCTTCATCTCTGTCAGCTTGTGATGTCAGTACACAGCGTCAAGCCACTGCAGCCATTATGTTACGCAGTTTTCATATTATCCATAAAGTAAGGCATTGTTTACAAAGCCGTCTGAGACCTGGCGTAAAAAAAAAAGTATTTAAATAGTTTTTGACACAAATACAATAGTATTTTAATACAAATACATTGGATGACATGCAAAAACATGTTGCAGTGAAAATATTTTCAAAAATATTATTGTAGTGTAGCTTTCAGCATAGGAGAATGTATGGTTCTCGAGACTAAGACCAGAGACTAATGTCCCCTACAGAGGACAGAAATGTATTGCCGGGTCTTCGGAGGATATCTTTTGGATATCTCTTTCTTTCATACAGGATACACATTTACCATACAAGATATGCCACCCAAGTAAAAATCCACTCTAAACACAGAACATCTATCTTCTTCAAGAAATAAAACCCATGTATCCATGTAAAATATCATTCAAACAGCCTCAGGACAGCTCACTCCAGGCATAATTCTACCAAGGCATAAAAGATTTGATGGTGATCCAGCGTGGATCACGTCAGAAGGAATCTAAAAAATGGATTTAAAAAACAAAACAAAAAAACACAGATGATGTTAGAAACAGAACCAAACCTCCAAGCACAATGACGGCTCTACCAGCGAGATTAAATTTTTGTTGTTGTTACTATTACAGCTCAATTCTCCAAAATGTGTTCGTACCGGGCCGTCCGGTGCAACCCCCTCCAACAACGATTTATTACCCTCCCCCAGGGACCTGACAAATCCCTAAAGATCCAATTACTGTGTTTACCCTTGGAAATGACAAACAGTTCATCTGGAGGGTGCAATGCATCCTTGATAGCTGGTTCCTCACATTTTAAATTATACAGAGTTGTTCTGCGGCATAACTACTGTACGGGAGTCATGAATTGTGCAGCTCCCGGCGTATTTCCCAATAACACAGAGATAGTTTGTTCCTCCTATTCTAATTATTATTTTCCCATCAGATGAAAACTCTCGTCCTATGTTTGACACATTGTTTACATTTTAGTTGTTATCTATTTATATATTTGGATATACGACAAAGCAACGGAGGTTATGCACCTTACTCATGGGCAGACCTGCTCTGCCTCACCTGGGAACCGAAGCGCCAGCCATAGTTGGTCTTCCCTGTAAATTAGTCCGCCGCACAACGGTGGCTGTATCGTTTTGTGCGTGTCACGTTTGCAAATGACCATACAAAAAAGTTAATTGGGCCTAATTGGCTCCGTTGCTGCAAAGTCCGCGCGAGATGTCACCGATGCCATCGCTGAACAGTGCTGAACACATGCTCACCGCATGGCGTGCAAATAGCGACAGCGTATTCCCCTCCATACAGCTGAAACGCTGGATTGCAGGTTGACGCGACCCCGCGTGTCTGATGCAGTCTAACCCCGGCAGTGCGAGAAGGATCACAAAGATCCAGGGTGATGTCTTACTCTCGGGGACGTGATCGTGACTGGTGGGCTCCCAAATCTGAGCCTATCATTGACTGGCTGTTGGGTCTTAATGTCTTGCCAGTTTAGACATCGGCTGTAAACATGTCCTGTCAGTTTAAACATTGGCTGTGAACACCCTAGATGGCATGCAAGGCCAGAGGCTTGCATTTGACATAACAGGAACCAAGGCTTTTATTCATTTGATAAGCAGGACATATTCTTCTCTTTCTTCTTACTTTTTTGCTCTGATTTCTTGACGTTTGACATGATAAATCATTTTATCATATGTGTGCTCAAATACCAGTCAAATAATCTAGTGCTATGCAATGTTATTATTGTAAATGAAAACAAAAACTAGTCATGAAAAAATATACTTAGAAATGAGAAACACAAACTAGAAACTAGTTCCTCAAAAATTAATTGAAATAAAGACATGATGTTCTTATCATTTACATTTTTTTCTCTATACAAAAGATAAAAGTGAGTGGCTTGCCTGTTTGACTTCTACGTAGTCGAGTCAATAGATGGCGATAAGCTACCTTATGCATTATCATCACGCTAACCATAGACTTTTCAAGGTTAGGCATAACTGATAAAACATTGCTAGCTATTACAGCAGAAGTCCACTCACCAAAGCCCAGTGTTTGGTGAAAGAGGCAAAGGGCATTCTGTTATTACTGTGATTATATTATCAACAATGTACTATACATTTGAGTGTCTGTTTTAAAAAGTCACCTGAAGTTATTTGTCATGGTAACATTAGCCTATTTGCTTGTTAGAACAATCATGTAATCTTGCCATTTGTGGTTGACAAGATATATCTTACCTCTTTTAAATTGGAAGTTGTTATTCATTTAAACTGGAAATATTCCATTGATTTTTTTTAAATGTTACTCATTTGAGAAAATTATGTTATATTACATTTTAGGCATTTAGCAGATGCTCTTATCCAGAGCAAAATGACCACTGAATACTGTAAAAGCGCCAGTGTCCATTTTCTGTTGATGTTCCCACTTTCTTTTAGTTAAGGCAAATATGTTTCATTCTTACATCAGTTTAATTGAAACATGCATTTCCCCCTTGAAAACAAAACTAAATGACATAAAAACTAAATAAGCATGGATCTCCAATATATAAATGATGTAAAAACGAACAAAGATGATTTCAACCTGACCTGAAAATAAACTGAATTGTAAATAGTGTAGAAATAAAAACTAATGGAAAAGACAAACCTATAATCACCTTGGTGCTCTGCAGTCAGGCGTGTAATGGTCAGCCATAAATGGAAAATTAATGGAAAAATAACAATGATAACACTTAACCAATATACAAAATCTGCCTCACTTAAAAAGTGAACAAATTCCCTTTAGAATGCAGCATAGATTTGTTTACCATTGAGCTTGTGCCTCATACATATTCAGAGATGTTAATGCTCCCATGTTTTTTGTTTTCTTTTCTATGTCTAACACAATCCAGTCATAGCTGATCCTGCCAGTAGTACTCAACCTGAGGTTGGTAAAAAAATAAAAATAAAACTTCTGCTGCCGAGCCATGGAATTCACGAAGTGAATAAAACACGGCTTCCTCATTCATCTTCAATCCGATCCAGGAATTGACAGAGCTCGTCAGGTCCGACGTTACTTTCTCCCTTGATTGGACATCGAACCGCGTTCCCCTCGCGCCCTTCAATTCGTCGAGCCACGCGCTGCACAATTCTCGCACTACTTTACACTGCATTGTGTCCTCGTTCACAAGTGCAGCGGCTTCGAGTAAAGCAAATCTGTAGTGTGTAAGTACGCGCTGGAATACGAACACGGGCGAACACAAAAGAGAAGGCTGGCCTGCACAAGGAACACGGAGAGATCTACAAATGCTCAAACGCATCAAGCCGGATGGGAGCTTTTTGGACAGTATGCTGCATGTTGATTAGCTGTGTGCCTTTAGCGTAGGATAGGTACTCTGTCGGGAGAGGTGTGACAGACTTCTAAAATAGAAGCCTCCGCCTGCACACTGATCCCGGCCACATTAGCTTCAAATGGAGGCTCCTGCGTCCGCCTGCGCAGACGCCCAACTTCCCAGCTGAACCGGCGTTAACCCTTTGAACTGAGGAAAAGAAGGGACTGGTTTGCACCGGAGAGCGAGGAGAGGAGACGCCGCGCGTGTAATCACTCACAATTAATTACGGCCCCTCTCTCCCGGGACCCCTCCACTTTTCAATAACTCCTACCTATCGAGAGCTCTGTTGCTTTCCCGGTCACCCGAATTTCACAGGCCTGACCAGGCACGCGCGGCAATTTTGCTGGTGCAATGATTCGTTCGCCTCAGCCCGTGATGTCTTTCCAGATAAAATGTAGCATTAATTTCCCAACAGAGCACATTACCAGTTACTGGCTACGTGAATAATCTTCGTTACTTGCAGATTGTATAGTTTGTGTCAAACAATTATCGTACAATACTACAAAGAGCTACAAAAATAAAGTAAACCCATCTGACTGCATAATTGTAATCGACGCATGCGTGCAATATTGCCATAGCCGTGCATGTGATTTAAAACCACTGAAGGCAATTATTAAAATAATGCTCAAGAGAGAAAGAAATGCCTCATTCAATACAATGACTGCAATGAAAGGTTTTAGCAATCTGCATGACTAGCGAACATTTGCTCTCTAAGCACAACTGATTGGTCATATATTTTGTACTTATTTTTTACACACTGTAACAAATCCAAATCCAGGTGAAGTCACTAAATGACTCACGTAAAAGTAGGACGATACGATCACTGGATTGGCCTTCATACTGATTCTTCCGTTTAAGGAAAGTATTAAGAAAAGCTAAAATAGACATTTGTGGGACTCCATCTCACATTCATGAAAACAATGAAAGAAAATACGTTGAAAAGCCCGAGCTAAACACACAAAACGACGGCTCTTATTGACCACCCCAGTGGCCGCGCTTCCAGTTGTTGCTTTTCATACTGTATTTCAGTAGGCCTAACACCTTGAATTTCTAATTAGTCTCATTCAGACACAAGAGCTGTGCGGATGCGAACGCTGCGGTCTCAATTAACTGAAATTTTTATTTGTCTCCTAATTTCCATCGTGCCAGTTATTATTCTCTCGACGGAAAGTTAGATTATTGTGGTTTTTCTGCAATAGTTATCGGCAGTAAACACCACAAAGAGCCAAGAGAAAAGAAAAAGCCCATATAGTCAGTCCCTAGAGATATGAGGACAGCTTAAACACGTTATCCATTGTATAATGGCACTAAAGGACACTGGCTTACTTACTGAACGTTGAGAGTCACTGTGTGAACAGATATGCTGTGCTATGTATGTATTTATATTTGATAAGTCCAAAAGCAGTTGGTTAACTGCTAACCTCCTTTTTAGATTTAAAGACATATTAAAGACCGTTTGGTGAATTAGCTTTAATTGAAGTAAATTTATTATGAGCAAAAAAAATCCCTAATCAAGAAATATTCATTTTTAACAAAACCATGTGTGCCACAATTATTGGCACCCCTGCATTTACGTATATATAGAATAAAGTAATTTTTAATATTTGGTCGCATATACATTGCATACCATGACTTCCTGATGTCTGTGACCCAACAACATGAAAATACTCTTGATATCTTATTTTCTGGTACTCTTACAAGCGATACTATAACATCTCTGCATTTGAATGGATCTCTATGGGAATTGGGGGGTGGGACTAGATTTAGCTGTAAATTATGCTGGAACAGTATGGAATACATGGTTGGTAAAATGGCTGTAAGTCATCAAGAGTCTGAGGTATCAAACGAGCCTCAAATCATCACTCTGCTGCCAGATATGCAGTAGATATGGATGGATCACTTTAAGGGTTGTTTCTTCTGACAGATTTTCCTATTGAACTCTATAGAAAAATAAGTCAGGAGAAGAAACCCTTCAAGTTATCCATCTATATCTACTGTATTTCTGGCAGCAGAGTGATGGTTTAAGGCTTGTTTGATACCTCAGACCCTTGATGACTTAGACCCATTTCCATACTGTTCCAGTGTAATTTACAGCTAAATCTAGTCCCACCCCCCAATTCCCATAGAGATCCATTGAAATGCAGAGATGTTATAGTATCGCTTGTAAGAGTACCAGAAAATAAGATATCAAGAGTCTTTTGATGTTGTTGGGTCACAGACATCAGGAAGTCATGGCATGCAAAGGATATGCGACCAAATATTAAAAATCATTATATATAAATGCAGGGGTGCCAATAATTATGGCACACGTGGTTTTGTTAAAAATAATTATTTCTTGATGAATCATATATATATATATATATATGATCATAATAAATTTACTTCAATTAAAGGTTGGATTTTTCTCATTTTTTCAGTGTGAGATTAAGCTAATTCACCAAACGGTGAATTTTTTATAACCCTTTTTACTCATCTTTACCAGGGGTGCCAATAATAGTGGAGGGCACTATATATATATATATATATTAACAACTCTTGTAAAATCAATTCTAATGCACAAAGATTGTTCCTACACCACCCACACACTGTGCCATAATAAAGTACCCACAAACACAACAACGGCAAGATTCTATTTTTCATCAAATACCAGTGAATCATGACAAAATGGCTTACAGCTAAAATGGAGGGGGTATAAGACTGTGTGAGCTGCATCTAGCAAGAGTCTGTCAACACATTATTATAGTAGTCATAGGAGAACCTTGTACAATTGTATGGTGCCTCTATTTTACATTCAGTTTAGCGACTGCTTCAGGCTATTTTTTATGTTTTGTTTTTAATGTTTTATTGCGCAACTTTGTTGCATTTACGCAGTTCATAGACCAGAATGTCTGATCATCCTTCCATGGTCAAATATAAATAGAAACAACAATGTTTGTTTTCAATACAATCGGATGATGAGCAGATTTCGTGCTCAGTCTAAAGCTTTGTGCTCTGTGCATACTGAACGGCACAGCAGAAAATATGATGCTAAATATAGCAACGCAGCAGCCGCACAACACTTTTCATGATTAATATTTAACCGCCGCATACATCATCACGACAAAGTTTAAATGCAGGTACTCATTCTTAATGTATTTGAAAGCGGATGTAATATGACTGGCCGAGCTCTAAATTAAGATTCATTGACAACAACACAAATATAATATATGCTTTATAATTGCTTAGTGTTTCTTTTCTCCCCTGGGGAAAATATGTGAGTCAACCTTTAATATAATTTTGAATACAATCAGTAAAAGGCCCAAGAAAGAATAAAGATTTATATGGACAACAAATCACCTTAGAAATGTTTCCTGCACTGCATAATACATAAAATAATTATAGTAATTACTGTTCTTACATAATCAATATCTCTGTTGATTTAGGCAACTTAATGGTAGTACAAACAGGCATATGCACAGATAAGAATAGCAGAACAAATATGTCCTGCAGAGATTAGAGCTGCATTCAATGTACCTATTGTACCATTCAATAGACCTATGTATTTTAAAAAATATTGCATCATTTTCTGTGGCCTAATTTAATTATTAACCACATTAGCGTGTAAAAACACGCCTTTCCTCCCAATAAGTTTCAACATATTTTCAAACTAATAAGCAACAACTCCAAAGGAAACTGAAGGAGACATAATTACTTGAAATAATGAACGACACAGCACACGAAGGGAAATCTCACAGAGACGCTGACTAAATTGTGAAATTCCAGTGATTGTTTCTCCATATTAGATAAGAATGCTGAGTGAGCATATATTCCATTCCACTTCACAGTAATGTTAGGGGACTGAATGTGAAGTCACTGACCACTCAGCTACCACTCCGCATTCAAAGCATTGACTTTCAAGGGACCGGTGAACACGTTCGGTACCTGAGGAAAATGCTGTTAAGAGTCTGTAGGAAATGCTAATTTAGGGTTTTCTCTTGAAGTGATTCTAAAACAAGCAAAGCCATTTACAAAAGAATTCTAAGACACAAAAAGCAATGTTGTGTTCGGTGGATGTGAAATCGACTCTCAACACTGCATTTTAACATCACCGCACATCGCAAACACCGTGCAAAGGAACAAATATTTTCAAACTGGAGACTCTGAGAACTATATCTACAAAAGAGAGAACTATGCTGAGGACAAAATTCTGATTTTGGTCGATCATCACACATTACTTCAGTTTTCTGTAAGAGGAAAATCTCCAATGAAGCCTTCAATGAAAATCTCCTGATTTAACAGAGACAAAGCCAGGATCTCTGTAAGAAATTATATGATAGCTCAACATAATTGGTGTGCTATTCTGGCAGGGGGAATTGTGAATCAATTGCAGTCCAAGTAATTTAACATCCGTAAAGTTGGCCTGAAAATGATTACCAATTTTCCATCGGTGATTCAATGATCTTGCCCTGGAAAGACAGCTTCAGCCTTGGTTTTAATTTTACCAGAGGCTCATAAACAGCAAAATTATCATTTACTTTTCACTTCGTTTCTGTAGATAGGTTGTGAAATTCATGTCTGTATGTGCTGTCTGATTGGACTAAGAATTTCATCATGCGATGACTGTCAACAAATCACAAATTCTCACTTGCATGGTAACAGACTTTCCATAGAATGTAACATGTACTGCAACGCTACAGACAATTGTTTAGAAAACAAATTACACATGGAATTACTCAGCCAACATGGTTACAAACTTAGATCTGCCATTCTGATAACATTTGCGGATAGTTATCTAATTCTCCTGACATTTTGTCCTAGCACTCAAATATATAGAATATGTATTCAAAAATAAATGCAATTACTGCTAAGCTAAAAGAATCACACAATTGAATGCATGATCATGTACTGTCTACATACTACACAGTGCATATATTTTATGCTATTTTTAGAATATTATCCAGTGAATACTCCTGTGAGTAGCTTCCTAACGGGGTTTAATGTACAACAATGTGCATTGTGCTAACACAATATCGGAACCCTAGTGTAATACTGATTTAGGTTTCAATCTTTTATTTCCATTCCACAGACACAAACTGTAAGTTTAGGTGCAGTGCTGAGATCTTGAATGTTCAAGGACAAAAAAAATGGTTACTATGGAAACAGTTTCAATAGCCCGAACTGAAAGTGTCTGGAGACAAAAACTGTACATAAAAATTTTATTCATATATTGTTGTTTTATGCTAGGAGATATTCAAAGTTTCTTTTTTTTCAGTTATTTACTTCTGTTGGAGTGGGAGAGGACTTATATCTTGTAAAATCTAAAATCATAAGTACGTTAACCAAAGTGATCACAGAACATGACAATATGATTCAGAATTATACACATTAACACTTAAGTGTGTAACTGCCGAATGGCGATGTGTATTGTAGTGACTATAGCAACAGAACAATGGCGTCTCCATAACTTTGTGGAAGAAAGATACACTGCCTGGCCAAAAAAAAAGTCGCCATTGCACCCGTCATGCATAGTGCCCACTGTACAAGCCTCTGGAGGCAGTGTTATTATCTGGGGTTGCTTCAATTGGTCAGGTCTAAGCTCAGCAACGTTATGCAGCAATAAAATGAAGTCAGCTGAGTACCTGAATGTACTGAATGACCAGGTTATCCCATCAATGGGCATATTCCAGGACGACAATGCCAAGATTCATCGGGCTCAAATTGTGAAAGAGTGGTTCAGGGAGCATGAGGAATCATTTTCACATATGAATTGGCCACCTGACCTTAACCCTACTGAAAGTCTTTGGGATGTGCTGGAGAAGACTTTACGGAGTGGTTCGACTCTCCCGTCGTCAATACAAGATCTCGGCCAAAAATTAATGCAACTCTGGACGGAAATAAATGTTGTGACGTTGCATAAGGTTGTCGAAACAATGCCATGACGAATGCGCGCTGTAATCAAAGCTAAAGGTGGTCCAACAAAATATTAGAGTGTGCGACTTTTTTTTTGGCCAGGCAGTGTACATCAATTACACTACATGACAATATCCTTCAATAAAGGCTATCTTGTTTTTTGTTTTTTTACTGGAGATGAGTAAAAAGTCAAAGATACTATGTTACACAGTACTTTCAGCCCCAGTATGTGCCTTTTTTCATCTTAAGTATTGTGACATATCCATTTTAAAAGAACCATTATAGGTCATGAATGGACAGATTGACAGAGATAAAAGTAATGATTTTCCACATGAAAAGGCAAGCATTTCCTAGAAAGAAAAGAGACATTAAATCAATCTTTATCTTTAACTTTAATCTGTAAATCAATCAAGCATTAAAATCAATACTACATTTTTTAATGCAGCATAGGTTACTTGGCTTGCTAGTGCTTGAAATGGACATTTGGTTTTTTCAATGCCTACTTTGTTTCATATGCGCTGTGGTTGGAAAGGGAAAAGGCAATAAGCTTTGATATGTTTCCTTATCAAACTCAATGTGTCCTTGCCCATTCTTAGCACATAATGTGAGAGCAATACGCATGTCCACAAGTACACATGTCAAATTAAATGTCAAAGGTTTTCTCAATAGGCCATACCTACACAATTCTTACAACCTACTTGCCTATGTATTATGTTATTACAAAATGCACAGGCAAATATGATAAACCTTTATTGATCCCCGAGGGGAAATTCAGGTGTCCAGTAAAGTTAAGTGCGTCAAGATAATGATAATTATAAGAATCATGCTGGCATTCGATTACAGAAGGTCCCTGCCATAAAAAGGACTTCGGTATCCAGCATCTATATATGACATATTTCTGCATATTTCCAGACAAACGTTCATTCAGATCTTGTCTCAGACAGATATATTTGCTATGTACCAATAAAAGCCTAGTGTAAAAGCTGCTACGTGGATGGGATAGTGAAAAAAAGTGTCATATGTGTTGACATTAAACTTACGTGCGCGAGAATGTCAAAAACTATAATGTGGATGAGCAGATATTTTAAAAAAAACCACTTTGGTCAAATGAGTGAAAAATATCTCATGTGCACAGGCTGGTGTTAAGTCAGTTCTGTGAAAAAGTCATTATGAAGATAGGGGCGTGAAAAAAACATGAATGTGGACTGGCTGGTAAGCTATAATGTGTATAACCATATTTAAGGAAAAGAAAAGGTACGTTATATAACCATGAAAGTATTTATGGAGATGAACTGATGAAAAAGCAGTTCTGTAGACGAGCGACTGAAAAATATGTGATGTGAATGAATGGGCGACAAACTATCAGGTAAAAAACAGTTATGTGCGCCAGTAGGTGAATGGGGGTTTATACGAAACGAGTTTGAGAAAAAGCTGAGATTCGGACAAATGGTTAAAAAATAGTTGTTATGTGGGTAAGTGCGAGGGAAAAAAACAGTCATACGGCGAGCCGGTGCAAAGCTGTCGTGTGGACAAATGGGCGAAAGAGCTCTTACGTGGCTGAGCACATGACAACTCCTTTATGTGAACAGACCGGTGAAATGATGCGTGATCGGTGTGAAGTGTGATTCCTGAGTACAATTCACGAGGAAGAGAACTCAAAAAGACTTCACTTTGCTTCTCATAACTTATACATAATGACGATCGCGGCCTCGTGGCGCGTAACCATAATTGCGCGAACCCCTCCGTGCCATTCCCAAAAAAAGATTTCCAAAATATTATATTAGCCCTGCAGCTCAAGATAATCTCTCTCCTTTTCTGGATCACGCTGAAGAATTCTGTGACGCCACAGTAGCAAGACAAGCTCACTGAGGCAGGTTTAACCTTATTAAATGACTTATTCAGTTTGCAAAGGAAGCAGGCCTAACACAATCTTTGTGCCAGAAAACATAAAATTACATTTTATCACTTGTTAAATGGCTCACATAAAAAGCACTGGAAGCACTTCCTAAATAATGTAAGAAAAATGCACTGTAACTCATAGCCACAACCGTGTATAAAATTGCCTATAGAGAAATGAAGGTAACTTGCCAACAGAAAGCAGCACTATCCATACTTTATTACTGAGGCTGTTTTTTAGAATAATAGGTTAAGCTGTGTCACGTGGTTGTTTACTGGAATTACATTATCTCTATAGAGCATTTTAAAGCAGACAAACAGGGGTATCGACTCTGATAAAAAGCCATACTCCATAATAAAGTAAAAACCATTTCATATCACTCTGCCATCCAGGGCTTTAAATAGGAGACTAAATTGAATATTTCAGTTACTTGCTCGCAAGAAAAACGACCTCATTACCGCAGGATTACAGCTTTATAAAATGAAATCAAACACAGGCAACAAAAATAGATTGCTGCTGATTTAATATTGCTTTTAATTGTTTTGTTGTATATGTATTTTCATGCATTCACTTCTGATACTGTCATCGGATTCATATCTCTCTAAAACAGAAGGGTAAGGCCCCTACTTATTGTATACAACCAGGAATGATTCAATCAAGCAAGTGGCAACACTGTTCTAGACTTGAAATATGTGTTTCAAACCTCCATTTTAAGTCGAATATACTGTACACCATGATGGCATGAACAGCATGCATTTTAAATTATTCAGCACTATTATATAACAATCTGCAAAGTACATCTAGAAAAACATTCCATTTCAATCATTTTCCCTCTTTGAAAAATAATTCTCCGTCCAGAATTGCATTACATAACGTAATTGTTGGTCACAGAAGCTAAACATGCACATACCCTACAACATAGAAGGTCAGGTTTTGGAGGTGCAGTTTAGGTTACCCTTGTTCAATGAACTACAATGTCTCACCCAGAATTAGCACTGAAAAGTACCTAGACACTGACCACGTACTCTATACAAACTGCAAGAATAATTTCTTGTATGACCATCTTTTAAGAGATAAAGACCAGAAGGGTAGTACTATTACAAGCAATAGAAGCATAGGGCTCTGCTTCAAGCATAAATTTGAATTGGCACCATTTTTGATGTATGGACAGTGCTGTGAAAGGACTGCTCAAAGATATTCAATTTGAGTTAACTGCACATTTGAAACCATTCAGTAAATTTATAATGTGATGTACCTCTTGACCCAGCTCTCCACCCACATCAATTACCTCTGCTTTATAGTATAGTCTGTAGGATGACCTCTCTGATGCTTTGTGGCCTAGATACAGCAGGTGCCTGCTAAGCTTGACATATGTTTACACATAGATTAGACAAGTTGGGAGCAATACAAAACCTTCTAAAAGTAAAAAAATAATAATTTCTCACAATGTCACAGTTCTACATTTCTAAGAAGCGGAAATAGTCTATGTTACTGCCAAGGAGAGACGCTCATGATAGAATCCAACAGAATTTAAATATTTAGAAGTATGTCTCCTGTTGTCGACTAGTTATGAAATAAAATGGCCGAACCGTGTTGGGCTCACTTACCTGTGGTTTCAACAATTCCCTCCAGGATTACGACAATTTCGAACTGCTCGGTCTGCATAGATCGCTGAGAGAGTTCGTAAAACGGACTCTTGGTGTCGATCACGTGGCAAATCGTGAGCGGTGAAACGAGGAAGAGCTGGTCCGCCCCGGTACTGAAGCCCACGTCCAACTCTAGCTGATCCAGTGGAAGGAACTCGCCTTCAGGCGTCTGCCGCGACTAAATCAGCGTGTAGAAAAAAGGAAATATCAGAGTAATCACTGCTATCCACTGAGCCATGCTGACAGCAATTCACATTTGTCAGTAATCAAAGCCATCAATCATTTAAAGATGGACAGAGAATGGCTTTCAAATTAAAGGTCTGAGTTTTTAAAAGATTCATCAAAAATCTTTATTTACCCAAGGTTAACATGAATTAGATACAACTGGTGGGTTTATTTATCTTTTATTTTGGATTATAGGCTCCAAAACCAAATTATTAAATTATATTTCAAGAAACCATCGAAAACTATTATTATGAAAATTAGGATTTCCTAAAGTCTAATGTCTGGTATCAGGATTATGAGAAGATTATGCCTTTTCCCATAAATTATAAATGTATAATTACATCAGTAAAGTAGCCTATCGAAAGTAAACTGATAAAAATGTTTGCCCCACTTTTAAAAGGCTTCTGAAAACTAGCATTTGCTAAAGAAGTCTAATGTCTGACATCAAGATTATGATATGCCTTTTCCCATAAATTATAAATGTATAATATTGATGAAATAAAGTAGCCTATTGAAAGAAAACTCATATAAATACATGCACCCCATAAATAAATACTGCACATATAAATAGTTGTTTCATTTTCATTTGTGTCAAGTACAACAGCAGATTTGTAAATGTTTATACATTAAACAACAAAATGGACTGTTTGGTATTTAGATAATAATATTGCCACAGCAAATATGGTGATAAACTGAACTGGTTTAAATTTAAAACACGAATGCTAAATCAATAAATAAATAAATAAATAAACTGTCCACAAATAGGCTTGCAACTGCCCTTTCACTAAAGGAGATCATACATGTATTATTAGCCTACTACTTGTTCTGGATCCCCAGTCCTACTTAAGTGACTTATTCAGGTAGCTTTAATAGGCCAACTAATAAGTTAGCCTACATATAAATGTTTTTCTGGAAGAAAAAGTGTTAAATGCATGGAGGAAAAGCACTTACTTTCAGTAATTTGCAGCGAATCTGTGCAGAGACCATATGGCTATTGCGTAGGTTGCCAACTCTAAACATAAGAGTCAGTTTCCCATCTCGCATTGAAATAACCGCATGTTCACTAAACATCAAAGTCTCTGCCCTTTTCTTGGGCTGAGACATCTTTATGAACATGCAACCAATCAAAAAGGCATCTACGATTGATCCCAGGATAGACTGAAAAAGGAACAGAATTATCCCTTCCGGACATTTGTCCGTTATGTACCTATAGCCGTAGCCTATGGTAGCCTCTGTCTCGATAAAAAATAAAAACGCCGATGGAAAGTTGTACACATTGGCAACGCACGGCTCGTACTTGTCATCGTGGGCTCGGTTGAGATCTCCTCTAATGTATGCAATGACCCACCACATCGACGCCATGAAAAGCCATGCCACTGTGTAAGTTAGGACAAAAATGAATAAATTCCAGCGCCATTTCAGATCTACTAGCGTGGTGAATAAATCTGAAAGGTATCTACTGGTTTCACCGCCCAGGTTTCCGTGCTGGACGTTACATCGCCCGTTCTTGTCCACGAAGCGCTGCCTCTTTTTCTTCTTCTCCGGCGCCGGCTGGTTGAATCCAGAGCCACTGGACGAAGTGGTCACTACCTGGTAATCGTCCCCAAATTTCTTTCGAAGTGCAGACATAATACGAAGGAAAGAGTCAGAGAAATTATCTCTAGGATTTGAAACTGGAGTCTGCCCCCCCTCAGTACCTTGGTTTTACTTGACGCAGTAGACTACTTGTATTGTATGCGTTTTAACTGTATCCAAAACAAGGCAATGAGAAGTAGTTTAACTGCCAGCCGCCTGAGAAGAAACGGTCATGGAGTAACGCACAGCCTTTCCTTAGAATCCAAATACAAATTCCAAAACGGGGAAAGGAAAAAAATATAATTGCAAACATAAATATTGTGACATGGATTATAATACAAATCTGTCATCTGTCCAGTGGGCAATTGTGTAAAAAATAAGAGCAGACACTGGACTTGCAGTTACGCTGCACCAGCTGCAGTTTAAGATTTGAACCGTACAGTAAATTCTTTGGCGAGTCGCTGATTAGTCATTCGCTCTTCTTAGACGGGAGAGATGCAGGATGGTTATGGTTTCAACTGGAAATCCACACCTTGAGTTTAAAGTTGCGCCGGTTCATAAGGCAATTAACTTCTTTTTTCCTCAGAGACATAAAAAACGATTACAATGTTAACGGCAGAGCATAGTTTTGACGAGAAGGTTCCATACTTCTGTGATGGGGTTTATGCGTTGGTGTTGGACACGCATCGGTTCCCAACCCTCCGCTTTTTCTTCTCCTGGTGCGCATAGAAGACATTCATTAAGTTCATTAAGGATTTGAGTCGACCTTGGATTTCCCGTCCAATATGACTAAATTCCTTAGATCCTTTCTTCACCGTTGCTCACAGACGGTGCGTGCTTGCTGTCTTTCTCCTCTTGTGTGAAAATCAGTACTAGGCTTGGGAATCAGGTGCGGGAGATGTAGAGAAGCAGACTGCTTGGTTTTTACTCTGCTTTTTCACTCCACGGCTTCTGCGCACTGCGCGCTTCTCCTGCGGAAATGCACGGCTGCGCTTAGCCCAGTGGTGCCAGTGGAGAGGCATGCACTTTTGAGGCGTAGAGGAATATGAAGGGAGGGGAGAGGGGTGTAAGATGCATGTCTAAATTATATTTCCAAAAAAACTTTGCATTGTTCGTTTGTTGTCTCATTGTGTTGAAGCTGATATGTGTCAAATATATGGATACAATTTACATTTCTCGAGCGATTTAGACAGCTCAGAATTTGACATATTATTTTCAATGTCCACAGCGGGATAACTAACAAAGCATTTTGAGCTAAACACCAAACTGGCAGTGCCCTACCTGCAGCCTTAGGTAACAAGCTTACTTTATTTACCATGCCACATTGGCACACACATGAACTAAGCTTTCTTTAATATATATAGAAAATATATAGGCTATTCACATACTGTGTATAGGCTAATACTACCTAAGTGGGTGTTCGTAGATGACACGCATGATAAATTGCATACAGTGTGCGCATTGACTGGCGGGGGGATTTCCCTCCCACTGCTCACTTCGTCGCCTCCTCTGCTTGACCAATTTTCATCCCAGGCAGGGACGCTATTATTCCCCCATGTGATACTTGTCTCATTCCGAATGCTATAGACTTAAATAAAGTGTATGATAAAGATGATTCATGTACTTTATTAGGCCTTATAGGCTAACTTTAGCATACGATTCTCACAAATGCCTGGCAAATCCACGTGAAGTCCTGCATATTCAAGAGTAAAGACGAGCGTGCGTGCATGTGTTGTGTGCGCATGCATAACTTGGATAACCCCCACCACCACCATGTTTTCTTCACATTTCGCACACTGTTTATATACATTTGTTTATAAATAGCATGCATTTAGCTAAACTTGCATTGAAAAATGTTCTTAACAGAATGGTAAGCTGAAAATGTTATGAAACTGGAAATGGAGACGTTGTATATGGAGATACCACATTTCCCTCGGATTCCACTGTGGTGATAGAGGAGTGCATGGGTTGATTGGAGGCCTGTAAACCACCAGCCCCTAGCCAAATTAGTTCAAGAACATTCCCACAACGGCTATTGACAGTGTACCGGCAAAACGATTGCAAGTAGCCTACATATAAATAGAAAATATATGGCAAAAACAGGCTAGACAAAATGAGTTTTATAACATACACATGTCATCTTCATTTGCAGGCCTGTTTATAATAATATCCCAAGTAAAGTGCCTTTTGTTTTTAATCTTACGTTAAAGAGGTCTTAAGTTTAAAATGCAATAGTTACATTCAGTTTTCATTATTTTAATGTGATTGCTAATTATTGTGGGGTCCATATTGTCTACATTTCTTAAAATTGTTAGCTGCATCTTTAGACATTAACTCCTATACGATTTTTGTAAAAATGTATTTTTCGACATAGGCTAGCCTACAATATTATACAAAAACGTATTTTCGAATAATTCGCTGTGGTGCATGGATGAGCCCCATGGTTTCGGGTTGAATCCAGACCATGCTTGTGCCGATTGGCCGGTAGCTTAATTCGTAGGGCAACGTGCAATTGGCCTCGCACAGGGTTTGGGAGGGTTCAGTCAGTTAGGGGTCTGCGTCTCATCGCTACCTAGTGACCCCCGCCGGGCTCCTAAAAGCCACATATAACATGTTTTCCTCCGATTCCACTATATGCGAGTCTGCGATATGAAAAAGAAGCAGCTGGTGACACCACGTTTTTCGGAGGAGAACCGCGGATGTCTACACTCTCCCGAATTGGCAGTGGGGTTCGCGCATGAATGCAGCTGCGGTTGCAGATAATTAGACATTCCAAAATTAGGGTGGTAATTGGATATGTACAGCTCCACATTGGGTTCCAAATTTACTTCAATAAATAAATAAATAAATGGGAAGATTATTTGTGCTTGAGCTTCCTGTCAGAGGGAAGCAAGCTTTTGGCCAAAATGTCTTGGTAGTTGCTGGAGTTCAAGATTCCATTGACCTTAACAAGATCCCCAGGACTAGTAGATGCAAAACAGCCTCATCACACCAAAGATCCGCCACCATAGCCTATTTCACTGCAGGTATAACAGTCTTTTCAATATAAGCATCCTTCCAATGCCAAACGTACAGCTGGTGTCCATGCCCAAAAAGCTAGATTTTGGTCTTATATGACCATAGCACACATTTTCAATAGTTCCAATAGTGTTTAGCAAACTCCAGATGCTTATTTTTGTTTATTGTCTTTAATAGAGACTTTTCTGCCAACCCTTCCAAAAAGCTTATTGGTATTTATTATTGTTACATTTTATTTAAAGTTATCATCAGGGGTTTGAATAATTGTGGCTTTTTTAGTTTCCCAGTTTAAAAAAAAAGAATTTCCTCTGAGAAATTGTATCATAAAAATAATATGTTTGTGTTTATGTATTTTTTGTTTCTTTTCAAAATAAAATCCAAAATTGTCTACGTCTTGTCCGCAACATTATCACAGCAGGCTAAGTCTGATGACACAACTGTTCGCAGATTCCAATCCCGTCAGGTACAATGACAATGTTTCCACTTGATCTGCTTGTTTGCAAACATCCACTTCATTTGTTGCCAGAAGAGGTCTAATATGACATCAAAGGCGAAGACAAATGGCAGCCTATCCAGCCATTACACCTGTGGACTAAATGTCATTTGCCCCCTACCATTACAGCAAGATTAACTCCGGCCCCCTTTCAGCCGTCATTGGCTGATTGTTACAAGCATAATGACACGCCTGAAATAAATAAAAACTCATAAGTGGACAATCAAAGTATTACTTTTGGTTATGATTAATGGCAAACGGGCTATTTGGCTCCATATACCTTACCATGCCTGTGGCAAATTTTAGGTACCCCTCATTAAACATTGTAGTAATGTATGTAATTTTAAAAAATGCCTATATAGCTAACAAGTACGCACCTTTATAGGAATTTAGAGAATTTGACAGTTGGAGGGCATGGCACCAGTGCTTTTGTGCTATATCAAAAGACGCATGTCTTCATGAATAGGGGTCACAGCCAAGATAAGCAGCACATTGTGGCGTTCCTGTTTTGACTAATGATTAATCACCAGAAGTGATCATGATAGCCGTCTGTGTGTTGCACATTGTTGATGGTGCTTGCTATTCACATAAAATCAGACCTGTGGAAAAATAAATATGAAATATTAATATTAAAAAAATATAAAAATTCCAGAGGTTGGGGAGGCGCTCCTGGAGGAAGTGAGGTCACACGCGGCAGCAGAAAGAAATCGCTGTGTTGCGTAGCTGCTCAAGGACACAATGATGGATATCTCCCCTCTATTCTCTATTAGTACCGGTCACTTCCACGGCCGGGCGTTTTTGCCGTCACCTCCACCCTCCGTTTTGTTCCTAGATTGCTTTTCTGCCCAGTTGCAGAAGAAGATATCTTTCATAATCTTTAGAGAGGGATGGCTTGTGCCGAAGCACGCCTCTCCCGACATCGACTGCAAGCCGCGCGTCTCTCTCTCTCTCTGGAGAAAGAGGGCCTAGGGAATCGGGCGTATGATATCCCGCGGTGCGGAACATAGATTTCCCCTTCCGATCACCGGGAAAGGACAAGTTTCCACACACACGGGGTTCCCCGCGGACACGGGTCCACGCTGCCTACACAGCCGCGCGCGGGTACACGCCTGCGCGCCCAGGAGGCCCGCGGCGCGGCGGATCTTTTTTTAATGGGCGCAGCCTCTCTGGAGTTCATGTGAAGAGAAGCGTTGCGCTGCTCTTTCTGCCTTACTGAGCCCTCTGTTCACCCTATCAGCTGTGGCGTCACGCGACATGGAGCCACACTCGTTTTGAGCAATATGTTGCCAACAGAGAAAAATGTAACCACCACATGAGGTCATGTTCATTCTTTTTCAGTGATTTTATTTATTGTGCATACAGTACATACAGTTCTTAGATTAATTGCTTTAATAAGGTGGTAAAGGCAGGATACATCGTCACTGGCTGTTATGTTACTTCAGTGGCTTGCTTTAACTGGCAACAGAGAACAATATTATGATGAAGTATTAAATTTGCTATATGCAGTATAACACCTCAAATGTGCAATGTCACAAACTGTGGACATGTCCAATTTAAATATCTTGTTTTTTACTTTTATTTGTATATTTCATTCCATAAAGGATGCGCCTGTCACAGAATATAACTATCGCTGTAGGCTAATACAACCCTTATGGAAATGTAATATACTGCAGTATATTTTAAATATATTGTGACAATAATTTTGATATATTTACAATATATTGCAGTACATTCTTTTTCCATAAGGGAATATAATATAGATACAAAAAGTCCTGTTTGTCTTGTTACAACACATCTCAATTTTGTAACGTCTCCCCCAATTGTAATATATAAATTCAACTGATTACATTTTTGGAAATGGCACAGACAATTCTCTATGGTTTTTTGACAAACATGACCATTTACAAATCAATGCATTATTAGATAATTGATTACGCTTTTATGTTTTGTGCATTAGTGTGTTATCACGCACATTAATTACTGGACTGCTTCAAACGTGAGGGGAAAGTTTGTGTTTGATGTGTTTTGATGTGTGACAGTGTATCATGAAAAATGGAGAAAAGGCCTGGAAAAGGGCACATAAGATATTTTGTGTAGAAATTGGTTTATAATGAATATAGGGGTCAATACAGGTCACCTAGCATGAGTCCTCATTCCCTTTAATGAGGAAGGGCCACTGAGCTGCTCTGGGAAGTTTTAGAATTGGTAAATGTCATCTTTTCTGCGTGGGTGTTTTCTTTAATTGTCACACCTGGGAATTGACTGTGGCTAATGTAACATTGGACCCTTTGCTTTCCCTACAAGGGCTAAAAACATGTGGATATTTCTGAAATGAGAAGTCCCAAATCCGTACATAGGGTGTATTATATTTATTGCCATCGGTATTACTTACAATAATAATAATAATAATAATAATACTCTAATAACCAGTAACAAGCAATGGCGAAAGGTAATAACGGTACAAGTAACAACTGCTAAATTCTGAAAGGAAGTACAATACTGTAAAGATATCTCTTCCGGGCTTCTTGCATTGGATTTAGGGTGTTTAAGATAATAGTGTTGACTTTGTCTCCTATGATTTCATGAATGCTGCTACCACCATACATGACTGTAGGTCTCTATTATATAGTTAGCAGTAGCATATGATATTTATGAAAGCATGCAGAAAAGAGCTTTTCATAGTTCCATCAGAACAATCGATGTTATTGCGTGATCCTTTTCACTGGAAGACAAAGGTTTTCATTTGTAGACTTTACATTGCATAAGAATAATTACACTCTTGGTAAAAATGCATCCTTTTCAATAAAAAATATATCTATATTTTTCAATATTCAGAGAAGTTACCCTTAGGGAAAGTCTCAGAAGAGCTGTGCTTTATTTTGAACTAAACTGGATGCAACCATGGAGCTCTCCATCTCTCCACATGCACTTAACAAATCAAATGATAATGTTACAGAGACACTTGTGTGGACTCTGCTGAAAGCAGCAATCATACACATTATCCGCCACGTTCAATTTAAAAAGGTTGTCAGAATAATTGCTTTGAAAGATTTTCAGACCAGTTAGAGCGACATTACATTGCTATCATAAAATAGCTACTAAAATAAATTTCAGTATAACTGTAAAATTGCACCCTTGTCCTATTTCACATTAGATGCTGATGGAAAGGTTTTTATGTACTTGTGTGATCTATTTCAGAAAATAGGCGGGAGAAGATCAGATATGGGAATTTAAATTGTCTTATGAATCTAATTGGACGACCTTATGGGAACTGCATTCTTTGTGCTCATCATATCAGCAGAGATGCTACTCCTGGTCCATCTTCAGACGGTTCAGCCAATCACCTCAGGAGCTCAGTACTAATAGGCCATATTATTGGCTAATCATTTAGACCCGAGTTCCAGCATGAAGCCGGGCCAGTTAAACATACACAAACAGGCAACATAGGCAGTCGCCTAGGGCACCACCCGTCTTGGAGGGGCGGGTCCGGGGACGCCAAACGAAGGGAGACGTGTCCAACTCCATATTAATGCCATGATTTTAGAATGAGCAGGTGTCCTTATACTTTTGGCCATGTAGTGTATGTATGTATACAGTATATGATTCTTATTTTTATTTGTATTCATTTAATTTGCTGGATTGTATTTAGTAATTATTGTAGATACACCAAGAGACCAACTTGATAAGGCAGTCTTGTGGTAATGCATGTTGTGGTGCCGTCTGGAATTGATAAACACAGGACACTCTTCAGACTTGATGGTTGTCATGGGACATTAATCTGACCAAAGCCAGGTGAGGCAGTGTTTTTCCTGCAAGGTGAGGTCACTAATCACTGCTCAACCAGAGCTTGTCAGGAGCTAATAATAGACCGCTCTCATTTGGCTCTTTTGGAGAAAGGAGACGCTGTTATGGAAAGACTCCCGTTCAACAGGTCTGGATTCGATCGAAATGCGCCATTTATTTGTTTCCAATGCAAACATGTTTCATTTACATTAATTGCATGAATTCTGGTGCTAGTTTCACTTGTGGTTAAGAAACGGTGGTCGTGCAAAAAATACTCACATACTGACATATTTAAGGACGGAAGTGGTTCGATCCCAAGCAGAGCTGCATGTAAGTGAAGGTGTTGAAATTACTTTTGAGTCCGAGGAGTGCTCTTGCATGCTGGAACCTACCATGACATACGTCTGATGTAGATGGATCATAAGTAGGGTTTGTAATGTTTTATTTAATTGTAAGGAAATGATTTCTCCAAAAATAAAAGTGTTTTAATCAGCAGTGTTTGTGGCATGTCTAAGAAAACGACACTTCACTTAACAGTAACCAAATTAGACAGAGGTGTCATAACACAAACTACAAAAATAAGTTCAATGTACCCTCAAGTGTTGTGAAAGCGGGTGCGATTTTCTTTATTTAACGGCGTGCCACTTCAACAAAACACGTTGGGGCCTATGGGGAGTATTTCTTTTGTTACAGAGAATTGGGATGATGTTGAACGAAAATGTACTGTATTTTAAAATGTATTACATTTTAAAGTTCTTCATTGTTCAGGTAAAACAGGTATGTATTTCCCCCCGACATTTCATTTTATCATTTCCGTGGGTAAAACTTTTAAATCACACACATTTTCAACCATTTCAACACCAGAACTCATATTTATCATAAAACATTATCATAAAAGTACACATTGTTTTCTTATGTAATTAAAGAATCGAGACTTGTATTTAAAGAGCAACGGATATCGCTGCGTAGATGAATCAGGCTCAATTGTTGTTCACTGTGCAGGTGATACAGCTAGCTCTTTCCTGCTAGCTAGCTTTTGAAGATGTACTTATAGTACTGTAATTTGCTTTCACACCAGGAAGCGTGAACCAGACCGAAACACGTTAATTCCATATCCATTTTCAAACGTGAAAGCCTCTATATAGGGAATAGAAGTTTTTGTTCATGGTAACGCAGAATTTCCACAGCTTTGAAATATTTGTTTAATATGACGTTGTAAGATCCAAAGGGTTAAGACAATGAAAAAGAAGACAGCAATGACAGAGGAAGGGCTGCAATCAAGCGGTGATAATTAGCTTTGCTGGAAGTTTAATAATGAAATTTTCCCCAGAAGAAAGACTTAGCAGACCGCTTTTGTATTTTTTTTTCTCAGGTTGTTGAACGCACTTTTTAAATAACGCACAGAAAGCGTATTGTAAGCCCTGAATTTCAGAGCACTCAAGGGGATGGATGTGTGGGATAATAAATAATGGCTCCCAAGGTGAGGTTGCATAGATCTAATTGGAACTCCATTCATTAAAATGCCATCCAGTTGGCGTACTGTGTGTTGTGCAATCAAATGTCATCTGAAACGTACAACAGACATTGCGGCAATAATTGATGTGCGCTCTCGAAGTAATGTTTATGTCACATTATTTGTCACGTAGCCAAGTGGATTCTAAAGGAAGTATTGACTACTCTGCCTTCTCACTGTTTCATATCATTACAATGTGATATTACATTACAGTTTAAAACATTGTGCTTCCCTTTCCATTTGTAGAGGCCAATGAAGATCTTTTCAGTTCCTCATTGCTTCTCATTTATGGTTCCACATGATCAGCGGCAATCAAGAGACATTTGAGAGTTTCAATGTGTACTTTATTTTGTACTTTGAAACCAAATTTAGTTATGAATCTATTAATTGTCTTGATACTACTTCATACAGAAACATTTTGACTGTCTACTATCTACTGCTATCTATACCAAGTCTACAAAGTCTACTGTTTTTATGAAAAATAGCAGCTTCCATCCAATACATCTAAAGCAGGGTCTTGATCTTAATCAGTTCTATAGACTACGAAGAATATGTCCGTCTGATGAGGACTTCAAATCTACAGCTGTAGAGTTCATTGAAAAAATTCTAAACATCAAAGGAAGTCGACTGACGTTTACAAAAAGTTCACTGCGAGCCTTGATAAAAGTAAACTTCAGTGGAGCCATTTGATAAATCCGAGATAAAATATTCTTGTGCGTTTAACCCTTGTGTGGTGTTCGTGTTTTTGTTACTCACCCAGTGTTTACGGGTCTGGTGGACCCACAACATTATTGGGTTTTTAAAACAATAAAGCCATAACAATTTACGTAAAAATACTTCACAGATATTGACTTTATCTCAATTACAAGCAATATAGGCAGCATATATGGTTAATATTGACCATTTACCACTGCTAGATCACATTTATCAATAAAAGTGATATTTGTTTTTTGTGATAAAATGTGATTTTTGTGTTCTTTTACATGTTCATCACAGAAAATGAGACAAGGCCAATGAGTCTCAGGTTGAAAAAATTATGAATTGTATCATTTTTCTTTTAGTAAACATTGAATACGGGTCCCACAGACCCGAACACCACACAAGGGTTAAGTCCGGCCGTCTGACCAAATTAAGAAAACCATTTAAACAAAAAAAAAAGCAAACGAAAACACTGCCGTATTTTGGCGTCTGACGAGGCATTTGCTAAGGCCTTTAAGGAATCACCGCTCTTTGCACATAAAAGGGATAAGAATAGATTTCTAGATCATCTCTCTCTCTTATGCCTACTACAATAACACCTTTAGTATGGAGAAATTTAAACACTCCCACACAGGACAGACTTGAAATAGAGGGGCCGAATAAGAAGCGCCACTAGCAAGGTTGTGTACATGATAAAGTGCCCTCGTGGCTTAGTTTATATAGGGAAGACAAAAAAGAGTACTGAAGGGAGAGGGTAACAGATCACAAAAGTGCTATTAGAAGACAGGACCTTAATTCCCCCCACAGCAGAACACTGTGGAACGCACATTCCATCTCTAACTTTGACGTTTTTTGGGAACAGAAAAGGAAGAATGTTCAAGAACATGTGGATTTTAAATTGCTTCGACGCGAGTCCTTTTGGATTTATAAACTCAATATAGTGGCCCCTTTTGGCGTGAATGTGGAATTGGATTTTAAACCTCCCCTCTTCTCTTGAACTGAACAAAAGGGGCCACATTTTGTTTTAATATTTATGATGGCTTTATTCAAATTAACTCCAGTGTTTATACACATGTAAACTTAGAGACTAGCACAAGCTTATAGACACACAAACACACACATATATGCATGCATGCATGCGTGCGTGCACGCACACACACACACACACACACAGAGTATTGCATTTGATCTTCTACTATTAAAGCATGCAAAAGTTTTGCTTGTTTGATCAAGCCTTACAAGCTGGCAGACAACAAAATTTGTCGTTTTAGTTTTTTGTTATTTCGAAAGGTTGCTGAAACTTGTGCACTTACAGCTCTTGCAATGCGGAGTTATGACGGCATTGAAGCAACTCAGGCTTTTGAGTATATAGTAGCATGTAACAGTTATGCATGCTGCGCACATTGTGATCTCATAGTATGTCTTTGGCATGTAGCGCGATAAGGACCATAGTTCAGACAGAACTGGAGTGTGTGTTTGTGCGTGTGTGCGGCATGCTTGTGTGCATGTGTGTGCGTGTGTGAGCGTATGTTTGCGCATGTGTACTTGTATGTGCGTGTGTGCATGCATTTGTATATAAGTGCTGATGTGTTTATGTGTGTGTGTGTGCGCGCATGTATCTGTGCGCACATGTGTCTGTATATAAGTGCTGATGTGTTTATGTGTGTGTGTGTGTGTGTGTGTGTGTGTGTGTGTGCAAGTTTGAGGTGGGCGGGAGGGTAGGGGGCGGGTTTCCGAACCACATGTCTCCTGTGGTGTTGTATCTGTCTCCAGTAGTCTCTCTTCTGATCAAAGCTAATTAAACCTGCTTTTCATTCCAGCAGCAGTCTAGCCGCAGGTTCCTTCCACAATTAAGCACCAGAATTCCTTCTCTCCTCCTGTTTGAAATGCTGTAGAAAGGGTCTTTCAGGGTGATCATTACACTCTGCTTCTTCTCTGCGTACAGTCCAAGCTCAATGACATCACAGCTATCCAGTTCAGAGATCCAACCCTATTCACAGTCAAGAACGAAATGGGGGTGAATATATAGAACACGATAAAAGGGGACGGAGAAAAGCAAAGCCGAGAATTCCTTAAAAGCAGAAGATAGGCGGTAATCTGAAATAAACTTAAATGCATTCACGACCATGGAAATGCTCTGTGGAAACAAACAGCTTCATTTGGAACGTATCCAAAAGCCAGCGTGACGAAGTGAAAACTGGCGTTGTGGCACTGTGATAATTGTCGGAGTTCTAATAAATGAAAGACGGTTGGTTGGCAGATAGTGGCAAATGCTCAGGCCAAAATCAGAGTTCCTCAGTTGGTTGATTTTTTTTTTAATCAAATGAAAATGAAGCCAAGGCTGTCAAGATTGTACATTTTGTTTTTAATTACCTAGTTCTACTGTCTCCTGCAGCGCGCTCCATCTCCCAATCTCTCAGCTCGTTGTAGAGCAGCCAGAAGGCTGTGAAATTATCGAATGGAGCTTCTGTTCTGTGGCTGTGATTCCCTGGACCAAAGACCCACCGCTATATACTGGCATGGTGTGTTACATCTTTGAGCTGTACATTACGACTCAACCAAGAAAAGAAAGCTAGAAATTCCACTCGCGACGCTTTAGTTTGAGAAGACTATAACAAATTACAGAGGCATTCAAGGAAGAAATCCCTGTTTTGATTTGCTGTGTATGTTAAGTAAACAGCATGAGAACATCAACTGATTTTCTCAGAGTCCCATCTCCTCAATGTGAAAAACATGGCTTCCATTAAACGTGCACTTGCATCTCCATTTCCAAAAGGATTGCAAGGTGGTCTAATAGATCTCCTTTAACATTCAAAGGGTCTCCTAGCTGCCTGGAGCTAGCTTTCATACAGTATTTAACAGCTATGCAGACATTGGGAAAAAATGTTAATTTGTTCCACTGTTTATGCAATTGGCAGATGCCTTTACCTGGAGTGACTTACGGTACAGGGCATCAGAAACTACAATTACAAGTACAATTCAGAGGGGATGCCGCGGTGGTACAACGGTAAGAGCGCCGAATTTCAGTTGGTGCAGTTGTACTCCGAGGATCGGGGTTCGCGCCCCGGTCCTGCCAGATCCGAGCATGGCCGGTGCCCTGTGGGAGCGGCAATTGGCGGCTGCCTCCGGGTGGGGGGAGGGTCTCGGAGAGAATCGCTGCGCACAGAAAGGCCCCGGGCGAATTAGAATCACGGTCAGGAGCTTGAGGAGTCGCGCCCTGTAGAGGACGTGGCACCCTCCTTCCTACCACCGGCTGACAGGGTTGCATAGCGGTGGTTCCCCAGCGGTTGCTACACGGGGGGAATTGAATTAGAATAGGGGTTCAATTGGCTACTAAATTGGGAGAAAAATGGGAAAAAATCAGAAACAATTTTTTAGAAAAACAAGTACAATTCAGCTTCGTAGACTACAGTAGCAGAAAATCCGTCATAATCCAGAGCAGTTCCAATCTGGTCGGGAGAAACAAACATCAGAAATCCTCACAACCGCTGCTGACAGCGGCAGATAAAAACGCCATTAGGATGTTATTTTAAATCCTCTCTCTTTGTAATGGAGCCACTTTCCACTTTCGCAGCACGGCTATCTTATCCTAGCATGTAGCCTGTATCTGTCCAAGGCCCTCTCTTTCACAGGTGCAATACTGGCCCACCTCTCAGTCAGAGCTCCTGCTTCACAGACAGGCTGTGTAGCCGCAGAGTGATTGCACTCTGAGAGGGCTTATTCATTTAGCTGGAGCGGTTGCCTAGGAGAGGTTTACAAATATTTACCGAAATCTACCCCGTTCCGCAAAGCCACGCACAGCGCAGCGCAATTACTGTACTGCTGAACGTGAACTTGAATGCAAATGCCCAAATGAATGAGTTTGGCAATGGTTCAGCTTATCTCATTAAAATAAATGCGCAGAGCTATGTGGTTCTCTGGATAGCGGTAACCATAGTTTACTAGCTAAACTTTCCAACAGAACAAATTGACCTTGTGAAAATGTAAATATAGCCAGCATACCAACTCAACTCAGTAATTTGCAGGTTTTTTTTGTTTGTTCTTAAATCAGTTTGCCCAGTGAACCTTCCTTAAGGCTTATGAAGAGAACAAGTTAAATTTAGACCATTATTAGTAAGTGAAACCTAATTAAAATAGAAACAAACAAGTGTGCACAAGCCTGTAAGGGCAACAATTCCTATCAGACATTAATGGGATATTGCCGGCTCATTGGCACTTATAGCAATCTCGGGAGTTTTCTTCACTCACTCACTCTCACTCTCTCTCACACACACACACACACACACACAAAGAGACTGAGTGATATATAGACACACACATACACACAGATAATAAGTCAAGAATAGGCAGATGAATCACCTGCATGAAGGAATCATTATCTCTTCAGGCTTGCAGAAAGTAGAGAGAACCTTCGGAGTTATTCTGAAGTTAGGACTGGAAAATGTGCCTGTGTGCGTGCCTGTGTGCGTGATTGACTCTTGCCTACGACGCACTATGAAGCCAGGGCAGCCCCGTTGACTGGTGCACGCGAGAGAGAAGGCCAGAGGGTGCGAGCCAGGCCACGGTGCGGTGCGAGCCGGGAGCTGCTCTCTGGCAGCGTGCGTGAGAAGCACGGCCGGGGAAGGACAGCGGAAGTCCCGACGAGGACAAAGAGAGAGACCGCGGGCGTGAGAGACCCTCTGGCGGGAGTGGCGGTGGTGAAGTCAGGAATGACACACTCTCTGCAAGAGTCAACATCATACAGGATTATCCATAACTCTACAAAAAGCTATTGGAAACTAGCAATGATTAAAAACACTTTGCACAATGCAGCATCTGTTTCTTCTACAATACATTCATGTTTTTTCATCATTTTTTTCCCATTTTAATATTTAAGGTCACTTGCCACTCCAACATAAGGGCTGTTTTAAATGCCATATACTGGGGGGGAGGGGTTTGTAACTATTCGGCGTGAGTGATTTGGCACACCCATGTAATCATGGCACTTACCTGCAGCAGTTCAAATCGACAGCAGTGTTAGAAACAGGGGATGCGTTTCACGGCAAGGTGAAATTTGTGGCAGAAATAAGGAAACCGTTAGCAGAGTCTGCTTAGGGATCATGGGGGTGCAACCTCATTGGTAACTGAGCAACTGCATGGGCTAGTCACCATCAGCTCACAATGGGTCCACCTCTCAGTTTCTCTGCAGTTTATTGCTGGTTTTCTTGACCTGTGGGGGTATTCTGCAAAGCAGGATAAGCAAGTTAGCCAAATAACTCCATACCATGAAATAACCTCCGAAACTAACAATATGTATCTGAAATCTACCTAATGTGACGATACGGCCTTATCTCTCACAGTTATCTGGATACCTTGACAATCCTGTTTTGTGGAATAGCCCCCCTGATAGTGAGTCCCAAAAGGAGGGCAGCCTGCAGTCAGAGGCCCAGGGATTAGATAGTTGGAATAGCTTATCAGATTCTGTCCCAGGGACATTTCTGCATGCTAGATTTTGTTTTAGCAAACCCTGTAATTATGAGTGTTAATTGAAAACATGCATTTGTGCGCTTCCACGATTGTCCCTTCAGATTTACTCAAAGTGTGCAAAGTAACCAGACATCAACACTTTCAGCATTTACATCATTCTACTTGACAAGTAGTCAATTGTAATTCAATCAAATAGCCATGTGCATGATAAATAGCATCCTTTACAAAGCGCAGTTAACATCTCAGAGCTGTTACAAACAGCCATTTCAGCTGGGGAAAAAAATAAAACGTAAAATGAGCAAAAAAACCAAGAGGGGCCTAACTGCATATGACTGTCACGTATAGCTAGTTTCCAGTGTCTTAGGAGTACTGTGGTTATCTCTCTAGTGGCGCACTCAAGTCGAAGCCAGGGAAATATTGATCTGGAGATTGTCATCTGAGGTGGAGCTAAGGAGGAGGGGGATTATGCTGAGAGGTACTACATCAATACAGTTCACTACATTTATGTAATTCTATAAAGATCATTTTCGTCGTACTAATCTCCGTCCTGCATATTTGCGACAAGGAAGAGAATGTAAGACTCCCCGAGTGGGCTAATCACAGGATACGTCTAGGGACAGATAGGAGAACATTAACATAAAAATACTACATGTGGATTAACATGCTGCCTCTGCTCTGATTTTAATCTTAACGAAGGCGTAGTTTAGGCCGATTCGTTTCCTTTCTTCCATTCCACGTGGCCATTTCCCTCGTTTACATTGCCTTCACTGTGAAGCGATGATTAGAGCAGGGCTGTGTCCGAATACGACCCCTACATCCTTTTGAGGGCATATATTTGAGTCCACTTTGTCAAAAAGCTTTTGAGTGGGCGACTTTTTCTCACAAATGGAGGCACTGCAGGGGTTCATCCTGATATTTTATTTCCGGGGTTTTGTTGAGGGAATTCAGGAGCACTCATCTGCAGAACGGTGCGCTCATCTGACAATTTAAGTAAGTAACCCGGAAGTAAAAACGTAAAAGACATAGAGCGCATATGCATATCTATGGTACAAGATAGGTTCATATTCATACTACTATTTTTTTTGTTTTGTTAATTATATCTTCATTCATAATATACACTTTGTAACAATCGTCATATGTTAACTGATTGATATTCTCAATAAAATAAAAAAATTATTAAAATAAATATTACAAACTACTTCCTCACTAGTTTGGAAAGAGTTTTGCGGGATTTCTTTCGCCCACTGCTTGCAAAGTGAGGGGACAGGGCACATAGTAGACGGGTCTGAGTGGCCAGGGGACAGTGGACAGGGAACAGGGGTCGTATTCGGACACAGCCCAGATCACATCCTACACCTACGTACCCACAAAGAAAGAAAAATAAGATAAGATAAATTATAACCGATATTACTAAATATGTCACGTAGTTACTAAAATGCTTTGCACTATGTGCTGTTGGTACCACGAAACGTGAATTAAAGAGGCAAATTGGGGAACATAAAAGTGCAATCAGGATTAAACATCCTGGTCACTGCACACTTTAGCAATATGAGACACGCTCACTCAGCTTGTGGAATTGTAGTCTGTGAATGTTGCTCATAGGGATGGGGACAGAGATAAACTACAACTACCACAAGGAGATGCCGCTCGGTGGATCGTCTGTCTGGGTTCAGGTGCGCCTCGGGGCGTAAAAGAGGGATCGTCTCTGGCTCGTTATCTTTTATTTGATCGTTTTCCACCTTTTTTGTGGGTATTTAATGCATTTCCCCGGTGCATCTTCCTTAGTCTTCGCTACGAAGAGGCCCCGTTTGGTTATTATTTCATAAAATAAAACAACATTTCTCTCTTTACTCTGGGAAATGCTGGAAAAAAAAAACTGAAATGGATTGTTACCATTACCGAATGAGTATTCAGTGTATGAGGGAGTAGTCACAATGGACGAAAGCTTTCTTTAGGCCAGTCACAATGTTTGTACAGAGGGTCTTGATGATGTCTCAGGACATGGGTTCACGCTGCATATCCAAGGGTATGTAATTACTATAAACAAATTAAACTAAATATAAATTGTCTTCAACTAATAAAAAAGCTTTTAAGTGATCAGCAAGTCTTGGAACCAGGGCATGATTTTTTTAACCATACATTCCAGACTTGACCTTTAATCTTCGACCTTCACCTCAATTCTCATTCAACCCCAAGAAAATGATGACACATGCAAATTAAGTCAGTGTCACAGTACTTGATATAGATTGATATCTCAAGGAAGGAGCCTTAAACTGACATATAAGCATTATCTACGCCTTTTCTATCTCCTATCATTTCAAGCTTGGCTGAAATTCAATGTTGTTCTGCTTAAATCTCATATTCACTATCACACTGGCCGTGGATGTCAATGACAAAAGTACAATTCAGGATTCCATAATTCTGAAGTTGATCTGTTGAGTAAAACTTGGAGCAATAATAACAAATATTATTGCACACCAGGCTGATTTATTGAAATTCACAGTTTCATTCATTATCAATAAAAGCATTGTCACAAATAAAGAATCTTGTTTTAGTCTTTAGTCACAAATATGTACAAACAGGTAACATCACTTGAAGACCAAAACAAACATAAAATCACATTGTTATTCTTTAATCATGCACAGACAGTAGCAGCAGTCTGAAAAAGCCCCATTGTAATCTGACTTCAAGGTCAGCAGTACATGTGCACAGTTCCTGACTGGACGGGAGATTCAATAAAATTCCAGTATTTAAAATGTTGTAGGATTTTACGTCATAGAGAAATATTATGTGCAGTCTTTTTTGCAATAATTATTCAAGCAGACTCAGACCGTGATTATTTGACCATGAGTTGAAAATGGACCTTCTGCTAAATGGACCTTCTGCTAAATGCTACATGTAATTATGGGTTTGGGAAATAAGGTCATAAAGAACATGTCAATTCAATGTAGGGTTGGAAATCAACATTGTGCACTTGTATGGGCCATCCATATACCTATTTCTTACAAAAATATTTTTGTATGTACAATGGTGTTCAGACATTACTGTAAATAGTATGTACAATGTGTAAACATAATCAAAATGTAAGTATAATGATATTATGTTGGGAAAAAAAAATGTTAATAGTGCGATCATTTCTGTTGTGTCAAATGCGAAAACGACTTATTTTAACAAGAAATGTTGGTGCAATTACAATAGTGAGTTCAATGTACTGGACAAATATTTGTAACTAACACAATTAGGCTGTGTTAAGTCATGTTAAAACAATATTGCTGTTATATTATATAGTGTACTTAACGGGCCATCGTTGTGTCTTCACTAAACCTCTTTGATGCAATTATTGAATGAAAAAATATACAGTATGAATTATAGTGTCATATACCACAGATTACATGCTTTCTTCAATCAAAGATTGTCATAATATACGACGGTGAAAGGAATTTTTACATATGTGCAGACGTGATCTTTACGTGATATCCAACCCATTATTCCAATCCCATAATAACTTCCTTGAGCTAAAAACATCAATTAATATACTGTCTGTTATTCTTTTTTTAAATCTTTTGAATTGGTAACCATTGTAAAAAAGAAAGACAACCTTAAATAAAAGATCTTAAATACAGTGAACATGAGATATGCACATTGATAACCAAAATATGTTTGCAAATGTATTCAGACATTCAATTATAAATGAACATTTAAAAATAATGAAAGAAAACAGTATAGTGGCATTATTAATAAATATTTATATCCAGTATCACTCAGAAAAGGGACAAAAAGCACTTTGGGACTCTAATAACTGTATAAGAACTGATTTAGCTATAAATTATTTAGCTATAAATTATGATTTAGCTATAAATTATGCTGGAACAGTATGGAATACATGGTTGGTAAAATGGCTGTAAGTCATCAAGGGTCTGAGGTATCAAACGAGCCTCAAACCATCCCCCTGCTGCCAGATATGCAGTAGATGTGGATGGATCATTGCAAGGATTATTTCTCCTGACATTTTCCTATAGAACTCTATGGGGAAAAAAGTCAGGAGAAGAAAGTGATCCATCCACATCTACTGTATTTCTGGCAGCAGAGTGATGGTTTAAGGCTTGTTTGATACACCAGACACTTGATGACTTAGAGCCATTTAGCCAACCATGTGTTCCATACTGTTCCGTGTAATTTACAGCCAACTCTAGTCCCACCCCCAAATTCCCATAGAGATCCATTCAAATGCAGAGACGTTATACTATCGCTTGTAAGAGTACCAGAAAATAAGATATCAAGAGTCTTTTGATGTTGTTGGGTCACAGACATCAGGAAGTCATGGCATGCAAAGGATATGCGACCAAATATTAAAAATGATTACTTCATTCTATATATAAGTGCAGGGGTGCCAATAATTGTGGCACACATGGTTTTGTTAAAAATAATTATTTCTTGATGAGGGATTTTATTTTCTCAAAAACTTCAATTAAAGGTTGGATTTTTCTCATTTTTTCAGTGTGAGATTAAGCTAATTTACCAAACGGTCAATTTTTTATAACCCTTTTTACTCATCTTTACCAGGGGTGCCAATAATAGTGGAGGGCATTGTATATACAGTGCATCCGGAAAGTATTCACAGCGCTTCACTTTTTCCACATTTTGTTCTGTTACAGCCTTATTCCAAAATTGATTAAATTAATTTTTTCCCTCAAAATTCTACACACAACACCCCATAATGACAATGTGAAAAAGTTTTTTTGAGATTTTTGCAAATTTATTAAAAATAAAAAAATAAAATTTCTCATTTACATAAGTATTCATACCCTTTGCTTTAACGTATTTTTAAAGTATCATATTTCATATTTGGTCACATATCCTTTACATGCTGTTACTTCCTGAGGTCTGTGACCATCAACATCAAAAAACTGTCGATATCTTATTTTCAGGTACTGTTACAAGCGATACTATAACCTCTCTGCATTTGAATGGATCTCTATGGAAATTGGGGGGTGAGACTAGATTCAGCTGTAAATTACACTGGTACAGTATGGAACACATGGCTGGCTAAATGGCTGTAAGTTATCAAGGGTCTGAGCTATCAAACGAGCCCCAAACCATCACTCTGTTGCCAGATATGGAGTAGATGTGGATGGATCACTGCAAGGGTTATTTCTCCGGACTCATTTTCCTATAGAACTCTATGGGGAAAAAAGTCAGGAGAAACAACCTAATATTAAATATGATACTTTAAAAATATGTGTAAATGTGATATTTTTTTATTTTGAATATAATCCTGAAGACATCTAAATGCTTTATTTAATTTGCACATTATAGAGAATTACTTCTACAGGAGTAGAAAAAAATCCTGTTTAATACGTTTTAATTTGACTTTGCAACACAGCAAAATGAGAAATAAATAATGGGGTATGAATACTTTCTGAAGCCACTGTACACATATATACATATAAATATATATATATATACACACACACATTTCCTGTGATATATGCAATATATAAGTGATTTTTCTTTGATTGATGCAGTCATTTCACAGTTTTCATTCTTTAAGTTTACACTGAGGCAAATCCAAATCATATGGTGACTTCCTAGATAAAAATGACAGAACTCAGATACTGCTGATATATGCAAATCCTCTTAATTACCTCTCATACAGAATAACAGTCATAGTACTAAATGTGTTACGATGGACTTATTTGTAATTGATAACATGTTTTCTGCATCTAAACTTTTTCAAGTACTTATACCATGTCACCATATCAGAATCACTACTAAATTCAGTGGTTATTTTGCAAGTTTAAAAAATGAAATGTCATTAAAAAAATAATAACTAAAAGATTAAATAAAGGCAAAACATGAATCCGTTTTTATTTAGCTTGAGTTTCCCCATTAGACGGCTGGCTTCTACAAAAGGATGAATGCAGGATACGTCCCGGCCTGCTAAGTCTCAGAAGTCCTATTAAATCAGACCTCAGGAGAAGATCCCAGCCTGGATAAACACCCTGAGAGCCGGGGCCGCGCTGTCGTGACGTCGCCCCGCTGAGCTCAACTCACCGGGGACCGCGCGCTAACACGGCTCGCTGACTGCGGAGCCGCCGGGGGGCCCCCGAACGCGCATCGCAGGAGCGCGACAGAGCGGAGCGGCTCGCCGGACGTACCTCGGAATCGAACGGCGGCTGCGCGAGGCGCTGTCCGAACGAGAAGGGGCGCGCGGCCGGGAGCCGCCGTCGAAGAGAGGGCCGCTCACCTCCAGGGGGCTGGCAGAGGAAGCAGCTGCTCGTCCCGAAGCTGGGTACAGAAGGTGTGTGTGGTGTGGGGGGGGTGTGGGCCGTGCGTGTGACAGGAAATGGTCGCCGCGGCGGCCCGGCGGCGGTCTCCTGTCAGGACCAGGGCGGGGGTCCCCTCAGGCACTCACGGTCATGTTCCTCAGAAGCCACTGCTGGGAGCGGCTGCCGGCACAGTCTCTCAGGGTGGGCACCATCTTGTCCTCCTCCGTCGGCATGTCGAGGCACTGGTTACTGTTGACGTGCAGGAGCGTCAGCCGCTGAAGGAACCAACAGGAGACGAGAAAGGGGTCAAAGTGGCACTTCGCCCAAAAATTTCATTTTGATACGTTTCTACATACTCGGAGTGCTATCTATCTATCCAGGTAGTTTCACTGAGAACTCACTAGTTTTGTAGATATCCGCTCCAGCTCACCGTGATATGACCCTGATAGAACGGACCTCAACGGGTCCTAAGTTGTTGGCGCTCAAAGCGCCAAAAATGTACAGTAAATTCGAAAAAATCAACAGCAACGTCTCTTTCCAAATACAATGACATAGTTACTCGTAAACATCCACAGACTTGCGCATAGTATCGACCAAAGCGCACGCATATTTTACGGTGCACTGTGTTAAGCCCCAGAATACTGCCGTGCTTTGATTAAGACTTTGCACGTATATGCACAGTTGGCGTACATTTTTGGCGCTCTGAGAGCCACAAACTGGGGTCTCGTTGAGGTCCGTTCCATCAGGGCGATATCACGGTGAGCTGGAGCGGATATCTACAAGACTAGTTCTCAGCGAAACTACCTGGATGGATAGATAGCACTCCGGGTATGTAGGAACATATCAAAATTTTATATTTGGGTGAACTTCCCTTTTAAGCAGCTTCTAAATGCTAGTTGTGTTCACAGAACCGTTTGAGATGTAAACCGGTGCGGCTCTTCTTTAATACAGGCATCAATGGGAGCAGAGACGACAATGTGTTTTGAACAACGAACAGGAAGCACAATGTTCCCCAGCTGAGCGGGCCAAGATGAAACGCACCGCGCTCTCCGGGAGGCGCACGGCGAAGCGTCGAGCAACTTTTAGCTCCAGCAGGTTTGACAGCCTCGGCATAATTAGGTTGAGGAAAAGTTTAATACGCAGTGTCTTTTAGTGAAACTATTGCTGCTCCTCCTTCAGCTTTTTTCTCTACAGGGGGAAGAGACTGCAGGTAGCAGTTTATTTTTCAGCGTGGTCACAGCAGTTGTTGTCTGCTTTGTGCCTTACTTACCTGGAAAAAAAAACGGAAACCCCGCTCAGTAAAAGCGGCTGCTCGCGACGCACAAGTGAGCGCCGCCACTGTCGACTGTGGCCGGCAGCCCGGCGGTACACAATTGGCTTTGCGTCTCCCAAGGGATGTGTGGGAGGAATTGAGTCGCCGGGGATAGAAGTGTTCGTTGCTCGAGCGACCCCTGTCGGCCGTCCCGGTGCACGTGGCTTACTCTTTGCGCACGCGTGCGATTGGGCTCTGCACGTGCGTGCCCTTGTGGCGGCGCTATGAAAAGAAGCTGCCGGCTGGCACCCCGTGTTTCGGAGGAGAACCGCAAGTCTTCTTGACTCGCGGCGGTCGGTAGATCCAACACAATATCTCCCCATATTTCACGGAGAGGACATTCCAAATTCGTGCGGGATTGGAGATGCCAAATCTTTTTTAAATGGTATTACTCTGTATTAGCCTCACAGAACATAATTGAAAACAGAGTCCAGCAGGACAGAAAACAGGGTCCAGCTTACATTCAATTTTTCAAGAAGCTTGGTGGACAATTCCAGTTAGAAACAACATTATGATGACAACAGTTTGAGAACATGTCTTTTTGTGGAACATATTGCCCTATGTTAATGAGAAACCCAGGAAACTGGGCAAATGCATACACTGGGAATATTTTACAGGGAATATTCTGGGAGCCAAATATTGTTACCTGGATTATCAGTGAGTGAAGTAACTTAATGAATGACTTACCTCAAAATATCTGATTTTATTTAAAGCTTGAAAAGAAAGCATTGCTCATTCTCCAGGAAACAAAAGGGAAAATATACGATTAGGTGCTCATTCCATTGTTGCCATGACACTATTAAATAATTAGAGCAATTACCCTCAAGTGAAAGGATCATTATTAAAGGTTGTATCAGCGATTTTGGGTGGAAACATAAATGATCACATTCATCTGATTTTTCCTCACGATCCGCTAGCTGCCCGCCCCATAAGCAGGCCGTCAAAAAACCGCGTCTCTGTAGGCAGCCTATGCTCCGAGATCGTACACAAAAACAATGGTACTACCAACTACTCAAAACCAAAATAAACAGCATTCCAACCAATCACAATGATCTGCACAAACGTGACGTCACTTCTGAAGCGAAATCCCAAACAAACATACTTATGAATAATTATGTTATGTTTTAAAAAATAGTGTTCAAGCATCCAGAATTATAACCACGTTAATAACGTTTGTAAGAAACCAAACCGTTTGTAAATCCGTCAAGATTTCAGCGAGATAAGAGTATTAGCGTTTGTGCAGATCATTGTGATTGGTTGGAATACTGTTTATTTTGGTTTTGAGTAGTTGGTAGTACCATTGTTTTTGTGTACGATCTCGGAGCATAGGCTGCCTACAGAGACGCGGTTTTTTGACGGCCTGCTTATGGGGCGGGCAGCTAGCGGATCGTGAGGAAAAATCAGATGAATGTGATCATTTATGTTTCCACCCAAAATCGCTGATACAACCTTTAACCTCACGGTAGTTTTTTTTGTAATACTTAAGAGCATTTGAAACATCTTGTAGCGAATACCAAAGATAACAAAAATATTTACTCTGCATTAATGACAATCCACCCAAGATTCACGTGTTAAAACTCTAAACAAGAAGACAAAAGGTAAAGGCTTGTAAGCAAAGGGAGGTGGCTAACTACCACAGATGCTAATTGTCTAATCCTGTTTTTTCCACAGGAAAGAACCTAACAGGCGGAACATTTCATTCTTAACGGTGCAATGGTTATTCATCTTACGCTTTCACAGTGACACTGTGGCTGTGTCCGAATCAGCACCCTTCCATACTATTAAGTAGGCTTGTTGAGTAGACGGGACGAGAAAGTCGTTAAGCAGGTGAAATTTTCTCTCTAAATGTAGTATACTTAAAACACCGTATGATATACTTCGTGGAGTATATTCGGGAGCACACTTTTCAAAGAAGTACGCAAACATTTTGGTCGCATAAATATGACACAGCACAGCTTCGTTTTAAACCATGAGGCGCAGCTTTGCTGACGTTTTCCTTCAAATGCAACAAAAACAGCACGTGACATGGCCGCGCGAGGGTGGGACGTCTTACGACACTTCCACAGTACGGTTGGATAATAGTATGGAGGGTTTTTTTTTCGTGCACAGCACGTCGTGTACTAAACAGCGCACGTTAAACGGCACACATCTGCCAGTACACTGTACACGGGAGGAGACAGGACGCAGTAGATGGGGCTCTGATTCGGACACAGCCTGTGAGCTTAACCTGAAGCCATATTCAAAACCATATTTTTTGGGGCGAAATTTGATTTTGTTACAACCTAGACCAAATATGAGGGCGATAAAATAAATAATGGCGAAAGTTTTTAGCAACTTATCCCGCTGCACTTTAAAGGGGAGCACGGAAATACACCAGGAGAGGAGAATCAATACATATTTAATGAAAATATAAAAAATGCGGGGACACGTCCGTCGTTCATTATTATTTCATCGCTTGTGACTGGCAGTGAAAACTCCCATTATAGCCTCGCGGTCACAGTGAGCGGCTTATGAGGTGCTCGCTGTATGTGTGCACAGCTGAGGCCTGCTAATTAAATGAAGATGACTTCTAACAGTTGGCCCTCAGCAAGGATATTCATCCGTATTTTTCCGCGACAGAACACGGGAGAACCGCTGACCGGGACTTTTCCCTTTAAATGACTATGCATTTTTGTGCGGACGCCGCGTGTTTAAACGGCCGCTGAGGCGCTGAGATTGACAAAGCGGCCTGCGCGGGGTATCTCCATTGACCTCGGCGGCGTTTTGGAAACCTGCCTTTTGAGGGCCGAATGGCACCAGCGATGAGAAGAATAGGTACCGGAGGCGCCGCGCCCGCTTGTCATAACATCCGCGGGTTATTTCTGTGTCAGTGCATACGCGAGGAGGGGGGGGGGGGCAGCTAATCTGACAGCTAACCTGGCGGGTGAGTCTCAAGTGTCATGTGACCTGGCACCGAGTGGCTGCAGGCCTTGCTGCCTCCCATCTCACCTCCGGCAGGAGTCAGCTTCTGAGCCCTCTTTGACTCACCTCACACAGACCATAGCCTGGCCCACAACATATGGAGTGTCGGCACACAAACACAGCATGTGAGAGAGAGAGAAAGAGAGTGATAGAGAGAGTGATAGAGAGATAGAGAGAGCGATAGACAGAGAGAGAGGGGAGAGGGAGACAGAGGGATAGGGAGAGAGCTAGAGAAAGAGAGGGAGGGGGAGAGGAAAAGGGAGAGAGAGAGTGATAGAGAGAGAGATAGAGAGGGAGAGAGAGCGATAGACAGAGAGAGAGGGGAGAGGGAGACAGAGGGATAGGGAGAGAGACAGAGAAAGAGAGGGAGGGGGAGAGGAAAAGGGAGAGAGAGAGTGATAGAGAGAGAGAGGGCTGAGACAGTGACAGAGAGAGAGAGAGCAAGGGGGAGAGAGAGCGAGAGAGAGTGATAGAGAGAGGGCTGAGACAGTGACAGAGAGAGAGAGAGAGAGAGAGCGAGAGAGAGTGATAGAGAGAGGGCTGAGACAGAGACAGAGAGAAAGCCAGAGAGAGAGAGAGTGATAGAGAGAGTGAGAGGGAGAGATTTGATTTTTATGTCCCCTTTATTTAAACAATGCCAGGAACATATTTACAAAATCAAAACCTGTCCTTCAAATCATATCTTTTTTCCTAAACAATATTTAAAAAGGACAAAACACAAAAATAAATTTTCCAAAGACCCAAATAAACCCCTTAGTACAATGTTATTTTTCCTTTTCCTCAGAGAGAGCGAGAGACAGAGAGAGGGGAGAGGGAAACGGAGAGGGAGACAGAGGGATAGGGAGAGAGAGACAGAGAAAGAGAGGGAGGGGGAGAGGAAAAGGGAGAGAGAGCGATAGAGAGAGAGAGGGCTGAGACAGAGACAGAGAGAGAGCGAGAGACAGAGAGAGAGAGAGTGATAGAGGGAAACGGAGAGGGTGAGAGGGATAGGGAGAGAGAGGGATAGAGAGAGAGACAGAGAGAGCGAGAGACAGAGAGCGAGAGAGAGAGTGATAGAGAGAGGAGAGGGAAACGGAGAGGGTGAGAGAGCGAGTGATAGAGAGAGAGACAGAGAGAGAGGGAGAGACAGAGAGAGAGAGGGGAAAGGGAAACGGAGAGGGAGACAGAGGGATAGGGCGAGAGACAGAGAGACAGAGGGGAAAGGGAAACGGAGAGGGAGACAGAGGGATAGGGCGAGAGACAGAGAGAGAGAGGGGAAAGGGAAACGGAGAGGGAGACAGAGGGATAGGGCGAGAGACAGAGAGAGAGAGGGGAAAGGGAAACGGAGAGGGAGACAGAGGGATGGGGCGAGAGACAGAGAGAGAGAGGGGAAAGGGAAACGGAGAGGGAGACAGAGGGATAGGGCGAGAGACAGAGAGAGAGAGGGGAAAGGGAAACGGAGAGGGAGACAGAGGGATAGGGCGAGAGACAGAGAGAGAGAGGGGAAAGGGAAACGGAGAGGGAGACAGAGGGATAGGGCGAGAGACAGAGAGAGAGAGGGGAAAGGGAAACAGAGAGGGAGATAGGGGGATAGGGAGAGAGACACAGAGAAAGAGAGGGAGGGGGAGAGGGAGAGGGCCGGGCAGACAGACAGCCAGGAAGGCGCAGAGCTGCAGATAAACAATGACAGTCGGACTGACAAGCAGAGAGACAAACATACATATGCAAGACAAGTGGGCGGGCAGTGACGGACAGCCAGGCCTGCCGAATACAAAGGGAGCCTGGTCATTGAAATTCAGTGCTGAGAGAATAAAAAAGCCTGTCGAAGTGGAACACAGCTGTCCAAGGTCAGGAGGACATTTTCTAAAGCGCCTCTCGCTCTGAGCGGCCCCGGGACCATGAAAGCCTTTTTTACAATGAAGGTACACTTCAAAAGGACTCGTAAACAAAGGAAGAACACATTTCGGAGCCGCGCACAAATGATCTGCTAAAAATACAGCCCACCTCACCGCGGCTCATTCCACTCGCAGACCGCCGTACGTGGGCCGACCTCCTCGAGCTGCCCATCAAAATAAAATATTTATATAGGAAAATAAATGTCAAGTGCGATTTATTATGGAACTGGAGCTACATAAAGGTCCCGCAGATGTGAGCCGCGCGGCATCATTTAGGGCTGTCAGGGGACGTCTGCCGTTGCTTTACACGTCTTCGCTCCTGTTCCTTTCCGCAGTCGTTTCCGAAAGGTCGCTTGTATGTTGTCCTAAATGCCACTAAAACGTACTGCCTCCACGCGCTCTCAAACACCTGCTACGGCAACGGAGCGGCGGACTTGCGCAGTTCTCCAAATTAGCACCTGTATCTTTTTAAACAAAACACAACAAGCAAAACGAATCAGGCCAAACCCGTATAATACACGAGAAATACAGAGCCTAGCCTCACGTCTATGGATAGCTGTTAGGTTATGATAGAACTGTACCTTATCGGACTTGTTTGTAGGTGTTTAAACGACCTTCTGTATGCACTTATTGTACGTCGCTTTGGATAAAACCGTCCGTGAATGTAATGTAATGTAAAATATGGCATACCTCCGTAATAATATAGCTACGGGACACACAAACTTAACTTAAATTTTAACTGAGAGGCAACTGCTACCACGAAACGGACTAGATTTGCACACGACACAGCTACTGAGAGCGGCGCTAAGCGTACTGACCTGCGTGGGCCGCGAGCAGCTACAGAAAGTAATCGGTGGGGCTGTAAAAGATCTTCCTAAAGACCTGGCGCCCGGTGTAGTTCTTCAGGATCCAGGTCTGGAGGGGGCTATCGTCGCAGGACTCCACGGTGGGCCCGTACGTGCCGTCTTCCAGCCTGCTGATGGTCAGGCAGGACCGGGTGACGACGTGGAAGAACGTGTGCTTCTGGGACACACGGACACGGGGGGGGGCAGAGCCGTGAGACACGCCGCCGCAACGCGAGGGCAGGGACGGGACTCGCAGAGGGACAACACGGCAGGGCGCTACGCTAACACACGGCTAGCAACACACATATTACACAGAACGTGCTGCATACACGCGCAGGTCGAGAATCACTCGCTGGCGTAGAATCACTACAGAACCTGGGCCATTTGAACTGCCATATTTAAGAATTTAAGATTCGGGGCTTCATTTGCTAAGACCTTTTGCGTGTGCAAAACCTTTTACACACACATGACCCATGATTGGTCACGGCATTTATTTTGCACCAATTATTATTAGTTTTGCCGGTGCTTAAAGGTTTTGCACACGCTAAAGGTCTTAGTAAATCAGGCCGATGGTGCAGAACAGCATTGCACATGTTTTACAACAGGGATACAGTATTGCAACAGATGGAACACATAAAAATGTATGTTTATTAGCTCTCTGTCCACCCGTAAATTATTACTTCCACGTAATATATAACTGCCATAGTGTAATAGTGTTTAAGATGTGCCCTATTTTACAGTACACAGCACCTGGCATCAATTGATTTGTTCTGAAGACATAAAAGAAACTGTCTGCGAATACGAGCCTCACATTATTCACGGTATCTGCGTGTTGTCATCCTAATTGGTGATTATATGCTTCGAATGCTAATGCTAAATCGCATTTGTAAGCGCGTGCCGCCGCCGCCGCCGCCGCGACGTCCCCCGTGGACCGGAGAGGTTACAAGCTAGCGCACGTGTCCTCCTAGCACAGGGGTCCAGCTGCCACCCCTTTTAACCGGGGTCCACTAGCTGAACCGCGCAGCCGCTAAACTGGAGGAGCGCACTTCCTGCACAGCTGCCGCGCGAAGAACACGGGCCGTCCGACTGACCCCGGGAGTCGCTGGCGCTTTCAACGTCCGCCCGGGCGAAGCTATAGCCGATTGCGCATGATGACACAAGGCCGAGATCCATTATTTCTGAGAAATGGAACGTGTCACTTTCCCAGAACTGGTGTGTGAAGTGTTATGGCTACTGACAGAGAAGTATATTGTGGCAAAAAGAAAAATACTTTGCTCCACCTTTAATATGGAACAAAAAAAAGCGCCCTTCTTTTCTTCAAAATGAAAGTGATTAGAGAATCAAACCATTAGCTGCAGGAGAAAGTAATGACGTGAAAAAACGTTGCCATTATACGCGATTGTAAATATGGATTTTAAACACAATCACGGTTTAAATATAAGCACATTTCTCTTGGCCTGTGCATGTGAAGCGCAGCTGTTCTAGTGTTAAATGACGACATGAGAATGCATTAGGGGGATAATTCCTTTGGTTTAGCAGTAATGTCAGCCCCACAGGGAGAGCTACTTCTAAAAATAGCAATTTGACTGACAGCAATGACAGCCCATTTATGCAAGTCAAAGACCATTTTTATCAATTATTAAACTGTTCATGTTCTATGAAAAACGAAAGGCAATGCGTAGGTCAGAAAGGTTGCGTACTATATAACACCAGATTTTACTGACTGATAATTTGGCAGAAAACGACTAACTCTACGACGAAGAATTCTACTGACAGATAACATGTAGACTGACGACCTGACACAGGACTCTATTCACTTGACAAAGAAAGCTACGCTTTGCGGTCATCTACAACACCGAAGGCATCTTACCTTAAAGTCATATTCCCACTTTCCTACATACTAAACACCAAGAAAGAAAAGGTTCAATGAACGAGGATTACATTTTTGCGTATGTGTGCGTATTTGTATTGTTGTGTCTTGTGTCATATTATTGCAACATAAAAAATGTCAACAAAAAAAAAACAAGGATGAATTATTCTATGTGGCATCCACAGTCAGAAATGTGCACGTCCACAATAAGAAAAAAAAAACATTCTGTGCTTGTTTGTGTCCATCGTCTTCCAGCTGATTTCCTGGTACTGACGTCAGCGTAATGCTTGCCATTTAACAATATTGGCGGTTATGTCCAGGCAGCCTCGACATGGATAACATTTTGCAGGATAATGCTTAAAAGGCTATCAAAACCATTTCAGTTTGCTTTTTAATGCAGACGTTCACGGGTTGTATTGCGCAACTGTGACTGCTGATGTAATGCGCTTTATTAATCTACGCCTGTTCTACAGCTCCCCCTGGTGAACGAAAGCCGTTTCCAGGATTTACCTCGTGAACATCAGATAAACCCCCCCGGGGCAGAGAACCTGCCGTACCGTACCGGCGCGCTGAGATGGCGGAAAAAGTCTGTTTCGTAGGAACGGAAGGCGGAGTGGCGTTCCCCCGTACCTCTGAGTCGTATTCGAACATCTGGTTCCCCTTCATGTGGTGACACTTCAGCATGACCACGGGCCCGTTGAGCCGGGAGACGTCCAGGCACAAGTCGTCCGTGCGGATCTCCTTATCGGCGGTGTAGGAAAACACCTGCGCATGCATACACATAGATCAGGTGTGCGGCATCTCTCCGGCAAACGAACCGACGGTCACGGTTACAGGCGGAGTGGCGATGACGCGGCGCTTTCCCCCGCCACGTCTCCTCTCCGGGCTCCCAGCGGCGGCAGGAGCGTCCCACAGCAGTCAGGAACGGCATAGACCCCACCCACAGTCTGACACAGACTGATAACTCAGCCGTTAGCTCAACTGACAATCTTTACCTATCCGCTGTCTCTCATTTTAACTTTCCTTGTGCAGTAGTAACGTTATAGGCATAGCTGTGTAAGGATAGATCTAACTGTGTAGAGACATTTTGTTTACAATGCAAATTGTTGGTTTGTTCGGCTAAGTTTACACATATCGACTATAAATGGGTCTTCCGTGGCTTCTTCATGACGCTGCATTTTTGCATTCCTGAGAGTAACACTGATTTTAATTCCAGTTATTCTGGATAGTGTCGGCGCAGCAAAACACAGAGTGTAAAATCAGCTCTGATCTAGGACACGACACTGAGTGAGTACCTTTTATCCAGTGAAAACTCATATAAACTCTGTTAGAGTCGAACTAACGCTTACTTAAGACGTTGAATTACACTTGAATCGGGCGCTGCACAGGGTGCTAAGTGAGTGTCATGTAACCCCCATCATCCCCTCCTTACCTGATTCCCGCCCATTCCGTGGCAGTTGAAGAAGCCGACCTTCTCGTTCTCCTTCCTCCCCATGTTATCCACGCACTGACTGGTCTCCACATTTCTGATCTGCAGTCAACAGAGAATAGTCGCACACCGGAAGATTCAAATTGAATACGCACAATTTTCTCGCCGTAGGGATTAACATCATGGAAAGTGATGCAGTGTCTTAGGAAAATACTCGTAATTGCCTGCCCCGCTCTTTAAAGTCAGCGCGTGTTTTTCAGGTAATAAAACCAGTGGTACTTTCTTCTTTGCTTGCAAGCCAACGTGAAAAGCTGTGCCCTGTACTTCAGCACGTCCGTCTGTTTAACTTTTTAAACTGTTTTAACTGTTTACCTCCGACCTCCAGACTCACCGCCAGTTCATGTTTCACGATAACCAACTGAAACAACACTGCAAAAATCACAACAGAACAGCCCTTCCTATTCAACAACGCCAGATATTGCGATTAATGACAAAGCGTTTCACCGGGCGCCACTCGACGACGGCACGTACTTAATTAGAGGCATTATTTAGCGATGCAAATGACCTCATAAATCAGGGAGACCGGCTCTGCGCAGGATTCCTCTAAGTCTCCCTAATTCGCATTGATTTTTTGGAAATTAATGAGTCATCTAACATGCGACTAATACACTGCTCGGAGTCCGGGCCGGGCATTACGTGTTTCATAAGCAGCTGATTATAGTCGCGGCGGCGCTCTTTCTCCCAGGCTATAAAAAGACTGGATGTGGCGGTGGGAGGAATGTGCCGTCCGTACGCCGCGGAGCGGCTCGCCCAAAGCAGACGGGGAGCGGAAGACCGCAGGCGGCGTGCCGGCGTGACAGACAGCTTTTACTGCGGCGCATTCCGGGCGGGAGAAAACCTGGCGTTCCGCCGAATCGAGCCCCGAGATTAAAGCCTAATCCCTCGCCGCTCGCGCCCGGGACCAGCGCTTCGGGGTTTTTTCGCCGCGCGCCACGCTCATCCCGCCTCCTCCCCTGTCCCCCTCTGTCGCGCGCCAAAGCGCGCTTTATTGCGCTATCGATCAAAACGGACCCGCCTCCCTGTTACTAATGATCAACCCGACCCCCGAACAAACAAATGGTTTAAACCGCAATCTCTCCGAGGGGGCGAAGCTACTGATTCGATCGCGGCGTTTGCAATGTGGCAGTTGGATTAGGGTTCTCAGCCGATCAACTTGGCTCTGACGGTTTCCTGTTTACAAATGCCGGGACACACTGCACACGGTAGAAGCTGAAAGACAGAAGCTGCACGGGACACACTGCACACGGTAGAAGCTGAGAGACAGAAGCTGCACGGGACACACTGCACACGGTAGAAGCTAAAAGACAGAAGCTGCACGGGACACACTGCACACGGTAGAAGCTGAGAGACAGAAGGTGCACGGGACACACTGCACACGGTAGAAGCTGAAAGACAGAAGCTGCACGGGACACACTGCACACGGTAGAAGCTGAAAGACAGAAGCTGCACGGGACACACTGCACACGGTAGAAGCTGAAAGACAGAAGCTGCACGGGACACACTCCACACGGTAGAAGCTGAAAGACAGAAGCTGCACGGGACACACTGCACACGGTAGAAGCTGAAAGACAGAAGCTGCACGGGACACACTGCACACGGTAGAAGCTGAAAGACAGAAGCTGCACGGGACACACTCCACACGGTAGAAGCTGAAAGACAGAAGCTGCACGGGACACACTCCACACGGTAGAAGCTGAAAGACAGAAGCTGCACGGGGCACACTCCACACGGTAGAAGCTGAAAGACAGAAGCTGCACGGGACACACTCCACACGGTAGAAGCTGAAAGACAGAAGCTGCACGGGACACACTGCACACGGTAGAAGCTGAAAGACAGAAGCTGCACGGGACACACTCCACACGGTAGAAGCTGAAAGACAGAAGCTGCACGGGACACACTCCACACGGTAGAAGCTGAAAGACAGAAGCTGCACGGGACACACTGCACACGGTAGAAGCTGAAAGACAGAAGCTGCACGGGACACACTGCACACGGTAGAAGCTGAAAGACATCATACTTCACCGAGTGAGTAGTATCTTCTGGGGATCTGCGAGTCGGGGTAAATGTTCTCCAGGTACCAGGAGAAAGGTCTGCACTGTAGAGCCTCACGCAGGGCCTTCCGCGACGAAACGTCCCCGTAATCCACCTTGACCACACCTGCAGGAGGGAGAGGCCCCTTTTCACACCATTCGCTCGCTTGACAAACCTGGTTTTCAAACGTACCACGGAAAGCCCATTAAACCGCAAACTTGGTTCACAAGTCCAAAGTCTCTGACCGCTATTCCACATCTCAATATACAGTACTGTGCAAAAGTCTTAGGCACATGTAAAGAAAATCCGTAAGGCGAAAATCCTTTAAAAAATAATTAAATCAAAAGTTTCTAAATATCAAACAATTGACTATAAAGAACAGTAAACAATAAAAAACAGAATCAAATCAATATTTGGTGTGACCACCCTTTCCCTTTAAAACAGCATCAACTCTCTTAGGTACACTGTTGTTCAGTTTTATAAGAAAATCAGCTGGTAGATTGTTCCAAGCATTTTGGAGAACTTGCCAACTTCTGCAGACTTTGGCGGTCTCGCTTACTTCTGTCTGTCCAGGTAATCCCAGACAGCCTCGGTGATGTTGAGAACAGGCCTCTGTGGAGGCCATACCATCTGTTGCAGAACTCCTTGTTCTTCTTTTCTCTGACGAAAGTTCAATTAAGTTTTTGGAAAATCAATGTTTGGAAATCTACAATTTGCTCTTTTCTACTGACACACTAATGCAGAAGACAAAAAATAAACATCTAAGAAAAAATCTACATAAAAAAATCTAGGGCGCCTAAGACATTTGCACAGTACTGTAGTTTCACGTTTACGTTCGCCACTCCACAGATAAATAGGTTCCCCTCCCAAAACATGTCGCTCATCCAATCCCAAAACATACCGCTTTTCAAAGCAGCCACTCCTTGCCAGATATCTCAGTGATCAATGTGATCAACCCATGTGTCAATGAAGTACAACACTGCTAATCAAATTTGTATTTTCAAATCAAACAATGACTATGCGGCAAAGCCATCAGGCATAGTCAGTTATCCTCAATCATGAACCTAGTGATGCCCTTGATGCAGTCATCAAATGTGAGGGGTATGCAACTAAATATTGACATTGCAGGCCGCTAAATTTTGTCAAAACTTACTTTCTCCCCAAACTTATGCCGACTTAAAATAGGGGGACTTGACTCATTGAATGGCATCATTGCAATATAGTTCAATGTCTGTTTAAAAAAAACACATGAAACAAAAGCAGTTAATGTGAATTTTGCCTCATAGTCATAAGTCATTGTTAGATTTGAAAGTACAAATTTGATTAGTACAGAGGAAAAACCTTTGACACATCTGTCCCAATACTTTTGCATTTAGCTGTACGTGTGCTTGCAGCACAATAGAATAATACAGTTGGTGCCATTTTACCTCCCAACCAGCCTCCAGAATGCATAAGCCACTAGTTGGCACAGGTAATTGGCAGTAATCGTGCAGCCATTTTCCACACTGCATGGTGAACCTTATGTTCTTAGTAGTGTCCTAAGCACTAGTATGCTAGCACTTTTACTGCACAAGGTCTATCACCCATTGTCCCTGCAGACTGAGCGCACACAGCACCAAACTTGCTTTCATGTTTATTCAGCTTACAGTTCTACCACTGGAGAACACTGTGACACCTGGCTGCACTACTAAAACCGCTCACCAGGGGGACCCGCTATCTCATGTGGACTGCTTCTCAGATCTCTCATCTGTTAGTGACAGACCCTTTGAGACTATGGTAAACTAAAGAACCGCATGCGTTTTTTCAATAGAGTTTTTTTCTTTTGAGACCGTTACAAAGTTTCTAGCACGTGTTAACGCATCGTCACGGGTGCAGACGTCACTGCCGATTAAAGAAAAACGTGCTAAACTTTATGACAAGCAGCACGAGGGACCGTTTTGTTTAATATGTAAGCCGGCTGAAGCTGTGATGAATTGCAGAAGGTCAAATTTGCACTCTAATTACAATCTGATTTAGTAAATTCCTCTAAGACAGCATGCCGGGGATCCGAGCAGAAATCGCCCATTAGTTTGATTACAGCAGTCTGCGTTCCTCTCGGTGACGATATCGAACGCTGACACTGTGCCACCAAGAGGCAAGGGCAATCCTCGATAAGCTCTGAGAATGCACTCAGAACCAAGTGACAGCTACAGCACTGAGACACAATTCTTAGCCGCTTTTCTGAAAATTATTCATTGCACAAAACATCATCAATTTTTAAAACAGCGCTACCTTTCAAAATACCGGGAACCGAGGGGAAAAATGTGCACGCTAGCATTCGGGAACGGCTGAGGTTAGCACATTCACGGGGAGACCGCACGCGCGATGTCAATTAGGACTATCGCATGAGATTCCCCTCTGAGATTCCCGTTTGTGGTCTGAGCAGGGCTCTTCCACGGGCTGTAATTGCTGAGAGGTAATTGCCAAGCGGGTGGTCGGCGGTTTGAAGCGGGAAACTCTTTCCCGCCCCTGGGCAGCCTGGTGACGGCCGATAGATCACGCTCGCGGTGATTTTGCGCTTCAGGGAATCCGAGATGCGTTTGGACCGGGGAGAGGAACCCTGCTCTGTCCAAGTGTGCCTTCTGCCCATTCAGACAAGCGGACCAGCCACTTAAGAGCACATTAGTGCATTACTGTCACCTGAGTGCAGCGTTCTGCTGACACAGGCCAGATGCACGGTGGCTTATCCTGCGCTCGCACACACACACACACACACACACACACACACACACATACTGAGAAACAGACGTTCCGCATCACGCACCGCCAGGCCGTTGAACTCTTTTCACAAACACACAGGAAATTCAAAGATACCGGAGCATTCTTCCAAGGCTGTGTCCAAATCAGAGCCCTATCTACTGCACCCTGTCTCCTGTGTACTGTGTACTGGCAGATGTGTGCTATTTAATGTGTACTGTTTATCACGCGATGAGCAGTATGCAAAAAAAAATACCCTCCATACTATTTCCCTACTATTTTTGTGGAAGTGTCGTAAGAAGTCCCACCCTTGCGGCCATGCTAAAATGTTTGCGTACTTCTTGAAAAGTATGCTCCTGAATATGCTCAGCGAAACCCCGGAAATCATACGGTGTTTTAAGTTTACTACATTTAGAGATTATTTTGCCTACTTAACTACTTTCTTGTCCTGTCTACTCAACAAGCATACTCAATAGTATGGAAGGGTGCTGATTTGGACACAGCCTAGGAAAAACTTGTCTAACTAATTCTACAGACTGGGCACGGTAGAGAGGTCTTGAACCAAGCATGCTAAACACGAGGGTGCTAAATGAAATGTTGGTGAGTGTCCTGACAACGCTCTGCCTGCAGGTGGCAGATAAAGCTTCACAGATCTCTGGCGCTGGTGAGCTGTGGACGTTAAACGCGTGTCAGAAAGTTACTACGCATGACCACCCGAGCTGTAATGTGACATCGCATTATTCCAACATCCCGAAACGCACTCGGAACAATGATTTCATGAATAAAATATGACTAGCGACGCAACGTTCAATGGAACACGAGTCCGATGCATTTCCACATCGATGAGCCGAGCATCTCTGCATTTATGGCACACAAATATGAGCAGAATTGCGGCAATGCTAATTAGAGACTATTTCTCCTAAACGGTGGATTACACTTGGCCAAAGGAGTGAATAAGCCGCACGTTGACGCTATTCTGTAGCATGAAGCCTAATTATAGACCATCCTGGGGCCACATGTATAAACAGTGCTGAGCAGAAAAATGTCCTCAGAAAGCTGCGTAAGCGAGCTTCCGCGCAGAAATTCAGATGTATAATAAAACACGTGCTGTGAGAATCTGCGTACCTCTGCACACGACGGACAACATACGTACGCAACGTTTGGAGTCCGTGTGATATGGCGACACCGTGACAGAAAGAAAATGCAAAACTTTTTTTAAGCAGATTTCTGACTTTCACCCTGAGTGTTCGTTTACGCATTCTTTTACTCAGTTTTATACATGTGGCCCCTGATATTTACAATTACGACTCCACACACTAGCACTGGAGGCTGAATATTAACCAGTGGGTGATCTAGGGTGGCTGGCTGCCAAATGACAACACTTTCATTTGCATTCCTTGCATGTAAAAGGTAGGCAAATGGCGCAACCAGGCTAGTCTTTGAGAGCACCGGCACTGTGCTCACACCACGCACGTCTTATCCACACTGCACACAGGCATACGGTGCAGCGTCATCTTGTGACGTCTCCGCAGAGTCACAATCCTTTACCGGTCATTCTTTCACATTACCACACGTGACAAAGAAGCCATTTTACCATTCCGCACTTCTCATATTAGTCCTGTCCATTCAGGCTTCGACGCCCGATGTGAAATAAATCACGGCGGACAATTTAGGTCCGAAGGTCCAAAGGTCTACACCACAGCAATTAAACGATAAGATAATACAAAGATAAAAAGTAATTCCAAACATTTAAAAAGGAATGTAAATATAGCAATATAACAATAATAGGGGCAAGCCTTAAGCAATGTGCCCCAATGAGCATAAACTGAGGCCATGTTTCCATAATTATATACGTAGAGAGTGTGGTGCGTTGCATTTCGCTAGTCTCTGTCCTCCAGCCCTCCTTTGTGTGATAAGACCAGAAGGGAAGTAATAAAACTGCCATGCTCCATTAAGCTCCATCTTGTCTCTTTGGCTATTCACCTAACCCGGTTTCCACACCTGTCACCACGGTACAGCATTCTAGCCGAGTGCACAGTACAGTCATGGCCCACCACAGCTAAAAGGAAACTACAGTGCACAGAAGAATGTCACTGTACATCAAGGCAATATCAAATATACAGTGACGTGATATCTACGACTCTTTCAATCTATGGTTTTACATATTAGGATGCAACTAACCTTCATCCAGTCCTCCTTGCCCAATCCTAACAGCAGATCAATCTAACTTCAGCTAATCGTGTGTGTTTGATTAGCAGCACCTGGTTCTAATTACCTTCTTTACTGATATGGAAGCAGGAAGCACTTTTCACAGAAGGCTTCTGCATATTGGCTTATTTTTGGTTGCATAAATAATGGCAAAGTAAAATCAGTTCTGTGTTATTTATCACTTGAATCACACAAGGTTAGATTTATCTACTGACTAGGTGAGGACTAGACGAGGGTTAGTTATGTCCTAGTATGTAAAACCATTGAACTGAAAGAGGGGGTTACTTTCTTTTTCACGTCACTGTAAAGGAATTAGCTAGCTATCAACGTGAATTAATTTTCACACTAACAGGTTTCTCCAGCAAGAACTGCTCACAGACACTAGATAACTCTCTCTTCTTACAGAAAATCTCTCGGCATTCTAGTGTCAGAGAAACGAAAAGGCTCCAGAGACAGAAAACACATCTCACTCAGAAGCCCATGGGACCGAAAGTCCTCTCAGCGCAGTCAGATAGCTATCGCTAGCAAAAACAGCACTGATTACACTGAGGTCATATCTCGGGTTATTTTCCATGCAGAATAAATTAGCATTTCAGTTGATATCTCTTGGTTTTCGTATCATCAAATATTTATACGGGTATTTGAGCGGGATTCTCATCGCGCACGGAGCAGTGGCGCGCAGTGGAAGTGCGCTGGGATGCGATACCTGGGGATATGATGTAGAAGAAATCTTTGAAGTCGTCCATCCAGACCTCAGCCAGGCGCCTGTTGTTCTTGTTGATGACTTGGCCCGTGCCCCCAGGAAAACTATACGGGGTGGCCTTCCGGAACACATGGCCCACGTGCGAACACGTGACGATCTCCAGAGAGCCTCCGCACTGCCAGATCTGCAAGAGAGACAGCGGCGTACCCGGTTCCTCACCATCGGTGCATGACGAGGAAGACCAAGAGTTTGGGTGAAAAAAATTACGACCCCCACGGGCGGCGGTTTAAATGAAACAGAACAGCTGCCGCGCACAACAGGGAGTTTTACACTGTCTTTGTCACCATGGTTCAGGCGCCCAGCAGATGTCTGGTATCTGTAACTGAAGCATGTAATATAACTGCATTTAATTTCCTCTTGCAAGCGTGTTACTGAAGCACGGACTACGAGGAGGGAAAAGGTCAACGGTGATGGACCTACCCTGAAAGACATTTCAAGGTTCTCTCCGCCCCAGATATCCATTCCAGGATCATACGTTCCAATTTCCTCAAAATAGGTTCTGTCGATTGAGAACAGGCCTCCGGCCATCGTTGGGGTTCTGCGGAGAGGGAGAAAATCAATCCTGCACAATGCAATGGGAATGGGAGGCAGATGGAAGAACACAGCAATGCGTCAGCGCAGCAAGGCGCCGCCAATGCTCTCACCCTACGAACGAAAAACAATCACAAAAAACAGGAGCTCTGTCAAATCTGTCATATGTCCACTGGTTTCACGAAGGACACAAATAGGTTTCTGTTGATCTTTCTGATTGTTCCAAAAAAAATAAAAAAATAAAAAATAAAAAAAATAAAGAAACATGTCACCCCCCTAACTGTACCCATTGTGACTGGAAGCAGAAAAATGTGCGATGTGCGCTCGAATACGCAATGAACATTACCATGAGGGCTTGAGGGGAAACGCGGGGAAATCATTTCCAAACCGAAAAAAAGAACACGCGAGCGCCGCCGATTACTCATGTCATGGCGACGTACTGTATTCATGGTGATGTACTGTATTCATGGTGATGTACTGTATTAATGGTGATGTACTGTATTCATGGTGATGTACTGTATTCATGGTGATGTACTGTACCCCGGCACATCTGCGCACGCTGAGAGCACAGCGCTAATGTGGCTGCAGATCTGACTGGGCTTACTTGAGACTCCGTCTGTAAACAACCCTCATCTTCCTAAAGCCGCGCGAATCATTAACGGCCAATATGCGGCATTACCGCCCCGCTGAACGAATGCAGATTCACGTCTCAAACGGAAAAGAGCACGAGCCATTTGCATCTAAGTGGTGTATTATTTAACATAAAGCGAACACAGCCAAAGTCTCACATGGACTATACAAGAGTAACAGTGTGAACCTTCGCTTTGATTTATTGGATCCGTGTCTCTTCTGAGCAGTGTCTCTTTCTTTTTCACGTTGCCTTTATCGGGTATCTGCCATTTTTATTGTTCATTCGCTCAGCAGAAACTCTTTTCCACAGCAACGACACAGCTCACATTTGAAATAGAATTCATTCTGGATAAGTGCCATGCTTGCATTCAAAAGGGACTCAAAAGGATAAAAAGCCTACTATCTTCTGGAAATAAGGCTATTTTACGAACACATCACACTGCCAACCATGTATATGTGTCTTCTAAGATTTGAGTAAAAATCTAAGTTTTGCACTGCAATGGCTTTAAAGGACATAGCCAGCTTCAGAAAAAAGAATATATATTTTTTTTTTCTTGTAAAATTCTGCATGCTGGGACATCCAGCAATGTACCAAATAAACGACTCTAATCCTGCTAACACAACTATTGTACTGCTAGTAAAGCAGCTGTCTAAGTCTATTACAGAAAAGCAGCAGCATATGCTCTGAGTTTACCTCTTAAGGAAACAAGTTCTTCTTCCCGTGGATTAGTCGCAACAGGGGCTCTCACAATAAAACATTAATATCACAGCAGAACGCTAAACGTCCCACAAAACCTGGGATTCATGAGCCAATGGACGTGCCACACTCTTCTGTTCAAAAATGAGTGTCCCCTTCATCATCTCAGCAGGCTTACTGCAAACACAACCTTCTTACCGATCCTCAAACTGCACGCGTTCGGTCGGAAAGCTGCACGGGAGGTCACTTGCCTGACGGGGAGCGTTCTGTCCCCTTTCCGTCTGTCCATCTCTCTCTGAGGCACAGGGTACCAGCGGAAGTTCAGCTTCCAGTTGAATCCGCCGTACGTCATGTCGGACCCGGCCATGTACTCGAAGGTGTCGTCGCTGATGACGTCGATGATGGGGCACACCACTGCCTTCCTGCGAGAGGTCAGAACCATAACTGAAGCCCGGTAGTAGTACTAGTGTGCCAACAAGGTTCTTAAACTGACGGTTTTAGGTCCCCTCAAATAATCGCTTAAATATAAAAATTGTGGCCAGCAGAACCAACAGGTTATAGCACAAACAGCTTAATCCCCTGAGGTCAAAGCACATGTATTATTCCCGCAAACACCATACAAATAAACTCGCTGATAGAATGCCATGTTCACCAAGTTTTCGAATGAAATACACCTACATTTGAACATTAATATTTGAAACAGTCTTGAACGACTTGAAGGTTCTTTGAATTCCCCAACACAAAGTTATTTCTCCGACACTGGAAAGACCACTTTTCATTTCACTACCTTTTAAAAATCATCACCGTTGCAATAAGCACCAGGGCTTCTTTCATACTAATCATAAAAGCCTGTGTCTGTCAGTCCTGTCACATGTCAGATTTGGTTATAAAAGGAATATGATCAGAGGCAAGGTTCTCACAGACAGTAGTTCAGTGAATGTGCAGCTGTAACTTCTGATGACTGCAGGCTCTGCCTTCCTCATATCAAAGAAGGGATAACAACACAACTGTTACTGTATCTACCAGTCAGAGACAGGAACTTGAGTTCTCAATTGTACTAGATTCTAATTGTATTAGGACAAGTCTTACTGTAAATCTGACTGTCTTTTTTAATTTGATAAAGGTAGGATATTTGCAGGCTACTAAGGGTATTTTTTTTCTGCTGTGTATGAAATATTGTCATATTTTACAAAAAGCAGAAAAAAATAATTGAAGGACTGAGTGAACTCTCACCTTTCCTCTTTGATCCTAGCTAGCAGCGGCTCCAGCCAGCCCACCGTGCATTCGCAGTGGGCGTCGAGGAAGGTGATGACCTGTCCCCTCGTGGCCGCCGCCCCTCGGAGCCGCGCCCGGATCAGCCCCGACCGCTGCTCCATCCTCAGGATCCGCACGGGGACCTCGAGGGTCCGCACGTAGTTCTCCAACTTCTCCTTCAGGAAATCTGCCCACAGGACCATGCGTCAGATGCAAGGTGTGGCGCACCACTCGAGCGTTTCTTTTCCACACTGTCCACCCCCACACTGAAAGGGTTGGCGGCACACACAGCGTTAGTCATACAATCATTACTTTTGCCTGACGTTCTGCTTCCCAACTCTTACTTCCCAAAATATCATGTCGTAAACCGTCGGCGCGGTGCGATAACCGCAGTGAGAAAACTCAGGCACAAGCTGCTAGACTGTGATGCGGACTTCCTGTTCGGGGGAGAGAGAGCGAGAGACTGAGGGACTGAGCGTTGGGGTCGGGGTTGGCGTTGCCCCTGGCGCTGGCGTTCTGACCCGTACCTCTCTCGCTAGCGTCGTCCACCAGCAGGATCTCCAGCAGCAGGTGACGGGAGGAGCGGTTGATGACGCTGTGGACGGTGCGGAGCAGGGTGCTCCAAGCCTCGTTGTGGAACACGATGACGATGCTGGTGTTGGGCAGGTCGTCTGGGTACACCTTCGACTTGCAGCTAGCAAACGACAAGAACCACGGCAACCGGGGGACTTTTATCACCACTGAAATGGTTAAGGGTGACAGAGAAATAGAGAGAGTCTATACTCGAGGATTTTGTCGTCATGACTTGGGACTAGGGGAGAATCATTTACGTGCCGGGCCATGGACTCGGCTTGCCTGATGTTTTCCCCTCCCCTTCTCCTTGAGTTTCCTTAACAAAACCCATTGTGCCCGATAATTTTATTTCACTTGCAAGCCAACATCCTGGTTCTGCCACAATACATGACTATAGAACAATTTGTTGTGTTATTCCTCACGATTTGACCCGTTCTATGGAATAACCCAAAACACCGCGCTTTTGATAATTCAGCCGCGAGCGAGCACGTGCCCATTAAGGCTTGGTCCGGCGGGGAGGAGGAAGCGGGTGGAAACAGGAAGTAGCTGGAGAGCAGACGAGCCCAGCTGACAGGAACGATCCCTTTTTCATATCTCGGTGGAATGCTTTTATTTCCCCTGTGCGGGAGATACGCAGGAGGGGCGAGGCGTGTGGGAGCAAGGCTGCTGTTAAATAAAGTATGAGAGCACTAATGATAAAGACCGAGCGTCCGCCGCGGACGCGCGAGGTGACAGTAGAGTCCCCCCCCCCCCCCCCACACTTCCCTGACGGGAGAGAATGACAGAATGGGGACGAGACGGAATCCGCGCATCGAAGCATCTTATTTATGTCGCATGACACATTTTAGCCGCGCGCCAGTCGTGTCTGCCGCCGAGGCAACCTTCCCTTCACACCGTGCTGCTTATGCGCTTAGCAAATGCCGTTATTCAGAACCACATATCTTATGTTGCTTTGCACTACGGTTACAAGCCCTCCTGGTTACAAGCCCAGCTCCGCAACCATTTGGTGAAAGGATAGAAAGGCTTCCGTTTGCCATCTGTGCGTGTGCTGCCTTTGTTTAGCGTCCTACTAAACTGACTATGAAGACGGAATCTGCTACCGGAAATAAGTCACTGCTTTGGCTGCTCTTCTTTTTGACGTCTCCTTTTCTCGTTGACTTTATTCTCGGAGTGGCACTGCAGGATTTGCCATTCTGCAACTGCGAGTTCAAGGTTTGTCTCATGGCATATCGTTTCAATATACGAAACCTTCGAGGCAATGGGGGTTAGACGTCCGTACACAGAAACAAAACGCATAGGCTATTTAACTTGAAAGTCATACTGCTTATTCACATAGCTAAGGAAACTGTAGAGCTCTGAAATAAATGTCCAGAACGAGAGAGGAAAACGCTCTCTAAATCTGCAGTGGTAATTCTACACAATGAACGCAGTAATACTTCAAGAAAATGGCTCTCTCTTTTTCATTATTCAGTTCAAATTGCTCCATGGTTTGCGCAAACAAAAACACTCGCCTATTTAGCCGTCAAAGCTAATGTACAGTACGCTTAGTGTGCTTGAGAAGATCTATCAGACAAGATCTATTATTTAGGACCTCACGGATGAATCTTTTATCGGCGCGCCTTTCATTCGTTACAAATGACTTTAACACTTCATTTACTCGCAGTATCAACTGTTTAAAGGTAGTGAAAAATGCAGCCCAATCACCTTTACTTCCCCTTATTTACATCTTTTCGTTCAGAGGAATGGAGTTCTTCTGGAGTGTACAAATAACCTCTATGCAATACATTATCACCGTTGCAAAAATATATCATCGAACAAATCAAGAATCAGAATAATGTTGTTGGTTAAACGGATTTAATAAACGCTTAATAAATCATTGAACAAATTCTTAAGCAATAGTTTTACATATTCACAATCTCTCACCATGGCCATAACCAAAAAAGACATATCCCTGCTGTGAAATCCACTATTGTTTCAACTCATGTCAAATTCAGCATTATCCTCAGAACTGAATCGGTCAAAAGAAGGGACGTAATAGATTGACAGCAACTGGCCACGGACCCCGAATATTACCTCCATCAATTAACAACGAGATGAGACCCTTCCCACACCTTGAGAACTGATGAAGGCAAACACTGACAGGAGAGAGGAAATCCCCTCTGACTGCTGGGGCGGCCAAGGCGAGCTCCTCCCCTGGCACTACTGTACGCTGTTCGGTGTGATTGGCGGCTTGGAGGCGCCGCCTGTGGCGGGACTACTCACCCGTCCAGCCGCACGTCGGGCAGGCTTCTGTTCAGCGCTATCATATCGCTGGCCATGAGGTTGAACTGGTTGACTTTAAAGAGCTCCTTCATCTTCTCCTGGTTCTCTTTGGGGATGATCACGGCCTTCCCCATCTCCCCTGGGCCTTCGACGCTCCGCGATATGACCGCTGGAATGAGATTAAGCTTCATATTTTAGAAACCAATTCCAAAAAAAGTTGGGACAGCGTATAAAATGTGAATAAAAACAGAAAATCCTTTATGACCTGTATTCAATTGAAAACAAGTACAAAGTCAAGATATTTCATGTTTTAACTTTATAGTTTTTTGTAAATATAGGCTCATTCTAAATTTGATGCATGCAACACGTCCCAAAAAAGTTGGGACGGGGGAATGTTTACCACTGTGTTACATCACCTTTCCTTTTAACAACACTCAGTAATCCTTTGGGAACTGCAGAATTTTTTCCCATTCTTGCTTGATATAAGACTGCAGCTGCTCAACAGACCGGGGTCGCCGTTGTGGTATTTTGTGCTTCATAATGCGGCACACGTTTTCAACGGGAGACAGGTCTGGACTGCAGACAGGGCAGTTTGGCACCCGTACTCTCTGACTACGAAGCCACGCTATTGTAACATGGGCAGAATGTGGCTTGGCATTGTCTTGCTGAAATAAGCAGGGATATCCCTGAAAAAGACGTTGTCTAGATGGCAGCATATGTTGCTCCAAAATGCATATGTACCCTTCAGCGTGCAAGTTACCCATGTCATGGGCACTAACACACCCCCACACCATGACAGACGGTGGCTTTTGAACCTTGTGTTGGTAACAATCGGGATGGTCCTTTTCCTCTTTGGCCCGGAGAACACGACGTCCATTATTTCCAAAAACAATTTGAAAGGTGGACTCATCAGACCACAGCACACGTTTCCACTTTACGTCAGTCCATCTCAGATGAGCTCGAGCCCAGAGAAGTCGGCGGCGTTTCTGAATGTTGTTGATATATGGCTTACGCTTTGCGTAGTAGTCTTAACTTGCGCTTGTAGATGCAGCGACCAACTGTGTTTACTGACAACGGTTTTCCGAAGTATTCCTGAGGCCATGTGGTTATATTCATTACAGAAGCATGTCGGTTTTTAATGCAGTGCCGTCTGATGGATTGTCTGAAGGTCATGGGCATTCAATATTGGTTTTTGGCCTTGCCCTTTACGCACAGAGAGTTCTCCAGATTCTCTTAATCTTTTAATAATATTATGGACTGTAGATGGTGAAATTCCTAAATTCCTTGTAAACCTTCCCAGTCTAATGTTGCCTCTGTCCCAACTTTTTGGAACATGTTGCAGGCATCCGGAATTAGTGTATGTTTACAAAAATCAATAAAGTTGATAAGGTAAAACATTAAATATCTTTTATTTGTACTGTTTTGAATTAAATATATGTAAAACAGAATTTACAAATCACTGCTTCTTCTGCTTTTATTAGCATTTTACATACTGTCCCAACTTTTTTGGAATTGGGGTTTGTATATGAACAGTGTGGTCCCCGACTACAACATACAACCTATATATTGTGTGCAAGTACGTATTTTTAAATGAAAAATATACTGTGAAGGTACACATTAATATCATGGGCAGATTGAGCATCTTATGTTGGGGGGTGTGGCCTAAACACATTTCAAAATCACACAACCAGGTAGGCATTTGTTCCTCTCTTTGTGGTTTTCCGTGACCAATTTCTCCCCGCTTCCCTTTATTGGCAAGCAAGCAGGCACACTAAGCAGCATGCATGATACAATCCTTGTGTGACATATATTACATGGTTACCTTGCCAACAGAACTACTCGAGGGAAGCCAAACACGGAAGCTAAAGCAACAAGCACGCTAACCACACGGTAAAGGGATAAAGTATTAATCATTATGCTCTTTTGCAATGGTTCGAAATTTACAATTTATTGTAAAATTGTTTTGTTAGTTATTAAAAGTGCTTTAAGTAACTTTTTTATGTCGACAAATAAAAAAAATAAAAAATAAGACAGCCACAGAACTTGCAGAAAGATGCAAATGAAAGTATTGCTTTTCCTCAAAAAAATTATATTGACTATGAATGTGTTATTTCAAATATATCTTATGGTCCGTAAATTGCGCTTTGTTTATGTGTGACTGTGACGTCAGATACTGGGGTTACTGCCTCCAACAATGCTCCTGAGCCAGTAGCATGGCCATATTTTGCTCACGAATAAAATGTGCAGCTGGTTGCCAGTTAGTTGCAGTGAAGAAATGGCTGACTTTGCTGGAAAAGGATTCTCCAAGCTGCATAACCAATGCAGAATGCTAACGTTAGCTGGACAGCTTTAGTTCTATCATTGATAATGTTAGTCTACATGCATATCGAACAACACCGCACACAACTAGCCCACATAAGACAAATCGCGTCACCTAGTGAGCAAAAGCCAGAATGTAGACATCTAGAGGCGTGGAAATCTAGGATGTGATAGAATTTGGCAACCACTCATTTTGACTGACAGCAACAAGAGAAGTAGTGTCATGCTTTGGGTTGGGATTGCAGTTATCCAAAGTAGGCAACAGATCAGGTTTCAATTTATATATTGTCATATATTTATTAATTGTTATTAATAGTATTAATTTAAGATAAAATATCAGGCCCTAAACAGTCGGCTGTAGCCAGTAGGGGCAACCAATACACCATCAGCATCCGTGCTAGTTCAGAGGTCAGAAATGAAAATTTTAAATAGATTTAATTTATAGTTAAGAAGTCACATTTAGTGGAGCATCAGCCAGACATCAGTACTTGTCATGTTATTACCATTGTCTATTTGCCTGTCAGGTCAAATGTGCGTTTGTATGAGCTGAATACCATATTCACCTGAATAATCACATTTTTCTTATTTTAGAGAGAGATAGCCTATTAGTTGGTAATAATCCCTAATGCACACTTATACGCATGCAACATATCAAGTGAGCACAATGTTCTCATTCTTCACTCGCAGTGTCCACACAATCAAAAATGTACAACTGCAGAAGAGGTTCTGAAAATTATATTGTGTTATTTCATCTTATCAAGTGTTTTAATCCAGTCCAGGAACACTGCAGTTGAAATGGCAGTATTCCTGATTTTTTTCAATTCCAAATATGCTCATGTTAGTTTTACACAAAAGGCAATATGTCATGATCAAAGCAAAGCTGTTATTTGCCTCAAATTGGGGGCTGTCTTTACAGGCTTGTTTTGCTTTTGTTTTCTCTATGCAATTAGATAAACTAGTCATGTGCCGTAACAGAAAATTCCCCCTGGACATCTGCTTGGTGTCTCCAATCATGACGGAAGGTCGTCTTAAGGCCTACCAAAACACATTCGCACTCGCCACATTGGAATACAAAGTCCCTGAGGGGCACTGCTGAGCGTGCACACTGAGTAGATGTACCCCCTTGCAGCTCCTGCACATTGTTAATTTTCTGCTCTTGCAAACATGTTCTCTCATATTCTTTCGGCCCTCTTCCTTGAAGATTCCAAGTTAGCTAGCCAGTCAGCCTCTTCCCCGCTAACGCTAGCTACGGCTGCTGCGGACATCCAGGCTGCAATCGACAAGTTACGGAAGTAAAGCCTCAAGTCTCTCGAGAGTGTAACAGGACCCTTACGGCTGTACAATAACATGCTAATGAGCACGAGAAGAAGATGCAAGGAGTTAAGGAATCCCTTAGCGCTGCCTGCAACTGTCTTACTCAACGAGAGGGGGCCGCGGGCGGCTATGCTCACTAAAGAAAACGAGGACATTAAGAAACAGTGAGACTATTTTAACTAACTACACGCGACGAGAGAGCATTCGCATCGCGGGCCTGCCTGAATCTGTAGAACAATCCAAGCCAACCAACTTCGTCAAGGACGTTCTCGCAGTTTTTGGCGAGAATGTTTTTGACATGCCTATTGCGATTGACCGATCCGCCAATAAGCCGAGGGTGCGGCTTTCATATGCACAGCTACAGAGTGCGCAAACAGGTGATCCGGCTGGTGAACCGCCACACGGGACAAATCTTGTTCCGGGACAAGCGGAATAAATTGTTCCGTTAGGCTGGAGGTGGCCTGACTGCGCTCCTCATTCACTGAGGCTCTACACAGCCAAAATTCCTCTTTGATTGTACCACACTGCTCGCTCAGCTTTAACAACGAACAGATGAGCTTCACCGACCCCACTCAGCTTCATAATCAGACATTTTCTGGGGGAGTCCTGCATTCCGATGGCTGCAGAATGAATCGCCGTGTTCTGGTACTAGACTTATAGTAGTCTGTGATTGTTATGCAATGTTGCATTTCACTTTTTCCAACAGATCATTTCCAACGCTTAATTCTCAGGTTGATACATTTTATGGACTTTTGAGTCAACGTGATTTGCTATGTTCTGAATGACAATAGTCAGGGCTAATGAATAGCCTACCAATGAGAGTGTATAAAGTGATCTTAGCCATCATAACTTGAGTTTTGTAAAGCTAAGGATAGGCTAGTGGTTATTATGTTGGCTTAGCCACCACCCAACATCCCGAGGAATCACTCTTCAGATCCTGTCAAAGGGTTTATGAAGATGGGGATATTACTGCCATAAGTACATCCTCTGGTCAGCCTACTTCCATCGTCATAGTGGTGGTGCTGGAGCCGGTGTTGGACCAGTGAACCTTTTTGCAACGGGCCCCCATTTCCAAAGGTTTGAGAGTCAAAAGATTACATAATCAAACTCTTTGACATGACTCCTTGTTGGCTAGCCACTGATGGGCCTTCACACTAGTGACCAGCTCCATGGTGACTAAGCCCATGGAGACCAAAGTTAAGACGTGCACCCTTGGGATATATCAGGATATTGCAAATCTTCACAATATATTGGCAAACATACAAGTGGTGACCAATATATCACACCGAAGTCTGCTTATATACAGTACTGTGCAAAAGTCTTAGGCACATGTAAAGAAAATCCTTAAAGCGAATATCCTTTCAAAAATAATTAAATTAAAAGTTTCTAAATACCAAACAATTCACTACAAAGAACAGTAAACAATAAAAAACAGAATCAAATCAATATTTTGTGTGACCACCCTTTCCCTTTAAAACAGCATCAACTCTCTTCGGTACACTGTTTGTTCAGTTTTATAAGAAAATCAGCTGGTAGACTGTTCCAAGCATTTTGGAGAACTTGCCACTGTTCTTCTGCAGACTTTGGCTGTCTCGCTTGCTTCTGTCTGTCCAGGTAATCCCAGACAGCCTCGGTGATGTTGAGAACAGGCCTCTGTGGAGACCATACCACCTTTTGCAGAACTCCTTGTTCTTCTTTTCTCTGACGAAAGTTCAATTAAGTTTTTGGAAAATCAATGTTTGGAAATCTACAATTTGCTCTTTTCTACTGACACACTAATGCAGAAGACAAAAAAGAAACATCTAAGAAAAAATCTACATAAAAAATCTAGGGTGCCTAAGACATTTGCACAGTACTGTACAATACATTGTAATATATTCAATTTATATAAGGAATATTACAGCACAGCTTCCCGTTTCCAGTACTATCTGATCTGAAAGGTGTATGGGACAGTTTAATGTGTGTGCGGAATATTCTTCTGCAGAAGTGGGAAATAGCTAAAGGCTGGCTTTAACTACTGGGCTCTGCAGCCACAGGGTGTATCTGACCATTAGTCCAGCATGCCTCTCTGGAGACATGTCTCTAGAGATCTTTGATACACTCGTAGAAAAATCTATTTCCATGCTACTTCGAGTGTGCCATTTTGTCCAAGCAAACTGCAGGAGGCGCATTTATCAAGGTGACACAAAGGACAGTTGGGGAAATGATGACATCACTGTATGTGAACAATATCAACCTGTTAACCCTTAGTTGTGGAATAAACAGAAAAGGGTTTTGTCACTTTCAAACTCTCAAATCTCATTATTATTATGCATAATTAAAATATAACCGATTATTATTTCCTGTTATAACTTTTAATACCCCTTTAAGAGCAGAGCTTGATTTTCTAACATCTAAATGGTTCATAGATTGATTCTGACACCTAAAATGCAATTTCTTCACAAGCTGTTTTTACTGGAACAAGACAACAATCCCAGAAATTCCAGGAAATACCAAGAAAAACAGTCACTTTGTGAGAAGACATCAGAGGATTCGGCTGCTAGATGTGTGCTATACAGGTAAAGAAACTACATTTCCCACACAGCTTTCATAGCATGCACAATACCACTCACCAGAAAAATGTTTGTACTCCCTCAGAACTCATTTAGGATGAAAAAACCGATTCCTTAGGCAAAAGATTGTATCAAGTATTGAAAATAATATGATATCATCAGCCACAGTTAGTACGAACAAACATATATTAATATTCATATTACTATTAAATTATATTATTGTATTATTTCTGATTAACAGCCACTTTCACCCACAGTGACATTTACAGTTTGTTAGTTACCCATTATCCATTTACAAAGCTTAAACATTGCTGAAGAATTTCAGTGGTAAAACAGTTCAGTCCCTACATCACACAGGCACAATTTCAGGCTTGCGATTCTACTGTGATGTTTACTATACTGAAATTAAGAAAGACTTTATTCACTACAGTTATGAAGCACTTACGACAGTGCAGTACATCAAATCTTGACAAAATAGTAAAACTGGTTGTGTCACATCACAAGGACGTGTCTTGCATCACAAAGCACAGAACACTGTGGAATTGATCGCTTGTGTGTGTGTGTGTGTGTGTGTGTGTTGCAAGGAGTTTTAAGCATATAAGTTTAAGTATAAGTTTTAAGCATATAAATGTCTTAAATTATTAGACATGACAGTACTCTGGCATAGTAATTTGCAATAAATTGCAACTGATGTTAAGTTACTGCGCCTAAATGTCTGTGGAAATTCAGGACAGGAAAACAATAGATATACAGATAACTTATTGTCATCAAAAAAAAATGAATTTTTTTTTCTCTTGACTCAAATGTCTCATCCTCGAGCAACCAATCAAGCTGTACTAAATATAGCACTCTAAATGATGAAATTGTCATTGACAGAGCGCACTAGTTATAATAGATATAACATGATGTGGATGTAAAGCAGCAATTACAGTGCATCCAGAAAGTATTCACAGCGCTTCACTTTTTCCACATTTTGTTCTGTTACAGGCTTATTCCAAAATTGATTAAATTAATTTTTTCCCTCAAAATTCTACACACAACACCCCATAATGACAAAGTGAAAACATGTTTTTAGGATTTTTTTCAAATTTATTAATTTATTTATTTATTTATTATGGAAATTGGGGGGTGAGACTAGATTCAGCTGTAAATTATGCTGGTACAGTATGAAACACATGACTGGCGAAATGGCTGTAAGTCATCAAGGGTCTAAGGTATCAAACGAGCCTCAAACCATCACTCTGCTGCCAGATATGCAGTAGATGTGGATGGATCACTTTAAGGGTTGTTTCTCCTGACTTTTTTCCCCATAGAGTTCTATAGGAAAATGAGTCCGGAGAAATAACCCTTGCAGTGATCCATCCACATCTACTCCATATCTGGCAACAGAGTGATGGTTTGGGGTTCGTTTGATAGCTCAGACCCTTGATAACTTACAGCCATTTAGCCAGCCATGTGTTCCATACTGTACCAGTGTAATATACAGCTGAATCTAGTCTCACCCCCCAATTTCCATAGAGAGCCATTCAAATGCAGAGAGGTTATAGTATCGCTTGTAACAGTACCTGAAAATAAGATATCGACAGTTTTTTGATGTTGATGGTCACAGACTTCAGGAAGTAACAGCATGTAAAGGATATGCGACCAAATATGAAATATGATACTTTAAAAATACGTTAAAGCAAAGGGTATGAATACTTATGTAAATGAGAAATTTTAGTTATTGATTTTTAATAAATTTGAAAAAATTCCTAAAAACATGTTTTCACTTTGTCATTATGGGGTGTTGTGTGTAGAATTTTGAGGGAAAAAATTAATTTAATCAATTTTGGAATAAGGCTGTAACAGAACAAAATGTGGAAAAAGTGAAGCGCTGTGAATACTTTCCGGATGCACTGTATATCACGAGAGTGGAGAACAATAAATACATGGGCCTATGAGGTATATGTTAAGCTATGCTGGTTCATAAGCAAATATACTGTATGTCTTAATGCAATGATAATAGTAATACTATTATCAACTATAATACTACTAATACAACATTTTAGAAAGTGTAGGATATTATGTCAGATTTAAGGACCCATTTTAAAGCAATTAAATAAAATGACAGGGTTTAGTGCAAAATGATTGTCTAAAACTCATGAAAAGGAAGGCTGTGAACATTCAGGTCGAGTTTATAACACAAATGACGCAAGACAGGAAATTTATGTGCGAGTCCCTGGCATTGATTTGTTTATCCCGCGCATAATATAATATCCCCATATCCCTATGGCACTGTCGATCCAGGTAACTCCAATCAGAGCTTTACAGCTCCACGCTCTTTCATTATTAACGCCGTGCCATTTTGGTCTGAGCCATTAATGTGCGGGGTGTATTTTTCCCATGTTCATGCTGGAGAAATCCAATATACTCAGTGAATAATACATGGACAAACAACGGGAGCAGGATCGTTGTGTTCCTCGTTGAAATCTATTGGCCATAATAACTGTCTGTTGACATGAACAGTCTGTCCTTTCCTGGATCATAAAATAGGTGTGTCCCGTGCACGGAAATCACTGCATTCTGCGAGAAACTCTCGAGAAATTTTCTAAGCAACGGTGCACCATGTATTACCAATTAATATGTTCTAAACAACGGTGCATTCTTAATATGTTCTAAACGATGGTGCACTATGTATTACCAATTAATATGTTCTAAACAACGGTGCATTCTTAATACGTTCTAAACAGTGCACAATGTATTACGAATGTATTATTCAAGACACTACCACAATTCACATAATACATTATATTGTTACAAAATTTTACTTGAGTATTGTGTAACTATAAAAGTATAATGTTTAGTGCTGAAATATTAATTTTGGAAAATAGAGTACTATTGTTCAATACAAATCTCAGAAGCTCCGTTTGTTACGCAGTGACACAATAACTGCCTCGGCAATGATGGACGGTGATGGCTTTTTTGTGTTTGCTGCCTAGTTCATTCATTTTACATCTGTGGTTTAAAAAATGGAACAGCAGTTGGCAAATGTAGCAGCGAGCACTAGCACAGTATAAAACAAGTGTGTCCAAAGCAATGTTGGTGTTTTAGCAGAGCTAATGCGCAAGGTGAAAGAATAGGCTCGTAATACTGCTGTTATAAATTGAAGGTGTGGTAAAGAAATGTGCACTGGCCAACCAGGAGGCTTTTTTTAAATTGTAAGCTTGTGCAACAAATGCTAGTTCTCAATGTGCGCTGGTAAAATGCCCGCTCTGCGCCACAGCGTTAGGGTTAAATAAAGTGTTTATGCTAATGAATTCATAGCTACAAATCATCATGATTAGTACATAATCATATCCTGTCATTACAGTTTCGCAAATTTTCAAGTAACAGCAAGACTTTATCTGAAACATTTTACAAAATAAAAAAGTAAGAAAAACAAGAAAATGTACATGTTGGTAATGTATATTTTTGCAGTTGGTCAAGAAAATGCATAAAGTTGAATGTGTTCTTCTCCTCTGCTAGGGCATGATGCTACAGCTCCCAATGGGGTTTGTTTCCTCTGATCGTCCTGCATTTCATTACTTTACCATTTAGAAAGAAGGACAGCTTTGAGGGTTCTAAGCCTTTGGGTCAGCCTATGCTCATTTATTTTCAAAAAGCTGCTCATACACATGGCGGACCTTTTTAAAAATGGAATTGTTCCCTCTCCTGGCACATGCACTTCTCTGTGGCTCTGTATTGCACCATGCCACCGCACCTGTCCAAAGTCCCGAAACGTGTATCGACCACGTCAAACATTCACTCAAAAACACAACGCACTCGAATGACAGCTCGCAATTTAAACCTCGCGAGTCTTAAAAGCCTCGGGTACAATAACACATAAGAATCCATGTAGGGACAGCGTCTTCAATGTCTGGGGATTAGAACGGGTGCCATTAAAGTTCACATACACAAAACATAGCAGTGATGCAACCGCTTACTTAGCAATGGGTGAGGATGTAACAGATCCCATCCATTTATCAAGGGACGTGGAGCTCATTACAGTAGCTTGTTGCTAGTCAGCGCTGGCACAGTCACGTCTATGGCAATTAACTTTTCCTGCAAGCAGGAAAGGCATAAGTCACAGCACAAGGGAATGCAAGGTCTGCTTATCACCCGCAATGAAACGAAGCACCTTTTTTCACCTGCCGTTGATTTCCAAAAATGCATAGAGGGCAATATCATGCGTTTGAGCATTGCAATCTCTCTCGCAAAAAGAGAAAACAGATCCTCCACACGACGGCATAGTTAATGACTCCAGGCAGCTAAAGTTCTGAACAAATGGAAAATATCGGCATCACATTTATCAATTGCACTGCACCTTGCACAACCATTCTGAGACTGCAGGGCCCCTATTAGGCCCAATACCCTATATATTGATAGAGTACAATACTGATGTACTGCGTTGGTTTAAGTATAAATCCATTTTATCCAGAATGGCTTAGAATGGCATCCCATTCCTTACAAATGCTACTAGCAAAGAAATAGCACCCATTCTAAGATAAAAACACATTTTGAACCAAGAACACTGAGTGGTATTCGATTTCAAAGAAGAAAACCTTTATTTTCAAGCAGTGTACGGTACTTTGTGAGGAGGTTTGTGGGATAAAGAAGTCACGCATTTTCCAAATCACAATAAATTGTAGTATTTCTCTTGTAAAAATAACTGGCAAAATATCCATCACTGTACAGGTGGAAGGAACATGTGTTTTCATAGATATCGCTCATTTTGAAAAGCCACTTGCTCTCAGAGTGTACAGGCTCTGTGTTGGAAAGGTTACAGTCTCTTTTTAAATATTTACATTGGTTATAAACTGTGGTCCTTTAGCGTATTATTCAAAAAGGCTAATTGCTTTTTCAATCGTCATCAGCCCCAAACACACATCCTTGCACAATTAATGAGTCTGAAATGTTTGAGCCCAAATGCAACACACAACAACAAGAAAAACTACTAGTGTCTTTATTGCTTCACGCTTCATTTAAAACTGCTGAGTTCTGATAATTGAACAGCCTCTTCCACAAATGTGGATGACAACCATGTTAAATTAAAGAATTCCGACCTTACAGGATTACAGGACTGGCTTATAGGACTGGCTTACAGAATTACACACAAAACATTTCCCTGTGTGCATTTTTATTTAAAGGGCACAAACAATACAAAATATATACCGGTGTATACGTGCTAGGTTTGACACAAACGTATTCTTAATGCGACTGTCCTTATTAAGATCCATTTGCTCGGCTAGTCCTTTATGCATGATGCATCCGACAACAGTCTTTCTCCGAGTTCAATTTTAACAAAGCGTATTGCATTTTTTCATTAATAATTGAAGATTAATGGTAAACTCATAATAGATAAATGTGTTAAAACTAAAACAAGCTGCTCAAACTCAGTTAAAGCCGGAGAACGACCCTGGGCGCCCCTGAAGGTGTAATGCGTGTAAAAATGTTACTGTACTGCCTTTTATATTCAGCCTCAATGGAGATGTAATCTCATATAGAGCTAGGGGTGGATTCAACATCACAGATAGATTTCATACTGCAAATAAATATCTCCAATTCACGACTACACAGAGAGAATACCAGATCCAGTGCGACAACACCGTATATCTGTCTTCAAATAGACTATTCTATCACCTTGACAACTCAATGGAAAGGAATTCGCCAGATCTCACGACAGGGTAAAGACTGGGGGCAATTTCAAGCAAGAACATGAGAATTACCTTCATTCTGAGTGATGAAGCGCATATAATGAGTAAAAGAAAGATTTCCATGATTTTTCTGGACTGAAGTGAACACATCTTAATCTTGCAACGTAGATTCCTGAAACACGAGACGACTTTTACAGTTTAATAATTTTTTAAATGATTATTTTAGTAAAACTGACATCTCTAAAATTTGTTCACCTTCATATAGTGAGTCATACATAATAAATCTGTAAGCGTGGGAGGGAACAGAAGTACATCTGAACATTACTTTTTACTGGGAGTTTGCATTTGATTTAGCATTGCAGTTAAACATTATGGAACATAAACTGTGTAAGTGTACCTTAGTGTTAATGTACTTTCAGTAACTGTAATCACTTCAGTTGACTGTGGGCTGATACCTAATATGGCCCATATACCTTTGAGGTTTAAGTTTGTTTTGAATACTTGATGTTTGCTAGCTATGCATACTACAAACGAAACATTTTCTACTATGAACATATGCGACAGATCATTAGCTAACAAAAGATTGCAGGTAACATTCAGGATTGCTGTGTTTCTAAAGTATAAAGAAACAAGAAGCAAGGCAAAAAAATAAAACAACATCTGGACACCCAGTATGATGTGCATAACAAAACATGCAATAGAAGGATAAAGTATCAGAAAATCCCATTACAATGCAGACTCAATAGACAGGCAATAATAACTGCATTGTGCACAGCATGTACAAAATGAAAAATTAATTGGTGATTTCTTTAAGAGACGGTAAAAATAGAAGTGTATGACAAATGACTATTATCAGTGTGCTCTAGCTGTAAATCTAGAAATTGAATAGGTAGAAAGATGGCCAGTGCCTAATTCTTGCTTAGCGATGAGGAATTGTTACTTTGATGTTATTTGACAAACTAATTCCCAAAAGCATAATCGGACATATTATTTTGTATTTATTGATCTAGAAGTACAATATCTTGTCCACAACTCAGATATTAAAGCATGGATGCAAGGAGAGCTGAATTAGCACTGTAAAGGTTATTTCACGTAAGGTTTGTCCCCAGTTCTAACCTCCCAAGCTGCTTATCTGAACACATGGCCACCTATTTAAAGCAGAGCAGTTCTGTGGGTGAGTGAGTAAAGCCCCTAGTAGCCACTGAATTAAGGTCAAAGATGTGGGGTTCCTTAAATCTCCGGGGCCTGCAGGAATCTTGTTAAGGCCTTTGATTTACACCTCCTTTCGGAAATGTAAATCATCTCTTTTTTCTTTTCTTTTTTTTTGCATACCGCTCCTTAAAAGTTATGCGGTCCTATGTACAGTTACGCAAGATCATCACAAATACGAGCATTACCATCACAACGCTAGACACAGCATCTTGGCTTGAAAGCACGACTGCCACTGTTGCAAAAAGTTTAATCTCAATACACTTCTCAGGACGTGCAGCAATTAAGCCTCTAGATAATAGAACACAGTCAGCAAACATCACAGGAGATTTTTTTTCCCTCCCCAGATACTTTGGGTCGTGACCTGCAGCAGACAGCGGGGGTTTGGCTTACCTCTCAAGGCAGGAAGTAGAGACCGGTCCTTCCTGTCATCGCACTTGTTGCACTCGCTGAAGTAGAGCAGCAGAAAGACATCCAGGAGAACCCACACCAACGAGGTGGTCAGCACCACCTTGCAGTAGACAAATCTGCGCATGGTTCCCCACAACTCCGGCGAAGGATCAGCTGCTTCTCCCCTGACGGAGAGGAATTCCAGTGGAAAGGCGAGGCAGAGATGGAGCGATGGAGCATGGGGAAGGAACGGTATTCATCCCACTGAGGAGAGAGACAAAAAGAAAAACGCAGAACCACACAAGATCAAAGCGTATTCAATGAACGATTCATTTTTTTCCCCTACACAGTATGGCAAAGTTCAGCAAACACCAAGATGTTTCAAAAAGCATACATGCTTGCATTTAATGTAAACAAGTGTTAAAGGTAAATGCACCCAGGCCTGGAGCTGTTGAAAATGTGGGTCACACATCAACATTGGCTTTCACAAAGGGAAAATAGATGAGCTTGTGTCTGACAAGCTGGCTTCGCCAGTCTGAAAGGCGAAAGCTTTTCGGACCCAATTCCATTCCTGAACTCAGGGAAATGGTATAGTAGAAAATAACGGTCATGTTAAATCTAGTTTTGTTTTTTAATGATGAGTACCTTATTACTGCCATTTAACCCCAGGGTACTGAATGCTCTGCAGTATATCTGTCGGCCTGAATGTCTGTGTTCACACAGGCAGATACCACTATATGCCATCAAATAGGTAACTGTCGGGAATCTGCAACTGAACCACACGGAAGATGCTCTTTGACTGTGAGTAACAATGATTCTAACTTTATCAGCGCAGATTAAATACCGATATGTTGGTGGGTTAAGGGGGAAAAAACTGACAAATAACTACAATATACTGGTTAGTCGACAGCCAAATAAACTTTGAACAGATTTTACCGTTTGCAATAGGATGACACCATACGTCTCAGAACCTTATAATACTGGTAGGAATAGGTATAGAAACAGGTTAGATAAGCATCCCAGGAACTTTATTTTATAGGAATATCATTACATCTTTGAGTAAATTGCTAATTGGTGGCATCCAAATTTGCCATGTTCACCGGGTAGGATTCAGATAAAAGTCTGTGAAAATTGTTTCTAACATCCGATGTGTACCAAACTTTTCCCAGGCACAGATTCAAACATGGGGAATCCAAATAAATGTTTGAAATCCATACAGGGAACACCCAGACCCTACTGCAAGCCCACCCCCACAACCATTATGTAGTACGAGTTCTCTATGCTCCAGAGGTTTTAGGAAGATACATATTGGAGCATCGCTTCTTCAACCTTTCTAATACAATCCCTGAAAATATGGGGATGGTTATTTTCCTCTGTCCTGAGTAATGAGTCATTGAAGATGTCATTTTATGTTCAATTGTCTATTAGAGTAGTACCTGTTTTTTTACCACTAGATGCTGCCGTTTTGACTATCCACTAGAATATAAATGGTATTGAGGAAAGGAGAACATACTAGAATGTATCAATAAACAGTAGGGGTGTAACGGTACACGTATTAGTACCGAACCGTTCGGTACATGGCTTTCGGTTCGGTGCGCGTTTGAGCCAAATGAATAGTCTAGCCTTTACCACGCATGTACAGAACTTTTTTTTGTGTGCGGAACTTAAATTCAAAACTCAGAGTTCCCCCCCAAAGACATAACTTTCACAAAGAGCCGGATGTTTTTAGTTCAGCCCATGCGCACAGCAACTGAATTAATGCTGCATTCGTTTTTTTTCATTTCCAACTAGGAATCAATCAATCAATCAATATTTATTTATATAGCGCATTTCACAACAAGTTGTCACAATGCACTTCACAGCAAAACCCAGCCTAAACCCCCCACAAGAGCAAGCCAAGGGCAACAGTGGCAAGTGGAATCCTGATATCTGACTAGGGAAAATGTAATAAAACGCCCTTCCAACTAGGAGTACCATGTCGGAAATCATGGATCGGGAAATCAACAACCCCGACTAGGAAGAACTTGACATCACATCATCATGGCGGCTCACACCGTGACCCACATTGTGAATAGTAAACAAACATGACTTTTAGACAATTTTAGCTTTTAAAACACTTCAGCTTTCGTTTTTTAAGCATGGAATGCTTTTGTATCAGCCAACATGCCGATACAGAATGATAAACATACACAATTAAAAGTTTAAACGTTATCGTTGTAGTTGTTAGCTGTTTTAGCTATATTTGCTAGCAAAGCCAAAACTTCCCTGCGAAGGGCGTGCATGACGCCAAGTCCCCCACCGCGAACGCAGTGATATCGGTAATGACGCGGAAACGACGCGTTTCCCACATCCGACCATAAACAAATCCAGGGCCCGTGTGACCAGTGCAGTGGGGTTGTTTCATGAACGTGGTTTGGGGAGATAATTGTACATTCTAAATTGGGTGGGAATTGGATATAGACAGCCCCGTGTTGGGCGCCAAATTATTATTTCTTTTTAAATAAAATAAATAAATAAACGAATGCAAGGTTAGCACAGCCCAGCCTCGTCGCTATGGCGAACTGGTACAAGGAAAAACAGAGTGGAGTGCAAACCCAGCTCCCCATGGCATTTAAGCTGCCTCCACTAATTCAGACCGGGCAAAAGCAATAACAAACGCCATAGCTTTTAAGAAAGATATGTGCCTTCCTTTGTTCAGGAAATTATGGCCAAGTAGCCACTGTTTCCAAGTTTATAACTTCATAATAAATGAAAAGCATTTTTATGTTTTGCAATTCTTTTTTTCCGCTGTACCGAAAACATACCGAACCGTGACTTCAAAACCGAGGTACGTACCGAACCGTGACTTTTGTGTACCATTACACCCCTAATAAACAGGTTAATTGGCTTCAGATAAGGTTCATTACTACTCAGTGGAAGATATTGGCTCAGGCTTTTCTTCCTCAGGGGTTGAACTGAGTTAATGAGTTTAATTAAACATTAAACATTTACCATTATAAACCAGATAATAAAAACACCTTTATAGAAAACAATAGAAAATAGAGAGATCAAAACAAAATGTGTTTTTTTGATTTTTTGCATTTACCTTTGAAGAATGGTTTGCTTGTTCACCAGGTATGGTCCAACTGATGCAGACCTTTATGAAATGAAGAAGCCACACCCTCAATCCATTCTAAACCAATACAAATGTTCAACCAACGAGGACGATCAAGCAAACCATTGTTCAAACTATGCTCCAAAATGTATCTTCCTAAAACCTCTGGAGCATAGAAAACTTGTACTACATAATGGTTGTGGGGGTCGGCCTGCAGTAGGGTTTGGGTGGTCCCTGGATGGATTTCAAACATTTATTATCTGGATTCCCCATATTTGAATCTGTACCTGGGAAAAGTTTGTTACACATCGGATGTTAGAAACAATATTCACAGAATTTTATCTGAATCCTACCCAGTGATTTTACTGAAAGATGATATAATGATAATGATGGAATGTAATGATTTTCCTATAAAATAAAGTCCCTGGGATGCTTATCTAACCTGTCTATACCTATTCCTACCAGTATTATAAGGTTCTGACACGTATGGTGTCATCCTGTTACAAATGGTAAAATCTGACTCGGTTGCAAATCCCAGGCAATATAACTGGACATATACAGCAAGCAAATAGCAAGCAATCAATAACAAGAGACTTTGACTAATCAAAGAAAGAACCATTAGGCCATGGCAGGGAATCTGCGACTGAACTGAACCATACAGGAGATGCTCTTTGACTGTGAGTAACAATGATTGGGTTAACATTGTTGGGTTAACGGGGAAAAACCAGTTAGATAAAGTACAATATACTGTTTAGTCGACAGCCAAATAAACTAAATCAATACTGTGAATGCAATGCATTGACCATTTTTGGTTGCAAATTCCAGGCAATATCACTGGACATAGCAAGCAATCAATAAGAGACTTTGGCTAAACAAAGAAAGAAGCATTAGGCCATGGCAGCTAATAATTAATCAAATTCATGACTTAAACACAGACACTAGGCCTGGATTCGGTCCACATTTGTCCTTAAAGTGATACTGCAGTCAAAAACCGACTTTTCGCGTTGAAAACCGATGTTTTCGGTTAGACTATGATCATACACAACAGTTTTTATCCGAAAATCTCATATTGCGTCGAAGTGAGTGTTGTCTGAGTTTCTGTGTCGGCTTACCATGCGCTGCATTTCCGGGGATTTGTGACGTCCCGAAATCCTTAGCATAAAAATAGGTGGAGTCTCGGCTAGTAAAGTGAGCAGAGAGCTCCGTGGCAGAGAGCAGGAAGGGGACAACATCGTCATATAACCACACCTACCCACGGCTCCAAGTTCAAATTGAAGCTGTAAAAAAGGGCTTAGAAAAGCGATTGCAGTATCACTTTAAGTTTTTTTTTAAAAAGCAAGTGTGTTTGTTTTTTAAGAAAAAGGTTAAGAGCAGATGCATAAAGAATCCAGGACTTAATCGGGGAAGAGGTGCGTTTCTTAAAAATGGGATGAAACGTTTGGAAGTTTGGATTTCCCCGTGATAACGTTACCTTGATCGTCCATTAGAAAAACTGATTTCAGTCCACAGAGAATATATGCTACGGACAGAAAATATCATTTTAATTAAATAAAGAATTTGCCCTTGAATAATAAGGCCCATTCGCACTTAATGTAATTTTTATTGACAGCACTTATATTATATTATATTATATTACAGGCATTTAGCAGACGCTCTTATCCAGAGGGACTTACACAACTTCTTATTACATGTATCCATTTATACAGCTGGATATATACTGAAGCAATTCAGGTTAAGTACCTTGCTCAAGGGTACAACGGCAGTGTCCTACCTGGGAATCGAACCTGCAACCTTTTGTCCTTAAAGTGATCGAACCTGCAACCACATTTGTCCTTAAAGTGATACTGCAGTCAAAAACCGACTTTTCGCGTTGAAAACCGATGTTTTCGGTTAGACTATGATCATACACAACAGTTTTTATCCGAAAATCTCATATTGCGTCGAAGTGAGTGTTGTCTGAGTTTCTGTGTCGGCTTACCATGCGCTGCATTTCCGGGGATTTGTGACGTCCCGAAATCCTTAGCATAAAAATAGGTGGAGTCTCGGCTAGTAAAGTGAGCAGAGAGCTCCGTGGCAGAGAGCAGGAAGGGGGCATCATCGTCATATAACCACACCTACCCACGGCTCCAAGTTCAAATTGAAGCTGTAAAAAAGGGCTTAGAAAAGCGATTGCAGTATCACTTTAAGTTTTTTTTTTTTTAAAAGCAAGTGTGTTTGTTTTTTAAGAAAAAGGTTAAGAGCAGATGCATAAAGAATCCAGGACTTAATCGGGGAAGAGGTGCGTTTCTTAAAAATGGGATGAAACGTTTGGAAGTTTGGATTTCCCCCGTGATAACGTTACCTTGATCGTCCATTAGAAAAACTGATTTCAGTCCACAGAGAATATATGCTACGGACAGAAAATATCATTTTAATTAAATAAAGAATTTGCCCTTGAATAATAAGGCCCATTCACACTTAATGTAATTTTTATTGACAGCACTTAAAAAGCTAAACTGGGAAAAGGGTAGGAGTAAATCAAATTTTGACCTAAATCATATACATTACACCCTTGGCACAGGAAGCCGACAACTTATTTATCGTAAGGTCACTGGCTCTAAACTAATCAGATCAGGCTTTGGTATTAGCTGTTGAGTGAAGTATCTAATGGCGGGTTCCACTGAAGAGAACCACATGCGTGAATGTATAATTTTTTAAAATTAAGATAAACATACACATTTATTGTCCATCAAACAGTATAATAATATAGAGTAAACTATACACAAAAATGTAAGCTATGCATGCTTTTCATGCATTATGCCATTGGAATGAACCCTACTAAAGCTACTGTACTGACAGCACCATGTGGTCTGTTCACTAGCCATGTAAAATTCATATTTTGATTTCAAACTATAAACTATATTTATAAATTAGGTAATAGTCCATCATATGTTTTATTTAAATATTAACCTCAGTTCATTACCAATTACACATTATTTTAAAAAAATAGTAAAAATATCAGAAAAAATGCAATCTTCTGAGGATAGCAAAATCACCAACTCATACGTTTTTTTGCAACTTCTTGTGTGGTCAACAGGAACATCTGGCGCATGTGCATCCCCAATTCAATATCAGCAAATCTGATTGGCTTACAATAAAAACTGGCATGAATGTATCAAGCAACTTAATTTGAAGAAACATGACAGCACACAATTATGATATCGATTTTTTTTTTTTTACTTGACGCAAAACACATATATATTCTGTTTGCTTTTTTTCAACATCCTTCAAAAGCTGTCGCCAACTGGTGTGCCCACAAACCCTCCAGGGCTTCCAGGAGGAGATCTGACAATCTCATCTCCTTATCATTCTCCCACAGCATGCTCTCCACTCTGCACTCAGGCCCACACTACCCTCTGCTCCCCAGGCCCGTGTCCATCAAAGCTGATGTCGCGCCCGCCAGGGGCTGTCCCTTATCTCATTCAAGAACAGCGGAGATCGGAGTTCACAACGCTCTGACCAGCTTTTCTTTTTCAACATATAGCCACAATGGCAATGAATTCTCATACTTGTACGAACGCACAGACACGTGTATATGCGCACCCACGTGCGGGATATGACATTTCTGACAAACCGCAACAGATCATGCGCATCAAAATTCAAGAAAGGTACGCATTCGACAGCTAGACCTGAGCCTGTACCCCTGTTGTACCTTTAAAACAAGACAGAAATCTCTCATGCCATAGTGGGTATGATACATAGAGGTAAGACTCCACTGTGCATTGGTGCCTTTTCCCCAAAGTGATTTTGCCAAAGGTTTCCCACACATCTGTCCTTCAGACAGCACGATCGGCGACAGACAGTTTAGGAAGTGTCCCAAACTCAGGAATTTCTTCATCGTTCCGGATAAAGCTGTTCCGTGTGCGACTGCAAATCCTTGTCCTACACAGCTACAAATGACAGTCAGCTACACAGCCGAGCACCCATCCACACTCAATGCTTGCCATCTAAGGTAAAATAAAGAAGTGTCGTACCTTCACAAAAGACCGCATAAGTTCATTAACAGTCACTTTATTGATGCACTGCATTAACTTAGCAAACCTAAGTACTTAAATAAAATGAAAGTTAATCGAGCCAACTTCACTAACGTTAGCATTAACAATCACAATATGTCAAGAGTAAAAATTGTATTGTTTGTGCTCTTTAAAGGTTCATTGGTGCTTCTAACATTTTGCTGGGGCACCGAACATTTTAAATTTGGGACTGGGACTACCAGCACTACAAAGTAAAACTTCTAAAGTAGGGGCCAGGAATGACCAAAATAGCAGTCAGGAATAGTCACCTTAATTAAAGTCATGGTAAAGTATAGGCTGTTAATACTAAAAATTATACATTTCCAGTCCTCAGATAGTTAACAAGATAAAGTTACTTAACAAAGCTTGAAAAATTGAGTTCAAATTGAGTTCCGCTGATATCACTCTGATCTGCAGACGCCCAGCTGGAGAGCCTGTCACTCACTTGCAGGGCTGGAATCCTTAGATTTGGAGGAAAGGCCGCAGTCATTTCCGGATCTGACCAATTTGGCTTTTTGAGCCATCTGCCTCATCATGCAGCATATTTTGCGGAGGGTTTGGCGCCACCGATTGTGCTCCATGCAGTGCACACAGACTCCCCTGAAAAGGATCAACCATCTGCACGGGTGAATGTTTCCTGTCTGTTGAGCAGAGCGGTACAAGCAAGGTTCGCCTCATAACAATCAGGGATTAAAAGAAACACGTGTCTTAGCCATCAACGCCTGACAGGCAATATACCGACTTACAATATCCTCACTTCTTTGCTCGGCTCCATTTATCAAATGCAGGGCCCACATTATCAGTCATAGAACAAACAGGTTTTCCAACTTGTCAGTCCTCCCTGGCTAAACGGCTCTTCAGAACTTTTCATAATCTTACATTTTATTTGAAACTCATCTCAGCCGAGAGAAAGTGGCAATGTTAATGGTCATATAAAATTTTCTACGATACGTGGTGCCAAATTAAGATCTGACATTGACATGCAGCAATAGCAGCATCGCCAGAAATGACAGTACAGTCGTTGCAATAAAATATCAGGAATTTACTAGATATACTACGACATAATATACATTTACGACAAAACGGTAGTGTTAACTGGCAGTACTTTGCAATCTTGTGGGGGAATTGGCATAAAATAACTGCAACTACGGAAACCGTTAAGGGGAAACGGAAGGGCTTCAGAACAGAAGAGGTGATAATAAGGATTACAAAGCCTGATCCTCATTAACCCTCTCTTTCCATGGATCACTGTGACGACAGCAAGGAGGCATCGTTTCCGTGCGTGTGTCACAAGGGTCAAATCCAATTTAGGGCATAGCTACAAACACTGGCAGGGTCTCATTAGCAATCTGTCCATCAAAGTCTCACAGGTGAGACAACAGTCACCATGAATGAGCAGTAAGGGTTCCAACAGCAGGTTGATGCACTGGTATGAGGAACATACACTGAAGCCCTTAGTCTATATTAGGCACCTCTTCCTGTGTGGTCCTGTGTGCCAGAATTTCCTGTCCTCGACTTTCCTCTGGGAGTAGCTTTTTGTCCTGAAGTCTCTTATGAACAATGACGACTAACTAACCCACTTTGGATTTTGAAAAAAATAATAATAATTAAAAAAAATGTTACCACTGACACTACAATTGGATATACAACTACGGCATCTATGACCAATATTCAATCATCTATGACCAATATTCAATCAACATTAGCCCTTAACTTTGACTTATAGATGCAAGTGTTTAATGTTTTCTTCGTGAACGTAGTTTTGTGAGTTTATAAAAATAAAAAGGTGTCATTTGAATTCAGGACAAATCTTCATCGAATGCAGGCCTATGTCTATTACAATTGCAACAATGTGTACATATGCAGCCCATTACTCCCAGTTTTCAATGGACCATTCATGTTGAAAAAAAGTTAAAGCGTGGAAACAAAGGAATTTCCTAAACATTAAATGAAAGTCATACATTGGCTGCTTAACTAACATACGCTAAACGTGTTACATGCTTTTGCAAAAAATACTCTCCATTTCAAGGAGTTTCAAGGAATGTGATACGGTATAGCCTAATGCCCTGACCTTTACTTGGAGTTATAATAAGTCGGAAATGGCTTCTATCCAAATAGTTTTAAGAATATACTGTAAATGCTTTCCATCGTATTTTGTGTCATCTCACAGTAGACAAGAGATCAATACCTTCTATACATCACTACGGATTTATTTTTGTCGGTCTCCAATGGCAACTACACTGATGGCTTTATGCATGCCAGCATTTAAAGAAATGTCTACAGTCGTTTAAAAAAACACATAATTTCCTCTAAGAGCCATCTTTAAAAAAGAACAGCCTATAAGAGAAAAATAGCGAAATAGGACATAAAAAAGACAAACAGACATGTTATCTTCATTCAAAGTTACCGAAGCATGATAACATGGTGCAGAAACTTCAATGGTCTTGCAATAGCCTTAGATATTTCTGCCTGCCATACAAAATAGTAGCTGCTTAACAAAACAAGCATCATTAGCCAACAGAAAGTCAAAGAGTCAAAGAATGTGCCATGGGTAGACTACTGTAGGGATTTCACATTTCTGCCCGGCGATGAGTCGATCACACAGCTTTTAGTATGACAGAACTAAGAAGTCTTCAATACTTACTGGAAAATGGTAGCTAACTGAGGAAACGATGCTTTGTTGAAGTCTTTTTTGTCAACAACGTGTTGCATGAGTTTAAAACAATTACACAAATCTCCATGAAGAACTTTGCGAAATAAATGTATAAGATTTCGTGTAAAATTCCCCGTGTTGTTATTGTAATAATAACGCTGCGGGGATATCTTGACGTCTCTTAGGGGTGCAGAAAATCACGTTCCTCTGAGATGATTTGATACTTATTTCGGGGCGCCGTCGTTCTCGCATAACCTCTTTTGAATGCGTAGTAAGTTTAAGGTAGAATCATAATGTCATTGTAATCAACTGTTTTTGAAACGCAGGAAATATTACGACTTGACTTCACGAAGACTTTGCTTCTTACAGTACATAACGGGAACAGCAAGCTATCCTGGTGCACTCTAACTTGAATCCGCAACGCTTCGTTGTTCATTTACGAGCGTGTGATTGGTTGTAATCTATGCCAATCACCGAGCTCTCCTATGGCAGTTTAGCAAAGGCGTCTGGTGAATGTATTTCTATGTGTATTCCTGGCGGATTAAAAGGTACTGCTCAGATGACGAGACATGCTGTAGCCTATGTGTAACCGTAATAATCCATTATTCATACTGTTTGAAATTAATTTACAAATGTAATGATGTCGTTATGTACTGAAATAGTGTACATAACTGAAGTAACTCCACCCTCTGTGTTGAATTCTTATTGTGACGTCAGACCATCGACATCATTTTGATTTACTTGGTCTAGCTCACCTTGCCAGACATATTAGCCATGTCACGCAATTATGTCATGGGAACTTAAAAGCGAATGGGGCTTATTCTATAGAGTGGGATTGCTCCATGAACGCGTTTTTGGGGGCACGTTTTGGCATTTTAAATGCTTCACAGAGCACTGTTTTAAACTGAGTATTCTGGACCCTTTATTGATGTGAAAAAATGCAGTAATAAAAATGCACCGGGAGTTCTAATATAATTATGTATTTTTTCAGTCATAAAATTAAAAAAATAATAAATAATTCAATTTGAAAGCAAAGTTTTTCAGGGATCTGGTTTCACTATGGTAAGGCCTACTGTGCTGTGGTGTTAAAAACTTCCCAAAATAAAATTAATCCTTGCATTAATTTATAATGAGATAACAATTATTTTCCTCCAACAAGTGTGCTGTAAACCAACCTGAATAATACCACAAATAATATAAACATAACATAAGCCCATATCTGTCTCTTTTCATTGGAAATGTCATAAGAGAACAGTAAGGCCGAATATCACATCCATTTTACATGGTAAAAAAAACAACATCTCTATTCTAATTTACAATTAATCATTTGTTGAAGTGCTTCTTGATGATATCTGCTTGGAAGATGAGTAGCCTACCTAAAATTGTATTTGTAGCTATGAAACAAATTTCATTTTAATTTCAGATTTTGATATTGTGCACCTGGGTTCACCAATGACTGTCTGTATATTAACTGATCACCATTGCCCTTGCATGTTATGTATATGTTGATGCTCCTGGGAATATATTTTCATGTTGAGACAAATCTCTCATTAAAAAAAATATATAAAAAATATTTACATTGTGCATTAATGAGAGTATTAGCAGTTACACAACATCCAAAAACTGTCAAGCACATTGGCAACCAGCCAATATAAATATACCCATTGATGGATACTGTTATACACAATCTAACGCTACTCTGGTGAATACACATATCTGAAACATCCATCCATTATCTAACCCGCTTATTCCTGATCAGGGTTGCGGGGGGTGCTGGAGCCTATCCCAGCATGCATTGGGCGAGAGGCAGGAATACACCCTGGACAGGCCAATCCATCACAGGGCACACACACCATTCACTCACACCATTCACTTACATCTAACGCAGCCTATAGGTTAAACACACACAAATACACTCATACCTATGGGCAATTTAGAGTCTCCAATTAGCCTAACCTGCATGTTTTTGGACTGTGGGAGGAAACCGGAGTACCCGGAGGAAACCCACGCAGACACGGGGAGAACATGCAAACTCCGCACAGAAAGGCCCTCGGCCAGGATTCAAACTCGGTACCTTCTTGCTGTGAGGCGACAGTGCTAACCACTGCACCACCGTATGATGAAATATATAACTATATATATAATATAATATAATTAAATAATATAATATAATGGGGAAAAAACATGTTCATGAAGAATTATGAGAGTTATTCAAATTTGTCTTAGAATACATTTCCTTTGCTTTTCCCTGGTCATCATTTTAAAAGGAAATCAGTAAACCTGTGTTTTGATGCACAGATAGGCATTGGCATTGGGATTTTCAGTAGAGCACAAGGTAAACAGTTAATTGGATGAGCACAATCCCCTGACTTGCTCTTGAATAACTGTACAATATATGCATGACTTGAGTTCCCATCATTTGTTGTTGAGGATATATTGTATAATTTATGCATACTGATATTTATGATTTTTAAGCAATATTGCATTAAGTACCAGAAACATGGTGAGGGTGCATTCTCCTTGTCAACTTCAATTAATAAGAAAATACCGTTTGTGTTTGCCCGTGCATGCAACAACTCAAATAATATTTTGCTTGCATGCAAAGTGTGCCATGTGCCACAGCTTTGTGTGAGGAGCAATGCTGCCATCTGCCGTACATAATAGAATGAAATTAGACTAAACAGGCATGGGAGGAACATCGGACAATGATGGAGTAGTTCTCAACACACTTTACAAATCCAGGGGTAAAAATAAGAATAAAAGAGGCGAACACAAAATAGTTATGAACATGTAAGCTATTAAATAGACAGAGAGTTAACAAGGATGGAATACAATAGGAAATGAGCCATAGTACACAAAACGTATAAAACTGAACACTGAACAACTACTGATAAAAGTTAAAGCAGGAAGAAACAGATAAAAGAAACAGTTTGTGAGGTGCATTAAAATACTGAGGGCCAGGAGTGCCGACTGTGTGGCCTAATGGATAAGGTGTCTGGGTTCAGATCAGAGGACTGAGAGTTCAAGTCCCTTGCTGTGGTTTCACTATGCACACCGAGGTTGGAGTGTGTGCTTTTTCTGCTCTGCTTTTAAATTTTTGCTGCAGAATTATTTCTGAGGGAAGGACAGCGTAAAAAGAAAGCCTTTCATCGTGCAATGGTCAGCAAACACTTGCTATTTTTATGGTTCATTAAACATAACTAGGTTTTATGGTTCATCAAACATGACTAGGGCTGCATTCGGAATGGCTCCCTATACACTTTGTGGTGCATTATGGGATTGGCTATTTTGACGGTTTCCGAATTCTCAATTGAGAACACTGAAAATTTGGAGATCCTAGAAAATGGCTGATTCCATAAATAGTGCATTATAAAACGCATAGGGAGCCATTCAGAATGCAGCCTATAGGTTTCAGTCATGTTTAATGAAGCATAAAAATAGCACGTGTTTGACTGTATCTTGGGCAACGAGGTGTTAGGACTGGTCATAACTGGAGAACGTTCAGAGTTATCCATTGTTCATTAATTTGTGTTCATTAATTTTGACAAGAATCTTTTTGAGAGAAAATGAAACGCAGCCCCCAGGGACCTGACTGCATGGCCTGACAACTAAGGCGGGATAAGGATCCTTTTATAGTCATTCAGGTCTTAAGTCTCAGTACTTTACAGGAATTCCATGTAGCAAAAGCAGGAAGAATGATATGGCAGTTACAAAATGTCTAAGGGTGTACAATGTAAGGGTAATGTAATGTGTTACAAATGTAAGGGTGTTACACTCAGCTCTGAATACCTTACAATTTATTTATTAAACTATTATTATTATTGTTATCAAAAGAATATTTTACGTAGAGTAATTTTGAGCACTCTGGACTAAAAAAATTATTGTACTTTCATGCTTCCAGCTGCAGGAAGCATGTTTCATTTTCCTTTAAATTGTGCTTAAACCAGTCAAGAAGATGGCAAGTGTTTGACTCTATCAGGGGTTCTTAGATTTTGTTCTGGGACTCCATGTTCATGGCGTCTATTGTTCCAGCCTTAATGGAAAAACCTGAATTGTAACAAGTTGTTAATGTTTCTTAAAGTGACACTATAAGAAAGGTCTACTGTGATATGATTTACCAATAAGGCGACATCATACTACATGACTGAAGTCATCAGCCATACTCGCAGTACTGACCGCGTGGCCTAATGGATAAGGCGTCTGACTTCGAATCAGAAGATTGAGGGTTCGAGTCCCTTCGTGGTCGTTCCGGTAACGCCCTTTTAAATGTCTGATGAGCACTTCGTGGCAAAGCCAGAACACCGCCAGTAAAAGACGAGCGCGTGCTCACATTTCAATTTATTTATTGGCAGAAGAACAGTGTAAGCCTACAAAAGAAAGGCTTTCATTGCGCAATGGGCAACACTCTACTAATACATTAGGCTACAGTAATATCGCATGACCTGTAGCCTACATTTGGTTCAGAAAACACGATCAGGCTCATTATCAAAGACAATCACAAATCTAAATGCATTCTTTAAAATGTATATATTTCCCGAATATTTATTTCCAAGATAAAATGATACAATAGGCTATCTCAAATGTCTGACGTGAACAACTTTTCTAGTAAACGACTGGAACGTAGTCCAGAAAGAAATGCAGCCTCCTAAGAACTGACCTGATGATTGAAGGGCTGTTGTATGTTTCACATGAGATTGTGCGCAGAGGGGCGCTGTTTACATGGATTCTTGTCACCTAAAACAAAATGCAGTCTCCTCTTTTTTGAAATGGTTTCACCCAACCAGGTATAATAGCCACTGGTTTCCAGAGATGCGGCATTGACTGGCTCTTTGCATGAACTGTGGATCGCCTCACATCTAAATTGTCAAAAGAAAGGGAAGAAAACAAGCAAGAAAACTAAATATTTACATATTATCTGACTTTTCCCCACTAGTTACACAATATAAAGTTTTTTTCCAGAACTGGAATGTGGAGTCCGTAAAATCTGTTGGACGTTTTGCAAAATTGCAACAAACAAAAAATAAGCTGTAGTTTTTAAGCTTTTGCTGGTGCACTGAAAGTTAGAAGAAATGAATTCTACAGCGTTCAATGAATCAGACAGCGGACTCTTTTCCAACAGAAGTGATGGGATTTTGAAATGCTGCAACTTCTCGTCTGTAGTGACCGATAACGGTTTTGTTGCTACGGCGCCGGATGAGAGGAGCCTCTTCATCATGAGAGTTGTGCAAATTGCGGTTATGTGCGTGCTCTCGCTGACCGTGGTGTTCGGCATTTTCTTTTTAGGGTGCAATCTTCTCATTAAATCGGAGGGAATGATCAACTTTTTGGTTACGGACAGGAGACCATCTAAAGAGGTGGAGGCTGTCATTGTGGGTGCATATTAACACAATCGACTTTGGAAGACGGACAAAAGCTAAATGCAAATGTTGGTTCATACAACACAATGCCTTTTCCACGACTATAGCCCGGTGTAAACAAGTTTGCAGACAAGGATACATTATGGTCAGTAATTGACAGAAAGCATCATTTGACCTGTTCTCCTGTATGGACAGCTTACGGAACTGGACAATGTGTCGATTCGTTCCACTGGATACGATACAGGAGTTTTCCCTGAAATTCGACTTTTCCATGTCGGCAAAGCTTATCCATAAAGAATGTATATAGCAACTTTTAACATATGTACACATAACTCCAATAAGTAACCTGAATTATTACAATTTCGCAAAGAGTTGCTGAGATGTTCTACTGGTTTTTAAGTGAAAATGACGGAAGTTAATTGTTACCTTTATTGAAAAAGCTGAAGTATTTTAGTGCGTTCCCTCATCTAAACCATAGATTCACGGAAGTAATTTATACTGTTTGTACTGTATACAATTTGTAGTACAATATGTAGTTTCATGTAGCCTATACGGAAAAACTGCCGTTTTAGCCTTTGTCAAATATGATTTAGGCCAGTTACTGCCAGAATTATTAAAATGTAATGATATTGTCAGGTTTAATAAATGCATTCGGAAATACTGTTGTTAATTCATTTGTTTCTTTTTTTCCCAATGGTATTTGCTTTCCACATTCTTCTTCTTCTTCTTCTTCTTCTTCTTCTTCTTCTTCTTCTTCTTCTTCTTCTTCTTCTTCTTCTTCTTCTTCTTCTTCTTCTTCTTCTTCTTCTTATTATTATTATTATTATTATTATTGCTGTTGTTGTTGGTGGTGGCATGGTGTTATTGGTATTTCTCATTCCTAGTGGTATAGTAACATATGTTTCATCATGTTGTAAACCACTCCACATGAGTCCTTATGCATATTTAGAGGCTTAGCACTTATCAAAAATGAAGATAAATAATACACATTTCTGGATTTATTCCCGAGGATACACTGGAAATGTTTGTTTTTAATTCACATGTATGTATGTATGTATGTATGTATGTATGTAACTGTGTGCCGATGTGTAGGCTATGTGCAAACAAAATTAACATAGAGATTTTTTTTTTTCAATACAGATGATTTATTGGAATGGTTGAGTTACAGATAGCTTTGTATCAAGTATTCAAATCAGATTCACATATAAACACATTCCATTCATAAGAATTATTAATAGGTTATGTTTATAATTAATTGCCAGTCACACATTGTCACATGTACAGGTAAATCTTATCATTGGGTAGAAAACATGCCATACATGCATCACTTTCAATCATTTGTGAATCTGTGTATTATTTGGTGTCAACGTTCAATAGTTATAAAGTTTAATTAATCCCTTATAAGTAGTTTTTTTTTTTTAAATGGCAAAACCCAGCATAGATTAGTGGGAACATATATTATAGCAACCCAAGAGACCAGTCAGCAAATGCATTGCTTTTATCACAAAATAATCTAATCAAATCATTGCTGGACACAATATTTTGCAGCTAGCTGAAGGGTTTTGGGAGATCTCGGATTAGTGCAGATGTCAAATATCCCATAGGTATTTTATGTTTCATTTCATATTTTACATTTCTACTCTATAGAGCAGATCACATCTTAACACTTGGTATTAAAAAAGATACCCAATGCATCCATGGATAACTCAACATACTTCACTGCGGTCTAAATGATGAATGATTTTCTCCGGAAGTACACTGTATGAAATGTACATCTGAAATACAAATACAATTTGTCTGTCTGTCTGTATGTGTGTATATATGTATGACACACAGGGGACTCTAATAAAAGAGCAGTAGACTGTACATCAATAAGGGTATGGTATTAACACCATTGCATAAAATATTCAGGACATTTTTGGTACATATTCAAGTTTGAAGAGGGCCCTTTTTTTTTACCTTGTACAAACAGCAAATACAGTATCAGTGTTAATTTGTTACATATCACTAAAATGCAATAAAACATTTTCCAAGTCATTTCCATTACCCTTTAAGGACACAATGACACTGTATGTCCTGTATCAGAGAAACTTTCCCCTGTGGTGCTGACACCTTTTTATAACTCAGATGTGGTTTGCATGCGGAAGAATGGGACTGTTGTACAATCTTCCTGTGCAATTTCACACCTGCGCGCTCTGTCAAGGGTCAGAAAATTCTCACACACTTCACTCATTCTGAAACGTCTCCTGTGGTCCTCGCCGTTTCAAGCTGCTAAGTGAGCTGACCAATAGAAGTCCTCTGTCCTCCATGTTTGGCTGGGGCTTGCACAACCTATGGTGGCCAAGTCCATCAATAGAAGAAGAACGCCAAAAAACAGATGTTTCCAAATTCCATTCTACGGGGGAAATGGTACCACGTAATTTGAGCATTCAACACGTCACATGGCCATGTGTCACAGTATTGACTTAATTCATTGTTTGCCTTTGAGAATGGATGATTTATGCAGCCAGGGAGTTTTATATGAATTGAAGCTGTTCCCACTTGGCTAAATGAGAATTTATGCCAATTATTTCACGTTTATTGTTATATGTCCAACCTTCATTTGTATGCACAATGCATTTCCATTCGGACACATCATATCAAAATTCAGAATTGGTATAAATCCAGGATAATTGCAATATAGCTGTTAAATAATTACTCTTAGGAATCTTACAAGTTTTACCAGAATGTACATAGCAGATACCAAAATGCTACACTAATACGTACGTATATCCGAGACAATGACAATTTTTCACTAGTTTATCTTTTCCCAGTGTTTACGACCGTGATCATTCTGAGCCATTCCTAGCAAGGCTATTGTTAATATGATGGTGAAACTAAGCCAATCAACTAAAGCAAATGAATCAATTAAGCCCATGTTGTGGATGAAATTCTCAACAATACTGGGTTTTGACAGGGTAGCAGCAAGTGCGGTCTATTTATAACAGTCTCAGAAATGTGTTGCTTTTGTCGTAATCACACTGAATAATTAAAGAGTCAGACTGAGGCACGAAGCAAGCTTTATATGACCAACAATTAGTAAATGAGCACAAATTGAACTTGGTGCAGAACAGTGTAATGTGTATTTTAAATAGATTTGAAACAAAAATGGATCAGACTTTTATTTCAGTCCATTGTTCTTAGCACTGACTCACTCATTATTGTAAATTAATGTACAGTAAGTAAGTACAATCCGTGAGCCATCCATGCATCAACACTATATAATCCTGTAAACTGATGTTGTTAGGCCATTGCAAGCAAAGGTTCTCAGTTGTTAACATTTAAGTAAACAAGCTTGCTACTAAAATGGCAAAGGTGCATATTTAATTGAATTATTTGAAATGTATCATGAATCACCAGAGACTGGATATAACACAGACGCATACATGTTTTGCGAGCACATGCTTTACAGTCATCAGTGTGCTTTTGGTTCTCTTTAACCCTCATATACAGCTACCGCCATATTGTGTAATCTTTTTTTCTATCTGAATTTTTGTAGATTCTTCTAGCTTTTGGAAAACCTGGATGGTAAGCAGTTTTGTTTTATTGTTCAGAAATGACTGGCCCAATCTTGCATTATAAACCTAAAAATATAGACCATAACATTTTAAAAGGATGAAACCCTTTGGCATATTAGAGGGGCACTCAGTAGAAATACTAGAGGTGCATTCAGTAGGGATATCAGAGGTGCATTCAGTCGGGATAGCAAAGGTGGATTCACTAGGGATATCAGAGGTGCATTCAGTAGGGATATTAGAGGTGCATTCAGTAGGGATATCAGAGGTGCATTCACTAGGGATGTCAGAGGTGCATTCACTAGGGATATCAGAGGTGCATTCACTAGGGATATTAGAGGTGCATTCAGTAGGGATATTAGAGGTGCATTCACTAGGGATATCAGAGGTGCATTCACTAGGGATATCAGAGGTGCATTCAGTAGGGATATTAGAGGTGCATTCAGTAGGGATATTAGAGGTGCATTCAGTAGGGATATCAGAGGTGCATTCAGTAGGGATATCAGAGGTGCATTCAGTAGGGATATCAGAGGTGCATTCAGTAGGGATATCAGAGGTGGATTCAGTAGGGATATCAGAGGTCCATTCACTAGGGATATCAGAGGTGCATTCACTAGGGATATTAGAGGTGCATTCACTAGGGATATCAGAGGTGCATTCACTAGGGATATTAGAGGTGCATTCAGTAGGGATATCAGAGGTGCATTCACTATGGATATCAGAGGTGCATTCACTAGGGATATCAGAGGTGCATTCAGTAGGGATATTAGAGGTGCATTCAGTAGGAATATTAGAGGTGCATTCAGTAGGGATATCAGAGGTGCATTCAGTAGGGATATCAGAGGTGCATTCAGTAGGGATATTAGAGGTGCATTCAGTAGGGATATTAGAGGTGCATTCAGTAGGGATATCAGAGGTGCATTCAGTAGGGATATCAGAGGTGCATTCAGTAGGGATATCAGAGGTGGATTCAGTAGGGATATCAGAGGTGCATTTAGTAGGGATATCAGAGGTGGATTCAGTAGGGATATCAGAGGTGCATTCAGTAGGGATATCAGAGGTGCATTCAGTAGGGATATCAGAGGTGCATTCAGTAGGGATATCAGAGGTGGATTCAGTAGGGATATCAGAGGTCCATTCACTAGGGATATCAGAGGTGCATTCACTAGGGATATTAGAGGTGCATTCACTAGGGATATCAGAGGTGCATTCAGTAGGGATATTAGAGGTGCATTCAGTAGGGATATCAGAGGTGCATTCACTATGGATATCAGAGGTGCATTCACTAGGGATATCAGAGGTGCATTCAGTAGGGATATTAGAGGTGCATTCAGTAGGGATATTAGAGGTGCATTCAGTAGGGATATCAGAGGTGCATTCACTAGGGATATTAGAGGTGCATTCAGTAGGGGTATCAGAGGTGCATTCGTTAGGGATATCAGAGGTGCATTCAGTAGGGATATCAGAGGTGCATTCAGTAGGGATATTAGAGGTGCATTCAGTAGGGATATCAGAGGTGGATTCAGTAGGGATATCAGAGGTCCATTCAGTAGGGGTATCAGAGGTGCATTCATTAGGGATATCAGAGGTGGATTCAGTAGGGATATCAGAGGTGCATTCAGTAGGGATATCAATGTGACAGAGGTGCAAATATTCCTTCACAAATCAAATTACACTGGTTCAGAATCATCATCATTTTAAATGTCTTCAGTTTTTGAGCAACAGCTGTAAATTATTCAGGTTGTTCTCCGGACAAAAGATCCATTTCTAGAATTTTCTACCTCAGGAAAATAATTCTGTTTCATGTTCCTTTATTCTCCCTTTTGATGTTTTTCATGGAGATACTGTTAAAAGAGGAGAAATAAAACCACATTTTAGACTGTTGATATTTGTATTCCTTTTGAAGGTTCATGAGTTCTCCTACAGGGTTGCAAATCAAACAACCAACTTTAGAGGCTTCCGTAAATGGGAATGTGTGTAGTGTTTATATTGCATTAGCAGCCGAGGCAGCAGGGGAAATGATGTTATCTCCCTTGCTGTCAGAAACAATCGTCTATTCAAGGAGGGATCGTTACCTTAAATAAATATACCGCCAATCCATAATCATGTTATTGTATTCTTCTGAGAACTCCACTATGCAGTGTCAGTTTGAAGGGTACAGATTCATCTTTGTCTTCACAATTATTGAATTTAATGGGGAAAGAAGTCTTTTTTGCATTTGTCTATGAGTTTCAGGGATACATTGAAAGAATGGTATTCCTCCATTATACTGTATATTAACGGGGACGGAAAGTATTCGGGCAGTATTTGTTGTTTTGGCTCTGTACTCCAGAACATTGGACTTGAAATGGAACAGTGACTACGAGGTTAAAGTGCAGAATTTCAGCTTTAATTTGAGGGTTTCTACATCCATATCGGGTGAACCGTGTAGAAATTATAGCCGTTTTTATACATAGTTCCCCCCATTTTAGGGGGCGAAAAGTAATTGGACAAATGACCATAAACCTAAATAAAGTCCTCATATTTAATATTTGGTTACATATCCTTTGCATGCCATGACTTCCTGATGTCTGTGACTCAAAAACATCAAAAGACTCTTGATATCTTGTTTTCTATAGCGATACTATAACCTCTCTGCATTTGAATGGATCTCTATGGGAATTTGGCGGGGGACTAGATTAAGCTGTAAATTATAGTGTGGAACACATGGTTGGCTAAATGGCTGTAAATTATCAAAGGTCTGAGCTATCAAACGAGCCTCAAACCATCACTCAGCTGCCATATGCAGTAGACATGGATGGATCACTTTAAGGGTTTCTTCTCCCGACTTATTTTTCCATAGAGTTCAATAAGAAAATGAGTGAGGAAAAACAACCCTTAAAGTGATCCTGCATATCTACTGCATATCTGGCAGCAAAGCTACACGGTTCACCCGATATGGATGTAAAGACCTCAAATTAAAGCAGAAAGTCTGCACTTTAACCCCATAGTCACTGTTCCATTTCAAATCCAATGTTCTGGAGTACAGAGCCAAAACAACAAAAATTGTGTCACTGCTCGAATACTTTCCGTCCCCACTTTAATTGACAACTCTTATGAATGGCAGGAAGGACTCAATAAACAAATATTTCAAGCTGAATCGTGTTGTATAATTAATTTTGTTTTAATGTTTCAATGTCGATTATTGTTTGTATAGCTGAGAAATAAGCAATTCAAAGAACACGTAGTTTTTCGATCCACTTTGAATAAAAATAAAACAAAGAATAATCATATCATCTTTCACTCCTTTGGACCAGAAAAAAGCTGTGACAAGCAGTACTGTTTCAAAGAATCTCTGGTTTTATTAGAGATACAGTTTTACTGAGTGTGACACACATGGCGAGGACAGGGCATCTCTCGTGTGTTGAATATGGCCAAACTGTCCCCTGAAGGCACACTTAGCCGCACACCGATTGGCTGAATGCCTGGCTGCTCTGTGGAGGTGGTCAATGATCTGAATTGCGACTGACAGCTCCAAGTAGCAGCCTGATGGACACAGTCATCTCCAGCGCTCACTCCCACAACGTCCATGGCCCTCTGATCCAGCAGTCTAATGCTTTCGCAAGCTGGGTGGGTAATGAAAGAAATCTCTCAGTCACCAGTCACATATTGGCCTATATAGTAGATCCTTTCCTGCTTCAACTGAATTTGAGTGATAAGATATGTCTAAATTAATGTACAAATTAAAAAATGTACTTATTTACTTTGGATAGATTCTAAGGCATTTAGTAATTTCAGCATGGCGTAATTACAAGTGTTCAGTTCTTAAGTGTTCAGAATTTTACTTTGATGACAGAGGAATTGTAAGCAAAATGATATTTTTCTGTGAAAAAGCAATAAATCTGCACTGTTATACAACTCTAATACCCTGTTGACATCTGTTTGGCTTCCCTGCAAAAGTATGACATAGAGAGATTTTTTATTTGTGTCCTGCTTTGATAGAATGATTTTTTTTATTTGTGTCCTGCTTCAGGCACGTTGTGATCTAAATCTCATTTGATCGCATTGATATAGTTTACCCACATTTCACCGTATATTTTTTAAGGTCAGTAGACCCAGTAAATAATTTTTCTATAAATAAACAAACATGAAATAGTAGCACCAGTTTACTATACAACATTGAGTTGTATACTGTGCATATAGTTTAGGTAAAATGTGCTCAAAATAATACATAAAATTATGTTGCAAATACTCTGCTGGCCTAGGAATTAATTTCAGCCAGTTTACTGTAAACGCCTGTTCTTTGAACTTATGACACCAAATAGCATTCTTCTATTTCCTTGGTGGGTTTATAACTATTTAATTATTGGATATTTATCCTCAATGAGTTCAGTGGGAAACATTTCTTTCCATTTTAAATATTTATCTTGAACCGGCTATGGTTTTTGAGAGGCACATTTTTGTTTGGTTTGTTCAAAGCAGCAACACCTGCTATTCCTCACATTAATAGTTAAGTAAAAACGTTTAAGACTCAAAGGCCAACAAAAAAAACAGAAAGCAGTGAGAAGCCTTCCGTGTGTTTACACATTAACACAGGCATGCAGTAGAGTGGTCCGAGTGTATACAGATTCCCTCCTTCTGCCCTACGGACTGTGCTATTAAAGAGATAAACTGCAGCACAGCAGAGTAATGTTATTCCAGGGTTTTCACATAAATAAATGTACAATGAAATTTCCATGATGCTTTCTAGACTTCAGTATGATCCCCAGTGCTACCGACAGAAGCCATCTGAGATCACGCCGAGTAATGACTATATTGGTTCATTTGCATAATCAACCCCAAAAGCCAAACCAAAAATATTAAGCTTAATTCCACAAATATAGATGTGGATCTTTTTGTTTTATATTATTTACGTACTAAAACCTATAGGCTACAGAAACAGACAAAATATGAAAACTGTGAATAAGAACATATGAATATGAAAGCCATCAAAAACCATTTTACTCATAAGGCCTAACCGAACCCAACTGAATTCTCTGAAATAAATAACCTCACATACATTCTTTCAAGGAACACTACAGAGAGCCAAACAGGCTTTAACAGGGTCTGAAGTCAAAATCTATTACCAATGAAAGGATTCAGAAATACCCTTATGAGGTTTCTCTACAGAAGACTTAAATAATACTGAACTTAGCCATCGAGCTGAATTGCATATGCAACAGAGAACGTCTCACAATGCAGGGAGAACATTACATGCACTTGAACCACGGGGACAGCTCCAGAGAATGAAGTGGACTCTCTGTTGAGGTCTGCTGGAGATGCCTGAACACTTTCTTTACCCCCCTCAGGAGCCGGGACTTTGTCCTCCTCATCCTCCTCATCCTCCGGAGCTATCATCATGACTCAAGTGCATCCACGCGTGCAGTTTTCATCAAACCGTTTGAAAGATCTTCTTTTACGACCGTCCCAACAGCAGCTCGCCTGTTACATCTCTTTTGCGCTGACTCTCATGCTGTGATGCTAATAATCCAATAATAATGCCAAAGTAAACGCTGTTCTATGAAACTGTAGAATTGAAATAGGGTGTACTTTCTTTTTTGACAACACAGTATCACTATATACAGTGCCCTCCACAATTATTGGCACCCCTGGTAAAGATGAGTAAAAAGGGTTATAGAAAATTCACCTTTTGGTGAAATAGCTTAATCTCACACTGAAAAAATGAGAAAAATCCAACCTTTAATTGAAGTAAATTTATTCTGAGGAAAAACAAAAAAAGTTATTTTTAACAAAACCATGTGTGCCACAATTATTGGCACCCCTGCATTTAATACTTTGTACAACCTCCCTTTGCCAATAAAACAGCACTGAGTCTTCTCTCGTAACATCTAATAAGGTTGGAGAATACAGAGCAAGGAATCTGAGACCATGATCTCTCCAGATCATCCAGAGTCCTAGGTCCTCTCTTGTGCACTCTCCTCTTCAGCTCAGACCACATGTTTTCAATGGAGTTTAGGTCAGGGGACTGAAATGGCCATGGCAGAAGCTTGATTTTATGTTCAGATAACCATTTTTGTGTTGATTTGGACGTATGTTTTGGATCATTGTCCTGCTGGAAGATCCAACGACGACCCAGTTTTAGTTTCCTGGCAGAGGCAACCAGATTCAGATTGAGAATTTCCTGGTATTTCATGGAGTTCATGATGCCATGTACCCTAACAAATGTTCCCAGGGCCTTTGGAGGAAAAACAGCCCCACAACATCACGGAACCTCCACCATACTTAACAGTGGGGAACAGGTTATTTTCGGTATAGCCATCCTTCTTTTTACGCCAAACCCACCTTGAGTGTTGGTTGCTGAAAAGCTCAATTTTCGTTTCATCTGACCATAGAACACGGTTCCAGTCAATGTTCCAGTAGCGTTTAGCAAACTCCAGGCACTCCAGGCACCACGTTTGTGGTGAAATGACAGGAAAAGTTTTTTTCTAGCATGCATTCCAAATAATTAGTTGGAGGTCTAATGGTAGTTTTGAAGACTTGATGACCCAAAGATGCTACTTTCCTTTTGTAATTCTCCAACAGTGATCCTTGGGGATTTTTTTGCCTCTCTTACCATCCTCCTCTCCTCACTGTGCGTGGGGGAAAAATAAACTCGGGTCCTCTTCCAGGCAAGTTTGTAACAGTTCCAGTTGCTTTGAACTTTTTAAGTATTGCCCTAACGGTAGATATGGGCATTTTCAGGTGAGTAACTATTTTTTTATAGCCATTCCCCGACTTATGAAGCTCAAAACACTTTTCCCTCATTTGATTTGTGTGTGCTCTTATCTTTCCCATGTTGATGTATGAATAAGGCAATATGGCCTCTGTGTCCATCATATTTATACCCCAGTAAAACAGGAAGTAATGGATTACTGCTTGAAAGTTCCTAAACACTCTGATCAACTTTAAAAAGTAAAATATAAATGGAAAAAATGCTTCAGTTACATTTTGTTCATAATAATTTCTAGGGGTGCCAATAATTGTGGCACACATGGTTTTGCTAAAAAATAATTATTTCTTGATGAGTGATTTTTTTTTCTCAGAATAAATTTACTTCAATTAAAGGTTGGATTTTTCTCATTTTTTCAGTGTGAGATTAAGCTAATTGACCAAAAGGTGAATTTTTTTATAACCCTTTTTACTCATCTTTACCAGGGGTGCCAATAATTGTGGAGGGCACTGTATATACACACATATATATATATATATATATATATATATATATATATATATATATATATATATATATACAGTATATATATGCAAACACACATACGCACACACATGCAGCAACTAATTTTGTGAATCTGTATGACAAAAGCTAAAATGTGATAGACAACTTTGTTGTTTTGGCTCTGATAGATGCCTGCTGGAAAAATGATTGAGGGAATCAAGGCTGTTGTTAATCTGTTTAGTTAATAAAACCACTGCTTACTACTTGTCTCAGGTAGGTGGTACCATTACAGTCTGTGATTGCTCTTGTGTTCTCTATGCATGCTTTCGTGCTATGACAAAAAGCAGCAAAATGTTTCAAGGGCCTTAATGTACACTGATTGAAAGTGTTTGGTCAGCTTGAAATTATACTTGTGGTTATTTTGTTCACATAAAGCATGGTTTAACTTGAGCATGTGTCTGAGTGTGCTTGAGTGAAGTCTCATGAAGAATAGGCTATATACACTTTTACCAAAATACACAGTTGAAAATGCAATTCTCCCATTGCGATAAACCTGATAAGGTTATGTTACCAGGACTACATGTAAATACTCTATAAATGAATTTCTATGCAGACATAGGCCCTAAAATCCCTCCTGACAGCTTGGAACTGGCTGACAACCAACGCTCGCCTAGCTGGCTTGCCACTGCTGCCCAACTGTCAGCTGCACTCAGTGTACAAGTGATGAATGACCTTTGGCAGAAACCAACTGTGAAGAAGACAATGATTCTGCAATCCTCAAAACACATCAAACACACTGTGTCAGGGCTGTGATTTTGGAAACTGAATATGGATATAAAAAATGAATGAATTAGAATATGAGATGAGGTTAATAACATACAAGGCTGGCCAGATAGAAATTAATTTATGCCTTACATCTTTAAAACTGAATATGCAGAGCCACAAATATATTTTTCCAAAATTATAGACATTAAAAATAACCAATGGTACACTGGCAGGCATTGTTTTTTTTTCAGTTTTTTGGACAGAAAAGTTTTGGACTCAACATATTATAAATATAAAAATTGAGTTTATAGTGCAATACAGGGACTAAAGGACTACAGCATAAGAATTTGAATTGTAGAACAATGCTGTCGCACCCTTAAAGGTAGCTGTACCTAGTTAGCATGCCAGCTAATGTTCATACATTTCCGATTTTTTTACAGGACTAAAGCTTTAAAATAATAGTAGTTCTCTAACGGAGACGATTACTACAAATGAGGACATTCGGACGACCAATAGGAAGGTTGTCTCACTTCATCACCACAAGCCATGGGGGACATATTCTGTATTGATGGGCAGTTTATGACAATTAACCTCTGCTTCATTGCTACAGCCCGGGGACAGTACAATGCCTCCAACGTTAATGTTTCTGTCCTAGATCGGGTGCAGTGTCACTGTCAGCATGTTAGTCCAGATACCGAAATGATTCAATCCTTGCGATGTCATCCATAATTTCATCAGCAATATAGCTGCAAGCCTCTATTTTTAGACAACTTTACAGACATGCTACTTGGATACGTGTATTTTTCTCAATTTTTAGAACTGCACTGATAAATAATTTCCCCTCAAAAATCTCAAAATGATTCCTAGTTAACATCATCATATGAATCATTCGAATGTGAACTTCCCACAGGTTGCCAAAACTGCTCAATTGTGGAGCTCAAGGGTTGTTCCGAGCCAAGGATAGGCTACTTATTTATTTAATTACAAACACAACACTCAGCTAAACTACTCCGGAGTGGATTTTGTCCACAGCCACAGTTATGAATCCACATAGTTAAAAGGGACCTTCTGAAGGTCCTTCCAACTTCACAGGAAATTTTATGTAAACATAAACTTATGAGCATTGCATTTACTTGCAATATTGATTTATTGACCCTTTTCAGAAAACTGATAAATTCTTATAAGAATCCCAGCTCTAGGCATTAATTCAACTCCTGGTCCCAGACAATTTCATAGAGGCCTAACTGGACCTAGCTGAATTCTCTGAAATAAATAACCTCACATACACTCTTTCAAGGAACACTACAGGGAGCCGAACAGGCATTAACAGGGTATGAAGTCAAAATCTATTACCAATGAAAGGATCAGAAATACCCTTATGAGGTTTCTCTACAGGAGAATTAAATAATGCTGAATTATGTATGCAACAGAGAATGTAGCCTTTGAAGCTTTTTTAACCTGATAGACTTATGTTTCATTTTACATTGCTTAATTTAATGAATTATTTACCATAGAAATTCATAAAGCACTTCATAAACAGTATTTTCCTACAAAGAGTTTTCCCATCTGTTCCTTAAATAGTTTGTTCATCTAATTCAACAGCAGTGTTTTTCATCAGCATGTGACTGCCCCTGTGGTATTCTTGATAAACACATACTTCATCTAACAAGAAGCTGGACATAAAACATGAAAAAAAAACATAAAACACAGCGATACCGCAAGGCCCATGAGAAATATATAAGGCCCATTCGAAGCGGCTTTGGACACTAAATCAAAAGACAAGGCTCTCCCACTGCTCTTACCATGAGAAATCTCAAAACACAGCCATCGAACTGGGACCATTCTATCAACATAAGTGGTTTGCCTTACTATAATCATTCAATAATCACGTATGTTTGGAATTATTTGTTTCATTTAAAACACACTGGAAATCAATTAATAAGAAATTAAAATGACTGGGAAAGCATTTATTTCATTGTTCCAAATACAGACAAAGCCAGTGTCCCTCACACAAATGATTTGTATGGAAATGTAATATACTGCAGTATATTTTAAATATATTGTGATGATAATTTTTAGATATTTACATACTGCAATATATTATTTTTCCATAAGGGTAGTACTATAGCCTTTCCTTTGTTACGTATTCACAAGAAAAGACTAGGTGTGTTTTAAAAGAGGACATATTCGCTCTAGGGAAATAAGTTGTCTGCATGTAAATGACAGGCACTGCTTGACTTCAAATGCTCCATGCTGAGGAAGGCAGACTATCCAAGACACTCTAATCTGATTTGCCAGTTGACCAATGCGTCCCGTATTTAAAAGCTCCAGGGGCACTAGTCCTACCTTGGGAATTTAGGTTTAATGGTCTGCTGCCCTGCTCAGTCACAGAAAATGAGAATTTGTCTGAGTGCTCCACGATGAAGCATCTACGGGTCATGACTTATTGAGCTTCTCTAAATCCCTGGGCTAGTAGCAGTTCAGGCTTCATTATCACCAGGATCAAACCTATGACAGCACAAACCTATGTCTCTTTACTCTTCACTCAATTGGTGTATATCTGTGTGTGTGTGTGCGTGTGTGCGCGTGTGTGTGTGTATGTGTTACAAAGTATGTTACAAAGGATGAATCTCCGCACAGCAACAGATTGCATGGGTGTAGTGCAAAATGGCATGGGCATATGTCCTTCGTGCAAATCACTAAGCTTTCCATAACAATATGTTTTCGCTCAATCAGAAAAGAAAAGGAGGAAATGGCCCCTTTTCTTATTTGGGAGACAGAACTAAAAAAACGTGCAACATTACGACGTCATATTGACCCACAGAAGTATGCAGACGTCTCTCAGAACAGAATGTGTTTCAAGAGCTAAAGATGCCATTGTAGTTTTCTGCTGATAAGTCTTCTCACAATGAGGAATTTGCCAAAAGACTAAAAGCATTTATTGAAATCATAGAAAACATGACTTAGGCAAATGTTTTGACATCCAAAATAGACTGAATGCTTTAAGATGCATGGTTATCCCCCACAATTAATTAATTTACCTTGGTCTTCAGATTTATCATACTTTTAACATCACACATTTATGCATTTCGCACAAAGCATAGTCTTCTAAATGTTTATTAATTGCCGATGGTGGGTATATATTTTACTTTATTTTTACTTTACATTCAGTATTTAAATATTGCTACAGATTAATAGTTAAACATGCTAAAATTGTTTATATCAACCTATGTTTGTTTTTTTCTTTAAAGACTCCATTGATCTAGAACTCGGAAAATAGCTTTAATTGATCTAAAACTACTACAATAGCTTTTTCGGATCTCATAAGTTACACTCTGCTGTAAGAATGGAGGATGGAGGGGACAATCTTGTTCCCCCCCCCCCCCCCCACCACCACCACCTCTGATAGCTACCCCACACTGGGCCACCCCATGCCTAACCCATTCCCCATTAATAGCATTCTCAAGCTCAGCAGGAATCAAGGCATTTTCACTAAATTAAATATGCATGCTTTTCCATTCACTAGACAAAGAGTTGATTAGGGTGATATCTGCAGTAATGAAGCAGAGAGAGCCTGTCTAGCAGATATTCACTGTGGAATATTCAGAGAAAAAACGCTAAAATTAAAAAAAACTCTAAAATAAGCTGGAACGCAACTGTCATTTGCACTATTTGTGATATTTAAGCATTTTTGAGCGAGCCTCAAGCATGGTTATGCATATTTAATTTTTTATAGAAAACCTATATTATATAGGTTGGTGCATGGTATCACATGTGTGGTAAGGTACTGGTCCTTTTATTGTTATTGTCCCTTTTCTTGACAGCAGACTCAGATGCTCATTAAAAAAAGTTATTTTTATAAGGAGGTCATTTGCACCCTCAGGGCCATCTCCAGATACCTGTAACCTACAGTATGATTGAATCAGTAGGAAAGGGAGAAAGTCCTGTTTGTCCTTCTGTCTTATAGTGTGGTCAGCACAGCCATATGCCGGCGCTCTCTGCATAATTACAATCTTCTGCCTCTCCAGCTGTTACCAGCCACACAGAGAAGTGCTCAGTTCTGCGGTTATAATGCACACCCTGTACCAACTCAAAATCACATGTATCTTACTGTCTTACAGTGTGACTATATGTTCTTAACCCACTGGCGGCAACACTGCAATGTCCTTTGGCTAGGTTTGAACATGCAACATATCACAATTTCAAACACACACAAACACACACACACTTTGTATTGACATTCAGGGATCTACAAATAGAGGAAGCCAAGCACTTTGGTATGTACCCCCCTCACATCTATGTCAGATCGTTTGACACAATTAATTTCCACAGAATTTCTGATTTAAATGAGGATTATTTTAGTCACTTTTTCTTGATTGCATCTAAAATGGTAGCTCTGTCTTTGTACAGTTCACGTGACAATCCGGCTCTATCTTACACTCAGCGCTAAGCGGCAGTAACAGAAACGCAAGTGTCTTTGCTAGTTTCAGACCAGTAGCAAAAGGACCAGTAGCTTACCTCTACATATTTCAGACCAACACAGTTGTCATTTTACTGTCCAACACTCACGTTCTTTAAATAGCAAGTGAACTTGCGCCCATCAGCAGAAAGTGTTTGTGCTAAAACCATCAACTTTAGTAAAGTTGAGTCAATTGATGATAGGTGGTCTTTTCTAAATTTAAATTTAATATTAACTCTATAAACTTTGCCCCTAGTGGTTGAGACGTATCCGTCCCAATTACAGTATTCATGTTTGTCCAAAATTATAAACTACAGCTTTAATAAAACCTCATAAATTTTGACGCAGTATTGTTTAAAAGGGTCACCGCTTGCGAAAACCTGAACCTGAGCTTCTCCAGTTACACTGCCGGGCAATAAAATAGTAGGGTGCTATTAATAGCCCAAAGCACTTACGACCCTCCTCTCGCCACAGCCACAGACTGTAAAATACATAAGATGCACTGTTTATACAAGCTAAGAAAATCATGTTCACGTATAGAAACAATAATATATTTTTTAAAACGTTGTGCAAATGAGCATTCGATGTTTTCCCTTGCTTACTGTACTATAGCTATACAGTACCTAATGCACTTTCGGTTTAGAAGACACCTAATTTTTTTTCTCCAAAATCTCTCGTATAAATATGTTTAGGAAACCAAGTACTTACCAGATTCAGCTACAGCTGTTTTCTTACTAACCCTGAAGAGTTAATCTTGTTACATTTCGCCAAAGTCCCGTACAGTCGACATTTCCACAGCGACCACCTATCGCTGAAATACTTCTTTTTAAACGTATTTAAATGCATTAGGCGACGTATGTTATTATATATAATATTATATATATGCTGTATGTGACTATTATGAAATAAATGTATTCTGTTGCAAATTTCTGGATGATACAGCTTCTTCTTCAATTCGAACTTTAAACCATGGATGTGCAGGGAATATTTTTTTGAGATATTGACATTTAAATAAAACTAGTGCAAACTAGGTGGAAATTGCCTCTGGAGGGCCAAAGTAAATAGAGTTAAATATACTTTCAAGATCACCACCACTTCAAACGTAACCTCCAAACCTCCCCTACGTGCTTCACTGGCTTCCATTGCTTTATAGTTCAGTATAATAGTGAGTTTGCTTCAGTAGAATATGTATCTATTTTGCAACACAATATATGCAGCTGAAAAGAGGTATAAAATTTTTTTTTCTTTTTAAAAGCAGGCACAGAACAATTGTAGGCTCATTAATGTCTTTTGCGTTAGAGGCATTTGAGGCCTGGACAACAGTAACAAAGTGCGATTGCAAAAACGTTTCCTTTTTTCCGTTGCAACATCAGAGCTCAAAGAGAAAGGAGACTGGCCCTATTGGCTGAAACATCTGAGAGAGCATAGAGGGGGCCATAATCATTCTCTCACCATAATTTACTCCATAATCAATGTCTGCTTTTCCGCCCATTTATCATGACAAACGGCATGCTTTGAACATTGTGCAGAGAACCAATATTTAAATATACTTCAAAACCCAGACCAGCCCATAAGCCATTTTGTGTGGTAATAACTGGAAAGCTGAAGAAATAAATATGTCACACATAAATACAGCACATATTGACTGACTGGAATATAATAGGACTGTGTATTTTAAGAAATTTCTGTTCATCCTTGAACCATGCTCAATTCATTTAATGAGATATATATGTAATAATTAATAAAGCAAGGGCACCAACAACATCAAAAAAGGACCCAAATGAATTAATCAAAGTAGGCTACGTTTGACTTGTAGTTCATGGTTTTCCACAAATGCCACAATTAATCGTTCTGATTAATGACACTTACCCAGATTCACCCATTGTGAAGTAGTGAAGTAATACAGCATGCAGGAGGTGAACGTGTTGGTTTGTTCATCTATGCATCAAAAATAAATAACAGGAACCTCTTACACTTCATTTTAAACCTTGCTAACTCAGTCACCCCCATATAAAGATATGTAAACCAAAAGTACAATTTTAGTGTGTAAGCAGTTTTAAAAAACTGTAATTTAACCTGCATCTGTATATTTTTCCCCTGTGTAGCCATTTGAACAGGAAACAGGGAGCATGCACAGTGAGGACACAGAGAGTGTGTGCATGTGCACAGTGAGGGGACAGACAGACTGTGTGTGTGTGTGTGTGTGTGTGTGTATGCATGTGCGCACAGATAGGGGACAGACAGTGTGTGTGTGTGTGTGTGTGTGTGTGTGTGCACAGATAGGGCACAGTGTGTGTGCACAAATAGGGGACAGACAGTGTACTGTATGTGTTTGTGTGTGTGTGTGTGTGTGTGGTGTGTGTGTGTGTGTGTATGCATGTGCGCACAGATAGGGGACAGACAGTGTGTGTGTGTGTGTGTGTGTGTGTGTGTGTGTGCACAGATAGGGCACAGTGTGTGTGCACAAATAGGGGACAGACAGTGTACTGTATGTGTTTGTGTGTGTGTGTGTGTGTGTGTGCGCAGATAGGGGACAGTGTGTGTGTGTGTGTGTGTGTGCACAGACAGGGGACAGATAGTGTGGGTGTGTGTGTGTGCAGATAGGGGACAGACTGTGTGTGTGTGTGTGTGTGTGTGCACAGACAGGGGACAGATAGTGTGGGTGTGTGTGTGTGCAGATAGGGGACAGACAGTGTGTGTGTGTGTGTGTGTGTGTGTGCAGAGACAGCGTGAGTGCCTGTACACCGTGAGGGGAGAGCTGGCGTGAGAGGGGACACGTGAGCTCACCAGCGCTACACCTTTGATGTGCAGCTGAGTGTCAGCACAGCAGCAGGGACTGTTCCTCTGAGCACTGTTCAGCCTCACCTTTTAATGCCCCAGTGTTGAGTCAGGAGCCAGGGCCCAAATGATGCCAACAAATCATCACAGACAAAGAGACAAAAAGATGGAGAGATCTAGATATTGGCATCATGAAAGCATACAGTAGTTGCCTTTGTACTGTTTATCAAATACAATATTTAAGAAAGATAATGGAACACATTGATACCCCAGCAACTGTAGATAATGGTGATTTTTTCTTTCTTTATAAGATGCTCACTTGTATCACTCACGTCTTTTCAAAAATGATTCTTTCCGTGTTACATTTAGACAAAGGCAGCTGCTGAAAGCTTTCTGCATTGGAAGTTTGCGTCTGGCTGGAAGCCATTTTATTTTCCCCATTTCACCTGCTGATGGCCATTTAATTTCCCTTCGCATAAAACGGTCAAGGGTCGAACTCACTCCTTTTAGAAGGGGAGTAAATCACCGCTGTGGGATTGGATAAGAGCCCCTCTACGCGCCCGTGACCCACGTGTCTAAGAGAGCTGACAGGTAGCATCAGAGGGCAGCGCGGCGGTGGCAAAGGTGCTAGATCAAGCAGATCCGCCATTAATCTCCCGCCACACAGTCGGCCGGCGGCCGCTATCTCGTCTCTAACAAAAGCACGCTTCACCCGTCACCGGCCTCACTCCTGACCTGCTCTGAGACAGTATCTCGCCGTACACCCGGCGGTGAGAGGGACCTGACCTCCGGCTTATTACATCCTGTTTCAATGTCCTTCCTTCTTTCGTCACACATCACAGGGAAGGACACATTATTCATTAAACATTACACTAGAGCTCTCTCTGTATTTTCTCCAGCGCAAAAAGTTTATGCATTAAGCTGTTGAGATAAAACCACCAGCTGTGAATAGGAGTTTGCCGTAACTCCTGGGACAGGAAAAATCACAGTTGTAGGTGCGGGCTTGAGATACTGAGCAGGTTTTATGGGTAACCACCGCAGTCCTGGAGCTTCCATGGTGAAGATCTCCTGTGGTACAGCCCAAAAGTCCTGCTGCAAACCTCTATTAAAAATCCCCTTTGGTTCTTTATAACAGTAACACACACTACTGCTAACACTACTATTTACTAATTGCACAGCAGAGGCGGAACCGTTGCTAAGGTGCAGCATATATGCAGTGCTTACTTGGAAAATCATGATCGTCATTGAATTTACATGATTTAAAATGTATGAATTTAGCTCTTTTTTTTTAAACACGCTACTTGTTTTCTAATACAGACCCCTCGCATAGTGTATAATTTCCATTAAAAAGTATCCTATTTGACAAGGTCACCGCGGCGACAGTGTGTTATTTTGCCATTTGTGAATAGAGGACCACCTGTATTAGAAATGCTCTACTTCATCTCAGGGTGTTCTCGTGTGTTTGCTCCGCGGCTGAACACATTGCCCGCACGCGAGGCTGCGCTCAGGATTTGGAAGCCGGGCCAAATCAAGCTCATTGAACTGAGCCCGGTCTCTCCTGTGGGAGACAACAGAGGACAAAACAGAGAGAGAGGGAAAAAAAATCAATGTCCACTATAAATCCATGCCTTTTTCCACTGCCGTGATTCCCTCCCGCGCGGGGTAAGTCACGCGCTCGGTTCAGCTGACACGGGGTCTGCAGGGCTCACCCTCCTCTTCGTGAGGCCACGGCGACCGACGCGTCACATTGATCATAAATAACGCAAAGGGGGTGCAGGTGCAGGCGCTGAGGCAGTTTAAAGTCAGCCACTACCATTAATTGGGAATATAAAACCCAGAAGTGCTCCTTTAAATGATCCAAACGCATTTATACATCTGCCTTGACGTTTTCCACCGTATTTTTATGTTGATTATATTACACATAAAAGCAGTGTATATAATTGGCTCGCTGATAAGCGATTCGTGCTTCAGGAAGTTTGTCGTTTGTCATTTGTCACACCAATGCTATCATGAGAGACAGACTGTGTTGCTGAGGTCTATTCATGCTTAAGGCAGTCCTATATAATGATAGAAACCAATATTGGCCCATTAAGAAGTCTGTGACGGCATACATTCCAGTTTTGCCAGGCCTTTTCCTAACTCATTTTCAGTGACATGAATTAATTCAAAAGCATTGTCCAAATGTACTGAATGACTGCAAATGAAAGGACATAATTTACATCCTGAGGCACCTGATACTGCTTCTAAATTCTTAGTAATTTCATTTTATGAGTCATTGGGATTGCAGCAGGGTCACATGGTTATTGGATTTTACCATTGTATTCTCAAAGCCCCATCCAATGTGCTGTCCAAAATTATTCCCACCGTTGATAAAGATTGATCACCATTGCTTTTAATAACTAACCTTTTCTACCCCTCCCTTATATTCCCCTTTTTTCTTTACTTCTCTATTTTTTAAATCTTTTATATTGTTCCAATAAACTTTGTTTTATCCTGTGTGTAAAGCGACTTTGAGTACCTTGAAAAGCGCTATATAAATATAATGTATTATTATTGTTATTATTATTATTATTATTATTATTAATAAACTAAATTGTGTAAAAGAAATAATGCAAGTACTCAGCTGTATTTTAATTCTCAAATGTGGGGAATATTCTATACTAATGATTCAATGGAATCGACAAAAATAACACTAGCATCAAATGGCATTTATTTCCTAATGAATATGTGTACAAATATTCACATTACAATTTTTTTCCAAAAAATATGTGTCAAAACATTTCACACCCGTTATCAGGACACTGTTATCGCTCTGTAATGATAATCCTACTTCACCATCTTCTATAGTGATTTATGGAATTGGTGAACATATTGGGGGTCGTTGACTATTTAAGATCCATCAGATCCTTCTGTCTATGCTTGTTGACTGCCTTCTTCTGATTAAAACCACACACCTTTGGAGTCTGCCTGGAGATGGCCATTACACCTTAGTGCAGATTTATAATTATTTGGGGTGTGATTAATTCTGACATGTCTTTATCTTTTAGGGAAAATATGACTTGTTAAAAAAGCATAGAGTATAACTCATTACCAGTGTTGTTAATTGAGGGTGTAGATAATTTTGGTGGGCAGTGTATGTGCAAGGAAAGGCTGATTTTGTTCAAACAATGAAGGCAGTATTTCACTTGAAATATCGAGATATACTGTACATTGAAAATGTCAATTTACATTCAGACAGAAATGTCTTCAAATTCATTCAATGGTATCATAACAGTCAGTCCAAATCTTTCTGCTTCCGCCCACGTGTTTCATTTTTGGAAGCACGTGGACAATGATACGTTTTATGAGCTGCACACGGCACTAATTCACCGTTAATCAGGAATATCCTTGGATGTAGTGACCGATGATGCATTGACATTACATTCCTTTTCTGTGTGAGTTCACGTCACAGAGGAACATGTCAAATCCATAACAGTTTTGGGAAGGTGTAATGACAGAGGTCCTGGCCAGCCTGGTGCCACGCCCCAAGAGCACAGACCTATCTAGAATGCCTCAGGTGCTCGTGGCTGTATTAACAGTAACACTGTCAGCAGACCGAGTGGTCCCTTGGGCAGACAGACAGCCCTGTCTCAATCGCTAAATGCCTAGATAAATAACTGGCCTTCAAAACACTGGATATCTGACAGACAGCTGTCCCCAAACATCAGAGAATGTAATCTGACTGACTTGCATCTAAATAAGATATTTAAAGGATTCATCTAAAGACTTCCCATGAATTTTATTTATTTCCCAGCGTGTATGTCCTCTAACAAAACCTGACTTGATAACAATGGGCCTCATTCACCAGTCACTCTACAAGCAAATTTGTTCTTAACACTTTCTTTAAAACATTTTGGGATTAACTGATGTTTGCATTCAGAGCTTTTGTTTTACCCAAGAAAAAATCCCAAATGAGAAAACATTGGTCAATGCCAGAATGTTCATAAAAACGTGTTAAAGAAAGTCTTAAGAACTGATTTGTTTGTAGAATGGTTGGTGAATGAGGCCCAATATGAATTTTATACTTCATAAAAATAGAAAATCCAATGAGCAACAAATCCAAATCAGCAACAACTGTAGTTGTCCGACATGTTGTCATGTTACAAAATGACCTTATATAATGCAAATTTTTTAACGGAGAACATTACATTTCTGAGTAAGAAAACATTTCTTTACAGATGAGATGTGATTATTTTACCCTCAATGGTAATCTTTCCTGACAGAAGAGTGACAGCAGTGGTTCCTACGCCCAAGAGGAGAAAAACATGTATGCGTGTGTGTGTGTGTGTGTGTGTGTGTGTGTGTGTGTGTGTGTGTGTGTGTGTGTGTGTGTGTGTGTGTGTGAGATGTGTTGATGATTCACAAATGGGAGGTGTGTCAGTGTGTTGTTTTGCTGTGCATGGCTCCTGATACAGCTCCATTACACAGTGCTGTTCCACTCAGGTCCTGCTGTGAATATGGGGGCGAGGATTGACAACTAATATGCAGAAACAGGGAAATTCCAAAGCACATTTCTTGAGTTCTGGCAGAAAGAGCAAGCACACAGTTATCGGTGACATTTGGAAGATGGGATATACTGAAAATGAAATAGCAACAATTAATTTAATTTATGGCTTCACGTTACCCTTGCTCCAGGGCAATGTCTACAAAATGCAACGTTTTTGCATAGAAAAGACCATTCACAGTAATAATTTCTTGCTCCAGTGGGTTTTTGTCCAAACGATGTTGAAATGTCTGTGTTTCATTAGATTGCTTGTATTGCTATTGTTTATACAGCTGTGTGTTTTCTGAAGCTCTTCAACGAGAGCACCTTGAACGAGAATGCACCGGCAGATCACAGCCGGAGAGTCAAGCCTGCGACCGTAAACACTACGACATTTTTTAGTTTCGCAGGTGGACCCAAATAGCATGTCCAGACTTCGGACCGAGACATTACAGTTTCACGGTTCCTTAAGTGCGCGAATTCTGTCATTTCTGTGGAATGAGTTTGTTGCTAGGTAACAAACTAAAATCCCATATAAGCTCTGGAAAGGAAAACACTGTCATCTCACGCCTGACATGTCTGGCCAGCCAGTGTCAATATTACCGGTGCTCCCATCCAAGTGGACATCACACTGTGTAATGACAACCAGGGAGGGAGCAAACAAATATTGATTGTGCAGATGCGTCATCGCTAAACAGCACAACAATCCAGGAGATCGTCTGCCTGGACCAAATGGGAAAACGAAAACATGATTTGCGCTATCCTTATAAAGATAACAGGACAAGATTACCATACATTAGATTACGTTCTATTTTCATCCTTCAATCAGCTGGTAATTATTCTGTAGACATTTTCCGTTCGCATTCAAGTCACAAATTGATCATTGTATTTTTAGCATTTGGCATTACTGTATGTTCTTTGAAACATCTAAATAAATATTTACCAAGCCAATTAAAAAAAAATGTAGCTACATTGAGTTTTTTTCTTTGCAGATAGTCTAGTTCATTTCAACCTACAATTATCTGTTAAATTGTAAGCACTGAACACTAAAGTACTAATTATTAATAAGAGAAAAGCCATACCCTACAAGCTGTTTTATATATATATATATATATATATATATATATATATATATATATATATATATATATATATATATATATATATTATCTTGCCAATCCTTTTTCTTTTTTTCAAAAAAGACGGTATATCTGAATGGTATATATTTGTATATACAGTATGTTTGTATGAAGTAAAATCATGAATAGCAACTAAACATTTGCTTCAGAAGCTTCACCCATTACACCAAGGCTGAACGTCCTTTACAGTTGGACACTCTCAGACCCTGGCTTTTCACACTATCGGACTGCTGCTCTCCAGACTCCACTGAGGGACAGCTTGCTGTTGTAGCACATCAGCTACCTCCAGAGCATTTCAGGTGGGTTTTTAATCAGTCCCTGGCTAACATGCCAGTGCAGAAACATCCTATCAAACACTCATATCTGGCCTTATTTAGTGAAAGTACAGGATAATATATCCTTGAAACAATGTACCCAGCGGGAATTATACCCATAATCTCGTCATGCATTTCCCTGTGGACGTCGAACTGTAATAATGCGAATGGAGAATGAGAACGGAACACTATACACTCCACTAATGGAGGTTTTGTGATACGCGAATCTCAGAGTTAAATGCACCACGACACATTCTGGGAACGTGCACATCCACCTGCTTAATATTAACATGAAACCCAGGCTGTTTTACCTGGGGACAGTGAGACAGGTACCACTCCAAGGCTGCAAAACTGGATTTAGAGTGCTCACTTGAATTCTTTGTGAGCAATCCCATAAACTGTGCTATAATTGAACTCCATCTGAGATGGGGAGATTCTTCCGGCGAAGCTAACAGCAGCGTTGGAGACAGCAGCCGTTTGTTTCATCATAGCTACCTTAAAAGATGTTGAAGAGTGGAGAGACTGGAGATTAATGTAATTTAATAGGGGAAAAGTCCAGCTTTGACTCAGTGATGTGTAATTTTCCACGTGGTATTCACTTACCACGCCGAACAAAAAGCCGCGACTGAGCTCAAAAGAATATAATATAGGCTACGATAACAGCTCCTTTATATTTTCCAATTTGCCATAAGAGTTCCAGAAATAGACCTGCCGCAGTGAGATTTGACAGTTTAGCGGAGCGCCGTGTTTCCTGTGGGGAAGGAGATTGACAGGAGTGATAAGTCACAGGATGGGTCAGACTGCTGTCACAGAGAATTACACTTGGGGGAGAGAAAAAACAGCTGACAGTATACGAGCAAATCTCACAGAAGGAACAGCGTCAGCCGACGCCGTTCATCGTTCAATTGAGCCAGTGTTCCCTCTCGTCTCTCTCCGCACGCAGAGACTGCAGATGTCCAAACGCCCAGGCTGAATTTAATGCATTTAGAGCAGAACACAGCACAAAAATAACATACTGGCTACATAGCCTGATCATGTTCTGATAACTGGAGGATAGGCTGTTATGTGTCCATGTGTTTGCACACGTCTTCATAAATAGCCTAGCCTACATGTGATTTCCTTCAGTACAATGATCCATTATTTCAGCTTCCAATTGCCCTTTGTGAGAACAACCAAATATAATTCAATAATACTATTCAATATAAATCCATATACCATCATAAGAGGTACAATTACACAAAGACCAAACTGCAACTCTTGAAAAAAATCTTAGAAAGAGGTTCGCTAAAGAAATAATTTCCTCTGCAAGTCAACTGATTTCCATTTAACATTAAGATTAATGTTAATTAGGTATGTACACAAGCCATTCTATATATGTATCTGGACTGTAGCATGTGCAGCCGCTCACTTACTTATACAAAAATACTGGCAGCCATGTTGTTTCAGAACTGTGTCTTTACTGTACTAAATCTGCTGTGACAATGGGAAAAAGGGTCATATGAAGAGTATATGCCCACTGACTAAAAGGTTAGCAACTGATGCTTTTAAGAAATGAACCAAAACTTAAAAAGGATGGCGTGAAATTAAAATGCTCTTGGAAAAATATGATGAGTAGCCTACTTATTTAAGATTCATGTCCAGGGTAGTCTACCGCAACCTTACTGCCGATTAAGGAACTTCACATTCCCGCCAGTCCTGCCTGTCCAAGAGGGAATTGGTACTTTTCACTACCTGTTCCCTTAATGGAAATGAAATGATCTGTTTCCGATTCAATGCACATTCTGGTAAAATTGTTCATCCAGGCACCTGCATGCAAGAGATTCATTCTACAGTTTTGAAAGGTACATGAATACCCAGAGACTAAAAATAATATAAAAATACTGAGGTATACTTTTTTTTTAAATCATTCATTGTGCTGATAATTTATGTGATTATTAAATATATAACTGCTAAACAAAACCATGCATTCACTGTGTTGGTACAGAAGGTATAATGTGCTTTGTTCTAAATATCTACCATTTGAGTTTTTGAGCATGTTTTTTTATTAAAGAAAAGAATACTTTTCCGGTGCTACTTGACTTAATGTTTTCATTGTTGGTCTATTCGTTTTGAATATAGCTGCCTCACTGTCATTGCTAAGAACACAAATGGATGCTGACAGACTGTCACCAACGATTAAAGTACCAGTCAGATTTACAAGGGGGAAAGTCTGGAAATAATTCATTTATTGACAATTTTATTTATTTGTTTATTGCAAATGAAAGCTTTCAGATGCAAGTGAAAATATTCTCAAATAATCATATATCCAATACAATGTCCATTCTGTCCATTGTAGCTGCAAGACTACCTACCATGTATTGAGGGAATAATTTTACTTAGTGGGCGTCAGGCAAAAACATGGCTACTTCTCATTATATCATTTCCATGGCATTTCCATGGGTTAAAATAAATATATGCTGGGCTCTGCTTTCATTGCAGCAAATATAACAAAGCTCTTGTGAATTCTGGTCACAACTCCAAACCTGCAGGAACAGACTTAATTTTAATCTTAATTATATTAGAATATTCTGCGGAGGGTCATTAAGGAATTTTGTTAGAGACAGAGTAGCTTAATGAGGTCGTTAGGATATTGAAGTCGTAACCAGCTATCTGGCCGAGAAAAGGTGGCCGCTCTTTTCAACAGACCGCTGCACCAGAGTCACTTTCCCTCGCTCAATTAAGAGACTTTGACGTGACTTATAAGTGAAATCGGTGCTGTCAAAACAGATGAACCATAGCCCCAAGACCTGCTCGTGTTACATAAGGTGCGGACCCCCAGCTCCTGCTTGAGACGAGCGTGCGTATAATTCACTGAAGCACTTCTCAAACAATTTAACTTCCACAAATGGCTTCGCCTGTTGGACAATGTGCATTTGCCTCAAATCTAGCGCGGGAGCAAACGAGCTAAACTTCACCAGTGAGAAGAACAGTAAGCGGCACAGAGAGGGCTGCGGCAGTCGTATCAGTAGCAGGAACAGATCGGCTGCTCTGTGAGGATGTTCACGGCACCTTTCATCAATTCCAGTAAAATGGCTGCTATGAGCAAACCAGCAACACCATTACTTTTGCTTTATTTACCAATAGGCCTAATAAATTTTTTTTAAAATCAAGAATATGCAACATAGTATCGAGCCTATCCAAGAAAAGACCAATTGGTGGCATCTTCAGATGTGCTGGGGTCAGACACGTGCTAAAAAAATAATAATAATAAAATAAAATTTTAAAAAAGTCGGTGCATATCATGTCAGGATTGTATGGATGAACGAACGAACACCCTATAAATTGTAATATTTTAGAGGTTACGCAAATACAACAGAAGATTACTTTCCACCTACATGCTTAAGTACTTAATATACTCACCTAAATGCTTTAATTGATTGCATTCAATTGTCCAAGATGGTTAATTTAGACATAACTGGCAAAGGCCACTGCATGGCTTCCTTTCATAATCAAAATGAAAATAAAAATAATCAGTCAGGCACCCTCAGGACAAAACAAACAAATGAACCATAATGTCAACACAAAACTTGTTATAGCAACTGTTTAAAAGTATTTTTTTAATGGTCCTATAGCTTGACAGAATAGACAATGCATGATCTTCTGGCAGCGAACACAGAGTCAGCACCCATGTGTGGAGGGAACATGGCCGTTCCAGTTGAAAGGACAGCCAGCCAAGGAGCTGGCGAAAGCCCAAATGTTTCCTGGAGATAAGACAGCACTGAGCATTTGGGAGGGCTCTAATTTAATAAGAGAGGGAGACAGAGACGGTTTAACATAGTATGCAATTTACGATCTGTGATCATAAAGGTTTCCAAATAAATGATGCATGACTCTTCAAACATTTTTAAGTGTCAGGCGGCCAGCCTAATTTCACCTCATTTATTTTTTTCATCATTTTTTTAATCCCTGAAGGAATTTAGTGCAGATTTCTCAGTTAGAAAGCATGTTGAAAGTACTCACATATGCAGTACATATACGCAAGTATTTGGACAGTGACAAAATGTTGTTTCGGCTCTGTTCTCCGGCACATTGGATTTGAAATGAAACAATGAATGTGAGGATAAAACTGTCAGCTTTAATCTGAGGGTATTTACATCCATATCGGATGAACCAAGTAGGAATTACATCCTTTTTATACTTAGTCACCCCATTTTAGGGGACCATAACGTAACTGGACAATCGGCTGCTCAGCTGTTTCTTGGCCAGCTGTGTGTCGTCGCTTCATTGGTCCATGCACAAGAAATCTAACAAAAGACTTGATTCTAGGTTTGATATTTGCATTTGGAGTATGTTGCCAACATGAGGCCCAAAGAAGTGTCCATGCCAGTAAAGCATGCCAGCATGAGGCTGAAAAATCTGAATAGGTCGATCGGAGGCATAGCCAAAACATTGGATGTGTCAAAATCAACTATTTGGAACATTTTTGTTTAAGGAGCAAGAATGCACAGGTAAGCTCAACAATAGCAAACCTGGTTGACCAATGACCATAAAAGACCACTGTAGTGGATTACCAATGAATACTTTGAATTGTGAAGAAAACCCCCTTTTCAGTGTCAAATAGATTGAGAACACTCTCCAGGATGTAGGCATAGATCTACTAAAGACTACCATAAAGAGAAGACTACACCAGCATAACCTCAGAGGGTTCACCACAAGATAAGACTCAAGAGCAGAATGACTAGCTTAGGGTTTTCTAAAAAGTCAATTAAAAACTGTAGTTCTAGAACTAAGTCTTATGGACAGATGAGACGGGTATTGACCTGTACCAAAGTGATGGAAAGAGGAAAGTGTGGAGAAAGAAAGGAACTGCTCATGATCCAAAGCCACTGGAACTGGCTCACTTGTCTTCATTGATGATGTGACTGCTGAGTGCGAACAGTAGCAGCAGGATTCATTCTGAAGTGCACAGAAACCTCTTATCTGCTCAGATCCAACCAAATCCGTCCAAACCCATTGGACGGTGCTTCCCCTTGCAGCAGGAGAATGACAAACACACTGCTAAAAGCAACCAAGGCGTTTTTCAGGGCCCTAAAAAAAAAAGTGTAATGTTCTTGACTGGCCAAGTCAATCACCTGACCTGAATCCAACTGAATCAATTGCTGAAGACAAGACTGCAGGTAAAAAGCCCCCAAAACAAACAGGAATTGATGATGGATGCAGTACAGACCTGGCAGAACATCACCAGGGAAGATATCCAGCGCCTGGGGGGTATACTACGATGCAGGATTACTTAGTTAGCTGGATAACAGCACCGACTAAAACCGGGAACAGCCCTTTTACTTCACTCTGCTTTCCAGATTTGGGATAGTTCCGGGTTTTACTTGGTGCAGTTATCCAGCTAAGTAATCCGGCTTCATAGTATACCCCCCTGGTGATATCTACGATGTCAGGCAGTCATCGAATGCAAATGATTGGCAACCAAGTACTAAATATGACGACTTAATTTAAGATTATGTTAATTTGTCATATTACTTTTGGTCCCCTAAAATGATGGGAACTATGGATCAAAAAGGCTGTGATTCCTACATGGATCACCCAGTATGGATGTAAATACCATCAAATTAAAGCTGACATTCATCGTTTCTTTTCAAATCCAATGTGCTGGAGTGTAGAGCCAAAGCAACACAAATTGTGTCACTGTCAAAATACTTAGACTGCACTGTATTTTCTTTGATCATTGTTTTGATAACAGATGAAGTGTGTTCAGTAGTGTTGATTCTCTGATATGAGAATAACTCCATTATTGTTGTGAACAGGAGATGTGAGAGCAGCTGCTAGAGCACTATGGAGCTGTACCACACTGCTGACAAACTCCCAAATGACAAACGTACATCTACAGCGTAATACATCTTAAATCCAGTTTGTGAGATAATCTCACATAAAGCTCACTTATTAATGTGCAGGTACACAATTTAATTGGTTACTTGTTCGCGCATGCAAAGAAAATAAAAGGTCGACTTTTCATACAAGCATTATCTGAGAGCAGTGGGGAATAATGGCATATGAACTACCAATGATTTGCCCAGCAAATTGAGAAATCCCCATAAAAAGGTACAGTTGGTTACCCAAAAGGAAATTGCGAGGCGCAAAAGAATAGCAAAGTCGACAGGAAGCTGAAAATCAACTTTAATGAATTATAAAAGGCATTTGCTTGGAGAAATTTAAAAATAAAATCAAGCAGCAGTTGGAGCCTACATCTGAGGTCCGGAGAGTTCTCGTCCATCCGTCCCCTCCCCCCCAGATCTACGAGCTATTTAAAGTAGTGGAGCAGGTGTTCATAAATAAGTGAGTATTCTAACGCACCGTCAATTACCAAACGAGTCTGCATACACTCAAGAGCTGTGGCATTGCTTTGTTCTCCCGGGCCCACATAACATGCCATTAATCTTGTCCATGAATAGAGAATAAAATGGAGTCCATTTATTAGCTATGCTTTGCGCTCCTGCAAATCGTATTACGGCTTAAATTCAACACATGGAATAGGCGACATACTAAATTGTGACACCACCAATCCCAGGGAGAAAGAAAATAATATGAACCACCTCCCATGGCAACCGTTCCCTTTTGGGATAAGGTTAACTCAGCATGAATGTGTGACTGACACCATCAATTTTATTTAGGGGGAGGGGGGGCACATAAAAAAAAACTTTTTGTTGGGAAAACGTTATTTTAAATCAGGGTTCTGCAACCCTCATTATGGAGAACCACAGGTGTTGCTGGTTTTTCCATTTACTTTTATAACAGAAACGAATTAAGACCCAGGAAATCAGGTGAGCTTGATCAACTACTTTAATTGATCAATTAGCCTACGTATGTGCTGAGCAACAAAGAAAGAAACAGCATATCCTGTGGCGCTCTAGGACTAGGGCTGCAGTCTCCTGGTCTAAAATATAGAATCAATGTGCATATTTAGTTGAATGTCCAGATGATTTAAACTACACAATGCTTAAAAAGTATCATGTGACGCTGGAATAGTGATAAGTTGTTTGACGTATCAAGTGTATATATGCCGCAAGGTAGGTAAACGTTTCAGAAATATTTCAAAGTACTAGGCTACTGCTGAATTGGCTCATCATCAGCGTTTTGTGAATCTCACCTCTAAACAAAGAGAGATGTACATAGATCGCTCGGTAGAAGCTGTCGCAAAGAACTGCGTGATAAATGAAGAAGCTCCAGCTTATGCATTTCGTCATTTTATAATAAGCCGAGTTTATAATAAGCCGAGTAAGAGTTCTCCGGCTGTGGAGCCCTTGCTACAGCTGTCAGAAATCGCACTTTAATCAATGAGAAATGTGGCAAGACCGTTTCCTCTGCTGAAGGTTTCGCTCCATTACGGGTAATGGCTAAGCCGTCACAGCCCGAGATTTCCGTCTCGACAAAGCGGCCCCCCTAAAAGGGACGCGTCGCACAAAACGCCCCATTCGCACGAGGAGCCCGCTGCAATCCACAACAGGCGTTTCCTCACAGAAAACACAGGCGTCTAAAATGCACATATCACAGGGAGTTTTTTGTTTTTGCCTCTCATCAGTTATTATCCAGTGGAAAAAAATTGCTTGATTGTCCGCGTTTTCCCTGACACCTTTTAAAAATGTTATCCAGACAGCAGAATGTAGGCTACAACATAGGGAGAATGTGTGAATATTAATTTAACTAATAAACTATTTAGTACAAGCACATTTGCTAAAACATATTAAATACTTGAAACTTTATTATTATTGGCCAAAAGGAGTAAACTGAAACTCACTTTTGCCTAATCACTAGTAAAAGGCAGATGAAACTGTTCAATGGCTTCTGTATTTTTTTGGGAATGACAGGGGTATTACATAACATAATACCTCTATTAAATACAAGTAGGAAGAACAAACACCAAAACATCACCCATGTGCATGTATGCTTCTGTTGCCACAGTATTCCCTTAAGTCTACATACCGGCACAAAAGTGCGTTGCAAAATAAACACAGACAAAAGGGCGGGATTCAATGTCAGCCTTTTCAAAGGTCTGCACAGATAACCCTTAAAAAAATAAGTTACAGAAATCATTCATTCAAAATGGAAAGGATGTCCTTGCTTTAGTGAGCAAACCATGGCAGCACGTGCATGTGTATTGGCTTTACCTCAGCCGAGTGCAAATGTTTTCTGTAAGATGAACTGTTTTACATAAATAAGAAACCAATCAATCAAACACTTTTTCTCTTCAAGCATATTATTCAAAGACAGAGGGAAAGAAAGCGACTGCTCAAGTGTGACACAATAGCTGGCTAAATATTTCAGCAGCTTCAACTGTTTTTGCTTTTTTTATTCAACACAAAGTGAGCAATGTCCATGACGTTATTTTCGACGCAGCTTCAAAAACATCAAACTGACAAAACGATGAGGCTTTTCTGTTGCACCCCGTCAAACCGCATCAATCTAGGGAGTGATTCATTACACGTCCATTTAGCTTGTATTGGAATCAAGATAAATGAATGCGGTAAACCTAATCATGAGATCGGATCAAACAAAGCATACAAGGATAAAACTCATACCAAAGCTGTCTGGCCTGTTGCACTGTGACAAAATGACATCAAACAAGAGAGTTGAGTAATTATCAGAATACATTAGGTAAGTGTCAAAGGATGATCATCCCAATTAGAGCAATGCTGAAAGCCTGTTACAACAGTGTTGTTTTTCTTTCTTCAGAACTGAAAAAAGATCACAAGTCATGAGACCCTGAAGTAAATGTATCCAGTAAAAGTAGTGGCTATATTTCCTATAATGACAAATCTTTAAAAAGTTAAATGTAGACATATAGTATAGCTATAGTAAAATATAAAGAGAAGTGTTCTTTAATGCCAATTGTTCTTGCCCTTCTAGGTTGCTATGAAGTGTTTTAAATTTGAGTTTCAATCCCCTGTACCTTAAAATGTGCATAGTTACAGTGTGTGACTCAAACATTTTACAATATAGTAATACTCTTTATAAATATGGCAATTCTGTAGAAATCCTTGGCAGACGCAGTGAGCAAAAAAATAAAACCTGCAAAATTAATACTTTTACATTTAACCTCAAAGGCACTTTCCCATTCACCAAGAGTTCATTTCCTGCATTCTTTTTTTGCAATGTACATCTATAAATTTACATTTTTTCCACACAAACATTTCTATTTAAAACAAAACATTAAACTTTGGACACTGTGTTGCAAAACCACCTAAGCTGCAAAACCACAATATCCACTGCGGTTATAATAGATAAATAACGCTGGTGTTCAATTTCACGGAGGCATGTGCGGGAATCAATCGAAACATCTGCCGAGAAAAGAGAGGGGAAAAAAACGTTATGGATTTTTTTTTTTTGTACGTTTTGTACGAGTAGAAGCAGGAAGTGTAACGTGGAGAGCCGGTTTTATACGATTACCGAGAAGGGGCCGCCCGGGAGGGCGAGAGCCAGGGCCGAGGCTCACGACAGGCACCAGACGACCGTGAGGCCCGCCACCACGCCGTTCAGGATCGCCATGCTGTAGCCCATGTGGAAGGAGTGGCCCGTCATTTTCCTGAACGGAGAAAACAGAAGCACACACGCATTTTAACTTCACGAGTTATAAAGATTAGAGAGAGAGAGAGTGCAGTGGCGTCATGGGGAAAAAAAATATAAGCCACTCTGAGTTTGGAAGGATTGCCGTGATGAGGCTCGCTTTATTACACGGTCCGTGGAGAGAATTCGCAAGACATCGGCGCGTTCTCTCAAACAAAGCAGCGAGCTCCCCGATGTTACGTCAAAACGATGCACTCATCACATTCCACATTGATCCAGCCACAAATATATTCTTCTAGTTCCCACTGAATAAGCTCTCGAGAGAAACATCTTTATCTTCACTGCTCACAAACAAACGGACACACGCGCACACATGCGATTACTTAAAAATCAACCCTTAAGTGTACACACGTTCTTCAACACTCTGGAGTCAACAGCTATCAGACAAGTAGAAAAATTACAAGTGCCAGCTCGTCAATTTGTTTCAAAAGTCCTCAGCGCATAGATCATATTTAGAAAAGAATACTAAAGAATACTCAGACAGAACAAAAACATGCTGAAGAACGTAGAGCGGTCTGCTCGGCTTTAACTCTCAATAATGTGATGATATTTGACGTGGGAGTGCGGGTCAGAGGCCTGTGTTTGAAGCGATAAGGACGCCGCGGCAGAGGAGCCGACAGGAGACAGTGTTCGTTATTAAACTGTCATCGGCCCGCGCTGCTCCCACTGGGGACGTGCTCCGTCCCTCCCGTCTCTTCGCTCTCTGTCGTCTCATCGCTCTTCCGCTCCGCTTCCCCTCCGAGCCGCCCTCGATGTGGCAGGCGCTCCTTCGGCGCGACCCCCGGATCCCACCCCGCCACTGCCCCTGCCCCCGCCCCCGCCAGTCCCCCTGTGGTCCAAGAAGCACCCCCACCGCGACCCGTTTCTCAACCCCGCCCCCCCCCCCCCATTCCCCCAGCTCAGGTGCGTTCGTCATAGCGCGAGAGGCACGGACGCCTCGCAGGTTATCGGAGCGCTCCACTTGCTTTCTGTCCGCGGTGTGGGGCCCCATCTAAAGAGGTTAAGGCATTGACAGGGCGTCGCTGTGAAAGAGCATGCGTGCTCAGTCAATCTACCCTGTATAAATAATGGTTAAATTAAAGAAAATGAGCGCGGACTGCAGAACAGCGTGAATCCTACCGGAACAGTTTCAGGAAAACAACATTACAATTTGACATGATGGAAGAGGACTGAAAACACACAGCCCAATGGATATGAATGACAGTAATAGTAAACAATGTAGTCTCTTCAGAGCTGGAGTTAGAGTTGATGAGACTCAGAGGAGCAATTAAAATATTTGGCACAGTTGTTATTTTTTATTTTATTTTTTTTTACATGATTGAAGCCCAATATGAACAGCTTTTCTCTGTGTTTACCGAAGACTTGTGGCCTGGAATAATCTTGGAAGTGTTCTGAGAAGAAAAAGGGGAGTATGATTGCTATTCATGAAATCAGGCATACTTTCACACCTCAGTGCAGACATGGGGAAAGGCTTGTTTCCTACCAGTAATCAAGATCTTTGTGCTACTTCTGAATTAGCTCAAATGAAAAGCACAAAATGGTGTGGCAATTTTCCTGGATGCAAAAAGAAAATGCATTCATTCATTCATTTAAAGAATGATCATAGTACCTTGTGCATGCATCTTGTGCCATCAGTCATGCTCTACAGGAAAGCTTAAGACAAAACTGGCCCATGTAACACAATTAGCCTCCATGCCATCAGAATATGGCAAATCCAACGGTTTAAACTTCAATTAAATGGACCATACAGAATGGATTATCATGAGAAAACCAAGTAATGTTTTAATGACAGCCAAGCCAGCTAACTTATTTCACCTCCACAAATTTGTACCAAAGTGATAAAATGTCTGAATAGCAAAGAACAGCCATTTTCTCACAAAAGGCAGGAAATGTAGTCATGGAACTTCTGCTTTTTTCTCCAATACGGGTCGTGGTCAACGCTCATAACCAACAGATGACTGAGGGACCCGTTTCTTTTCAAACCTGATTGCACTCTCATTTGGACTGATGTGACTTGACAAATGGTTTCTATGGAAACATGGCCATGCAGCAAGTTCCCCCGCCCTTCGCTCAGAATGCAGACCAAGCTACAGACTAAAGCAGAAATCATGCAAATGAACTGAGGAGCCAAAGAGGCAAAAAGTGAAAGGAAGCCTTTAACTTGCCGCCGAGCGAAGCGCCGTTTGTAAGCTCCATCAGCTCATTTTATCACCAAACCCCACACAAGCAGGGACCAGGGTTATCTTTTAGAAGTAAAAAAATGAAAATCACAGGCGCTTCATGTTTTGCCTTCTAATGTTCTGATTTTGAAATGAAATGATTTTATTGTATTCCTCAAGTTTTTCCTCAACTTTAAATTAGCAAGTTAACAGGTCTAAGACAGCAGTTTCTCAACCCACCTTTAAGACTGTAAATGCATAAACCCCATCCTCAAACACTTTTGAGGATGCGGTTTATGCATTTTCAACATAGCTACTATGGAGATTTGTCTTTGAAAACATCATTTAAGCAGGTGTTCCTTTTTTTCCCTCCTTGATGCAGATAAATTATCAACAGTTTGACAGCCTCTGAAATCGACAAAAAATATGCGAATTACACATTCAGAAAAAACTGTGGTACTCGCTGTAGACTTGCCACTCAATGGGGGGAAAAGCACCATTGCTGTTGTGCTAAGTTATTAAATTCTCACTTGAAGCTTCAGACTTTGCCTGACAATGAGGAGATAAGCACTCTCAAAGAATGAAAAATGATTCAAACGACTTCCAAAACGTCGGCAAGCTTACACAACAACGAACAAAAAAAAAATCTCGACTTGGGAATGCTGTGGGAATGCTGAGCGTGTGTGGACGTCAGGCAGGCTAACGGTGTACTCGGCCCCACACTTCAGCAGGATCAATATGTCCCTATGTGCCACACGTCAATACTCGCCCACAGGACAAATATGCTTTTAGCTGCACGAACCTTTACGAGACCATCAGCCATGAAAGCTGGGCCGTGATTCAATAACTCAAACTGTGGGGTGAAACAGCATTTTGTTACCCCCGCAGACAAAATCGATGGTTCCTTTTCAATCATCTACGGACTAGCAGTTTGTAAAGTAAAGTTTTGGCATGGACACTTCATGATTTGTGTCTCAATGTTTGTCACTATAAGGCCTTGCTGTAGCAGGTTATTTGAGAGAGGATACACCTACGGCACTTTGTCAAAGCACAAGTGAGTGGAGTTGGAGATCTAAGTGGGTGGGGAGAGAGAGGTGTCTGACGGCTGGACGAACGGAAGAGCCAATGGCAGCCAATGACCACCACGGTCTAGCTGACTGCACTCCCAATCAATCGCACAGCACTACTGCAGGAGCAGGGCCACATTCTAGCACATATTAATTGGACTGAGATGCATACCGTCCAGCCATAAACTCAGGTTTCAGGTAAAATACCATGCACCAATGGGGAGCAACTAGTTTCCAGACAAACATTGGTCCAATGCCACTACATTAAACAGATGTCCCAAGGCATTTCACAGTTAATCAGTGTGAAACCAAAAACATAACATTTTAAAACCTATGTGATTAGAATGTGAGGCTAGAATTTGATAGCAATATGTAAAATGCCTTGGAGTTCCATACCTTCTACAAATCTATGCATTTGTGAAAGAGTTTGAAACAAATGTACAGATCAAGAGTATGCTTCAATAATGTAATGATCTAAGCTCACCTTGGAAATAGCACAAACGGTAGAAGGGATACTGGAACACAACGTTTAATCATTAATAACACCATAAATGTCCAGAAATATATAGTTTGCCAAAACAGATTGTCAGGAAGTGAGGATTAATGAGTAAGTACACCCTAGATCAGATTTTTTTTGCTGTAAACGTGTTTGTATGCCTACCTTATAATGAAACATTCATCCATTCCATTATTTCAACAATTCTGAAATAATATTATACATCATAAGAAACTGGTATAAAAGCGTCTTTGTGCTGCCCTCTAACGGTTGAAATTCCCTTTCTGCTCCCCACACTGCCCCCGCCCCAATCGTGATGTCAGAGTACCTCTTTTGAGGTACCTCTATGTCATATGGATAATTATTGTCGCCCACAACGGAAACAGCCAACACCTGATTGGTTAGACCCACTGCATTCCTTTCGTTTCAGCTCCACATTTTAAAACCGGAACAACGTGGTATCCTGTTCATAAACTCGCTTATTCCACCTAAATAGTCCACTAAAATATGTTTCTTAAAAATATGTGAAAATGTTAAAATACATGAGAAATAGGCCATGCAGTTGCTGAATCTTGATTCATAATTTATCTGCAACGTCTAGTTTAACAGTTTGATCCGAGTTATACAAAATAATTTGTACATTGTACGTTCACTTATGCAAATGATGATTGAAAACAGCGCCTCCGTCCCGACACCTCTCCCTCGCTCACCCCACAAAGTATTTTTCAAAACTGTGTAGTAGGCGGAGACAGGTTGAGAGGGTGGGTGCACTTACTCCAAGTAAAAATGCGTTTATATTCTGAATCCAGCAGTTACAGCACTCAATGCCCAGCACTCTAAATACTGAACACAAGCGGTATTGCGTGACAAAACCCCTCACTCAACCATACATTTAATTATATTTAATGGATTTAATTTAATAACTATTATTAAAAATGACAATCATCAATTAAATTGCCAAATTCGTTGATAGGTCAGTTGAACAGTAACCTGGCGGATCAACTAACAAGTCAAAACAAAGTCTAAATCAGGTCTTAAGATTAAGTAGTTTTATTACAGGAAAAACCTTCAATTAGAATAATGAATTGGAATCATACATTCATGACTGAACGTAGGCTCACCGTTTACAATTTACAAAAAGAAGGAAGCCATTTAAACATTAAATTACCAGAAAAGAAAGAGAGACCGATAAGCCAGAAATTGCCAGTATTACCCTCCTCCAGTGCAAAAGGAACAAAGTTATAAGAACTCCAAGGACCAAGACTCTCTGTAGACTCACACTGCTGCAGCGTGACAGAATTTCACGGCTCCAAAACTCCTCAGGCCCAACCAAAAACTTACAGCGCCCACTCTTAGCCCAACTCAAACTGAACTTTCTCCTTCGGCCATCCCCCCCTAAATACCTTACCCAGCAGGGAGGGGACAAGGTGTGAAAAGAGGGGGAGGGCATCCTTTATGACAAGGCTGGCTCGTCTGAAAGCCGACAACTTTAAGTAAGAAATAAACTCATGTTGTTCATATCCCCATGATATTATTTTTAAATGGTCCAGGGTTCTAACACCTTTGTAAACAACACTGGTCCAGAACAAACAATCAGATCAATTACTGAGAACCTCTACAAAGAGACGTTTTGCTCCTGCTTTTAATAACGGAAGTTGAATAATTATTGTACAATCATTAGATTTGGGCAAAATATTATGTGAAAATACCAGTGGTACCACCTCTGGTATTTGATTGAATCTGGAGGTAAAAAGGTAAATTACAAACGGGCAGGCCCCTCACAACCATTACTTGCGTAGACATTTAAACTTTCAATTGATTATTTCAATTAAATGTCAGAGATGGGCATTCAAACATAAAATCAAAAAGGAAATACTTTTCTGTTCTGTTTTTCCTGAGATGTAATAAAACTCACAGAATGGTGCCATCCTAGATTGCATAGACAATGAGCTAAGGACATTTCCTTTGATGTGTGTGTGTGTGTGTGTGTGGGGGGGGGGGGGGACAGAGACAGGGAGAGACAGAGAGAGACGGAGAGAGCAACAGACAGTAAAGACAACATCCCGACAAGATACAAAATAAGTAAAAAAATACAATTTTATCCTTCAACAAATTCAACAAATCCTGTTGTGTGACGTGATGCAAGGAGACATCCAGTTTTCCGGATCGAAAACGTCAGAAGGTTGGTAGCTGTATGGAACGCAGTCCAGAAAATTACAGGAATTGTGTACTCCTCTACATTTTTGCTGAAAGCCTGCACTCAGTTTCCCAGAGATACAGAAAATACCAGATTCTCTGTTGAATCCATTCTCTCATTCATTTGCTTATTCTACATGTAGTTTAACAGAGCTGCTCTGTTCCTTAGTCTTGCACTCCAGTAATGAGAGGGGACTTGGTCATTGCGTATCTCAGTAGAAATGCATGTTTTTATTAATTAAAAAAAATATATATATTTACTACAAGAGAATAAAGTGATCACAAAAAACATTTCTAAGTGATTTACCTCAACTGCCTTAGCATTCTGTGAGCTATTTGCCCCACTGAAGTGCACTATGATGATACTGTGCATTTTGTTTAAACAACTCATTAATTACATTGGAACGACTGGAGAAAAAAAAAAAAAACCAAATGGAAAAAGTTATCTTTTCATATCAAAGTCCACGCATTTTAACAGGTCATTAAACGCATATCAGGTTTGAGTTTTGACCAAATTGTTTAACAGGTGTACAGCTTGACCTGGTTCTGCCCAGCCAGCTGTGGGTAATATGCTCCAATTACAGCCAAGATTATGAGTGATGAGAGCACGACTCAAAAGTTGCAACCGAAGACAACCTGCGTGGTTTGATAAATGAGGCAGCCCATCAGAACAGAAGCGTGGCAGCTTGGTCTGGAAATTGTAAGCGTCGCGGTTGCCGACGGAGACATATGCAACTGACATGAGCGCTTTCATCCTCGTCTATTACAGAATATCTCCTCAGAAAATGGGCTTTTTTAAAAATTTTTATTGCTGCTTTCACCCAGCCTGTCACTGACAATGCTGTGAGAAGAATGGTGTTCAGCCTTCTCTCTGACTCTACCTCCACCTCACATTAATGTCAGGGAGAATCTGTGTCTGTATTCACAACGTATCCCTTCCAGAAGTATCCTAATGACTCCTTTTCCCCCCATTTACTCCAACAGGTTGAAGGATATCAAGAAAGAACATAATATCATTTTTACACAGTCCTACACACACATACATGTAAATAAAACACGGGACGCTAAAAAGAAAAAAAAAAAGAGTAAACAATAAATTCTGTATTTTTTACGGTTTAACCATTTAACTTTTAAAACGGTGTCGTTCGTGAGGTGCACAATGTGATGGTTCGTCCTGTTGCTCAGAAAAGGTTTTTTTTTTTTTGTTGTTGCACATATCATGCATAAAAAATGATGCAGTCTAATAGAAATTCAATTAATTTCACTCCACTTCAACAATGATATCAGGTTTTCCTGCTGATCTATCCAGCCTTTGCAGTGTACCGGGAGTGAATTCTCCTGCCACTGAGATGATGTATCATGAGAAAACATATATTCTATAATAATAAATGCTCAAATATAATTTACTGCTCAAAATAAAATTCAACAGCGACATCTGGTGGCTATGAAACAATTGCGCCTAATGTTACGACGAACAAGAAGCAAGTGCGCCTATAAGAACAGACCTAGAATCAGTAGCCCATATTCCATTTAACCAACATAGAAGTTGCACGGGAGTACCTAGACCTGCGATGGGGACAGCTGATCACACATCAGTTTGCGGGAGATGACCGGTCCACCAACTGTGCACGGTTATGCAAGTCGGCACAGGCACAGTCAGGACTCAATAGCAGAATCTATGCTATCATAAGATTTGTGGCTGTTAATTTTACATAGACTGCCTCCCGTATATCACTTGATTAGTGCAAGGGCAATTCAATTCTAATTCTCACAGAAGGTTTACTTCATATTTGAATGCAAAAACATCCAATCACTATATTTACTTTACTATATTTCTCCAGAAGGAGGACATCAAAGCAGCCAAAGTTTTGCACACAGTCTACAGTCAGTGAAAGGTCCAGAAAGAACAGAAGGCAGGCCAGAATTATCAGTAACATAAAGGACTGAAAGCCTGTGCCAAAACTACAGTGGCAATTTTTATCACCCTTTGAAGCGAATCCTTCATTAGCACTGCGATTGCTGTTGAATGATGAAAGCCAATTAGCAGAAAATTGCCTTTATGTGGTGCAGCCGCCTGCACGGCTGAGCCATTCTACCGTGTCTGAACATCAGCTCGAATGTAAAGCTGCACTTTCGTGGCACATGTTGCTAGAAATGACATCAGCATAATTAGAGAAAATACATTTTGTGCACAATCATCAACTTCAGAAACTGTGTGGTTAAAATAGCCATTAAACTGATGAATACACTACATGTAGAAATAATTATTATTATACCTATTTCAAGAAACTGTCTACTGAAAGTTAATGCGTTTCCTACATCGTTGCATCAAAGGAAGTAACTTGTTATACGAGTTCTGCTTTTTCTAAAATGGCTGCAATTAGAAAAGTTGTAATTACACTGAAAAGAAACACACAAGCAAAAAACAAAAAAAAAACAAAAGGTGTCACTTTTGGGAAAATTAAAGAGCTTAGTCTGACCTTTGTCTTGCAGGAGACAGTGGTGTTGGGGGAAACATGCCAGGTTCAAAAGAATCAAAATAAGTCAAGGTCCAAGAGAAGCTGCAGCATGAGATTCCAGCTACTGTAGACAAGACCAGCAAGCTCCAAAAGCCTGAGGAAAACACATTTGCAATGTGCAGTGAAGTCATTAAAACATGTATTAAGAACATAATGAAATAAAACAGGAAATTACACACAAATCCACCACGTGGGCGTTTTTCCGTTTTAATTGGCACCACTTCATCTTTATAAATTTTTTTAAAATATTTTATTAATTTGCCACTGTCAGGCGCTAATCCGATATAGAATAATCTGGGAAATAATTAGTTCACAGGTGCCATTAACCCCTGTTGAGTAAATTGTATTTTATGTGCCCAAAAACTTTTTTTCCTTCAAGTTTTTCACTGTATATTTGGTTTGGATTTATATTTACCCAGTAGTTTTATTTCTGAACCATCTTCTGTGATTAGTCGCTCACTGTGCAACTCTGAAAGAGAAAATAAATATCATAGCAATCGCCTGCCTATAAATAAACTGTTTAAACGCCAGTCTAAGGTGAATTATTTCACTAATGTTACCTACCTTTCAAAATAAGGTACATGAATGCCAAGAGAAACGCGACAACCGAAAGTATAACAATGCAACAGAGCATTGAAAATATCCTTCCAGGCCAGTGCTTCCCATTGCTCCAGTATTTCTTGTGTTCCGTATGTTTGCTCAACTTGACCGGACGATCAGATCCAGCCACTTTAAACGAGACTGCTTGTTGAGTTGCAGTTTGTTCTTGTTTATTCCTGTAAGCCCCTGGCTGATCGAAAACCTCAAATTGTTCTTCTAGCCTTCGGATTACAGTTGAATCCAAATCGTTTTCAATAGCAGGGGACATAGAAAGTGCCTCTTTACCATCACTTACACGTGACATTTTTGGAACTGGTTGGTTAACGCGGAGTTGATGCAGATGTATTTCCAAGTAACTTACGATGTAGTTTCAGATATAGCTTAAGACAACACCTAAGAAATAATACTGAACGCTGGTATAAATAGCCAGTGCTGACTTGCTAACGTTAGTTGAATAACGTTACTGGCAAAGTGACAATTCTCTTATCAGGCAGTGTCAGCGTCCGTCACGCAAATGACTCGCCAAAGTTTAGTTACGGACACAGTCAAGTTAGCAAGCTAACGTGAAGTTATACAGGCTACATATATATATATTCTGTATTCGGCTAACGTTTTAACAATTAACAGGGCAGCGAAAGTTAGATTAACTGAATTACCTGTCCATGGTAAACGGACGTGTTCATACTTAATATACTACTAATCTCAAAGACGAAATATCTTGCTTACAAGTTACAACAGTACGCAAAATCTTGCGGCTCACACTTCCGTGTTAAAAAATGTTCTCCCCGTCTAAATATCACTTTACCAATCCAAATTATGAACTTCTATAACGACAATGTAGTAAAAGGCTTATCCATTGGTCAAACTGAACCTCATTTAATATATGATATAGTTTAGCTGCACATCACAGCAGCGAAAGAACGTTAGTGAGGTCAGTGCTGGTTTTTTTACTTTGCCCTTTCAACCGCGTTTATGAACCAATTGCATTACAGTTTAGTGGGAGGTGGAGACGGCGGGTCACACTATAGTCTGTAAACATGGTGAGTAAAGTTTCCAGCTAATTTATAAATCTTTCGCTGTAGTTAATTATTTTTCCTTTACAAATTAAATAAATTAATCGTAAGAGCAGTTTTCTAAATAATAGTTTTCATGAACTACAGTCTTAGCCATAAGGTAAGGAAGCTGATCTCACAGTTAGCTAGTTAAATTGTAAAGCGGTAGCCATTTCATTCAAACGCTTTGGTTTAGCTACCGCGTGCTATTGGTTTTTGGTGAATATATACCTTTCTATTTAATACCGCAATAAAAGCTGAACTGTTACCGTTAACGAGCCAACCATATTGGTATGTAACTTTTTAACGTTAATGAAATAACTAACATTAGCAAAGTTCGCTAGCTTCAGCTTTATGGACGTGCTATAAGCCTGCGTGCTAGCTAGCTAACGTACATTCTATTGTTACCTTGGCCTGTTAGCTTGCTAATGTTAGGACAAACCCACAATGAGAAACTTGGCTAGATGTCCAACATGGCTCATTTTACAAGTGAACAATTATCGGAAATAAGAGTAAGTTACCATGTAATCTGGCACCCTTAAGATAGCTAATTCAGCTGCCCAGTCTGGGTTCATCGGAAATAATGCTTTATATTGGTAGTAACGTTAGCTTAGCTGAGTCGATTATGGAGTTGGAAGCAAGTGACTAATTTCAGTGCGCAAATGTGATTTAGGAAAACCGGTAGCCATGTAATTCACAGACACAGTAGCTCGTTAAATACCAAGTAATTTACTCGACACGCATGCGCATTGCCTCGTTCCATGATCTTGCAGCCCATCTTCGTGGCCGTGACACTTATTTCGAAAACCCACGATACCGTGAAGGGAAGCATCAACTCACTTTCATATTTTCCTTATATTTGCAGTTGATATCATTAATATGTTGTGACCTCTATACACTGGTAAATATTCTAAAAGTATTCTGGCACTTAATGTATGTCTACATGACTGGCACACAACTTGTGTTACGTGATGGATAGTATGTACAATATGCTTGGTTCCCCATAGAGGCTGGCCTAATGGAAAATGTGTGTTATTAGATGTTTCAGTGTAGGATGAATAATGGGCGTGTAAGTTCTAACTTTAGGACTCCAAATCTTTTGGTCTAAGAGTAATTCACAAAGCATTTTAGCTCTAAAACCAGCTCATAAATCTGACAAGTTGAGGGGTAGTCAAGAGGACTTCTAAGTCACTAAGACCAAATCACAAACAGTCCTATGGCTTGTGCCAGTAATCTGCCTCATAATCGAGTCAATGTTGCAGACCTGCTGATTTCACTAATTTGTTTTTTCCTCTCTGGTTGAATGCATATTAATTAGTGAAATCAGCAGGTGTAGTGATTGGTTGGAATGAAAATCTGCATGCTCTTGGCCCTCCATGGCACATGATTGGGCACCACTGTTTTAGACATTTAATAACGTCAAGCTTTTTAAAAAAAAAAAGTATCAATCGCAAGGGTATTATGATTATAGTAGAGCTAGTCAGGGATGCCGTCACTTCATCAACAAACAAAAACAATGCAGTGACAACTATGCTACTTGGCCACAGGTAAAATGCAGCGCAGACGAACTGGGAATATCTGTCAACTGTCATTCGAATGTTAGACCAAACAATAAATGCTCTCTGCCGAACCTACATCGTCCGACAATTCATACGGTTTCCTGCTGCTGTTTGCCAACTACAAAAAAAATAAAGCAGAGTACGTGCCCATAGCTTGACTACCTGGTAAATTTGCTGCTATATTAGATGGGACACTTGTCCTGATTATTGCACCATCAAAAAATGAAGACGTGTTCATCAACAGAAAAAAATTTCATAGCACCAACATACAGGCGATTTTTGATGCCAGCTACAATGTTATTGATGTTGTCGCCAAGTGGCCTGGCTCAACACATGACTCCTGGATTTGACTGGAGAGTGGCCTGAGGCTGCTGTTAGAGAAACATTATGAGATTACATGTTAATATAATCTGCGGTGACTTGTATCCAATAGCTGGGCTCATTTTTGTATGAATATATTTGCGTTCTTCAGTCGGCTAATTTTACAGATCTAGTTTGTGTCAGAAGGATAGCAGCAGACAATGCAGACATGGAAGTTTGGATATCATGGATTCACACATTGACTAGATTGAAATTGAATAGGAATTCAGAATTATGTGTTGACATGATTTGCTAATATCCAGGTAGGAATTTAATTTCAGTATATGTACAGAATTGTCCCTAGTTATGCAAAATACAGTCTTAGTTGGGTTATGCAGACCTGCAGTGCAGGATGAAATAAATGTCTTGCATGTCATCTTTTTCAGTGTAGTTGAGTAATGGCAAGTTAGCGGGTTATAGAGCTATAGCAACTGATTACGGAAATCAAAACATCAATTTTTAATGGCCAGATGTAGACATTTGTTATTAATCCAAGATTTAAAAGTTTCTATTTTTACGTCTTCTCTAATTTAGAAAATATAAGATACGGTAATGTGTTCTACTGTCCCTAGGGGTACGGTAGATAATCAAGAAATGCATGACTATGTCTTGACTAATGCCTTTTTCATTAGCCGTTTCCATTTTCTGTGGAGAGAGACTTAAGCTACTTTTATGGTTCAGAGAGTGCAGTCACAGATACTTTCTGTTGTTGCAACATATCTGCCTATGGCTGTAGTAGTAGTAACTGCATGGGCTGTCTTGTTTGTGCCAGTCTTCGACAGATGGTAGTAATGGTCCGAACCAAGCCACACCTTTCCCAGGTGTCCCACCTTCCGGGATGCCGCCGCCCTTTGTAAGTTGGTGCTGGAAAGATCATTTCCTCCCGAGTGTTTTTGTTCTCTTCCCTCCCCCCTCCCTTGGGGGCTCAAATGGAACGCAGTTTCTCACAGGCCGCCCTCCCCCCAACCCCCTTCTGTGTGTTTTAAGATGGGACCGCCAGGAATGCCGCCTCATTTCCCACCCATGGGGATGCCGCCAATGGGACAGAGACCTCCGAACATGGCTCCCATGCCCCCGTCAATGATCCCGCCCATGATGCCGCCGATGGGCGGGCCTCCAATGGGACAGGTGGGAGGAGCCTCAGTCGTCATCAGTATAATGCCGTTTTCCAACTCTTCAGGGGCCTCATTTTGCACACGTCAACGTTTTAAAAGACCGTAATAAGTAAAATAATTTAGGGAAAGCACTTTGTTCCTTTGGTTTTTGAGCATTAAGAAATGTTCTTTATCCTGCCGCTAGAGCTCATTTCTGGCACTCTGACCCAGCGTAGTAAACTGTATGTTCGAATATAGTTTATTTGTCATTTCATTCTGTGTTATGATGCAGTGTTAAATGACTGCATAGAATAACAAAATTGTACTCAATATGCCTAACTGGGATAGAAATAGCATTTAAATTTAGGAATGCTACAAATAACGCAAATGCGCTTCATCCCAGCTAAAAGCGTGCAAAAAACAAATTTAAAATGTGGAGCACCGGCTGTCCTTATTTTGGGTTAGTCCCTGTGAAAGGAAGAAGGGTAAAAATAACATTTGTAGTTATTTTTATTCGGCGTGCATCTATAGTAAGCCACTTTCACAATTTCCTAATTAAGGGGTGTGATATATGGGAGAGGTTTAAATGGTAACCAAGGTGTTGCTGAGCCTATGTGCCGCTTCACAGAGCATAGGCTGTGATGCGCCACTTTAAAGGGTTCAGCGGACTCGCTCTCTCCTTCTCTCTGCGTCTCGTGCTGTTTATTTATACCCAGGGTGCTTCAAAGGTGCTAGCCAGGGAGGGGAAATTAATAGGGTGGATGAATATTTCATGATGTTCTTTTATTAGATGCCAGGCATGATGCCGCCGATGATGCCCGGGATGATGATGCCACCTCGCATGCCAGCTGGGCCCATGCAGCCGACAGGACCGGTAACTCACTCTACCGTTCCACCTCACCGTTTAAAAAAATAATAATAGCAGTCGCCAGCAGGCTAGGAGCTGCTTCATCTGTGTTATCTTCATCCTAAAACGTGGCATTTCTGTGAAGTCATTTCTGGAATGAAGCCATATAATCTGAACTATTTGAGAAGTGTCTGTGTAAATATTTGTCACATTTATTGAGACTGGGCTCAAATAATACAAACCGAATGCTCTCTCACGATTCAAAAATGCCCCCCCCCCCCCCCATCTGCTTTCTTTCTCCGGTGGTGATACAAAATTACATTTTCTTTTTAGCTCTTTTTAATGTGATTAGGAAATCTAGCCTACAGTCCCTCGAACAAAACTAATGCTTTCCTTTGTAAATAATTCTGTCATTTGGAATTGAAGCGTGTGTAGTCTGTCAGTTTTATCCATTGATGAGCTCATTTATTTGCATATGATGCTCTCATCCAGGCCAGTTTACACTGATACCATTTGGCATATACATACATGCACACTAATGTGTAATATAAACATGCCGTGCAGTCCATTTTGGCTCTGTACTTCAGCATATTGGATTTGAAATGAAACAACGAATAAGACAGTGCAGACTGTCAGATTTAACTTAAGGGTATTTACACCCATATCCAGTGATCCATGTGGGAATTACAGCCCTTTTTATACATTGTCTTCCCCTTTTAGTGGACCAAAGGTAATTGGAAAAATGTATTTAACATAATCTTCATATTTAGTACTTGGATGCAAATCCTTTGCATTCAATGACTGCATTGGATTTTTTCCTTCAGTCTTTGTCTTTAGCAAATGAAACTCATGTGCAATTGGATTCTCATTGGGTGATTGACTTGACCAGTCAAGAACATGACACCTTTTGGCACTGAAAAACTCCTTGGTTGCTGTAGCAGTGTGTTTGGGGGTCATTGCCCTGCTGTAAGGTGAAGCGGCACCCAATGAGTTGGGCATTTGAGGCATTTGGTTGGATCTGAGCAGATAAGATGTTTCTGTACACTTCAGAATTCATCCTGCTGCTGCCATCAGCGGTCACATCGTCAATGAAGACATGTGAACCAGTTCCAGTGGCAGCCATACTTGCCCAAGCCATAACACTACCTCCACCATTTTTCAGTTCCTTTCTTTCTCCTCACTTTTCTCTTTCCATCACTTTGGTACAGGTTGGTACTCATCTCATCTGTCCATGAATTTATTCCAGAACTCTTTTTAAAAATAATTAAGTAATTTTTACTCTGACATGGTTGTTCTGTTCTTGAGGCTTACCAGTGGTTTGAATCTTGCAGTGAACCCTCTGAGGTTATCCTGGCATAGTCTTCTCTTTATTTTAGTCTTTGACACATCTATGCCTACATCATGAAGAGTGTTCTTGATCTTTTCGACAGTTGGAAAAGGGGGTTTTTCTTCACGTTTCAAAGTGTTCTGGTCATCCACTGGTCTTCCATGGTCTGCCAGGTTGTTTCCTATTGCTGAGCTCACCAGTGCGTTCTTGCTTCTTAGCAATGTACCAAATAGTTCATTAGATTAGTAGAGTAGATTTTTCCACCCCATGATGGCCTGCTTTACTGGCATTGACACATTTTTTTGTCCTCATGTTGAGAGACAACAGCAATAGACTCCACACCTAGAATGAACTCTATACCTTTTGTTAGCATTCTTGTGCATGAACTAATAATGCAACAGCACACAGCTGGCCAAGAAACAGCTGAGCAGCCAATTGTCCAATTACTTCTGTTCCCCCAAAATCGGGTGGGGGACTATGTCTTAAAAGGCCTGAAATTACTACATGGTTCACTTGGTATTGATGCAAATACCCGCAAATTAAAGTTGACAGTCTGCACTTTACCCTCATGCATGTATATGTATGTTTGCTTTATGGCTTATTAGTATGTGTGTATCTATGGCTTATTGTCTTAAAGTGGTGAAAATGATTAAGTGGGTAATTTGGAATGTGTTACATGCTGTAAAATATTGTGTGATCCCGTGGCAAACGGCAACTCTGAGGCGACACGCTCCAGATGGCAGCTGGTCGCTTTGCCCGGTGCTTTAAGAGCCGTTGGAGGAAATTCACACTTGTCAGTTCATATCAGCCAGAACCAGAGGCTGTGCTACTCTGTTAATATACAAACCTCGTTTTTTAAGTGTCTGCTCACGTTCAGTATTTATTCTCCAGTGGTCATCATTTCCCTCCCGTTGTGAGTGTTTAATATTAAGCTGATAGGGGGGCAGGGGGGGACTCTTAATGTCGAGCCATTGATGATGCCTTTGACACTGAAGATGATAATATTTGATCTAAGCCAGAAAATGAACCGTTCCTTCCTCTTCACTGAAAAATGACAATTCGGGTAGAAATGAGTCATTTTTAAGCCAGAAAATGAACTTTAGTCTCCTTCCTCTATACTGAAAAATTAAAATACAGGTATAAATAGGTCTGAAGCCATTAATTTGAACACTTAATAATGTAGTGGCCAGTTAGCCTACTATGCATATGTAAGCCGCCACTTTCTATTGTTGATGAATATTCATTTGGAAAAGACATCCTGGTGTTAATCTTGCTTGTGTTTTATGACTTGTGATGTTTCTTATGTCCCCAGCCTGGTGTAAGCCCAGTAGACACTGCTGGTAAGCTTTCTTTAAATTCCTTTTTGATTGAATGCATTCTAGCTGAGTATATTGCTTTTACAGGCTCATTCTTAGACGTTTATTTATTAATTTTTTTGTATTTGTTCAATTGTAGCCTCAGCAGCACCGGGAACATTGGTGAGTATAGTGCCATTGACTTTTCTAGCTGCATGACTGAAATACATTTTTAGATTAGGAATGATACGAGGAGGCATAGATGCTTCCCTGAATAATGAATATTGCAATAATTAGCAAAATGATTCTTGCTGTATTTTGGTAAGTATTTTTTAAATATAACTTTTTAAATGTTATTGTTCCCCCTTACAATCCTGGGGGAAGTAGATGCATTAACACACATATTAATTTACATTCTCAAAAAGGTTATGCTGTTAGATAAAAAAAAATTACTAATTAAAATAATTGCCCTCATGTTCATAATACAGATAAGAATTGAGAAAGAGTGCAAAAAATTTTCTGTTATTTGGCATGTCCTTGGCTGGAAAAATGATTGTTTCAGGTCCAGGTGACACTGAGGCAGTTCTGTCTTAGACCTGAGTGGTAATCTGTTTCTCTGGGAATGGCCGTCCAATCAAATTCCACCATTTGTGTCACTTAGCTCAGCACTCCCTCTGGCAGCTCCCCTCAAGATGACCAGCCAAAAAAGGTGAATGCGCCATGATGGCAAATTAATATTTCATAAGCTTAAATAATGAAAATCAGGCCAAATGTATTGTACATGATTTTATTGTACTATTTAAGGCACACTTTAATTAATTTAAATAGATTTTAGTGTCAATGTTTGCAAATTTCAGACTTGTCTTAATCCAGCCATGTTTTCTTCAATGTATAAAGGCAAGAAAGTCAATTTCCCTTCTTCACTTTGGATTATTACTGCCCATCAATTTGTGTCTAGGTCTGTTTAAGACAGGTGGTAAGAAAATTGATAAGTTCTGGTTTCAATTGCAGAAGTCATTGTGGACAGAGCACAAGTCTTTGGAAGGGAAGACGTACTACTACAACACAGAAACCAAGCAGTCCACCTGGGAGAAGCCAGATGACCTTAAATCACCTGCAGAGGTTAGTGTTTGCAGGTCAAAATGAGTACGCTGCTGCCTAAGCTGAAATTGATGCAGAACATTTACTTTCCCCCCTTTTAACAACTTTAAAATGTTGTACATCTGGTGGTGTGAATCTCAGAAACCAATCCAATGTTACAACAGTGCTGGTACCCCAGTTCATTGTATGGGGTTAAAGACATGGGCAGGTATCCTCTGCACATGTATTTGAACCCAGCAATGGGATATTTGACCTATGGGATCCCAGTATGCAGGATAATATTGTAATCATGTCATTTTATACTGAAATTTGGCTACTAATGAGCAGACAAATAAATGAAAGAACTGGAATCTGCATTAAAGCAGTGACACTTCTGTATCGCTACTTTTGTGTAAGAAGTATTTTATGTTTCCTTTGTAGCAACTGTTGTCAAAATGTCCCTGGAAGGAATACAAATCGGACACAGGAAAGCCATACTACTACAACTCTCAAACCAAGGAGTCTCGCTGGACCAAGCCTAAAGAGTTGGAAGATCTAGAAGGTAATCCCAAGAACCCGTTATCCAAGATGAGCAAAAAAACAATATTTCAACTATTTCTATGGTTATAATGAATACAATTCTCCCTTATATGTGACCCAGCATGGGCTTACGATACATGTCTCGCACTCCACCATTTCACAGGAGAGGCTGGAAACGTTGCAAAATCGCTATCCAATCAAAATGGACTAATACCAGAATTGCATTCCTAAAGATCAAATCTTCCGCTCATCTAAATAAAAAAATTCTAATAATTGTGTAAATATGTGAAATTTTGTAAAATATTGGCCCTAGTTGGTCTTTCAGTTTTGAATGATCCACATGTTATTTTCTTAAGCATTATGGGCGTAAACGCCTTGAATCCACCAGCATTTGAAACGTATGTTAATGTGCCTGACGTCCAACTTGACAATCATGAGCAGAAAAACAAGCGTTATCTGCAGCTTGAAGATATACAGCAGGTCCATTAGTCCAAGATTCAGATGCAAATTAGTTTGGGGGCAGATGAGAGAGAGCACGCAGCCATTTTCCTCCAAGCATTCATATGCAAGGTATTGTGGGATAGCTACCGGCAAGTAGTATGTACCTATTGATGAGGGCTATCAAAATATAGGGGACTGCCTTGAAGTATTATTGTTATATTTCAACAGGGAGAGCAGTTCTCAATGTTTTGAAGTTGCATGATGGGGGAGTCGTGCTAAAATTATTATGGAAGTGGAAGAATGAAAAAGGATAAGGTTTTAGAGCTAAATCGGAGGTTTTAAATGGTGTACGCTCGAGGGTAATCAAACCTACTCAAAATCAAAGCACACACTGGGTTACTAAACAAATATAACTATTTCATAGTTCTTTGTTTGACGTTGTATTTTATTATGAGAAAGGACAGAATTCCCAACAAAATCTTTAAAGCCAGTTTTCAGCCATATCTCCAAAGATATTTACTCAATCTAATCAAATGATACCTCATTTTGTAGCTCTGATTCTGTACTGTAACATGGGATAAAAGTCCAGTTTTGAAACATGTATGCGAAGTATGTGTTTGGTTACATATAAGATATTGGGTCGACAGTGTACTGTGGTATGGGGGTTCCACCAATGTTTTATTATGTATGTATTTTCACATTATTTTATGGAACACTATGCATGTTTCCCAATTAGTTAACTTAGATATCTGGTTGAAAGGTCATATTAATATATTGTCGTGCTGTTACATGTGAACTTATTTTATATATTTGCTTCTTGCAGCTATGATAAAAGCTGAAGAGTCTGGGTAAGTTGGGTTTAATGCTTTTAAAGCTTTCTTCATCTATAAATCTGTGCTGTGTGCTAGGCTCTGGAAATAAATTGAAACCGTTGATTGGAAATTGAGTCGTTGAAAGTCATTCAATGCCAGAGTGTTCTGGAACTTTAAGCCTCAACAGTGCCTTGCAATATGGCTGCTGACATTCCAAATTTTTTGATTGATCCTGTCAATGTGCATACTTCTAATAAAACACATTATTTTACCTATTGAACACAATTTTGTAAATTACGATAGATGGCACTAGATGGCAAACCTGCTGATTCAGTTCACTATTAGAGCAACATTAAACAATGATGGTAATATAAATTATTTATTTTCAGTGCTTTTCAGCTTGGTTAAAAGGACTCTTACATTGGTGATGTGTTATAGTGAAAACAGTTTCCATAAAAATCCGCTTTTGCAAATAGATATGTAAAAATAAACAATAAACATAATCACTGGTAATTTGTATAGATATGAAAAATGAGCTGTCCGCATGAGTTACTTTCTATCAACGGTTTCAACAGAAGCTGTTCAATTAAACGGATATCCTGAGGCAAAAAGTAACGTGTCGCAGAAATGTGTTGGTAGCCTACAAATTGACCGTGAAGCATTATTCCATTATCCCAATTGTTACATTTTTTCAGACTCAAATGCGGAATTCTTTACCTGTATAGCGGTGTAAAGACGGCTGTGGTCGACGTTAATTGCCCTCTGCATTTTAGACCGTTCCTATTTTTGTCGACTTGTGTCGCCCACGGCACTGAATGAGTTGACATGATTTCATCCGTATTATTATTAGTCTTATTATTACAAGTTATATAAAATTATTCTGTTCTATTCAACTTTGCATGTGCGATCCAAGTGCCAATATATCACAGGCCAAGGCCTATCCTCAACAGGCCTTGAGCCAAAAAGCTAAAAGAGACTATGCAGCCGGAAGTTTTACTTTTCTATTTAATGAGGTGGTTGTCCTTGATACTGGCGCGCACACGCTTGCACAGTCCCTCTTAGTAGGTACAAAGGATCGCTGTAAATAATCTTTTTTAGTACGGTGTTGTCAGCAGGCGTACTCCTGCAGAAATAAAGACCATTTTAAGTGGATCAAGTGTGATGTGTTTTCCTGACTGGATTGTCTCGGTATTATAAGACATGGTGAATGTTTCCTGCTCAACCCAACAGAAATGACTGCAGGACACTTTCTGCTAGTTTTGGTAGTCGATGGGTTGAAATGTGAAATCTCCAAATATTTTCCAGGACACCTGATGCGGTTGCTGCCGCTGCTGCTGCTGCTGCCGCCGCCGCCGCCGCAGCCGCTGCTGTTGCTGCCGCTGCAGCCGCCATAGTCACCGCCCCACCCGCTGCGCAACCGGAGACCGCCGCCGCCACCATAACAACACCGGCCGAGATAGAGACGGTTGTCCCTGCTGTCCCCGAGGAGCAGCTGACCCAAGCGCCCATTCAGATGGCCGAGGTCACGGCAGACGTGCCCGTCAACTCCACCGAGGACACGCCCAGCATGGAGACCGCCGCCGGGTATCTAAGCCCCTCCTGCTGTCTCCTAAGCTGTCTTTCTTTCACGCGTACTGCACTGCACTTCGCTGCATTTTTAGGGCCTTTCACCTTTACTGGACAGCACAGTGTAGAGAGACGGGAAGAGTGGGAGCGAGAGAGGGGAGACGTGCGACAAATGTCACACGGCTGGATTCGACCGCAGCTCGCAACGAACGTGTGGACGGTGCACTTACGCCACTGAGACACCCGCCCTGTCCACTTTAAAGCTGGCTAACTTCTCCAGCAGGACCTGTGCATCTCCGTAGCACTCCCTGTTTGCACAGGATAATCTGTCCAGAATTAACCAATTATCCGTATCGTGTGTAGACAGACGTTCAGATGGAAACAGCAGCAAGGGGATCTCAGCATACAATGTTGCACTGGTGTCAATTTCCCGTTCCTTAACGTGACTGAGATATCTGTTTGAGTTTAGCGAGCCACAGGTCTGATGTCCTCATTCTTACCGTCTTCTCCACTGGCCTTCGCAGGGATGCCCCTAAGAAGGAGGAGAGGCCGGAGCTGGTGAAGAAAGTATACAAGTGGAACACAAAGGAGGAGGCCAAGCTGGCCTTCAAGGAGCTCCTGAAGGAGAAGGTATGAATTCGCCGTGTCGAGATTTCCGTCGGTTAATTTTCCGCAGGCTTGTGTTCCTGAGCCCTTGGAACTCATTCGTTTGTGGTGCAGTGTGTGAAAGCCTAGCGGTCAGATTAATTCAGAGTTCATTGCAGATACGGTTGTTGTGCTTACGTTCCTGTCTCTCGTATAATCGTTTTACACGATTATAATGATTTCAGAACCGGCAGTGGCTCGGTTTGGTTTTGCTCGTATCGAAAACACAAAATCGTTCAGAGTACAACGGGACCGGGGTTTGTTTTATCGGAAATGGCCTTTTTTAGTTCCTCTAAGGTCACTTATTGATCCCATTTTAGTTGCTTTAATTAGGCCCACAGGAGTTTATCCTGAGGTAGCGTGTTAATTTTCACTGAGAGCTTTCTTGTCACGTCTTTGTAATTTGCTTCATTGGACAAACGCTTGACCAGGAAGAAGGCAATTTGAGGGATATGCTGTAGTGAATGAGAATGACTTTGGAGAAGGTATATTAGCTCTGAGAGATTCCTTTCATACTGATTGAAGGGACAGGTTACTCCTGGAGATGAGCAGTGAAGGAACTTCTGAAAGCATTGTTGACTCTTCTTTATGATACGGGAGGTATTTTTTATTAAGATAATTAGCTGTAACCAAAGCAATTAGACTTCCCTTCAGCCCTCTCATACTAAACGTTCTGTGTCTGTGTGCTTTGTGAAAGATGCATACAGGTGTGGTTTTTGTACACTGATGGATCTTGGTTAATTCACAGGTTAATGATTCTGGAGCTGACCGTCTTTTGTTAATTTGATTTGTAGGGAGTATCATCCAATGCCTCGTGGGAGCAGGCCATGAAAATGATCATCAACGACCCACGCTACAGGTAGCCATCGGTCAGGACCCCGTCATTTTCTTGGGCTTTGCCAATGGCAACATAACCAACTGCTGCTGCTCTCTGCTGTCTCTCATTAAAGCGCACTACCTAAACTGAGTGAAAAGAAGCAGGCGTTCAACGCATACAAGGTCCACACAGAAAAAGAAGAGAAGGAGGAGGCCAGGATTAAATACAAGGAGTCTAAAGAGACCTATCAGCGCTTCCTGGAGAATCACGAGAAGATGACCTCCACTACCAGATACAAGTGCGTGTTTGTTCAGCATTGTGTGTTAGTGCTGGGAAGTTCGAACTCTCTCACTCATTCTTCTCTCTCTCTGTCTCTCACTCTCTCCCTCTGTCTCTCTCTCTCTCTCTCTTTCTCTCTCTCTCTCTCTCTCACACACACACACACACACACACAAAGTATGTCCAGCAGTGGTTATGTTCAGAGTTTGTGTTCAGGTGCCTTTAGAGAGAGAGGCTGTCGCTATGTGTTCTTCTCTTTATTCTGCTTCGTTGGCTGATTTCTGAGAGGAGTTTAACTGCTTCGGCTTTTCTAAATGTCTTATCGGAGTATTTAATGCATGTCTTATTAGTATTTAATGCATGTCTTAATTGAGTGATGCACTCAAAGATTCTGTTGTCAATGTAAGTGCATAGAGACATCGCTTCCGTTGTTTCATTTCAATTAGGCATATGCATTAATTTACCATGTTTTGGTAATTAATTAGTCCACATAATTTAAAGCTGCATAATTTACGAAGCAGACATGTATTGAACTAAATTGCACTGCAGGTATTCATCAATTTTCTGTAAATAGGTTTGCACAGACTATTCTCGGGAGGATATCTTAAGTAGGCAGTATAACAAATAGCATATCCTGCTTTCCTGTCAGTTCTCAAGTCTTGCTCAGTGGTCCACTCAGCTGGATAGGAATACCTGAAATACTTCCGTGGAAAATTAAGCATTCCTCGCCCTCATTGTACAATCAACGGTCTTCATCATTAAAATTCACCAGTGTTCCTGTTCATAATGTGGGGACATGTGGCTATACAAGGCACAATAAGAGAAAGTATGGTACCTATTCAGCGTAATTATCCTAGCGTGAAATAAACTCCGTGGCGGGTGTCAGCTCTCAGTAAAAACACTGCAGAACCCCCCCTGTGAATGAATGTGTCCTGCGGCGCAGGCTGGAAAAAGCGAAGTGAAGTCCATCCGTCGCCCTCTTCTAGTGGAACAGCCCACTCATTACATTACATTACATTCATTTAGCAGACGCTTTTATCCAAAGCGACGTACAGTAAGTGCGTACAGAGACATCATCAAGATCATTACAGAACAGACAAGGCAAAGCACATCCTTCGCATAATGTAGCAGCTATCCCTAGCAATGAACGTCGACTGTAGTTCACAGTAAGCTGTGGGCAAATCAGCAACACCACACTACCATTCCACACTACACACTACCACTCTCCCTCCTGCCCGTGGCATTAATAATGTACTAACGTAGCAGGCTCTCTCTGCAGGGCACTGTAAGGCGAGCGAACGCGCCATCATCAAACAGCAGATGTTGCGTTTTAAGGGACAACGTTTTAACGGCAGCAGTGTTGCACTGAGGTTTGGAAACGGGGAGCACGTAGCCGTTGAGTTGCGGGTTCAAATATCATGAGATGGTACTGTCGTCCCCATTTTGAATATACAGTATAGCGTTTCAACCAAAGGATGTCCGTTCCGTGCAGCAGCAACTCCTTTTTGTAGTTCAGTACAAATTGAAATCTAGACCCATTCGATTTACATTTTCCAGTTTCAATTCTGAGAAATGTCGAGAGTTTTTTGTGGAAGTTGAACCTGAAGACCATAAATACGTATGTAGATTTGTAAAATATCAAGGTTTTGGACACGTGGTCCAAGTTGTCCCAAAGCTGAACGTCAGCTGAGGTTCAAAGTCTTTCACTCTACGCTGCTGCCATCATGTGGAGGAACTCATCCCTGCACATATCACACCAGCTAGGAAGGCCTTCCAGCAGAAGAGCTTTTTTACTATAGAGCAGAAGCAATATTTTTTTTTTGTCTGGTACATGCAGCCGTAATATTGCTGTGTAACTAAATCTGCCAGTTTTTATGACACTGTGTTGTTCGTTCAGGAAAGCAGAGCAGATGTTTGCGGAGCTGGAGGTGTGGAGCATCGTTCCTGAACGGGATCGCCTGGAGATCTACGAGGACGTCTTATTTTACCTGGCCAAAAAGGAAAAGGTGAGAGCGGCCCCTTGTCTGTCTGTTTCACCATCTGTCTTCTTTCCTCGCCCATAACCCGTCCCGTCAAAGCTGCCTGCGGGGCTCTTAAATGTCCTTGAATGCTTTCAAGAGCCCTAGAATGTCCTGGAAGAGATGATTGTTAAATTGCTAACAAATTGGCCAGGTCATTGGCTTGTACAGCAAGCCCACCATCAAAAGTCATACAAATCTGTATGGTATTACTGGGTGTCTACGGTGAGAACTCTATTCAAGATGTTTAGAGATGGTCTAAAAGTATTTTCCCCTTAGAAATCTTCAAGCCCAGTTTTGGTGGGAATTCCACTTAAATGTATAAGTCTTTGTAAATTATACATTTGTTCCTTAAATATCACTGAGGGTGAATCGTAAGATAAAACATGATCTGAATGAGATTATACAGAGTCGTGGAAGAGTAGGGAAACGATTTGCTCATGCTGAATGGCTATCTGTGGTGACTCCATGCAGCTCGTATGTAATTGCACGTGTCGCTGAATGTGTGCTTGGCAGGAACAAGCCAAGCAGCTCAGGAAGAGGAACTGGGAAGCTCTGAAGAACATTCTGGACAACATGGCCAACGTGACGTATCGCACCACCTGGTCCGAGGCGCAGCAGTACCTGCTGGACAACCCCACCTTCGCCGAGGATGAGGAGCTGCAAAGTATGTGCACACGCGGTCTGATAATTCTCCATAAACATTAGGGCAGGGTGATATGCAGCACTGATAATTCTCCATAAACATTAGGGCTGGCTGATATACAGCACTGATAATTCTCCATAAACATTAGGGCTGGGCGCTATGCAGCACTGATAATTATCGAATGCGATAACAGCCGTCGCCACCTTATGGGGAATTGCATTTCTTTTAGTCTTTTTCTTTTAAGTATACCTGATATATGGCAGTAAACGTCCAAACATCAGAGGCCTTGTGAAATGCTTTGGGGAGAAAACGCGTCACCACTGATTTCTATTGGGTGTTGATAAGACAACCAATCAGCAGCAAAGGTGCAGCTTCCATGTGATCATGTGATGTGTTTTTGCCAATCATATAAAATCTGCAACGCCCTGCTGCCGATTGGCCATCTTATCAACACCTCTGGGACATACTTACATAATTCACCTTGTAATGTTGACACGGATACGTCATAAGTTTACGGCTTATATAACGTGGGTTTAGAGGGATATAAATAAAGCATGCGGCTGCGTTGCAGTTGGCTTTTTGACTTGGTAAGCAGTCTAACAGTTTGGTTATTTCCCGTGCACCTACAACTCAATAGATACGTGGTGACGTTTTTTCCCCGGAAGAATTTCCTGCAGTCTCAGAAGTTTAGATTACTACCAACCTCATCAGGTATAATTAAATAAATAAATTGATTAAAAGAAAAGCAATACCTGGTGATGGCCGTTATTGCATTTGATAATTATCTATATGATGCTGTATATCACTCAGCCCTACTAAACATTCGTTATTTTAATAACAAGCTTTTCACACTACCTGCTGTAGGGCTGTGGACTATATTTAAATACTTGCAGTCACTGAAATGGGGGTCAGTTGAGCATATGCTTTAAAAAACAAAAGTTATATATAATTATTATTTTTATTTTATTTTTTACATTGTTTTTGTGTGTGTTCCATGTGTCCCAATTTCTATTTTCACACTAAACAATATGAGAATGTATTGAGAAAGGAAAGATCATCACCCCTCCACGACACCCCTCCCTGATTAATAAAAAATAATTCCATTGCAGAAGGATCACATTCATATACGTACATGGTATTATTGCAGTGAGCCTTGGAACAGTCTTAGTTGTAGAACTCCATGCTGTCACAGTGCCTGCTCTGGCATCGTGGATTTGAATGTTGCTCCAGGTTTTGAGAGAAATGATTATTCACTAACTCCTCCTTCCAACTGAGGATGCACAGATCTGTGAATTACCCCAGTCCTCTCTGTGACTGCCAGTCTGTGGCTAACGCTCTCCCTTCCGGTTGCGAGTGCAGATATGGACAAGGAGGACGCGCTGATCTGTTTCGAGGAGCACATCCGCACCCTGGAGAAGGAGGAGGAGGACGAGAAGCAGAAGTCCCTCCTGAGAGAGAGACGCAGACATCGCAAGAACAGGGAGGCCTTCCAGGTGAGAAGAGCCAGTCACGTCTGCCTGCGCTTTCTAAAGCAGTGGTCCCCAACCCTGTTCCCAGAGACATACTGTCATCTCAACCCTAATTTGGCACACCTGATTCTACTAATTAGCAGCTCAACAAGATCTCTAGCTGTTGAATGAGGGCTGTGTGCTTTGATGGGGTTGGAGTGAAAACCTACAGGGCGGTAGATCTCCAGGAACAGGGTTGGGGACCACTGCTGTAAAGGATGCAGTGTGGAATTAGCCATTTTACATTCACAGAGAATTGGGACAGAGGTGAAGTCATCATATTTAAATGAGAGTTCTGCAGCTAGCCATTAACGCGTCCATTAAATTGGATGCAAGAGTTTTTGCTGAATTTAATTGCACTAGAAACCAACCAATTGGGTGCTGTGAAGGTGCTAAGCACTGCATTTTCCTAAAGGCATAATTAAAAAGCCATTAGCCTTTTCTGGGAATCATAGTAGATTAACAGTTGTGTTTTGCATATAGTGAGGCTTCTTATTTTTTAGCTAGTTTATGCTGTCTAATTTATCTGTGGAGATGTAGCTCTTGAGCAAGCTTGCTAAAATCAAGATAAGATAAATTGGTACCTTGTGAGCTTGGTTACTTTAGTCTTCTAATTGTATTGGAACTGCAAGCTGCGGTGGAATGAACTGTCTTTGGCTTAGAGCTGTCTGGTCTTGTTTTGTCGGTTGCCTTTTCAAACCTCTCCTTTAAATCTTCAAAATGAAACGAAACTTACAGCTCGAAAAAGGCAGTTGGTGGTGTTTGTATTGTTCAGTACAGTCCCCTGCATTTGGCCACACGCTACTGTGCTGTTACTTTTAGAATGGAGCAGATAATAAACTGCTCTCTAGCTACTCTGTCAGAACCCATACAGACAGTAGCTTGGTTCCTTTCCTTTTCAAAGTTAAGATTGATTCCACACTCGGTGTAACTGGTTGTTCGCTGCAGAAATTCCTGGACGAGCTTCACGACCACGGTCAGCTCCATTCCATGTCGGCCTGGATGGAGATGTACCCCACCATTAGCTCAGACATCCGCTTCGCCAACATGCTGGGCCAGGCCGGTAAGAACGGAATGCTTTTCACTGGGGCTTATTAAATGACGTACAGTCGGGGGAGTGGGGAAGACGTGTAGTTTTGGCGAGGCCGCACACTGAATAACATGTGCATGTTAGTTTATGGTGTGTCTTCTGTAGGCTCCACCCCCCTCGACCTGTTTAAGTTCTACGTGGAGGACCTGAAGGCCCGCTACCACGACGAGAAGAGAATCATCAAGGATATCCTGAAGGTGAAGCCTAAGTCAATCCAGTTCCCTTTTACGGCTGACATTCCGCACTTTGTGTGACCTGTACGCGTGGCAGAGTCTATAACGGAGGAGGCGTCGCCTGAAGTGATTAATATGAGTGATTGATTGAGAAAGAGACCAAATGCCTCATTTCCAAGGCCTGAATTGGCTGCAGATTGAAGCCACAAAAGCCTGTAGACCCTTGGTCTATAAATGTGTATCAAATCCAGTTAAGTCAGAGGTGGAACCCTAGATTTGACCTGAAACACTGAACTCCCGAGTCCACAGGCCTGGTCACACTACTCTGTTTATTGCTATAACGCATGTATTGCTTACAGGATAAAGGACTGTATTGCTATAGCGCATGTATTGCTTGCAGGATATAGGATTGTATTGCTATAACGCATGTATTGCTTACAAGATAAAGGACTGTATTGCTATAACGCATGTATTGCTTACAGGATAAAGGACTGTATTGCTATAACGCATGTATTGCTTACAGGATAAAGGACTGTATTGCTATAACGCATGTATTGCTTACAGGATAAAGGACTGTATTGCTATAGCGCATGTATTGCTTGCAGGATATAGGACTGTATTGCTATAACGCATGTATTGCTTACAGGATAAAGGACTGTATTGCTATAACGCATGTATTGCTTACTGGATATAGGACTGTATTGCTATAACGCATGTATTGCTTACAGGATAAAGGACTGTATTGCTATAGCGCATGTATTGCTTAGAGGATATAGGACTGTATTGCTATAACGCATGTATTGCTTACAGGATAAAGGACTGTATTGCTATAACGCATGTATTGCTTACAGGATATAGGACTGTATTGCTATAACGCATGTATTGCTTACTGGATATAGGACTGTATTGCTATAACGCATGTATTGCTTACAGGATAAAGGACTTACTGTGGAGGTGAACACAGCCTTTGAGGAGTTTGGCACAGCGATCAGCTCGGATAAAAGAGCCACGACACTGGACGCAGGCAACATCAAGCTGGCGTTTAACAGCGTGAGTCTCAGTCCTTTCACTTTAAAACATGGTGACCGATATCACCATTCTATAAAAGCAGGTATACAACTTAGTTTACATGTATCTTTACATCAAGGCTTATAATTAGTAGTAGCAAATGTATTAGTTTAGCAGATAACTTTGTTCAGGATTATGTTACTACTCGCCATATACGCCCGGATGTTTACTGATTCAATTCAGGTTATATCCCTTACTCAGAACTATGATATCTGTGCTCTACCCGGATATTTAACCTTCCGTATGATCATTTTGAACCCACAAATATTGAATAGTAACATGATTACAAGTATTACAAATGTATGTTTGTATTTGTGGAAGGTAATGTAATAAATGGATGAGGCCTGTGTAAATGGTGCCGCAGCATGGTGCTCATCGCTAAATCACCCGTGTGTCCCCACATGCCCCTGCACCGTGCAGCTACTGGAGAAAGCGGAGGCTCGTGAAAGAGAGCGAGAAAAGGAGGAGGCCAGGAAGATGAAGAGAAAAGAGGCGGCTTTCAAGAGCATGCTGAAGCAGGCCACCCCGCCGCTGGAACCCGAGACCACCTGGGAGAGCGTACGTGTCCGCCTCGATTTCTCACGCCCCGGAGCGCGCGTGTTCTGCACCAAGCCGTTATTTCAGCGCGGCCCCGACACGGACGTTAATGTTTCCAGTAGACTGGAGACCGTGTCTAGCCACATGCGTACGTGTGTGTGCCACAATGAATTGGGGAAGCATGTTTCTGCTGTTCCTCTGTGCACCCTTCAGTCCCCCTGTATTCCAGTGGACTCTCCTGCAGTTTTCAGACAATAACCGGGGCTTCATTCTCAGGTGCGGGAGAGATTCCTGAAGGAATCGGCCTTTGAGGACGTCACTCTGGAGTCCGAACGGAAGAGAATCTTCAAGGATTTCATTCATGTTTTGGAGGTGATTCGATATCTGCGCTACTCTTAAAAGATGTGTGTTTGTGTGTGGAGACTGAAGGTACGGTAGCCCTGCGTATTGCATGCTAGACGTATTTGCGATCGTCGCCCTGGAACATGTAGCTCGATCAGACTCGCAACGTCTCCTTTCTCAACAGCACGAGTGTCAACATCATCATTCTAAGAACAAGAAGCATTCAAAGAAATCCAAGAAACATCACAGGAAGAGATCCCGTTCTCGTTCGGTGAGTTTGACCGATTGTAGCATAGTTGACTACTTCAGCCATTCCTTGTATTCTAAATTCTGGTAGTCAGGGTGGAAATTAACACCAGCCACCAGCCAAATACTGGTAAAATTTAGATTCTGGCTGGTAAGATTTGCTACTCTAGCAGCCACTTGGGCAGGTAACCAAGCCGGTTGTGTTGTATTTTAAAAGTTAATGTGGCTGGTAAAATGGTGAAAATGGTTGGTGAATTTTTGAATCCACTCTAGCCAGTGGGTGAAAAAGTTAATTTCATACCCTGCTGGTGGTTAAATCACTCCTTTCTCTGCAGGGCTCGGAGTCTGAAGACGATGACTACCACTCAAAGAAGAAGAAGCGGTCACAGTCCAAGTCCCCTTCAGAGCACTCCTCCAGTGGTGAATCTGGTCAGTGCAGCACTTTTTTTCTACATAGAAAGTTTCATGTAAAATGAGCAGCGATTGAAAGCTTTCAGTGGTATTTGAGTTTGATTAGTCATTTTTCTGACTGGATCCTTGGTACATATGAGCCTGGTCTGAAATGAAACCAGTAACAGTGTGTTGCAATATTGTAAGTTGTTGAAATTGGATAAGTGACAAATTCAGTCTTTTTCTCACGACCATTCTTTGAATTTGATCGTCAGAGCGAAGTTACAAAAAGTCGAAGAAGCACAAGAAGAAGACGAAGAAAAGGCGACACAAGTCTGTACGTTCTACACCAGCCGGTCTACACCAGTCATTTAATTTCACTGTGAATAGTTACAGGGGAAACGGGGTGGCGGTTTAGAGCCGTATAAGTCTGCCATGGTCACAAGCGTTTCTCTCCCGTCCTCTAGGCCTCCCCTGAATCCGACGGTGAGAGGGACAAGAAAGGAAGGGATCGCGACAGGGAGCGGGAGCGGGAGAAAGAGAAGGAACGGGAGAAGGAGAAGGAGAACGACAGGTCCAGAGGAAAACCTCGCGCAGAGTCCAAGCAGAAGTCTCCTAAAAGAAAGTCCGGGAAGGAGGAGGTAACGACTGGCTTCTGAAGGCCCTTTTCCACCGGGAACGACCGGCATAACGATGACTCTTAAAATTCCAAAATAATTTCCGTTCTAATGAAAGCGTCTGTACTGCAACGGTAGCAATAAACGGCGATTGTTAGAGCGCATCTCCAATGATAACGCATCTAACCAGACACTGCTGCGCACTGACTATCCACAGGGTGCGCGCATGCTTGAGCGATGATTGAAAGTGTGTACAATGATTGTGTTCAATGGTGTGCATGCCATCAAATGATTCCAAGTTAAGTAAGATACTTACTTATCTTTCCCAGTGGAAACGGGGCCTTTAGTTTTTCTGGTCACTGAACCTGTGCCGTTGTACTCACCCTAGCCTGAATACAGTGACTCCCTTCTGTTTAACAGCCCAATGAAACAAATGTAGATGCACAGAGTCAGACACACTACGTGATTCTGAATGCAAATCAAATTTCCATTTCAAACGGCGAGATGCGGTAATTCATCCAAATAGTGTTATCTCCTTTTGCACACGAGATGGTCCCTGTGGAAAACATCTATACCCAGGAAATGAAGGAAAGGCTGCTCCTTATATTATCTAATAAAGTATGACAGCATTAAATATGTCAGTATGTCATTTTCACAGTCAAAGCCTGGGAATAATATCACCATTTGCACAGCCGAGCCCCTCCTCTTACTTACATCTCTCTCACATTTCATGTCTTGGGTGTAATACACCTGGATATTTAATCACTGCAGCAAAGCTCCTTGCTCAGGGGACCACAGCAGTGCCCCATCAAAGATTCAAACCTGCAGTCGTCTGGTCTAATTCCAGCTTCCCAACTGGAATGAGACAGGCTGTGTCCGAATCAATGCCCTTCTATACTATCGAGTGTGCTAGTTGAGTACACTGGATGAGAAAGTTAACTAGGCAAAATGTTCTCTAATGTAGTGCATTTAAAATCCCAGAATGATACTTATTTCTGGGTTTTCGCTGATAATAGTATTGAGAATATTTTTTCACATACTGCATATCCCTAAACGGAATGCAGTAAGCAGTACACAGTATGTTAATACACATGACGCAGTAGATGGGGCTCTGATTCGGACGCAGCCACAGTCACAGTTTTAAGGTGACCCGTCGACGCGTAGCGTGTTTTCAGCTCACTTCCTCCCCCCCCCCCTCGCTCTCCTCCCAGGACGGCTGGGACACCTCGGGCAGCGAGCTGAGCGAGGGAGAGCTGGAGAAGAGGAGGAGGACTCTTCTGGAGCAGCTGGACGCGCCCTGAGGCTCCGCCCACCGTTTCCAGACATCCCGCCGACGACACACTCACACATTCTGCATTCCCTCAATTTAACACCGCACCCCTTCGAAGCGAGCTACGCGGAGCGCGCCAGCTGCCCCAACCCCCACCCCCCCCCTGCGAAGCGCTCACTCCTCGTGCAGACGCCGTCCTCGAAAAAGGAACACGGATAAAAAGTAGTTTCCTGCACCCGTAGAACACGGGAAGCGCCCGCATGCTTAGTCGTGGCTGCTTTTAACGTCACAGATGAGTTCAGATGAACGTTATTTTTGTTATTCCCTTTTTGTATTAAAAAAAAGAAGAATAAACTTCCCCGTGACAGATTTTTACGTAGTACGCATTTGTTTCGACCGGATGTGCATGTGCACAGGGAGCGCCGGCCGGCTCTGTCAAAGCTGCAGTGCGTCCCCGACGTTTTCATAAACCCATGTCTGTCTGAGCCACACCGGGACACTCTGCTCCTTCACATTGCTTGGGCCAGTGGTCTGATCTTTGGCTCAGAAAAAGAACAGCTGGTTTATTTTTTTTTTCCCCCCTCCCAATTGCAAGTGAATAGCCTTAGTTGCATTGATGGCCTTTACTCATTGTAACACGTTTGAACTCAAATCAGTCCAGACAACCAATAGAATTCAGTTCAGATGGAACGGCACTAAAGTCCACGCTTATTGATTTCAATGATCTAACAAGGAGGGTCGCGTGATTTATGATTGCTTTTTAAAAAGTGCTATCCTTTGGACATGATTCCAACATAATTAAAATATGAGAATGCATATGGATATTTCTATTTTGTAGATTCCCTTTGGGGAACTTGTGCATGTTAATGTACAATCTTGTAGCTGCAGTCTGTCCGAAATAAAGAATTCTGACTTCCTGTCACACATTGGGAAAAAAAACACCTATGTTCAGGGTGGATGTTTCTTGATGTAAATTTAAAAGCAGCATTGTGGATAATAAACTGTATACCCCTCTCCATCCCGCTTGTGTCTGTAATGGTGTTGCCTGTCTTGCCTGGGACTAATTGACTTTAATGAAGTACACACGATACAGGCAGTTCTCAGGATGGAGAGGTTATGTGGAGGTGAACAGTACACTAGTATCTCTTCCCTTGTGCTGATGTGGACATGTTACACTCGAGGACGGGTTGCTTCACCAGAAGGGAAGGATGTTCATTGCACATTCCATAACCTTTCAGGGCCGATGTATTTTTGTCTTCTTGATGACTCTTTGGGCTGTACAAATCCAGGTGCCCGTTTGCATCCAGCAACGGTTGTAAAAAGGCAGAGTAGTACTGCATACCCACTGTAGAGACGGTGGCATGTAAGGGACTGATGCTAGATCAGTGGGAATCTAAGTTTAGCTCTGAGTGCAACAGACTCACAATTTTAAAGTTAATATTTTTGTTACAACCATCTGAACTAATATTACTATGAGAGTGAATTTGTCTCATAGATTTCATCAGATTCCAAGTGACCTGATTACTTGAGATCATTAATTGAATCTTGAACTGCTTCCTAAAGTTACTACCCCTTGAGGGTTCAAGCTCTGGGATTTGAAGTTGGCAAGTATGCCCCGAGGGCTAAGGGCCATTCAAGAATTTGTCAAAGTTGCTCAGACCACCACTAAAGAGGAAGTGATGTTGACTTTGAGTAAAGGGGATATTTCAGGTACCCCACGTTCCACAAACTGGCAGCCTTTCAGACAGTCAGCAGTGATATAGCCTAGTGGGCCATACTGGTCTGTGGACTTCTACATAGAAATCCCCATTTTCCCACAAGGACTGAGGAATACATAATTGTGTTAAAAATTGGGAAGCTAGGTTACCATATAGCGTATTTGATTCATACTTTAGCTACAATGAACTATTTGTGCAATTACATACTAATTATCTAAAGCCGATGGCTTGAACTTGAACCTTCTGCGCCACGTGATAAGCAATGGTTTTAACAAGTTTGTTGTTTAAGAGACAATTATTGATTAGAATGCATGTTAGTAATGTAATTTTAAATGTATGCTTGATTTAAATTCAGTGTTTTGTTGTATTGAGAAACGTGAGCACAGGATAAAAAAATGCAGGATTTACTCATTTTAATGCATTTTCTAGTGCAGTGTTGATACTTATGCCTTGTATATTGGGCTACATAATCATTATAGTAGCCAGTGGAAGCGGCGCATGTAAATTCACTCGTGTCTAGATTACCATCTCCAGAAATGGCCATTTGCAGAGGTTTGATGCGTGAGACGCATGTTGTAGGCATAGTTCCCTGATACATGCGTGGGTAGCGATACCAAGTTAGTGATACATGTTTAAGATGCATTCAGAAGTATCACTTTTTACTACCCCTCAGCCCTTCAAACCTTTGGGTCCTGGAACGATTGCTTGGTGACATCATGGCATATGATCAAAAGAAGAACCCTCACCAGTCCTTAATCGGTAACATCGGAATGCAGCTTAGATAAGCTTAGTGTGCCAATCCTTGTCGCCCAAAACTTGCTTCTAAATCCTTGCACGGCTTACGGTGCGCTAAACTGCATTGGTAATTACATGCACGTTATTGTCTCTACCTTCGCTAAGCCGTTTTGTCTTTGCCAGTGTACGTTTCTCCTCCCTGGCACTCTTGAGCTCATGAAGTGTGCTGCTCAATCCTCCTGTAGGTGTTTGTACTTGGAACTCCAGGCTTTGCGACTTAGTGTTTACATTTTTCAGAAATGGCTTCTCTAGCCACTCTACCGAAGAGGCCAAAGCTTTGCTGAAGAGATTTTTGATCTCCCGTTCCAGCTGAGGAGCTCTGCTGTGGCCCGTTGGTCACTTCTCTGATAATTGTCCTTGACATTCGGTCACTCGGTTTGGTAGGACAGCCTGATCTTGTTAAGTGTCTAGATTGTTCCATATTTTTTCCATTTTGTTACAATGGTGCTCTAAGGAAGGCCCAAAGCTTTGCCAATCTTTTTCTAACCTTTTCCCTCCAAATGTCCACAGGCAGCTCCTTGGTCAGTGTGACTGATCTGATTCAGTTGTGAGACTTCACAAAGCCAGTGATAATTATTCTGCAATCATGCAATTGAACACAATTGAATTGTTAACACCTCATTCACAATTAACACATTTAGTGCAACCTCCCAAAATGGAATGCACCTGGCCCAATTTAGGTAGTTAACACAAAGTGGGTGAATTCTTATCAATTAAGTAATTTTCAGGTTTTTTATTTTAATATGATTATGAAGGCATTTTAATACTTTATTTGACATGGTTACTTATATAGGAGTAAACAAATCCCATTTAAATGCATTGGGGGGGGGGGGGGGGGGGGGGGGGTTCTGAAGGCACTGCATTCCAGTATTTTATGACATGCAAGTTAAACTGAGAAGCCACAGTACCCCTTCTTGTATAGTGATATTGTACTAAAGTGGACGGCCTACTTCATCAGACATGGTAGACAAGATGTTTAGACAAAAGACGTCTACAGACACCTCGAACGATTTACTTGAAAAGACCGGTTAGAACTGATATTCAGACCAATTGCAGATGGGTCAATGAACAATGAACTTCGCCTGAGAAAGTTTGCCTCGGTAGCCTGTGCAGATGACGTCGTACATAGGCGGAAAAAAAGTCTTTGTTCTATTCTATGTCTGTAGACGTCTAAATGAGTGTCTGATGAAGTACGCCGTCTGCTTAACTTGCTTCATCTGATAGGCTTTACTGCCACTCAATTTGAACAGAACAAAGAAAGGTTTCCAGAGAATACAGCCCAGGATATAAATGTGTAAATAGTTTATTTGATCATAACCATTGAAATCAGGTCTAACTGAGTTGTGTTATTAAAAAGTACATTGCAAATAAGCATTTATTACCTATAATACATTGCGGGGGAAACAAAAAAAAAAAACAAAAAAAATAAAACATGCCCATTATTATCCTGTCTAAAAGGATGAAGTTCACATATGTAACGTGTAGATTTGTTAAAGAAAATACAGTGGGTGCACATGCTATGAAGTGGGTATTTTAGGGTCAACAGACCGGTAAAAGCTTCACTGAAAAGGTCAATGGTCGAAAGCCTCTTTATCGCCAGGCAGGCATGACATGGGGCATTCTGCTCAGCGCTGGAGATCGTTCCACTAAATGCTTGCTCTCAACGCTGAGACTGACTCTCCTTCACTGCTTCATTAAATATACAAAACAGAACACAAAAAAACTATAAGTTAAAATAACATTCAAACCGTATAGCACAGTGTGTGGCAAACTTTTGTTTAAACAATATGTACAATGTTGACCTTAAGCTACTGGAAGGACTAAGTATATAAAAAAAAAAAAAAAGAAAGGTATTTTTGTAGCAAAATATCTGTACATTTAGAAAAGTCTGAATGCTTGTTCGGTTGCGTTTTAATATAACTACACGTTATCAAAAAAACAACAAACTCCCGTCAAAAGGGTCACGTGAGCAAAAACTGAATGGAAACCGTTTCAGTGGTTAAATACTATACATCAAACTTACAAAGACGGTGAGTAGACACAAATGCCTAGATTCGTTAGCCAAAAGCTGTTTTTTCCAGAAAGTACAAAAATGAGAATCCAGTTCGTTCCATGAAAAAAAATCATGACAATTCGCGACAATCTACTCAAGTAGCCCTCTGCACCCTGTCTGCTATCCCTAAACTTTGGTGAAAAGCGCCTCTAAACCTGTCAACACATCTTCCATGTGGCTTGTGGTTTATCCCCCCCCTACCCCACCCCTACCCCACCCCAGTGATTTTCCCCTCTGTTGGCACAATCGACAAACGCAGTTGCATTACAACTGAATGACGCTCTAGCTCTACTTCAATAGATGATCTCGCACTGTGCAGGTGGTTGTCTTTACGGCTTGGTCCACTAACCATAACACTGATGAATGAAATATTAATACCTTAGTATGGGGGCCTATATACAATTCACATTAGCTTTGTCTTGTCTTTAGAGCATCGCCTTGCCCTGTTAATTCCGCCCATTTCTCTATGCCTGTAGTTTCCTTGCTTTGAAACCTTCACGAATAACTGCGGTTCGAAACCAATCGGCTTTTTCTTATGTACTTGCAGAGGGTATATTTTGTTTCTTTCTAGCTGGTCCACGCTAAACTGGACACCTTTTCTTTTTTTTAAAAACCATTAGCTATCGAGTAAAAAAGATAAAAGCTGATGTTTCTTTAAAAAGTGCAGCTAAAGAGCGTTATAAATTCCAAGGCTAAAGGCAGTAGCACCGGAATGTATTAAGATACTAAGGAACTTCATAGTAAGCAACTGTAGTGGAATTACCTTCAACAGAACAGCTCCGTAACAACATTCCTTACATTCTACACTTTCCAAGGAAAGACGTTAGGGTCATTCCTTACAGACGTTTGTGTCCAGTATTATAAATTGAGGGAAAGCAAAAAAAATAATAATTAAAAAAGTAGCTTGGGAAACAATTACAGCCAGGCCGGGTCATATTGCTTGAAGTAATCGTCCGAATTTCATTTAGGCACTTAGCTTGTCCAAGGTTTCCAAAAATCTTACGTTTCATATACCCTCCCCCGCCCGTTCCCCGTCCTTCCAGAACGATCCTTCATAGCGAAAGCTCACAGTCTTTATCAGCGGGAGCGTGACGCCCCCCCCCCCCCCCCCCCCGTCACGTACGCGTGTTCTTCATCACATGGCCACTTCTGCACCGTTCACCGGCCGCAGGTTCTGATCATCAAAGCGCTTCCTCACACTCCTCCTCACCGCATCAGCTCGCCTGTAAGGCTGATTTCGGAGATCTGCAGGGGGGGGGGGGGGGGAGAGGGAAGCTGTCAGTCACCCATGTCAAAAGCCTTCCACGAGCCCAGGGGCTGGTTATGTTGGCAGCCAATCAGGCAAAGCAGCTTGAGTTAGACAGAAACACATCAAATCCGTCCTCTGGGATGAAGAAAAAAAACTAATTTTTACTTTTTTTTTAAAAATTGTTTTTTTTTACAATTGTGATTCTCTCACTGTCTGGAGGACCCGTGTCATGGATGATTATTGACCTTATTTCCAATTCGCCTCTTGAGAAATAGGGTTTGCCAGGTTTAAAGGGCTTTAAACCATATTGGTAAGCATCTCCCATACACTACATTACAAGCATACCCAAACTCTGTATAACTCAAGTTCATCAATAAATATTTGAATGCCATGTAGCTAGAGAGAATTTGAGGTGAGGGACAGAAAAACATCAGAGACGACAGGCAAGGCATTGTGGGCAGGGTTGGCGCTCAGTACAGCACAGCACAGCACAGAGGATGGAGGTAATATATAAAAAGAGGTTCTTGCCAGGTTTGGGTCACATCCATCAGCACAGGGGTGCTATTGGAGGAATTCCTTACCCTCGAGTGGACATTGGGAAATTTAGTAATATTATTCTTCTTTAGGGCTGGATGAAAAGAAGACAAAATGGAGGTTAAATAAAAGAGGTGTGGCAGAGTCACACCAGAGTGTTCACACTGGCCTTGCTGCTGGTTAGCTATGGAAGCGAAGCGGCCGTGTATTAGGGCGGGGCAGGCATTAGGAGGGGCGGAGCCGACGGCTTTTTGCCGCCGCTGCCGGCCCAAGGGGAGCAAACGAAAAGCGTTTCTATGACGACAAACCCAGGCTGCTTTGTAGAATGACTCTCAGCGTGAAAAACAAAGCCAAAACAAAATCTTTGCATGAATAGTAATTCGCTATTGAATAAAAAGAAATGCGTGTCATGACAAACCTTATCTTTATACAAACCATGAACATTAAATCAAATATATATATTTTTTTTTTTAAAAGCATGCGTTCAGCCAGATATATGTCCCTCATGCTTAGAGAAACAACCCGAGTTCCCACACGGTACAAAAATAAGATTGCAAATGTTAACATTATGCTTTGATTTTAGCAGCGCAATTAAAAGTCATATATCTGGCTGCTTATTAGAGATGCATATGACAAGGAAAACGTGAGACGTAAAACAATAACTGACAGTGGGAAATGCTTCATGCAAGGGATTATGGGATGGCACCCTGTGATGCGATGGAACACAGCGTGTCATGTGACATGAGTACAAACACCAGCCCCCTGCCCCACCAGCTTGGTCCAAGCATGCAGTACAGGGCAGAGCAGCTGGAAGGAGCCAGCATCATGCAAGACCCCAGACAGCACTTGTTATTATTCATTATGAACACTCAATTCTCAATGACAGATGGACACACAAGCAATTTATAATGCCACAACTTAGAGAGCCATTTAAAAATGTGTTAAATCCTGTGCTAAACTATGCACAAACTACATAGGAATACACATTAGATAAGGAAATGCTCCTATGACTAACACAGCATCCCACTGCTAAAATAAATAATAAATGTGTGATGGTAGCATTAATAACAATGCTAATCGTGATATACAGTAACATCCAATGCAAGTCTAATAAAATTTAAATCTAAACTACAAACCCCAATACCAAAAAAAGTTGGGACGGTATGACATCTTGACATCTTACTTTCAGGTACTCTTACAAGCGATACTATAACCTCTCTGCATTTGAATGGATCTCTATGGGAATTGGAGGGTGGGACTAGATTAAGCTGTAAATTACACAGGAATAGTATGGAACCCATGGTTGGCTAAATGGCTGTAAGTCATTAAGGATCTGTGGTATCAAACAAGCCTCAAACCATGAATCTGCTGCCAGATATGCAGTAGATATGGATGGATGAATTGAAGGGTTGTTTCTCTTTACTTATTTTTTCCATAGAATTCAATAGGAAAATGAGTCAGGAGAAACAACCCTTTAATGGCCGCTCAACCGTTTGGTAGAGCACGTTTTGAGTCTTGATATCTTGTTGAAAAATATGTTGGACTTAACTCCACCTGATTGAGCCATCTCTATCGGTGTATGTGGTAGAGATGGCTCAATCAGGTGGAGTTAAGTCCAACATATTTTTAAACAAGATATAAAGACACAAAAGAGTGTTCCACCAAACGGTTGAGCGGCCATTAAAGGGTTAAAGTGACCCATCCATATCTACTGCATATCTGGCAGCAGAGTGATGGTTTGAGGCTCGTTTGATACCGCAGACCCTTGATGACTTACAGCCATTTAGCCAACCATAGGTTCCATACTATTCCTGTGTAATTTACAGCTTAATCTAGTCCCACTCCCCAATTCCCATAGAGATCCATTCAAATGGAGAGAGGTTATAGTATCGCTTGTAAGAGTACCTGAAAGTAAGATGTCAAGAGTCTTTTGAAATCCTTTAATACCCAGTCATCATAGCATCACCTGCTTACCTGTGGAATGTTCCAAACAGGTTTTATTTTTTTTGCCCGTCACAACTTTTTTGGAACATGTTGCAGGCATCAAATTCGGAATTAGCGTATATTTACAAAAATCAATAATGTTGAGGTAAAATATTGAATATATTTTCTACATATTTTTTACATATATATATTTTTTACATATTTAATTGAAAACAGTACAAAGAGAATTTACAAATCACTGCTTTCTGCTTTTATGTGCATTTTACATACCGTCCCAACTTTTTTTTGGTATTCGGGTTTGTATAATCTAATTTTGAGGGGGGAGGAGTATTAGGTGCGCTACTGTTGTTCCAACACAAGAGGGTGGTTAAACCACAGTGCACAAAATCTGTGGGGAAAATGCTTTGGGTGTGCTACTCCTGACTGAACACCAGAGGGCCCTTGTACTGCATACTATAACATGCAAATCAAGGGGAAGAATGAAACACTGACATAATGTGTTTTAACAATAAATCTACGTGGTGTGTGGAATATTTTTAAAGATGTCTCTGTGACATTATGGTTTGCTCTGGTTTGTATCGTGCAGTGTCACACGAACGGATGATTGACACGTGGCGCAGACCATGCAAGAGAAGAGGGGCCAGCGCTCCCTCAGATGGGCCCTCCTCATGCTGTGAGGGGGAGGAGGGGACACGTGCGTGCACACAACACCCCACGGGACACAACACACACACGCACGCACATGCACAAAGAAAAATGTCCATACGCGCATGTACACACACACACACACACACACACACACACACACACACACACACACACACACACACACACACACACACACACACACACACACACACACACACACACACACACACACACACACACACACACACACACACACACACACACACACACACACACAGTTGTCATATCCAGGTGAGGCCGGTGCAGACACAACTGATGGAGAGTGAAGGAGAAGATGCATAAAGAGAGCGTTGTACTGAAACCTTTCTGAGAGAGAGTATAGTTTAGTAATGGATCTCTTCAGTGTGAGTATGCTCGCAGAAGAACCGAGAGCCCCGTTTGGCCGTTCGGGCTGTAAACGGCACAGTCTTCAGAACTGTATTGGAACAATACAAGCCAGACAAGACAGACATGGTAAGGAGCAAAGCCACGCATCTACAGAACTGCAGCATGTTAGCACACCCTAAAGAAACTGGACTCTGAGAAGCTGAGCAGGATTAAAACAGTCTACTGGTTAAATGGATGACTGGGCCACCAGGCTTCTGAACACAATCTATCCCATTGTATTGAACAATAAGAGATTGCACAATATTTACTGGTCATTCTGTTGGCTTTCTCAGGCCAAGAGAGATATTGTTCAGGATTCTATACATGGTCACACAGCTATTGTAATGTTTGGTTAGTCTACCAAACACAAAATTAGTATAGGGGTTAGGGGGTTTCTTTTACAGTATTTAATAGTGGCAAGAACAATATCTTCTCTGAACATTTTTCTGACATTCTATTAAACATGCAGATAATATTTTCACATGGCAAAGATAAACACATGCTCTCTGACTGACCGTAATTCTGCCTCATCAAAAGCCTGGCCCTTCTACAACTTACATTACATCAAAACAAGCAAATTAAACATAATGCACACACATTTCAGCTTGGCCACAGCACAATTAGGTTAGGCACTGACGCATGTATTACTTGGAACGTTAATGTATAACGAAGGCTTTTAATCACCAAGTTAAAGCACCAAGACAAATATTGTTAGTTGTCTAGGAGTCGATGTTAACGGTTCAGTGCGAACGACATAGCGTAACGCTGGACGAAGCAGGCGGCTCCCTGAGTGCGTTTCTATATTCAGGGCACATTAGCCGCTAGCTGGAGTGCGGTCTGAGCACACAGCTGGTTGGAGGAGGTGTACGGTGTGTGCGTGTGCGTGTGCGTGTGCGTGTGTGTGTGTGTGTGTGTGTGTGTGTGTGTGTGTGTGTGAATAATTCAGGCGTCGCTGGGAGGCACGGGCTGGCACGGCTCCTCTTTACCCGTGATGATGTCCTCGATGGCACCATCCTTGCCCTCGTAGACGTGGCGGCTGTCTTTCACCTGCTTCTTCCTCAGCTCGGTGATCAGTTCCTGCTGCTGCCGCTTATTCTTGTGGGACGGAGACTGGAGAGGGCGATCACACACAGCACACACACACACACACACACACACACACACACACACACACACACACACACACACACACACACACACACACACACACACACACACACACACACACACACACACACACACACACACACACACACACACACACACACACACGCACGCAGTGCTGTCAGATACCATCTCAAATTCATCGACGCCGCTACCTGACATCTACAGTAAGGCGTCGACGACTGATCTCCCATCTAAAGCGCCGTCACACTGCGGTCTCATATCCACAGTGCTTTTAGACACCATCTCACACGCACGGCGTTAAGACATTACGCTTTGACTGCCGTGCTACGAAAACAAATATCGCCTTTAAAAATATGAGAACACATCAAACCGGCTGAATTGCTGTAACCCAGTGAAAGCTGACTCTGTTGAAGCCGTGATGGATTTCATCACGTTGCGGCGTCTCTTCATTCAGATGAAACCCAACGCGTTCGCTGGCCTACCTTCTGGTCCTGCTGGTCCATCATGGCCTCCTGTTCCAGAAGCTTCTCCATTAGCATCTGCTCCTGCCTCTTCCTGTGCTCGTTGTCCTCCTCCGCTTGCTGGAGGAAAGACGGTGAGAGGATTCAGACCGCGGTCGCGGTGACCCCAAAGGACCGACTACAGATACTCCAGCGACGCTACGCCGTTTCCACAGCTTAGTTGTTTATTTTAAGATTTGTATGGGAAGCGGGGTTTTTTCGGAAGGTCCGATTTCCCCTCTCCGCCCCCCTTGAGGGTTACGTAACGGGATTATCTGCCTCTTACCCTGTAGGCCTTCACAAAGCGCACAAACACAGGAAAGAAGACAGAAGGAGGCGTCGTTTTGGCATTCTCTCCGTAGAATTTCACCACGTCATCAAAAGCATCCTTTCAGAGAAAAAGGGAGAAAAAGATTAATGTACGCATAATTCTACGAGACAAAAATTCACGCATTTTAAATTCACGTAAACAAAGGATCTAACACTTATTTGCCAGTGTCCTGTGTGCAAATAGATGACTCCAAGGTCTACGATAAAGATCTGTGGCATTACGGCCCGATGGCAAAAACGAACGTCAAGGCCGCTAAAATAGCACTGGGCCTTTACAGTGTGAATCGTTGCTAAGCGGCAGGGCCTGTGACTCAAGGATACCGCGCTCCTCACCTGTGAGATCTTGGCGTCGTCCTGGAGCTTCTTGAGCTTGCCCTCGTTGAGCGCGATGAAGTCTTTGAGCATGGTGTTGTGGCCGTGCATGCTGTACTCCCGTTTGGTGAGGTCCATCCCTCTCTGGAGCTCCCTCACGTCCAGCAGGACGTTGTCCAGCGACACTGCAGCACAGAAATAAACACATTTGGAACCCCTTCAGAGCGGTGCAATGTCCGGAAAACTACTAATCCCAGCATGCCTGTTACTCAGATCTCACACATGCAACTGCATGCATTTTGCTTGTTTTACAGGCTCTAGTTAGGAGATGAACACAAAACACAAATATCAAGCATGACCTTACACATGTTGAAGAACAGTTCTCAGACATAAAGAAGAAATAAGCTTTAAATACCTGCTGCTGCCTTCTCTACATAGTGAATCTCATTGTAGAACAGGCAGACCTGATGGTATTTGTCTTTCACCACATTGGCTATGTAGTGTAACAGCGTCTGTTTCCGGTCGGTGGACTTGGTATCCAACAGCTGAGGGGAAACGCAGGAAGTAATAATGAGTGCAGTGATGATTACCCATGATGCACATCACATTTATGCAGATGTATTTTGTGAGGGAGCAGAACATATTTTTTTACCAAGTCTAAACTCTGCAGTTTGAAGCCATACACCGCTCCTCGCTTGCTGCTGTTCATGTAGTTCCCAAGGGCCAGGATGATCTGAAAGAGCGATGTCCAATTGAATGCTCATGCAAATTCACCCAGAGCAGTTGGCTACAAATAAAATTTGTCAAAGCAAAACGAAGCAGAAAATTGCTTCCAAAGACTTGCCTCAAGAATCTTCTTAAGCTTCTGTGATGATTTTATTGACACCGATGCTGCAATAATTGCATGAAGTTGCTGGGGAAGGAAGAAAAAAAAAAACGACAACGGTTAGTTCAAAGGGCTGGGAATCTCCGGAATTACCGGAAACGAGGTTACCCAGACAACAGGCCTACTGTTGGCCCGGGCAACCCGCTGTGACATCACGGGAAGCCCTCACCGGAGTCAGCATCTGCACGCTCTCGGTGAAGTTGCCCACGAAGGCCATGATGGTCATCTTCTGCATGAGGCGCTCGATCTTGGTGAAGTGCATCATGAAGCGGTCCTCGTCCGTCAGGCTCTCCATGGGCTTGCGCTCCCTCTCGTACTGCCGCATCACCTTCACCTCGTTCTCCGTGGGCAGGAAGCGCATCAGGCACTCCACAAAGTCCACGGGCAGCGTGCGCAGGTCGAATCTGGGGAGGGGAAGGGGGACGCCACAGACCACGGGTGAGCAAACTCGACGTCCGCCGCTTTGTCGGGACTGTGCAGGGTTTTAATGAGCTACTATGACGCTAAAGTGAAACGGTACATAAATTCTGACTGCTAGAGTCATGATTCTCTCCCGGCTCACGGTGCTGTTCATTCTCTCTGCGGTTATGGTACCGTTGTACAGAGTTTTCAGGTATATATACAAAGCTAATTTTTCTTCATGAAGTTGGATAACCATGCCATTCTTAAGAGTTTTTGCACATATCTGCAATTGTCTGTTTTTGGAAAAGGAGTAATAAATAAATTAAAGGAATAATTTAAAAAAATAAATTTTAGAAACATAAAGGAGACTTTATCTGGTCACCAACCAGCGATATGACTTGTAAATAATAATAATAATAATAAATGTGCCACGTTGGAAGGATGATAAAATAACATGTAGCGAACAACAAATTAAACCAAGCCAAGACTGAATTCCGCTATGTGCCCATTTTTTCCCCCTTGTCACCGTCCAATATCAAGCTAAAGCGCTAACTAATCTCACACTGACAATCAGAAGCTTAGACAGAAAAGTAATTGTGCTGGTGTTGAGGAAATGCCAGCAGTGACATCATCATACAAGCACTTGGTTCTTTGTGTATGCGGAGAATGAGTGAGTGTGTTCGCGTGTGCGACAGCAGAGGAAAGGATGCTTTCTTGTTTGACTGGGCCTTTTTCAGACATGGCCATGCGTAATTGCCTAGTTTATTCTAATTCACTGTTTAATGCATAAGTAGAAAATGACTTCAAGTTGACCAGTCAAATCTTGAAACTGTAGTCAAAATGTATTAGTAAAAGTAGTTCCTCGTAGCAAATTGGTCCATATATAGTGTGTATACATACATTTACTTTTATACATTTAAAATCATATGCAGAACCTTTCGCATTCCAAGCATGGCCCGCATCTGTAGTTGTTAAAGAACAGTGACATAGAGTTTACGGTCTCTTTCAAAAAGTCATAATGTGGAACATGTACTGTACAGGCAACGCTGTCTTAGTTGCCAAAAATAAATGAAAACTATGTGCTTGGGCTATGGGCTTATTGGGCGATGGGCTTACATCTGAATGGCCTTGCAGATTTCCTCCGGTGTCTTCCCTGCTTTCCTCAGTGTGATGGCCAGGTTTTTCGCCCTGTTGGCGTCCAGTAATGTCACCTTGTTCGGGCCCTTCTGAATGACCTTCTGTTTGCTCATCGTCACATCTATGGCCGGGCCCTGGGCCTTCGTCTTGAACATCTCCTCAAACTCGTCCACGTTCAAATCCTGCGAAAACAGGACAGCAATTGCCACGTTCAAAATATCTCAAACAGTTCATGACATTTAGAGTGTGTGGATAGAACAAATGATTGTATCCGCATACAGAATTCCCCCGTCAGTATTTATCAAGCAGAACAGTGAACAGACATTTCGATCATCGCTGTCAGGTAATCATGTTGTGTTTGTTGTTCTGCACAATAAAACTTGTTCTCCTTTGCAACTGGGAGCAACGTAACCGTTTTTCCTTCCCACTTGTACCTCTGATAAATCCGGATGCTCGTCTATTAAATGTTTCAGAATTAGCAGTGCGTGAACTGCCGTAGTGCTCCAGGGTATGCTTAAGCTGAACAGACAATTGGAGCATGTTATCCCTCAGGAATTAGAGCATATAATCCCTCAGGTATTTTCCATGCGCTAGACAGTCAGAGGTCACGCCCCCTCACCTCCAGGATCCTCTCGTCATCGATCTCGTTGAACACGGTCCCGTTGATCTGGTTCGGCTTCAGCGCCACCCAGTTGAACACCGGCATGCGGAATTTGGTCTTGATGGGCTTCTTGATCTTCACCGCTGCGCGGGGCAGAGAGGGAGAGGGGTTACTCGAGGGCGGAGCTTCGCGGCGAGCTCGCGGACGCATCGCGCAGGACGTGGACGAATGAGGACGGCTCGTCGGCGAGTCGCGGCGCGATAATGGAAATGAACCCCCAGCTGAACGCGAGTTATCGAATGATGCATAGATACAAGCTTGCCACTCAGGAAGTGGAGATGTGTTTTTCTGTTCAAAGTTTAATATTTTTTTTGTGTTAAAAGTGACATACTACTACATAGCCACATATTTGACCAGTATAATGATCTTTTAGCAAGCTCAAATCAGGTGTGGGAACAGATATGCCTGTAATCAGTTCCTGTGTTCAGCCTTGCTGTTATATCTTTGACGAGCACACAATCCTGAGCACAGCGTCTCGGTGCAGGGGAGGCGGTTAGCGAGAATGATAAGGTCTGGAGGTGTGGCGCACATAGCATTCCAGTCTTACATAATGGTTCTACATTTTTAATCACTCAATCCACAGTGGCACAGAGATGCGTTTCAGCATGCAAAAAAACACAAAATAACACAGCATACACTCCAGAACTTAAGACCTAACACGCACACACACACACACACACACACATCACAGCACAAGGGATAGAAACATGGCATTTTCAGTGTAAATTTTTAAAAAATACAATGTTCTTAAAAAAACATTTCTTTCTTCTTTTTGTTTCCGTCTTGAGGCTTGCGTTTCACAAGTCTTATGGAAACAGATGGAAAGAGTATATAAGTGGAAAAAACCATCACTTGCAGAACATGTGGCTGTGACACATTCTGTCTGGAAAGCTTCATTTACTATGGCCTGAAGTATGTATACTTTTGGTTTGAAACGGTACACTGCGTTACCAGGGAAAAGACCTGCTGCAAGATGGAGTGAGCGAGTGAATGAGTTCAGTTTAGCTTTGCTTTGTGTGACATCGAGCAACCTCAACGCAGTTTCCCCTCTCTCGTATAAGGACCGCAACACTCCTCTGGCGTGTACGTTTAAACTTTGATTTAAACTGAAAATACCACATCACAGAAACACGGAGACATGCCAGAGAAAACCTACAGAACAGTTTGATGGGTCCCTCTTTGTAGGCAGAAAAGGCAGGGGAAGAAAGAACCAGAAAGAAATCATTAAGAACAAAGGAAAGGAGGAAGGTCAGTGATTATTGCAGTAGGCAGGACTTCTGATAGTACTGTCACACCCATAAACTGCCTCACAACTAAATACCCCAACAATCCCAAGTATTAAATCCCGTCTGCTTAGAAAACACTAAGCACATATGACATTGACAATTGTTAGACATAATATGAGTCGGAAGGTCAACTTTTGCTCAAGAGATTTCATTTATACAAGATATAAAGGTCAACAATTCTCATGGCTTGTACAAATAGGCACGTAAAAAGAACCCTGCCGCATCTACGAAAGACATTTCTGCACTCTGTTCCGTTTCGGCAGCAGTGCGGTGCCGTGTTGACGTCAGAGCGCTCCTTGGTAACCAGGGGGTTGCCAGTCCAAATCCAATGTGAGATTCTTCAACAAAAGCACTTTGTCTGACTTGATCGGTTTACTTTTGAGTATAAACGGACAGCACGTAAGATGGCAGCCGTGGCAGTGGCCCTGGAAAGGGGACCTGAACGGTAATGCGCTCAGCATGCACCCATACAAAAGAACAGGCTGTTCCCTGATGAACGCGCTGAGGCAGTGAGTCAAAGGCAGCCCCGCTCGCGCCGTCTGACACAGCGCTGTGCACACGGGCCAGCCGTCACATGACCCTGGCGAGTCATGCGACGGTGACCAGATCTGTCCAGATAACCAGGAAGTTAGGAGAGCTTTAAATAGCGGAGAGTAAATGGACGTGACCGCCTCTTTCGGTGTTTGTCTTCAGAATGAGAGAGCGGGGGAGAGCAGGGAGCGTTCAGTCTGCCAGAATCACCAGCACTGCTGCAAACACAGCCAACAGCTGTGCACACAGTCGCGGACAGAATGTGTGCACAAAAGTCTTATAAAAAACAATGGGACCAGTATAAGGAGGTACTGACCAGGCTAATGGTATAAGTGTAGTATTGTAACTGCTGCATCAGATGAGGTACTACGGGAAATAAATGTTGTCCTGGAAAGCTAGTTGTAGCAGTAGCAGCAGTAGTAGCAGCAGCAGTCATAACAACAACAACAATAATACTAATACTAATAATAATAATAATAATAACCGTCATCATCATTACTTTCTGGGAGGGACTCTTATCAGGTATGTCCTACACTCATACGCTATACCTGGATATATACTGATGCATTAAAGGTACTTACAGTAACGCCCTAGGGCTTGAACCGGCACCCATGTGTTTACTAACCCAGATCCTGATGGCATTCCTCTCAAACCTGTAAATGCCCCGTGTCTGGCCCCGTGGCCCCGTGTCTGGCTCAGCTCAGTGCAGAGCGAAAGCACTCTCTCCATTAGACATTAGACACACATCTGGCCTCCAGGCAGCCTCACCTGCGAGCCCCGAGTTGAAGATGACGGTGGGGGATCCGCAGCCAGGGAGAGGGGGGGCGACCGGGGGCGGAGGTGGGGCCATGGGCGGAGAGATGTCCACGGCCGGGCCCGGGGGCGGGGGAGGAGGGGGGGGTGGAGGGGGCGGCGGTGGAGCGGAGGCACCCGAAGGTCCGTTTGGCACTGAAGAGAGGAGAGGAGAAAGAGGGGGGAAATTAAGATCATGGGAGCGGCGTGGGATTGAAACGCTGCCGTGCTGAGCGCCCTCTCGCGCTACCACAATCCCAAGCCTCACCTCCGCGGCCCTCCACAGCCTACAGAGCTTAAACCGTTTGGGGGTCCGGATGTATTAATGTGCTCATAAAACCAGACTCATGCTAGAACAGTGGTGCTGAATATAAGATGCTAGAAGACATAGAATATAAGATACTGAATATAAGATGCTAGAAGACACAGAATATAAGATACTGAATATAAGATGCTAGAAGACGCAGAATATAAGATGCGAGAAGACACAGAATATAAGATACTGAATATAAGATGCTAGAAGACACAGAATATAAGATACTGAATATAAGATGCTAGAAGACACAGAATATAAGATGCTGAATATAAGATGCTAGAAGACACAGAATATAAGATACTGAATATAAGATGCTAGAAGACACAGAATATAAGATGCTGAATATAAGATGCTAGAAGACACAGAATATACAATGCTGAATATAAGATGCTAGAAGACACAGAATATAAGAGTCTGAATATAAGATGCTAGAAGACACAGAATATAAGATGCTGAATATAAGATGCTAGAAGACAGAATATAAAATGCTGAATATAAGATGCTAGAAGACACAGAATATACGAGGCTGAACATGCACGTCTGAGAAAAGACTGACGCTGTAGTGAATGTTCCGCAAACACTGAGGGCTCCACCTACCTAACCCGAGCCCTGGTGGTGGAGGTGGCGGCGGCGGAGGCGGTGACGCCGTGCCCGGGAACGTTCCGCCGTGCGTGCCCAGGGGGCTGATGGCCCCGCTCACGTAGGCCCCGGCCCCGCCCTCGCCGTCGGGCGACGGGGAGGGCAGGATGGCGATGTCTCCGTCTCCCCTCTTCTGGATCTTGATGGAGCCCTGTTTCTCCAGCTCGTGGATCTTCTTCTCCAGGTGGCACTGTCTCTGGATGGCCTCGTCCTTCTCTTTCACCATCCTGCGCAGCGTGTGCACCTGGGTGTTGGCGTCTTTGTACACTTCCTGTGTGAGGCGGTATGAACCGGCAGAGCGGGGGATTTCAAAATAGAAGTCATTCACACTATTAAGATGGCAATTTAAAAACTCCCCCACCCAGGTTCAAAGGCATACAGGGGACCCCCGTCATAAGTTAAAAATGGTTATATTTAAAAAAAAAAATATATATATATATAGTCATTGCAGATCAAGTCTGGCTAGGGACCCCCTACAGTACCTTCAAGGACCCCCAGGGGTCCGCAGACCCCAGGTTGAAAACCTAGGATCTAAACTATTAGTGAATGAAACCAATTTATAAATGGATTTGTATAGAAACACTTCTCACTGTCGGGTGCTGTGTAGGATTCTGAGAGATGGAAACACCTGACAGTGTTATCCATGGGAATTGTGTAACCTTGGAACAAAAACAGTTGCATCTGACATTTGCAGTCAAGTGCAATGACCTGCACATCTTACAGGTATTTCTCTTACATCCGCATGACAAGCAACAGCTTTTCCCTCGAGGATTAAGAGACAACATGGAAAGCCGGCTCATGTTTGGCACCTTTGAATGGAAGAGCGCCCCCTTTCGGTGGACTCACCCGGATCGAGTCCAGATCCTTGTTCCTCTGCATCAACTGTTTCTCCAACTCCACAATCTTGGCCATGGCTTCGTTCTCTGTGTCTTGCAGCTTCTCCGACATCTACGAGACATGACGGACATGTTTCTATGAGAATGGGAACACTACCGACAACTAACACTGCAGACACGACAACTGCAATCTGATACAAGCTGATGTTGAAACCTTCGATAATATACTGCATAAGAAAGCAGGTCTTAACAAATTAACTTGTGGAGGTGCACACCCACACGGCTTTGGCAACATGTTTCCGTGCCAACAGGCTAAACCAAAGCAGGAGACCACAATATAAATCTCCTTTAAAACAAGCATGTGATTTAAAGCTGCCTGACAGAGGTTTAAATGCACACATCCCATTCACATCCATGCTTAAAGCTACCATGGAGCAGGGGGGAGGGGCTGTGTTGCGTGTGCGAGGTGTCCGATTGGCTAGTGGCCGGATCACTCTCTCTGTGCCGTGACCCCATTGGGTGGGGCGTAGGCCGTTCCCCTCACATGTGACATGTTCTCCTCCAGCTCCTCCACGCGTTCCAGGGCAGCGTTCTTGGTCTCGGCATCCTCCAGAAGGGCGCCCACGTCAAACACGTTGTCCAGGTAGGCCTGGATCTGCACCTGCAGCTTATCGCTCTCCGTGTGCTTCAGCTTCTACACGGAAAGAGAAAACGTCAGTTTCGGTTTCTACGCACGGAGAGAACACATCGAGTTGAGTTTCTACACGGGGAGGGGAAATGCCTAGTTCAGTTTCTAAACCTGGAGGGAAAACATCTAGTTCAGTTTCTACACAAGAGAAAATGTGTACTTCAGATTCTACAGAGAGAGGAAATGCCTAATTGAGTTTCTGCATTGAGAGGAACAGACTGATTCACTTCAGTTGCACAACAAAGTTTACAACAAAAGGAAGAACAATTTGATTGGTTTATTTTACTACGGAAGTTCCACTTGGACAGATAATCTAATTTCTAAGAGTTCCTGCCTGGCCAAGCATATATACATAAGGGACAGGTGTGTGAGGTTTATAGAAGTTCCTTTACAGAGAGGTGATTGGTTTTATGTTCAGTTTCTATCCAGAAGAGGAAATAATTAATTTACTGTGCAAACCTAGAGGGATTTTTTTTTGAACAAGAATGAAAGATCGGATAATTTTATTAGCAGGGAACATACAGGTTTGATTTGGTTAAGTTTTTAAAAGCAAAGGGGAAAAGCTAACTGTGTATTTTACACTGAATCAATAATTCAATAATGCTTCCCCTCCGGTACTTACATCCAGGTATTCGTCCAAACTGAGCTTGGTGAAGTCATACTGCAGGTGCACTCGGAAATTCATGTCTTCCACTGAATGGACCACAATGTTGATGAACTGCATACAGGCCACCTGGGAGACAACAGAGACAGCCTTGCAGATGGTTCTCTCTACTACTACTTCTTGACACAGCAATAAGCTTTGTGCTTACACACAGCTAAATGTAATTCGGCCATTTCCTGGCAGGCAGTCAATCCTTACTGGTTGGAGGAAAAAGCCCCTTTGTGAAAAAGGAACAACTGGCTAAGAATGTTTTTTTTTATTTTTATTTTTTTTTATCTCACAGCAACTCCAATTCCTCCTTTAATGCTCCCCCCTCTCATATACAGGGAGCCCATATTAGGGAGAGATGCCAGCAGTGACAAATTGGTTTGCTTTTACACTCTTGTCAAAAAAATGGCAAGTCAGTGAAAATGACTCAAGGTTTGCTTGCGAGTTTCACAGACAAGCACTGCACAAATACAGGCACTTTCTGTCAGACATACAGTGATCCTGAATCACAAGACCACAGCAGAATAAAAATGAATCATGGCTTGGGTGCGGAGTTTTAAAATAGAATTAAAAGCACAGACTGAACGGAATTTAAAAAAAGAAACATTTATCAAATGCCTATCCTTAGCTGGAGAAGATTATTCAAAAACAGTTTTGACTTGGCATTCGGTCCTGAATGAATGAATGCCGTAATCTATAAACATTACAGTTGAGCCTGAATGTACCATAAAATCAATGTTGTTGTCTTCGTTCTTGAAATGCTCCATCAGTTTCTCGAACCTCTGCGTCTCGGCACAGACCTAGAGAGGAGAAAGGGGGTCGTCAAAGTAATCCAAATATACGGAGGAGGCATTCACGAAAGAGCACAAGGCACCAAATTAACTTCCTTGCGACTTCGCCACAAGCCTCCGAGTTTAACCTGGTCTATACTACTATACCCGCCCCACTCCACGTTCAAATTCAGGCCGTGTATTAAAAGTGTCCCCAAGCGTATGTAGTCCTCTGTGGTTAGCACGTGTACAGTAATACGCGGGGGGAACAGGCAGCCGAACAGGCCCGCACTCAGGGAGCGTTTCTTTGGCCTGAGGGCAGGGGACGGATAAAGACACAATGCAGCGTCTTTAATGGAGAGGAGGCCAGACAGGCCACGCAAGGCCCAGTGACCGCACCGCACGGAGCACAAACGGCACCCCTTTATGCACAGAGAAAGGCCCCAGACACAGTTCACCAAACAGGCCTGAATGCTGTCGCTCTGCCAGAGGACTGACGAACACACACATTGCCATGACCGCCATCGTTTCATCAGGGGAAGCCCTATCACCCTTCAGACAGATGTATCTACTGTATATATATATATATATAAACCACATGCAAATTACAATGTGCATAAGGGTGATGCATGCTGAATAAATGAGCAATTTGAACTCTGTGCTCGTAATCTTGTGTTTTCATTCTATATACATTCGCCTCTCAATTGTTCAACCTTTCTCAGTTTCATCCAAGCCCGACGTGAAAACGTTCTGCTTCGCAGCCTTCGTACAAATACCCATCTTATCCAATTTAACACGTTTCATTTTGTAGTGTGGCAATGTTAATGCTTTCATTAGCATACACTACTTCAAACAAAGCGCAGTTTACGGTTCAGATTTTTTCAAACATTTATTTTTTATTTTTTTAAAGTCCCAGTTAATTTTCCTGAGCAAAAGAAAGAAAAAGCGCGTCTGTCTGGCGACGACAGGAAACATTCATGACGAGGGATGATTTCCACCTCTAATAAAAGGTGAAGGCAATCTACCGTTTCGTTCAATATTTCATCTTGCTTGTGTAAATGCTGCACTAACCTTCCTTGAGTCATACTTTCCAGTGCAGGGCTAGGGACCTGCTTGACGTTATGAAACCACGGCTCCATATTCCCACCCCTTTACTTTATAAACTCAAATCCTTAGGTGCATGCACACACAGACATGCGCAAAAACACAAACAAAGCCTTACTATGCAGCTTTTCATTTGGATTGTGTTATAAAATTCTGTGGTCTGTGATCCATCTACCAAAAAAAAAAAAAAAAAAAAATAAAAAATGATAATAATAATAATACTAAGTTTCTATAAGCTCAGAAAATATAAGTACAAACTTTAAAATGTGAAGTAGTATGTGAGAGGCCTCTTGAACAATGCTGGCAGTGATTCAGGGGTAATGATCTAACAGGAAAATCAGTTTCAAATCTGGGGGGGGGGGGGGAAATCACTTTTACCTCCTTGAAGTTATCAAATGCAGAGAGAATGATTTCATGTCCGCCCCTGACGAGACAAACGGCTGCTAACAGCTCTAAAACAAGAGCTTTAGTTCTGCAAAAGAATAATAATAAAAATAAAGAAAAACACAGAAATTTGAGATATTTGAGATGATGTTTAAGATTAAGATGAGGTGAACTATGGGATATCCTACAATGGGGTTTTTCAAGAAGTGATATTCATAGCACTCTTTATAACATAAAACCAAAACAATTGACTTTATTTCCCACTCATTCACCATGGCATTTATTTATTATTGTGATATCAAGTTGTCGTGGAGAGTGCTCAGAACAGATTATGCAATTTTTCATTACATGACCAGATGTACTTTGAGCAAAATTACATGTGAATATTTCATCACTTGGATTAAAATGAATGTATATCAAAAAATCTATGACTTTAAATACTGGCAAAAGGGACTGTGGAAACCAATGCATTTCCAGGTGAACTTAGGTTACCTCAATTTTATTTTTAAAAACATAGTTGGGGACTGATGTTATAAGAAAAATCTCAATTCCATAGAGTCTGAAAATATTGATTTAATTCCTACAATCCACATTCTCTCTCGCACGCACGCACACGGGCACACGCGCACACACACACACACGACTCTGTGATGCAGCTGCCTGTGTTTACGAGCCTTCCAGTGCTGCCTCAACCTGCCTGTGTGAACACGTGGTGCATGTTGGGAAATCTGCATTCTCTTGGATGGTGGTGTTATCAGGGTTTTGGAATGATTCCCTCTGTCTGATCTGAACACAGCTGGGCGTTATGTGGGAGGAGCCACAGGACCCTTTCAAGAATTAGGTGGAAACGCGTGCTACTGTGAAGTCTTCAAGAGATATTTTCCTTTGTATTGACACAACGGGCTCCTACAAAGCTCACCTGGGGTTTTTATTGTTGAGACTCAGTGCAATTTCATTCACAGCGTGTGGGTGTGACATGACCATGTTGAAGCCGTACTGAAAGGTCAAACAGAGTTGGCGAAGAAATAGTTCAGAAACATGTTATGGTGATGTCATTATCACATGACGCTCTTCAGCAAGAGAACCAGCAAGTCGAGCGGAGGGCCACACATGGCAGAGACACCATTGGTTATAATCACAGTTATGCATTGCGCACTTTGTAACATTAATGTTAGAAATGTTATGATCTAACACGGTGCAGTTTCTCACCTGATAGTTCATGATAGCTCGCAAACACATGATGCAAACATGGACGTCTTCCTTCTTACAAACTAATCTGGAGTTCTTCAGGGTTCTCCGGCTCGGCAACGTGTTGCACCTACAAAATATGAAACGTGTTACACCTACAAAATATGAAACGTGTTACACCTACAAAATATGAAACGTGTTACACCTACAAAATATGAAACCTGTTACACCTACAAAATATGAAACATGTTACACCTACAAAATATGAAACCTGTTACACCTACAAAATATGAAACCTGTTACACCTATAAAATATGACACATGGTAGTAAGATGTGAAATATAAAAATAAAAAAAACCTAACCTCATTTGTACAATGAACAGCCTCGTCAATCACGGTTGTTGCAAAAGTGCTTTCATTAGACTAAATCCAAACCCCTAGACCCCACCCATCTGTGTCTAAACAAGTAGTTTGAATGAAAACCACGCCTCTGGTAGACCTGATTTCTCTGGAGACAGGTTGGTAAGTCTTGGACAATCTCTCAGTCTTTCAGATCCATATCCAAGACCTGCATAGACAACTCACTGGCTACAACATCCTTCTTGAAAGCTTAAAAAAAAAAGAAACTTAAAAAAAAAACCCCACAATGAACCATGTTACCAGGGGCCAAAAGAAGCGCCTGTTCAATTGTTTTAACTTAATGGCCTAACATACTGATATGGCTTACATTCAGAACAATGGTTGGAGGTCATTTGCATGCAGGACAGTGGTCTGCACAGCTTTCCTGAGACAAAAACAGAAAGAGGCCTTTCTCCTAAAGCCTTCTCACAATGAAAGCAAAGTGCTCAAGTACCATACTGGTAGTCAGCATATCCAGGAGGAAAAAAACACAGACACACACACGCACACACACATGCGTGCGCGCACACACACACACACACGCACACACACACACACGAACACTGCTCCAGACTGATGGACCCCCCAGACAACATCTGCAGTTTTAATCTGTCGTTTTTAACTGGCTGCTTCAGCTCTGCCAGTCTCCCTGGACACAGGCTCTGTCTGTGACCTGACTCAGTGAAATCAGTCTCCTTGTCATTGTCCCCAAAGACTTTAGACAGCTTTGAAAAAATATACAGCAGTTTTTGAAAGTATACGAGACACAAGGGTAGCACTGGAAGTCACAAAGAAACCTTAAAGCTAACTCCATTACCATTTGCCACTCATCAGTAAAACACAAAGTATTTAGCAACTTTAACAAGCCGTTACTTTGCCAGTCATGTTTGGACTTTGGATATTTCCTGTCACAGACACCTCATATCCTGAATTGCAATGAGTCACAAAGCACATGTTGTGCGTGTGTGTGTGTGTGTGTGTGTGTGTGTGTGCGCGCGTCTGTCTGTGTGTGTGGGTGTGTGCGCCCTCGTGTCTGTCTGTGTGTGTGTGTGTGTGTGTGTGTGTTATCTGTCTTCAGGTGCATAAGGCATCTCACACATAAAAAGCAAACTTGTATACATGCGCTGCTTTTAAGTGACAGAATTGGAACAGTGTTCCACAGATTTTCCCCTGTTGCACCAAAATATGTTCAGCGCTTCCAGCGGTCTGTGTATCGATGTATTACCATATTGGTAAAATGAGGATCGGCGGCAGGATTTGTGACTTGATGAAGCAGGACTTGTGACTTATTTCCTCAATCGTTCAATTGGTATTGACACATCACTCTTAGTCAGAGGGTTAGTCAGTCAGCCATTTACGAACACAGTAAACTTGTCATGACAGGTCCCCCTTCAAATGTACAGCTCATAAATTGGCTTTTGTAAAAGTAACATTGGCTTTGACAGTTTTATTTGCTTCAGGCTACACTTTTTTTTATCAGCATACTGTATACCTTTTTATGTTAGAACCAGTGTTCGAATTGTCGTTGAATTTGGGGGAGCGCCGCTCCCCTTCTTAAGGGAAATTGGGAAAATCGTCCCCCTTGTTAAGATATGCAATTCTGTAAAATGAAACGCATTGGGTTCAGTCCAATCGCTTATTTCCACTCCTTGCATCATTTCCTTGCATCATTTCCTCGCGTCCTTTCCTCGTCCTTAGCTCCACCCAGGCCCGGACTGGCAGTTCTGGCAAATGCCAGAAGGGCCGGTCTGATTTTCTACTGTTTTGGGCCGGTGTAGCGTAGGCTACAATTCTTTCTAGCGTATAATTTTTCCCGGATACTTCCGGGTCCGTCACTCGAACAGAACAAATAACCAATCACTGCTCAATTACGAGCGGGAAGTTGAGCAATGTCCAATGATAACACTTTCGTTGTGCACGTTTATGAAAAGACGAGCTATCTTTTTGAACCCATCCGTGGTTAGGAGCTGGCATTCGTGCTACGTAATGTGAATGTAGAACTTGCTAATAATGTTTATTTACAGGCCAATTGAAGAAAATACATTGAAAATGATCAGTTCAGTGCTAGGTGCTAGTAGCTAGTGAGACATAGCCTACAGTCAAGCAACAGACCTGGAAGTGGAAAAAATTGTAGCCTACGCTAGGCTACACTGGTCAGACTGCCTTGTTGCGAGAGAGAGATGGAGAGGGGTAGGGCAGTTATTATTTTCATATTCTATTCTATTCATTTGTGGCTTGGTCATATATTGATTTGGTCATGTAAAGGCATGTAAAGTTGGTTGTATGTGTGTTTTTTGGCCGCTGTGCCATGCACGCATGTGTGAATGCGGTGGTATGACATGAATTGCATCGGTAAAAGATAGCCAATTCACATAAAGAGATGTAAGCTAAGCTAAATGACATTACTCTTTCTCAATCATACAGTTTTAATGCCAGGGTTTCCACTTCTGCTCGTTATTAGTGCAGGACAAATCATATGTCTGTTTGTAAAATTATGGCTGAAATGTAATTGTTAAAGTTTTATTTTTGATTTGGCAGGGGATAAATGACATAGGCCTACAGGTAAATGAACTGTGGTGGTCTGTAAACCGCGATTTGTTCCACTACTGTGTCAGAACAAGGGCGACCTGCACCTAAAAAACTGAGGGGGCACAGAGGAATAATGATACAACAATATCCTGTTTGGAGAATAGTTTTGAGGGAATATACAGTCATCTTACAATATTTTTGGATGTATGATAACATTTGGAAATACAATAAAATTGACTTATTTATATGTAGATAGATTCTGAGAAAGCTTAATCTTAAATCTGGGCAGATCGGGGGCTCGTTGAATGGGCAGATCGCCATCACTGTTTCAGAATGAAGGCAGATTTTTTTACTCTCATAATTCACATAAAAGATGGCTACTGCTTTGCAGCGTCGCTTGAGCTAAGCCATTCGGTCCAGAACGCATTTTGAGGAGACAACATAATTTGCAGTAATTATCTATTTGCTAGCTACATCGATGTGAATGTGGTTACAATGGTTTAAAACATTTCCAGCATCAAGTTAGCAAAGCTGTATCCTGACTGTGAAGTTGATGTGTGTCCCTAAATCTGACGTAGCATGCGGTGCCATATATTTTTATTGCAACCTTGGACTGTGATTCCTAACACTTTAAATAAACCAGTACAACGGACGTGACAGCTTTTATGTAATTTATTTGATTGCTCAATTGTAGGATCAAGTTGATGGGTTTTTGGATTGTTTACAAGAGCACACAATTCTTCACGGATCTAGCGTCTTAATTTTCCTCTCAAAGTGCACCAGATTGATGCATTTAACTGTTAAAATTTACAAAGATTTCTCCCAGGGGCGGGGTTTACCACCTCATAGTAAAGCCAACCATTTTTATTATTTATTTTTTGCCAGTTGCATTCAACTGTATGAACATAATTATAATTATAGTCTAAAATATTGCATAGGCTACATATGGCAAAATTAATAGGCTATATTTTTGAAAGGACATGGGTTAACGTTAAGCAATGAAGGTTGCGTTTCCTAGTAACAAACACACGGAATGACATGGGAAACAAAAACGTCAGTAACATGCTTACGCACATAACTGTAATGTGTTTTAGCCTCTTTTTTTCATGAATAAACATGACGTGTTGTTATATGGATTAAAGCACTTTATAATAAATTAAAAGGAACGGTAAGATTGGATTGTGTGTGCCTGCCTGCGGCAAATGTATAGGAATCGCTTACACATTTTAGTTTAAGACCCCCCCCTCAACAAACATTGTCCCCCTTGTTAACATTTTACAATTCGAACCCTGGTTAGAACACAACTACTAACTAAGATATAGGCCTACTAATTCAAGTTCACTACAGCACAACAACAACATCAAAAAAAACTAGCTGCACTGCTATTGTATTCTATGAATTCTAGCACATAAAACAGAAGACATACCATCTGCCCTGTGAGCACTTAGGGCATTGCATAAGCGTGGAGGTCCTTTGAGAGTGCAGTGCAGTATTAGGAAAGTAAAGGCATTTTTCAGGTAAGGACAGAAATCACATTGTAAACTTACTCAAGATACTTAAATTGTCATAAAGCTATTCTTTCCTTGCCTCAGGAGCACAGATACTATGATCCCAAGAGTTATGTCCTAATGGTTAGTACCTGTATTTTAAGGGATGTTTATTTTCTTTCATTTATTAATTTTTTTTTTGTTTTAAGGTTATAGTCTTGGAAACATCTGGGATAAAAGTAAACGTTCAGTTAGTACAAAGAGATCCTTGTACATTGTACATATGTGATTTGTTAAATAGCACATTATACATGTCAAATCATTTGTAACATAATTGAATACACATTAACACCATATTTAGAAAATATGAATTATAAATATTTAAAATATCGAAAAATAATATGTTACTTTGGAGGGCTCAATGAAAATTATTTGTCCCCAATGTATAAGATGTCAATATACTGTAGGGCTTGTAGCTCTTTAAATAATGAGCTTCACTGTTTACAGGGCCCAATTTACAGGTAAACAAATTACAAGACCGAAATCTGCAGGTGTGCAAAAAAAAAGGAATACAAATGTGCAACACCATTTATCCCTCAATGAAAAAAAAATCAGCCTCTACAGTATATGCGACTGTGGCTAAAGAGAACTACATTACCCATCACCGCACAATGCTTTTCAGAGGCAATCTACAGAAGTCAGCAATGTGCACGGAGAAGCAGGCTTTACGGGGGAATGTGGGCGCTTGCTATTTAATTGTTGGATTTCAAGGCGCAGAGAAAATGCAACCTGCCTTCTCTTGAAGATGGGAGTACAGAAGACAAAACTATGGGAGAAGGCTGGAACAGAACACAGTTATCCACACAACTGTGAACACACATGGCTTATTCATGCCCTCCAGTCTCCTGCAGTAGCCATAAACATTTATGAAGCTTCAGTTAGGTGTTGGATTGCAAATCTGGTGGGAGAAAGCAGTTGACGGCCCTTGGAAACAGAACCTACCAGTGACACGAGCCGTGTAAAAGCCTATCTGTGTAAATGATATACAAACAAATACGGACATGTGAAAACTATAGAACATACTATGTATAAATATAAAACGAAATAATGCACTATTCAAAACTGCATTAAAAAAATTTATAAAAATTAACAGCAACACCGATGTTTAAAGTAGATTTTCCAGAATTAAAAAAAACAAAAAACCTTCGAAATAACTCCCAGCGGTGTTACAAAACGCTAGCGCGTTTCACGAGTGAAGAGCTAAACGGTCCTGTATGAGTCAGTAAATCCAGTGGAATGTTTGGATAACCAGTCTACCCTACCACCCCTGCAACACTGAAGCCTGTCCTAAGCCATTTAAATACTTAACGGCCTCGTGACTTCAGAAAAGGGCTTTTCAGCAATCATGTGCAGTCCCTGCACACTCACGGCCATTACATACCAAAATTACACTGATACACTTTAGGTATCAACGTAATTTGGAACATCTGATTTCAATTGAATTTATTTCCCCTAAATGTCACTTACAAGTACTATTACGCTCAACTTGTCATACAGATTATAAAAAAATGGAGGGCTTCCAATTTACAAGTATGACAGGGGTCCAAATATGTGTTTGTATTTGCGTGTTGGAGGGAGAATCCTTACCGTAGTGACGGTTGCCTTCCTGAGCGGGAGATACCATTCCCACTAACAGGAGAGGGGAGGTCGCTTCCTCCATGGAGATCCTCAATGGAACGGTTCCATGGCTTGGACTTGTCTACTGCATTGTCCATGTTGTTTTCTAGGCTGTCAAAGTCAAACCTGGAGGGGGGACAAAGCCATCAGGAAACAACTAAATGACATAAACACACACTGACCACCTGTTTACTGCAATCTCTGAAGACCACGAACGCCACAGCCCACGAATGCACTCGCAGGAAGCAATGACACACGGTGTGGAGAATCCGGAGTTCTGTGAAGCTGCCAAAATGTCTGTCACAAAGACTAGTGTTTATGTTCTCCACTAAGTGGGGTGCTCGATGAAAGTACCAAACTGTTCTCTCGGTTTGGTGAGCTTTGTTAAAAGGACGGAAATAAAGGAGTGTGCTTACGTTTCCCCCGTCTACAGAGGAAGACTGGGTTTCAGAAGTACCCCTGAGGGGTACACCATTTCGGGCCTGGATACAACCAGGGGAACACCAGTCACGGCTGTTTACTCGTGTAAAGAGAAATGCTGTTTTGGGGAACAGACTGTGCCAACTCTGAATACACTAATTTGAGGATAAATTAAAAAAGGAAAACGGCAATTGTAAAATGACAGAAAGAAATAAACTGTCAGGGCAAAACTGGCCTCGTTTCTGAATGGAAAACTTCAAAAATCAAAATAAACCATGTACAACAAAATAGAATGTCTTAGAAGCCTGAGTTAACACCAAAAAATACTCAGTGTCTCTAAGACTGTGCCAGTTGTTGGTGTAAGGGTGCACATGTATTTAAGGTAAATATATACAAAGTACAACTTTGCAAGGAAACTGTAAGGAAGACTTACGTGACTGCATACTGAGCAAAAGAGAGATATTCAACCAGGACGTCAAGACCTTTGTTCTCTTCATTTAAGAATTCTCTGACCCACCTAAAAAATAATTTAAAAAGAACAAAACATTATGTACACAACACAAACATAAGAGGATGGCACATCAAAGTGTAGACACAGGAGAAGGACAATCATTAGACACTACTGTACATTATTAACCTACACTATAGTCCGAGGTGGACATGGAAAACATTTTTGCTGCCACAAGCCAACCAAAGCTAAGTATAAGCCCAGAGCCCTTATCTACGCTATTCCTAATGCAAAATGTCAAAAATATATGTCATTTACAGTCAAAATTGCCAAGAAATGGGTTTGGGGAATTATGTTTTCTGCTAGATTGTGCAATGCCACAATCTTGTCAGTATCTGCTAGCTAGTGAGCTCGTTTTGTTAAGACATATTGAAAAACGGATACGGAGAAATATGGTTACAGCATATCCGTAATATCATCTTTTCCAGATCCCAACAGCATTATGATAACTCGCATCTGCCAAGAACTGGCAGCAATGGAATGAGCAAAATCATTTTGCATGAATTCTCCTCATTGGCCAAATGCAGCTTTATTCTGCTTCAACCAAGATCATTTTTAAGATGTAATAACCTGAGAAATTAAGACGGGTAGGCTACACACTGCAAGCGCCAGAACTGGCAAACAAAACTGATTCGGCTCTTGTGTTAATGATCCATGCTGGGATATTGAATTAACCATGCAGTAATTTCGTTACAACTGGGTTGCATTTTGGTCAGCGTATTTCAGTTGTTGGCAACCCTATATACTATCCATAGATTCAGCTACATATTAGCCAGCGGTGGCACATAAACTAGCTAGCATTGTATCTGTTTTTGTTGTCTGACAATGCAGCATCAGTGTAGACACGTCAAAACTGTTTGAAAATCTCAGTTTACCAGGCCACCCATATCACCATTTGCCACAGGTAAGATTGATACTCGTTTCAGGCAAGTAGGTGACTGTCAGTGTCTCTCTGGCAATCATGGAACATTCTCGCAAATGGTGAAGGCAAGAAAGGGCGGTTATCTCAGTCTTGAAAAACAAGGATTCTTTGCAAATCTCCGCTTTTCCATTATTTTCTCCTCTACGTTCCGCGGCTCGCTCCTACTGTTCGCGGGAATACTAATGAAGTGGAACAGACTCTTCAAAGCCTCCAGTGCCATCCCAGAATACACCAGCGCAGAGACACAAGAGCAGCTTTCTCCGCCAAAGTACTTTCAAGATGATCAGACTTTCCACGTTTGCGCACCTATACGTTTTGCTATACCGGCCTGCCGTAGGGAGGATTTAATGGCCTCCGTTTGAACTGCAAATGGCGAGGTGGAGAATATCACCTCGCTCACTCTTCTGAGAAATGGTTTGCGTGTTCAGCTGCTGCTTCGGATATCATTTTCCATATTTACGAAGGGGAGAATAATTTGTCTTCCAACATGTTTAATTAGCCGTTTGAAAAAAGGCTCCGCGTCTCTTTGTGGACCCTGGTTGTGATTATGTTCTGGGTAAATTGACTGCATGGGATTTAATGTAATGAAACACTGGGGATGCGAGGTGGTAGCAACGGTCCCTTTCAGCTTCAAAGCAAAAGACAACGTGTTATTGCTGTAAGCCATGTGTTCTGAGTCCAGCGCAGTCCATCATTACTACCGTTTGAACTACCTCATTCAACACTGTGAACTGGACTGAGGAGCCACAAACAGTATGCCATATCTTTTGAGAGCCAGAGGTTTAAAACCTGCGAACCTTTGGTTCTTCTGGACCAGGTCTCACTCTGGTCCCTGCACCTCCACCTGAATGGTTCTGGTTCAACATCCGATCAAGATTGACCCCATTCTGAACTTCCCTGCCGATCCTTTTCAAAGATGACCCTTTAGACGTGTCAATCCTCCCACTACTAAACTCTGATCTTAACTTTCAGGAACAAATTCAAGCAGGTATTGCATGTTTTCCCCTATTCCATCACCATGAGTACAGCATCACTGAAATTTATATTAAAAAAGTATTACAACCAATCAAACGTCATACTTAAGTTAATTGCTCATAGTTCCAGGCAAAAGCACAAAGTGCACAGATGCGATATTTATTTTTATGAAAATCGTCAGCGCAAGATGAAAGGAGATCCACGTGTGTGAACACTGACCCCGCCACTTCCGCGACTGCTGTGCTTGCCTTGAAGTCCGACGGCTTTTGAAGCACATTTTCTTAAAGCCTGTTTTGTAAACATTTCAAGATAATCCACCGACACAATGCCTCAACTGATCTGTTTTGCTAGATTGACATCTCGGTGACCAGAAGGCTTCCGTTTTGTGTTTTTTCTTTTGGGTGGTGCGTGTTTGGCGCGTGAGAGATCACATGTTTTTAAAACCCTGTGAGTGCCTTGTGTAACAGCACCTGGCAGCGGTGTCGTAAGATTGGATCAGGCTGGCCTCCTTCTCTGGCCTTCCTGTTCCGCGCAGCGATCGCCAAGTGACCTTGCCCCCACCCTCACATGCTGCTCGCAGCTCCCAGCATGCATCTGGCCCCATTAACTGCTCTGATGACATCAGACCTCGACGCCACCCGTAGTTTATTAAAACCAGACGCTTGTGGAAATAGAAGGCTTGGCTTCTCGATCGCAGAAACAAGAGTTCAACAAAGAGGGGCGTTACAGATAAAACGCGGCGGCCTTTAATATTTCTGCTGGAGATCCACCTCAAAAATGTGCTTTGTGTTTTATGACATCAGCACTTTCCCTCACTGAATGTTGAATATCTGCAATGTTCACATCGTGGCCCCTGCCCAACTGGCTCCATGGCACAACAATGGGAAATGTCTGCTTATTCAGGTTTCTATCTGTAGTTCATTTACTTGGCTTAGTTGCCAGCACTACTTCTCACATAGAGCCTGTGCTTAAGCCTTCGATAACACACAACCTTATAATATAAGAGCACTTTTCCAATAGCCATTTTCTAATACTGTGCACTTTTCATACTTAAAAACCGATGTGACGTAGGTCTCGTCAACTCACACTGCAGCACCTCACCAACGACCAGGATTTCATACGTTAACTAACCCCCGGAGGACATAAAAAATAAGCAATTCTCTTTCATTTATTAGGACATCACAGATCAAATACACAGACTCCAAATCAAAACTATGACCGTATCCCCTCTGTGGACCCGGCCTGTAAAAATATGCCTTTACATTGGCAAGCGTTCAAAGAGGAGAGAATGGTTTTCACTGATCAGCTCAATGCCTGAACACGCTTCAGAAGACTCTCTCTCATCTGGACCGTGTGGCCACACCGGTGTTGACAGATTGGTTGATTACTTACCCAATGTGATTGGTTCTTAATGAAATCTCCAGTTCTCTGAGGACTTGGGTCGACTCCTGTACTCTTCTGCGGAACTTCTGGAGGGAAATGGAATGACTGTTATACCAGGTTGCCACGACGATCATTCTACGCTAAATCATAATTACAACCCATGATATCTCTGCCAGTTTGGTTAAACTAGATGATCTCACTGGTTCAGAGGGAAAAGAATAATCGCAATGACTCACAAGATCCCCCGATGTTTAATCATGTAGACACAGGATGGAGAATCCTTTATTTCTCATTGTACTGAGCCACAACAATGCATTATCTCATGCAAATCATAACAGAATAACAGATATGCATAAATTATGTCATATGATACTAATTTGCATTTCAACTCCAGCTCAAAGCATTTGTGCAGTCAAAATACAACATGAGGCGTTTAGCAGTGATCCTGTGAATTTCAATATTTCTACCATTCTTCGTGTTTAGCTATTTTTTTAATGAATTATAATTGCAAACCAAATTACATTGCTGGATCTCAAATTCTTTGTACTCTTCCATATTTTTGCAAATGAGGTAAATCTTGTTTGCTTAATAAAGTGACCTCAGTGAAATGGTGTCTGTTTTGGTAGTGATGGTATATAAAATAAAATAAAAAATAAAAAACACTGCTCACTCTTTCTCTCTGTGCAGTTGCCATGGTTACTGCGACTGGAGGAAGCTGGCTGAACAGAGCTAATGGCGAGCCAGTAGACTGGAAAACCACACGTGAATCAACTTCATGACAAAGGTGTGAAACCTTGTTCTATTTGCCCTCTTATTTAGACCAGGAAATTAAAATACAAAGCTATGTAGGGTGCGAATCTACAGTTATTATGCATAAGAACGCGATTCCGTGCGTGCGGCAGACCACAGTATACGCTTTGCGAGGTTACAGGTTATAAAATCCATCCGGCCATTATGTTAATTCGCTTAGAGCATGGCCAGAGCTGTTCAAGGAACACGTGCGTGTTCATCTGCCAACAAATTAAAACGGGAACAGAGAAACTTCTCTTTTGAACGCAGAGGGGCTTGATCGCTCACAGCGAATGTCAGTCAACCCCTCGAAAACCCAATTTTCAAAGATCAAATTGTTCACCGACGACAGAGAATGAAATCATTGCATCAGTAGTGAAAGAAGAAATCTCCCCGTTTTTTCACGGCGCGGACATCATAAAGGAGCGATGCTGGTGCAGCCCCCCCGTTTCTGTGCAACGGTTAGGGAGAAAGCCCCCCCCCCCCCCCCATTGCCTTTCTTGGGGCTCGACCAGTACGTGTGACACATCTGTTGATGGAAATCGAGCGGTGTTGTGTTGTTTTGTTTTTTTATATTGAGGAGGAGCTCTTTTTGTCTTTGTGTGGAAGTCACATGTTAGCCATTGCTGTAGCTGCGCAGACTCTATCCCCCAGCTTACAGCACCACTATAACTACTACCAGCTGCAGGAGGGAGAGGCAGAGGGGAGAGAAGTGAAAGAGAGAAAGAGAATGAGAAAGAGACACAGCAAGTGAGAGAGCGAGAGAGAGAAACAGACAGAGAGATAGAGACACAGACAGAGAGAGAGTGCAAGAGAGTGAGAGAGCAAGATAAAGAGAGAAAGAGAGAGATAGAGAGCAAGATAGAGAGAGAAAAAGAGAAAAAAGACAGCAACAGAGCACGCTCTGCAAAGAGGTCATCCTGGAAACAAATCAATAGCCGAGACATTCTTGAGGACTTTTTGGAATGATCCTTTCCTGCTCTCCTCCCGATTGGCTGGGGGCCGTCCAGAGGAATGCACCAGACTACATATGTAAAGCGGAGGCACTGACCTGGGGCTGCTTCACAGAGGCACAAAGTGGCAATTGTTTGAGTCTGAAGAAAAGGGGGTTGAACAGGAATGTAAAAGCATAACTCTTTCCCTCTCTCACTGCCCCCCCCCACAAATTTCTCCCTCTCTCTCTCTCCTTGTGCAAGTTACTGACCTCCGTGTGGGACATGTGGGCTATTGTTGGCAGAAGGCATTCTCTCGGGGGGAAAAGGCCCACAGAGGATCCACAAGGTTTCTCACAGAACAACTCCATGCAGCGGTACGGCCGAGCATCGTGGATCGAAAACAAACTACAGGCCCGAGTGCTTTCTCAAGACAGCTCTAACACGGAGGCCGCAGCTGACTGGCCTATCCTCCCGAGAATGGCAGAAGGATTCAATCAAAAGCGGTAATGCGATACCGCATTTGACGCTGTTGCATAAACAAAGGGCCGAGCCAGGCCTGGGCGCAGACGTTACGGCCGGCTATAAATCCCTAAGCTGTCGCCGGGGGAAACGTTTACACCCTTTGAAAGGGACCTGGCCACTCTCCTCCTCCGGAGAGACGCCTCCCTTTCTGGAAGCCCCGCCCATCGCCCCCGCTCCCTCCCCTTCACTCTTTCACATCGGACATTCTTTAGAAGTCTCTTCACACCTCTGGAGAGGAGCGCTCTCTTCTCCCTCTGAAGAGAGTAATAATCCCCATCCATTCAGTTCTGCGTGTTTAGCATCACCCAGGCCCATATTCAGAGATTGGAAACCATCTCATTTACAACAAGGACTGAAATACAACCACGGACACACTGTCCAGGCAAACTCCATCATTACCCAGCATGCCTAGCGCATTATCCTTTTTTTGATTCTAGGGAATTAAATTATTTTTATTGAGCATAAAATATCCAGAGGATTAAAGAATACATCATACGGGACATATCACAGCTACCTATTGCAGAACACAGAGAGAGGCATCACATGGAGTAATAATAGTGTTCTTCACCGTTACAAAGCGGTAGAGGGGGGGAAGCCCGCCTCAGTCACCGCCAATGTCCAGGACCCACACGTGCTTGTGGAGATAGCGGGTCTAGCGGTAAAGGTATGGCGCTGCCTTACCGCGTGTGGCTGTGATGACGTCACGCTAATCCCAGACAGGGAAACTGAATTATGCACAGCCTCACTCTGTTCTTGGCAGAGTTTATTTGCCAACTTGTTTATCTGAGTCGACTCCATTTCAAAAAGCGCTTTTTCTTCCTCTGTGAGCCAGGAGCCTTACTATCTGCTGGCACTCGCTCTCTCGTACACATGGGAATGCGTGTATACACACACACACGCGTGCGCACGCACACACACACGCTGCAAAAAGTTTCCTTTACACTCCTTTACTTATATTAAGCATCGCTGCAACGAGTGTGTCTAAAACAACTGTCTGAGCAGTCGGACGGATTGCTTTTAAACGGATCGCTGTATTCCCGAGGACTGCCGCCGCGCTAGGGAGATGTTGCCCATCTGAGGAACTTTCTCAGCTAGCAGGGATATCCTGGCCTAGGAGGGGGGGGATGAGAGGAAGGAAAGTAGCGTGTGTCCCCTGGAGGAAAATGCATTCTCACCTTCCGAGTGACGGCGGGGTCCAGGTAGCCCCTGAGCTTCTGGATGTAGGTGTGCGGAGGGTTCTTCACCTGAAACCTTTCCTGTGAAAGAGAGGAAGAGAATTAATCGCGCTTTCCTTTTCCCGCTTATCTTTTTTTTTGCTCTCCTTCAACTCGTCACTCGACAAAAAAAAGGAGACGTATGAACCTCTTGTTTATCTTGCTGAGCCTCATCCAAGAACTTACAGTCTTTGTTTTTAACATGCACACCTTCATTCTCAGTGTTAATCTGAAAGTGCATATACAGTATATTACTAGGAAAATACCACTCATCATATCTGTATATTATGCAAAGTAAAATATAATATTAGCATAGTTTGCATAGACTAATATTTTCTGTAGTATGATATATTTCCTGTAAAAGAACAAACCCATACTAAATCAGCCAGCAGTAGATAAAAATGACTGATGTGCTACCAATGTCAATTTGCTGCGCAATAAATCATATATCAGCATATGTTAACTCTCTTACAGCATCCCACTAGATGAAAATCTGAAATGTCTTTGGCCTCCTTGTATCCACTATGGAGAAGGGCTGTGCATGGCTGAAGACTATCAGTCTGAATGAGTACCTGCTAACTGCATGTAAACCTATTTATTACCACTGTTCTGAGGTGTGAGAGTGTCTGGTACGCCAAATCTATCCTAAACTAACGTCGTCAGTGAACGGGCTGCGCAGCTACAGTCATCTCTGGCGCCGAGTCGCCAACCGCCCAGCGAGCGGCAGAAAGAAGGTCCCTGTGGAATGGGTGCTCTGGTGCTGTGGGAGCTGGAGACCGGCCTCCATCGATTGGTGTTGACGTAGCAATTATGCGCTCCGTCGCCCCCGAACGGCCCGTGTCACGGGCGCGCGCCGTCCCTGATCTACGCTCGTTAGGATCGCGCCTCGACTCCAGCGCCCGGGGGACTCGGCTGTCACCGTACCAACTGGGCCAGACCGCAGAGTTTGAGGTCACTTCCTGTACTTTGTTTTCCGCATTCGGGTGAATGGGATTAGCGGGACTCTGGGAAGCGCCGCGCAGGAATGCTTACGCGGCCAGCGGCTTCGCTCCGTCGTGCCTTTGAAAGGGGGCCATTGTGGGCCGGCGGCCGCGGGCCGGGGTCGCGGCGGGCGAGCGCTCTCCGCGCGCGGGCGAAGCGCGAGACGCGATTTGCTCCACCGCTGCCAGAGCACGCTTCTCTCTCAAAAACAGGAAAGACGGCAACTTGGGGAAGAGGAAGGCTACGTCCCCCATGAGAACAGCGTGGGGACCGCCGGTGACAGGAAAGCTGAACGCCGGCGCGACTGACGCGGGCGACAGGCGGCAGGAAGCGCAGCAGGATGCAAACGTATAGGAGCGATGAAAGCTCTTCCACGCACGGAAACGTTTACGGCCGAGGCTGAGGCGAGCGACGGCCGACGACGAGCAGAGAGAGACGAGCCGGGGGTTCCCTCCGCTCCCGCTGCACCTGCGGGTTACGGAGTAAAGGCGCCCGGGATGCCGACAGTTAACATGGAGCAGCAATGGGTCGGTTATGTCATATCCTGTGGAGAAAGGATTCCATCCCATATAGCCAGCAGATAAAAACCAGACCGTGTTCTTGGTGATTAGAAGCAGTGTGCGCGAAGCCCTCAGAAAATCCCGCCTCTCCTGAGAGGCCGCGCTGCAGTGCAGAGGAGACGGGAATGCACAGTGCCGGGGGAGGCCGGAGCCCTGAGATTAATATAACCCAACGATTCAGACGGGTTTGCCTTTCGCTACGTTGGATGGAGCGCAGGCCCCATGAAGAAGCTCCACTTGGTTCAGAGCGCAGGCACTCGGTCTCACCGAAGATACTTTTTCATTTCCTCATTTCATCAAGATAAAGAGTCGATTCAATACATTTGAAATAAAACTCATTGACCTCTCATTTAAAATAAGACCAGCACAAGTCTCTTTTTAACCAAAAAATGAGCTGTGCTGATAATATACAGTATATGATATCCTTTCCCATCATTCCCCATCATTATACTTACACACTGGCAAGAGACAATAGAGGATGAAGCGAGTGCGATGTACACAAACTGACACTCTCTCCTCACGTGACTTTTTGAAGCTGAATCGCGGGTTGTCATCGCAGCGCCACACAATGCGCCAGAGAGAATGGGGACGGAGTAGCCGCTTTAGTCCCAGAGACTGCTGCCGATATAACAAGTTAGCCTATTTCATCATTAAAAATATGGAATTAATGTTGTTGTCTAGTAGTCTTCTATTTGCCAAAACGCCTTGCATTTAAACGGTCTAATAGTATAATTCGGCCACAAAATACGCTGAATCTAAATAGGTTATTGTTAACGCTAGCCTATCGAATAATATAGCCCATATTTCATTACTTTGTAAAGTAGATTTTACTTTATTCAACTCGTTGAAATTGCCATAAAATTCTACTTGTTTATTCGTTTATCTTAACATGCCTGCACTGTTTTAAATAATAACTGTTAATTGCATTGTTGCTTGTTTTGTATAGTTATTGCTAAATAGGCCTATTTGTTTTGATTAGTAGCTGCTGTTCAATACTCATAGGCTACATGGCATAAATGTTTTTCTGTCTCGTAATAAAAGCATTTATTTAAAGTTTTGTGTGCAGTATCTTTATGAAACCAAAGCTACGCTTTGAATTAGGCCAAAGTTTATCGATAGTATTTAATAGTATAATTAATAATAACAAATATATAATTAATACTAACATTGTTTCTTTTGACAAACTATAGTCCATGTTAATTATCTTGTTGCCTTATGTTGCTTTCAGCAAGGATGAAATTATCACTTTAACTTATCAGTTTATTTGACAGGGACAATATACATGAAAAACACATTTCTGCAAATGTGTCAGTTAGCCAAGGAGGCTAATTTTCATCGGTAGTCCCTGGGCTACTCGGTAGTCCCTGGACTGTGGAAGAAAACCAGAGTACACGGAGGAAACCCACGCGGACACCGGGAGAACATACAAACTCCACAAAGAGAGGATCCAGGCAGGCCGGGACTTTAATTAATTCATCCATTTGGCCAAAAAAACCTTGTGAAGGTCACAGAATTCCACTTCCACAGGCATGCATTAGTTATGACTCCAGTTATGACGCATTTGACTTAGGTTAGTCTTTGCTGGGAATTATTCTCCGTTGACTTAGGTTATGTGCTTTGCTATACCCCTTCCCATATGGTCTGCCTGGAAGGCTTTGTTTGGAAGCGCTTGCGGTGATGTTTGAGCCCTGACTTTCAATTTCATTCTGAGCCTTTTCATTCTAAAAGTCTTTCATGTTAAATATTTGCTCATACATTTTCAACGTTTTAATCTTCCAAAATAACGTTTTTTGTTTTTTTTTAAACAGGGACGTGCACCCCTCAGACGTGCTCCACTCTACCTTCCTTACGTCACAGTTGCCATGGTTACATGAAGATGTACAGAGAAGCTATTAATATGACATCGAAAATGTACTTATTCAAGGGTGCTTTCACAAGCCTGCCTTTATGACACCAGAAATAGCTTGGCATATTAGTAAATTATTGACCATTATGCAACGCCTTTGATATGTTTTCTTTGAACAATTAATATGCAGAAGAATATATTTGTTAGGAATGTGGCATGGTAATTGTACGTTGTAGAGTTAATGTCCAATAACTATTTTTCTTTTTTCGCCGTTTAATTTTATGGTCCTCCCAGCTCCCCGTGCTCAGCGAAGCAGAAACCACACTGGCACATTGAGGGGAGCGCCCTGTCTGCACACAGCACCGAACCCCACAAGTCTCTTCCTTAACAAAGAAGGGCTGCAATTTCTCTGCCCGTTAAACGCACAGCCACACGCCAGGTGCAGTCCGGCGTCTCGGCCCATCGACAGAACGTGCCGGTTTGAATTCTGTGTGGACAGCTGCGGGCTGCAGGGCGGATCGATTGTGGTCACTCAGACATACAGGGCTTCGCACAGGCAGCCACGTCAAAGCCCTGGATCATGTGAGGAGTCAGGATTCACAAGTCTGGTATGTCCATTTCATTGTTAAGTGTAGGTTCCCCGAGACATATTCTCACATAGCAACAGTATTGATTTTCCCAGCGTATCCCAGGTGACTGAAATACTGTATGTTGCATTTCATCAAATCAGATATTTATGTTATTAAATTATTCAAGGGCACGCGAGTAGCACTTCACTTTAGAATCGTGCCTTAGACCATCGAGCCCAAACCCTTTAACGATCTAAGCTGCGGTTTTGAGCTGATGCCTTTCCCCCAAAAGACTGAAATGAACTCTCACCTGATCGCAGATTAGTTCCCATTTCTTCTCGTTGTCGTACTGACGGAGCAGTCTCGCTTTGTCTGGAGGAAGGTTCATGGAATTCTGGAAGGGAAACAAAGGAGGAACAGTCATGACCCTGTGACTCAGCGATCCGGTGATTACCGCTGTTCTGATTAGGCAACGTCCGCCGCATCTCCGTTTCAAACGGCGCGGCGCGAGGCGCGAGCACCTTCAACTTCACCCAGACCTTCGACCGCAACCTCTAACCGCCCGCCATCGCTCAACGACTTTCTACATGACGCGCGGTGGCGGTGGCACGCGGGAGCTGGGGATGGATCCGGGAGGGGACCGCCCCTCCCTCTTTGATGAAGCCGAGGGTGAAAAAAGGAGGGAAACGGGGAGCGCCGACTATCGCCGCTGGGAGCCGCGATTCTCCGGGAGACGAGCCCTGACCCTTTCATAATGAGCCCCGTCAAGCGCGTTCGCTCAACGCCGCTCGATCCCCCCGGCGTCCTCGGGCCGAGGAGAGGGGCGTTCTTTTGTGTACGCACAAGCGGGCGAGCGTCAACAGCACTGCACACAGGGACTCCAACCAACGCGTCGCTTTTATTCGGGAATTTCTTCCATCAAACTGAGGGCATTCTAAGACTCCTTTGATTTAAAATGGTTAACTTCAGTATTTGTGGCCTTTAACATACGCGCCACCTCAATCTTTTAGACTGGGGAAGTAGTTCAGATCAAGATTCATACTATATAAGTCCTAAAGAAGTACCCAAGCTTTTATTATTCGCAAATTATTACATTGTAAAGTGGGGTATGACAGATGGCTCTGGTCTTCATGTTTTTGCCCAACCTTCTTGCTCGTTGCATATTGTTTTTCCATTCGCCCAAGTTTAAACAACATCTGCCTCGTGGAACTCCCCCAAAGACAGTCGTCTAGTTTTGGCTTTAGACCATTAAAAGTACTCCACCCACCCTTAAGTGCCTTTAAAAAAAAGATTGAAACAATTACTGCTAAACTGCTCCATACATGTTCTGCACACACTGTGGAAGGCCTAAGCTAGAGTCCAATCAGATAATCCAAAAATGCCCATTTGACTGTGGTCTCGATTTTAACAGCACAAAGTTATGTGTTTTTTTCATGAATCCGAGATCTTATCTGCAAAAGAAAAAAAGACCAGGGTGTTTCGATAACCTTTATCTCAGCAGGACAGTGTGACTACACAGAGGAAACAAAACGAGCTCTGCCGAGTTGTGTCTGGACGAACGCAACTGAAGATGACGTGCACTTGGTCATTCATTACGTCACCAGCTTATAAAAACACAGGATAACAGCATTTATCTAACAAAGTATTGAAAAAATTACGAAAATTACTGAAAAAAATCACTGCAAACCATTATCCTTTTGTAAATTGTTGCGATATGTGATCTTTGATCAATCATTATCATCGTTTGTGAAGAAATAGGCAGACATGGATGAATTTTAAAAGCATTGTGCCTTTTATATTATTTCATGTTTAAATATTGAACGGTACAAAAACAGCTACAGCAGACGTGAGTTGACTGAGAGGGAGTTTGAATAGTCTGGCTATTTGCGTCTCAGAAATGGTAAGCGACAAGGTCAAATCACACGGAAAAGCTTGAGAATAAATGCGTTTTATTTTTAAAGGATTGAAAAGGTGGGTTATAAACTGAAGGGTAACAACCCTTCATTATAAACCTGTTCCGAACAGGCTTTTATCTTTGAATGCGTGTTTTCTCCCTTATCCTCTAGATTTGGCCTAATCTACACGAGGTCTCGGCTACGTGATATTTTAATCAACCCCCTTCTGGGCTCAAACAGTCTCCAGTGAACACCAATGGGAATTACAGTAAAGAAGTCTGACTCATTATGTGTACTCACTCCTTTAGTCAGGCAAGGGGGGGGTCGTGGTATAGGGTGACATTTTGTGAATGAAACCTGAACAAAACCTCATGATCCCTGAAGGCCTTGGCCTCCCGTGAGCTTCCGTGGTCAGGTCCAGGCAGGAAAAAGCCGCCGTTAAAGTGGCCCTTTAAACAGGCGTCCCGCTGATTTGAGGGCAGTGATTCTACGGTGCTCCAACGAGCGACGTCACGCTTCACGACCCCCCCTACCCAAGAAGACTTGAGCGAAGCCCCCTGCACGTGGGATATGCAGGCCCGCTCCACAAGGGAATACCTCACATTTTACACGGCTGTAAATAATATCCATTTCCACATGCTCGCATGGCCTCTCCGTTCTACAGAATGCAGAAATACTCAGTTATTGATGTTTATCGTGCCGTTACTCATTCATAAAAACGATTCCTGCCAAAACACTTTCAACAGGGCCAGCGTAAAAACCCTTTGAAATGTAATTAATGCATCTAACTGAATTCTGAGCACGCTCAAAAAGTAGCGCTTAGCATGACAGATACACTTTAATCACCAAATCATAGTGCCTCATACTGCGACACACGACTGCTCATTTAGTGCCGTAGCCTTGGTCTCTGTAATAGTAGTGGGGATAAAATAAAGAAATAAACAGAAGCAGCTGAGATGAGACATGGTAAGCTGGCAGAGATAATATTTGCAGACGTATCCTGGCCAGAGTAGGTCCCTGCAGTGAAGTACAGTAGGTCAGCTGGCATAGCACTCCACCCTTTGGGTTTTGTGTCTGGTGAAGATCCAATGAAAGCGAAGGCCAGTTTCACTACCTTTAATCTTTCCCGCTTCCCAAATTAGCTCTGACGGGCACTCCTCAGTGCAGTTCTGCTGATTTTCTCATCTGAGGCACCAGATACCAGATGCGCGTGCGGTTTAATGGCAGTGGCGAGCGAAACTTCGGCCCTACTCTTGTCAATTCACCATGACCTTCTCTGACCCGTGCCAAGGGATACAAAACCATACCCATGATCCTCTGCTCTCCAGGAAGTACGCGTTCTGGTTACAGATTACATTCCCAGAAATGGGTTTGGCAGAGTAGCTGTAAACATAATAATGCATACGATAATCAAGTGGGGAAGATTCTTTAAGGTTTAAATGAACATAGGTTTTCATAACTAAAATATCAAAAACAATAACAATAAATGTGAAATGTTTTCTTTTTTCCACTGAACATGTCAACAACCCCTTTATAGTAAGTTTTAGATGGCATCAGTACTCAAACACCATCAAACTTACTTTAGTATCCTACTTTAATCCATAGCAAAAACACCGCTGAAATGTTGCATGTGTGTTCAGTGTAAGGTGGTGGTGAGAACAGTAGGACGAAGGGAAACATATCGCCAGATGGACAGATGATTCTATTCTCGAGTGAGAGGAGAAGTCACATTGAATTGTCTGAGTGAAACTCTACAAAGAAGTCCTGTGATCTACTGAAATTCAGTACAGAGAGCAAGAGCAAGAGCAAGAGCACTGAATCTGTACCCATTGTGCAACCAAAACAGATGTTTTTATTTCTTCCTCTTTTTTTAAATAAAAAAAATAAAAATAAATTGCATTCAAGAGCTGAGCATGCATTCCTGCATCTAGAGAATGCTAAAAAACACTTGGCGTACACGTCGAGTAAAAGAATGACCCCCTTGTCGACCGTGTGTGCAACTTCCTATAAATTCCTGACGAGAAATCGAGTGGAAATATAGACCTACTTTTATTTTAATGGCAGTGAAAGACAGTGAGATGAGGCTGTATTCCTCTGGAACCCAACCCCAGCCCTGGTGCTAAAGGCCCTGAGCTTCTCCTACACAGTGCATAAAATGCGAGAGAGGCGGCTTCCCTTAAACACTCGTTCAGTGGGAGACTGTGACGGACGGGACTCACGGGTGTCACTCACGCAGACCTTTAGCGGAAAGCCTTAAGACTAACGACGTCATTAACTCTGCAGCGGTGAGATAAGACCTTGGGGGAGAATCCGTCAGAGCCGCCGGCCTCCCGCCGTAAAGGGGTCACTCAGGACGAACACAGCAAGCCGCCAACTCAAACTTAGCCGGGTGACAGAAGGAGAAATCTCTCCTAGCTGTGGTGAAGGCCTTGCGAAAAACTGTATTTTTAAAACAGATGTGAGTTCCTTGCTTAAAGGTGTGGTCTCAATAGGGGAAACCCTTTGTATACGGTCTATGCGGAAACCACACCTGAAACCACACAACCACCCTTTCTCACTCTATAACCATCGGCATCTTACGTCTGCACCATTGAATCCAATATATTTAGCTTAGTCGACTTACATATGCCAAAACTGGTCATTGTGAATACACTATCATACATCAGAACAAAAATCATTATGGAGCTAGGTGGGTACTGGAAACATGGCGGAGTGGCGGTCGAGATGGGGAAAAACCCCAAATAAATCAGAACTTGAACCGTGTCCCGCAACATTGCTTATGATTACGGCATTGCTCAGTGACAACGCGTCTGGAGGCTTCTGAGAAGTGGGTATTTACGGAGCGTTTCGTTTCCATGGACACCACCAAAGTCAAACACGCCGCGTAACCGCAGTTGGGCGGGTGAGCTCCAGCGCCGCGCGTGATTGATGGAGAGCGTCGCAGGACGCCGACGTCAACGGCGGGGCCAATCAGCACCGTCGCGCCTCCGTCTGCCGCGCCGGGTTTGGCGAGTGAACCCCGGACTGGCAGCTCAGCGCGGGAATTTCCATCTAAACCCGCAGAGCCTCCCGTCTATTACGCGAATGAAACAACAGGACGGCCGAGTTTGCTTCCAGATACCATTAAAAAAAAATACCAGTCGGCGTTTTGCGCGGAGGCGAGCCCGGCCGTTTCACATTTTCATACCTTTCACGAACGTCATTTTCGATTTTAGACTCTTTTTAAACAGTTTAGCGGTTTCAGAAATAAGACGCTTTCTCCTTCGGAATATTGTCACGACGGATCCGACGGCAGGAAATGAAAAGCTCAGAAACGCGTCGGCCGCTCCCGCTCCTTCCCGGTTCCTATCCGTACCTCGAATGAGAGGACCCCGGAGAGCGGCGATATAATGAGAAAAGAATGTGGCCCTCGCTCCCCCACGCCCACTCGCCGAGATCCACGGGCCGTCTGACTTCATGGGCAGAGGGGTTCCAGGGCCCCGCCCCACCTCTTTAGAAATATATGAGTCAGAGAGATCGGAGGCAAATTGCGAAAACACAGTCGGGACATTGTTGGAAAAGCTGGAAAATGGCAATCCTCCTTGCCTCTCTGCCTGCTGCAGAAAGTTGCAGACGGCTCTGGGAGCTGTCCGAACTCTCACGTTACTGCCCCCCCCCCCCACCCCCACCCCACCATTCCCCCCCTCGCCATTTCCTGAGCTGCAGCCACGGTCTGCCTTTCTCCAGTGCAGTAAAAACAAAAGAGATCCACAGAACCCACAGAGAGAGATGGAGAGAGAGAGATGGAGAGAGAGAGAGAGAGGGATAGAGAGAGCGCGAGTGAGAGAGATGAATAGCTAGAGAGAGACATATGAAGAGTTTAAGACACCCTGAATACACCAGAGGATAGCAATTATGATTTTTCTTCGCACACGCGTACACGTGCGCACGCACACACACACACACACACACACACACGCACTTGCCCTGACGTGAAGAGAAAAGGCTGTTATAATCAATATTTCAGGTATCGTGTCATACCTTTCATTGCCTTGCAGTCGGTGACAACTCGACATAAGTGGGCTGACAACTGGTGTGAAAAGGTAAATATATAAAAGAGGATTACCCCTCCCACTCGCAATGGGTTTCTACTACCCAGAGTTCCCTGTGTGTGCTCCCAGACCATTGTTCCCGTCCCCTCATTTGCGCGGTGCGTTCCCTAATCCTTTAATTTCTACAGGGGTGCAGGTGTCCCCCGTCTGCCCTGAGATTAACCATGTAATCCAGGAGAACGCCCCCTGCACCAGCAGGCCCCCCCCCCCCCCCCCCCCCCCGTACGGTTTTGTTTATATTGCTGTCTGCATGCACTCAGTTGTGTGTTTATGTGCTTGACATACGGATGGGAAATGACCGTTAAAGAAACCATCTACTTTAAATTCACCAGTGCAAATACAACCTTATAAATACAACAAACACAATTGCTTCAAATTGGTTAGTGACCTGACATTGCGTTATATGAATCTTTCCTTCCTTTGGTCAGGATCACTACTGTTCCTGACCTGGTACGGCTTTGGCCTATTTAGACCAACTAAAAAAAGACCATGGAAGTCAATACTAAAGCTTTCATTACAAACCCTCTCTATTAAATCATTTCCAGCACGTCCACCCCAGAAAAGAAAAAAGAAAATCGGAACCAATTATAAAAAACTCGATTTTAGTCGATGTCTTCATAATTTCACGGAGTATTCCAAAAATAAAACTGCTAATTTGAGTCTTTTATATAGAGGTATAGCCTAATAGTACTGCACTGAATACATTAGAATACTAAACCATTTCCTTTTCAATGGCAAAACAGGAAGCTATCCACACAAAACAGACAGTGTCAGACTAGACCTCAGAGAAGATTGTGAGTAAATATTCAACAGCAGAGATTTGTGGTATAACCTAGTATTACGTTTAGGCTATATCCTGAGGGTTAACCTCAGTGATTTTCAAATGACTGCTCAGGTACAGAGTATGAAAAAGACTTCTGGATCAAAAACCTTAAAAGTAAATGTACAATGCAAAAACAGACCTTATAAAACGAAAAACTGTGAGTTAGCCTTATGCAAAAAAAAGTATTACATAAACATCATTATAAAATGGCACACACTTTCAAGTTTACAAGCTTACCAGTTCTTTCTAAATAATCCCATTACAGGGAAATATCTCAGTCTTGTATTTCTGTAATAACCTCCAATACAGAAAGAATTACCATGGATTACGATCTGGTTTGCTTAAAACAGGGTATGTACTATGGTGAACTGAATGACCTATAATACCAAACTGATCCATAATCCTTTCAGACACTGTAATCAGACTTTTCTTTCCTTCTGCTCTCTTTAAAATGAACCCAGTTACACAATACAGCAAAAAAAAATTTATTCTCTTCAATTATATTTTCAAAGTATTAATCTGTGTTGTTGAGTAGCAATAAAACTAGATCCTGCTATCGTCTCTTTGTTATGAAACTTTTTTTTTGATTTTATTATAAATATTGCTTTGGTTTCTTCTCCCAGATCACTGGCCTACCACTACATGCCTTTTGCACTACGGAAATTCTAATGGTATCAACTCTAACACCAACAGTGGAACCACAGAGTGGGTCATTTTAGGAGAATTACATATTCTACAGCACACAAAAAAGGGGCTTCTCGCATATGAATTTCACTGAATGAGCACGCCAAATATTATCAAAGTTTGGGTCAAAAATCTGAAACGCAGACATGCATTTAAAATTTGGACCAATAATCGTTGAAAAGAGGGTGTACGCGATGCACATTTTAATTTGTATGTTCTTACATCACCTACTTGTATGTTATGGAATAAAAATGTTTTTGAAATGTATGACTTCAGAACACAATTGCATCCATATCTGAATAATAACATTATTAGCCTCAATTGCTATAGCAAAGCTTTAGCTTGCCATTTGAGTAGAAAATATGTGAATGCTCCTCTCAAGAGTTATTCTGCTCCTGTAATTTTAGCTGAAAACAATAATGTGGGCCTGTCACTACATACATATTCCCAGTTTTTTTTTTTTTCCTGGAAACTGCTTTAATGAATGCGTATATACCAAATTTATGAAAACAAATCCATTCATTTCCACCCACTCCACTAACTGGCAGTGGAAAACAACACCTTTGAATTTTCATAGTCAATAGTAATCGTCTGTAAAGGTGCCATTCGGAGATCCCTGCTCTACGGGAAACCTGTGGGCTGAACACTAGCAGATTTATTTATCTAAACTTTTGACATAGACACATGGACCATAAACCTCCAGTAGTCTGTATGGAAATAAAGCAATGCGCACAGGCCATGACTAACCAATGATTAAACATAAAAACGATTTATTGCCACAATAAATGTCACAGGTTAACATCATCTACGACGTTCAAGCTAAGCCATTGTGCAAAAGGGGCTGCCTCCACAAATTATAAATAGAGGTCAATAATGTGTATTCAATGCCCATTTACATGGAATTATAAAAGAAGCTACACATATAAGTCAAGCAAGTGCCATGGTTCACATTGTTATCAGTCTGGGAAACCAACACTGACATCATACAGCCATGCGCTCTTTAGCTCAATGTACAGAAGTGTCAGCACAACGGAACAATAGCGAGCACTTAAATAGGGCAATTGCGTTTGACCTTTGCCTCTCTACTGTCTTCCAGCGAAGACAATACACCAATTAAAATTAACTGAAACCGAATCTGAACCACAAAGCAGAGGTCAATCCGCCTCAAAGACGGTTGAACTACCCTTATTTAGCCTACACACAAAAAACGGATCAATGCCATTCGCACACCTGACTTCCCCATTTTTGTTTCCTGTGGGTGTGCTCACCGCAGTGGTGGTGTACAGCTGTTCTGAAAGATCCTCCTACTTCACTATGTCCCTCCGCACATTTTTAGTGGGCTTCAGGCAGTCTTTCCCTATTTTCCTCTTTTCATATATATATATATATATATATTTTTTTTTTTTTTTTAATAAATCAGGGATAGTATCTGTAAAAGGTGATCTGAACTAAAGGTACAGTTCTGACCATGAGCTGAGAAAACACAGAGGAGGAGACAGTATGGAACTAGGCAGCCAAGACCGGGCTTCGTTTTTGAAGCTCACTTCCTGGTCTTGTTGAGACGGTTGGCTCCAGTATAGGTCTTTCAGCCCCCCACCCCGTTCCAATGAAAGTCAACGGTACCAATGCGGCCAAAATACGAAGTCAATAAGTCAGTAATAATGCCAAGTCACTGTGCGTCACTTGGGGGGTGGGTGGGGTGGGCGTATCTCACATACTTAGTTGACGACCCGGACCGGCCCAGACTTCATGACCATATAAGGGTCCCCCCCTTTTCCAGACTGTGCAGTCTCTGGCTCAAATTTGTACAACTTGGCGACGCAAAAACTGCACTTCCGTGGCTTCAAAACGCTTTTCACAAGCCCATGGAAAGTCAATGGGTGACATCACAGTCACTTTGCCCTTTTTTCTACAGTCTATGTGTGGAACCCGTGCACCTACACATCCTAACTGTGCCCCATCTGAGCCACCTTTCAGGCCGCCTCAGAGCCCTGCTGCCGCGGGGTACCCCAGCACGCCTGGTATCCCCTCGCAAGTGCCACAGGGCCCGCACGTCACAGCCTCAGCAGCCCGAGCCATGATTTCACTTTTAGGTAAACAGGCTTTAACTCAGCCCCGAGGTCTTGTGCCACGGCCAGCTGTGAGCCATTAGCGTTTCGCCCACGGGTGCGGAGGAGCGCACGTCGAAACGAGCATTCCTGGCTGCCGAGAACTGTGGGTGGCAACACTTCCCACACGCATGCCGCCTCCCTTCTGACCGATGAAAGTTTGCCTCCAATTTGTGAGAAAGTGAAGACACAAAATGATAATTACAATCGTGTCGCTGCGGTGAATTTAATTACAGAGGAAATGGGAGTAATGTAGGATTATCACCACGCTAAAACATACGCGATGCAGTATCACACAGTGAAATGATGAAGTATTCAAAAATATTCACTCACAGGTTGCAGTAACAAAGTAGAACTAGTTTACATACTCGCACGTACTGTCCAGCAAATTGTTTGCGTGCGGAAATTGCAGAGCAATGAGTGAAAACTAGTGTTGATGAGCAATTGTGTACATTGCCTTATTATGGTAGAACAGCAAACTAGCTCTCGTAAAGAGGCTAGTTGCTAGACATGAGCTATAGACTCATGACAAGAAGATTGACTTGTGACAAGAAGTAGTAAAATGCTTAGTGTTTCAAGCCGGGGGAATTCTGTCAGAAATCAAATTTTTTATCCATGTTAACCTATATGAGAGAGTGTTAAAATGTGGTTTGATTAACCAGAATGACAAAACTTTCAAGAGACCCCCCCCCCCTCCCCCCAACACCCTAACTCAAAACACAGATATCTTCTTCAAAACATAACAGTATGGTTCTCTTATTATCGGAAAGCTTACAAACAAGGTTATCCACAATTTCAATACTTTTGGTCCAAATAAATATGCAAATTAGGCAATGTGCTCATATCAGCCGAGCCATCCACAATCCACTGAGTCCAAATGAGATGTGAAAAGCATCGTCAGCCCTTGACCAGTGGCTTCAAAAGATACACACATTTTTGCTGATTTTGGCTTCCTTATTGTGTAATTTAAATGTAATTATTTGCTTCGCAGTCGTGTGATGCTAAACAAATAGGAAAACTTAAGTAATATTTGGGGTGAAAATCATAGGCGACATTAAGGATTCATGTGTTAAACTGACCTACCCATCATACACTCAGAAGTCTGCTGTTGCTCAACCGATAGCAGGCACAACATGAAAACTTCAAGAGATGTAAAGAAGTGTCTACACTAGTTGAGGTTTAAGGACAAAAAAAAAATCACCTAATTTGCATATTTATTTATTTTGGTATTTCAATACCAAAAGTATTGAAATTGTGGATAACATTGTTTGTAAGCTTTCCGATAATAAAAGAACCATACTGTTATGTTTATTTTTTTAAGAAGATATCTGTGACTTTAGGTAGGGTGCAGGGTCCAATATGGGTTAACTTTGAGGGCCCTTGTCTCCTGAATGGTTGGTCAGTTGGGTTAATCGGACCACATTCTAACACTCTCACATATAGGTTAACATGTATAAAAATAATTTTGTTCAAATTTAAAAGCATGAGGTCAGAATGATTGCTTTCTGACGGAATGCCCCAGCCATCACTGCCAGTTGATTCCAGTAGTTTATCTTAAGAGGAAACATAGCCTAAATCGCTCAGAATGCACAGAGAAAATAAGGAAAAATGTATGTGCACTGAGCCCACAATTGATTAAACATTATTATTATACAGCTAACTAGCTTGATAAGTCTAGTTGTTGCTATATTATTAGCCTACCTTTTGTCTCACATAGCTAGAGGTTTATAAATTATTGACTACTAATTTAGTCAGATAAACAAACATTTTCCACTGCAATTAAATGAATGTGAAGTTGTTAACATGGCAAATTAGGGTCAATGCTTTTCTTGATCACCATTCTTCCACCACTTATTATTTAAATGGAAACATGTCATTTTTTAGTTCGTGTCAGATAGCTCTTTTTTGTCTTAAGACAGCTGGCAATGAACGGGAGAATATGCGGACAACTTAATCAGAGCTTTTTTACAACCATATTTTATTCCAAATCATCTCTCTGAGATGGCCTGATAAAACTCTGAGTTTGAGACTCGAATCCTAACAGGCACTGAAAAAAGACATTTGATGCCGTTTGCAAATATCAGATGAACCACATAGCAGCAGACTGGAGACTTAAGATATTGCCGTCCGGCTGGATTTCAGCATGCTATCAAAACCTGTGGCACACTGTAGATGTTCACCTCCAAATGTAGTTTGACAGCTCTGCTAACAGCCCTGACAGTGCCAGCGGCCCATTTCTGACAAAAGAAACTGGATTACACATAAAAGCCTAGGACCCATTAACCTGATAATGCTATATCACTGATCAACCTGACATTTGAGACCTGCCTGCCAGCCAGAGATCAACAAAGAATTTCAAACAATGTGCAAAATGTGTTGTCATTCCTTTAGAAAGGCAAATGATTGATGCACTATGGGTACGGCCCAACCTGCAATTCGGGTGAAATCCACTACGCGTCTCTCTCCACCCCTCTCTTTGAATACATGAGAAGGCAGCCTGTTGCGATCAATTAAAAGTTTTGAAACATCTGACAAATTAGGCTACTGTGTTGACTGAATGCACCACACTACAGAAATAAGGCAATGGGAGAAGCAGCCTTTCAGTGAAAGTTTGTGTTCCATATTCGTCTGGTGGAGTGTAGGCTACAACGATAAGCAAATGTTATTCTGGCAACACATGGTCAATTCTTGACAAAAAGACATGTTAACCAAATGACGATGTTTCCAGCCCAGTTATGTTGTTGCGGTTGCTGTTTTTTGGAGACCAGTGGACGTAGCTTATGCACAGTAAGGAGAACATCATACTTTGCAGTTTGGTTAATACTTGGATATGAGACCCGACTGGGAAGCCAAGGTTCTGCTGGAAGTGGTGTTGGTGGGCCCAAAGTAGGGATACAGTGTAAAGAGGAATTCCAGTGGCAGTATTTCTGTCCACCCCGGGGCGTGCGCTTTACCTGAACAAAGGTAAACTTTCCAGCGCATACAATGAATCACCTCCCAATGTCGGAGATAAGCAGGTGCATAAGACTGGTCAGAAACCTTGCTTAGAAAACAGACATAACTTTCACTTAGCCAAAAACACTTAAACAGGGGCGTAAATGTGAAGTCTGATGTGGCCTATGTGACTGGCCGTACCTCTGAAAACTAACAGGTCAATCGAGGAGTTTGTTCTGCGAGAACTACTTCTGAAAATATATATTTTTAAATAATAATTAAAAAATTGTGTACAAGAAAAATCTTTCATAAGACAACTTGTTTCAGCATGACAACAAATCCTCAGCATGATCATGTTGCCAACCTTTTTATAGAACAGCTGCATTAACAAAAAAAACTGAAAGACCTTCCTCAGATACGAAAAACTAAACAAAACGTTGTCTGGAGCCCATCACTAGTCATCTCAAACTGATACAGGAAAAATGCTGTCACACAACTCGTACAAGAAGAGTGGACCAGGATCGGGATCAGGCACCATTTCATGCAACAGCACTCACGCCGAAGCTTTAGCATTAGCATTAGCTGAATCTGCTTTATTTGCATATATATTTGCTCCTTTATATCTGGACTTGCAGACAGGCTAATAGGATCTTAATAAGATCCATATCTTGAAACGTTTAGCTAACTCTATTACAACACAATTGCTCCATGTGATGTGCTGAGCTAGGAGGGAGGGAATGAGGCCTTTCCGTCCAACAAACCTGTACCGACAGATTGCTTCATTGTTCCGGTGGGTAAGGAGCTGTCACCGAGGCCTTTATCAAAGCCAGGCAAAGCATGGGAGTACATTCAAATGCGCCAGGACCTTCCATTTTCTGTGCAGATGTTGCTATTGGCAAGAACACACCCGGCAAATCCTCCTAACTTGAGCCACTTCACAAAGCTACAAATGTCCCAAGAGACTTTCGACAGTCGTGCTTCAATTAGGGCTGGAAAAAGCGGCCTGCAGAGCCGTACCTAAATATTTCAGCACGGATGCAATCAGGCAGATGCAACGTTATTCAGGAACACTGCAGACACAATGAAGCCTTTCCCTTACAATGACACAATACATTAGGAGAAGAGTGCATGCACTGTCTCGGTCCAAGACACTCACAGGGGGATTCAAAATGCCACAGGCTACCATCACTGTAGAAAGAGAAATGCCTACTTTACAGCTAAATGGGGCTGTAAAATTAAACTACATTGCATTCACTAAGACGGGACAACTGACGTTAAAAGTGAAACGGCTCATTGAAAATCTGAGATATAATAGGAGGGATGGCTAAACACGGAACCAGGGTGCAAAAGCAAGAAACGCAAGCCCCTCACCCATATAAAAAACAAACCGTGGAGTTTGCTTGGTCATGAATAACGTCAACAGAAAGCCCAATGTTATCACCTCCCTATTTGTACTTAACACATAGTGCAGGTTATGCCATCTGTGAACACAATATCAAATAGCGAGAAATCCACCTCCATGGAAAACAAAATATTCGCCAATTCACCAAGAGAGATTGGGCCTCCTTTCTTCCTTTGAAATTATTCGGGGTAATTGTGAAATTCCTCTTCCTCCCTGCCTTTTCACAGCTATTTTATTCAGTATTGTCTGCAGAACCCTCTGAAATACTGCACTCATACTGGCTGTTTAAAAAACATCCCTGAAATCAAAATGAAGACAGAACTGTACAGAGCAAATGGGTTTTTGGAGGCGAAACAACAGAAGTGACAATTTAAAATCAATTTTTCACAATTTCCATCAACAAACCTTCAGTCTAGATATACCCCATTGCTTTGAATCAGAAAGCATGAATAAAGGTTTGCTATCTTTTACCATGAACATAATAACTAGCGGTTATATTGGGGGGGGGGGAAAACTGATTTTGTCAAAAAAGTCATTATGTTCAGAAATTGGCAACAGGCACAATACTACCCAGAGTTCAACAGAATTCTAGTTGTGGGTCAGTTCAGTTGCTTTCAGTCTGTGTCAGTGATTGTTGTGTCATGGGCTCTTTAAATAAGGTGCTAGACTGTCACAATGGAACCAACACCGAGGCTCCTACCATGATGCCTTGCAGCATACTACTGTACTGTGAAACTCGATGACACCACCGATGCTTCGACGCACTGTACTCAGCATTGGATGGCCCAGACAGACACCGCCTTACGTCATCGTCCACCTGCTCCATAGGACAACAGAGCTGTTCAATAAGGACTGCTCTTATAGCTCAGAACTTGGCCACACAACAATAAATGTAAGACAGAATGCATCGATCATTACCGATTTGGAAAGTAAAACATATTGACAAAAAGGGTCCATAAAACATAAAATGTCTTTTCGTCAAAGGATTCTTTTGACATAGTGCCTGTATATATATATATATATATATATATATATATATATATATATAATCTAATTTATAAAGTATCTATGATGGTTTGTTCTGTGAAAAAACTAATTGTCCTGTTCAATTTGCCATGTGCTTATACAAATCAGGTTTGTGGGGTTAAATTAGATTTCCTTCCTTCATTTTCAAATAAATACAAACATTTGTTTCATGGCAAAATTCTAATGAATTCCAAAAGGAATGGGAAATGGGTGTTAAAATGTTGGCTAATTGTTGGCTAACATGTTGAGATACCCTTTGGTACAGCTGTGTGATGCAAAATTAGAAGACCAAAATACATTCATGCAGCCAAATACATTCACAGGCATTTCTGGCACATAAAAACGCAATACAAATGAAAGAACTTAAATAATAGGAACAGTCACCGTCATACTTCTCTCAGGAAAATAAAGCTACGCTCCTTCGATGACTCGTCCACCAAAAGTAGCCTATTACTGACATTAAGGTTCTTAATGATCTCATTTTATGTCAAACAGACATTTCAGTGGAAGACTGTGCAAATGGTGTGGGCCCAATGGATTCAACACTGCTCTTCTCACCTCCTTCCCAGAGGCCAGTTCACACTGACACACAGCCGGGGTAAGGGGTTCACAAATTCAATGATGATGGCTTCCAAAAATACTGCACCTCACCAAGTACATGGTTACCACAAGACAGGGGCTTCTGGGAGAAGCTTTCTGTCTAGATAATGAAGAAACCGTCACACGTTCAAACGGCACCAGGAGGAAACTTTCACCTCTATGTTTTTCCCAACGCACCGACAAAGGCACCGAAATGCTTGAAGCGACAGTGTGTTAGCTTCCCTTTCCTCTTCAGTTATGTTATATATGCAATGTCTAAAGCAACATTTTGTCGCTTTAGATATCATTGCCAAACACTCTGCCTCAATCTTTCCCCCCCGTCACTTACAGTTTATGTCATTCATTGGTGTGGCTAATTAGTAAGGCGGCGTCCTGGGGCTTGAACATAATGTTGCTGGTCACCCTTCAATCATACCCAGAAACAACGCAGCCTTCACTGCAGTATGAAGAGGCTTCCACGCGTCCGGCCAGGCCTCTGGAAGGGCGCTGGAGGCCTGTGGCTTTGGGTTTGGTGCCAGTCTCCGTCTGTCACAGAATAAGACCAGCTCTGTTCCACGGGTTGGCTGCACTGCGCTGAGCCAGTGTCAATGCACTTCTTCCCAAAGAATAGCCATTGTCCTTATTTTATTGAACAGTCAACAATGGATACGCTCAGAATGCTTGGTGAGCAGCGTGTGCTTTCCTTCCCCGTTTCTCTGGAGCGAGTGTTCATGAATTTCAATGACACCTAATGGGCTATGCCAGGCTCGGAGAAAACCGGGTGTCTGAAACCGCAATGCTTCAAGGCCATCCTGCTTCTCCATATACTAAAACCTGATGATTAATCCTTTATCTTCTGAGGACAAAAAACAACAAAAACATCAGCACATCTTAAGGTACATAGGCTATGGGACAACTGATCGAACATAGTACCTCATTCACAGAGCTGATGTAGATAGTAAAAAATAAAAATAAACTCCCCTGGTTCATGCAAAGATAGATAGCCTCAGATGGCTCCAAGGCTAATATGAAAGGGGGCACAGACAGAGAAGTACAAATCTGGACAGCAGTGAATGCCATTGATGGCTCATTGCCCACTGCAGTTTTCCCGAGAAACCACTCAGCCCATAAGGTCTGGCTCTTGGCCCAGGACCCCCAGCTAGTCAACCCAGCCCACAGCCAAGTGCATCCCTCTGCTGCTAAAATGAGCAAGACCCCATCATCTGCGAGCTACACAAAGGAAGTGCATGAAGCTTGCCAAGCTACAAATCTGGGAAAAGGACCTAATTCCCAACAGCAAAGAGCATCCTCCAGGCACTGTACGTCTGTGACCATCTTGCAAACTCAATCAAATTACTTTTCCAGGATATCCAAGGCGCAACATACCTTGACACGTTGAAATCTGAATGCACGGCAAACTTGCACAAATAGTGAGGATTATTGTCTTGAAGCGTCCATATGCACAGCAATGCCATTGATACCACTTCATGAACAAAGCTATCAAACACTAAACACAAGTCAACCCGACAGAAGTCCATTTACTGAAGATTACTCAACTCTAAAGAGACCTAAATTTAGATCAGCATTACTCAACTCAGCACTGTGACCTGATTTTTCCCCCACAATCATTATTCTTAATACAGATTTATTGACATTTCTCCATAACTTTGAGTCATTGAGAACTACTGAGACTTCTGAGAAAATACAATTTATGAAAAGAAAAAAATAAAATCTAGCAGTAGCCACTAATTCAAAACAGCTACCAAAAGCACTGTAAACTTATGACTTATTCAGTACCTGATAGACGCTGCTCTCATAGCATACCAGGAATCTCTTTCTCTGCAGCCAGACAGTTAAAGCTGAGACCATTCATAATTAATCTTAAAAAAATAAAACTGTGCTGAAAATATTACCACGATGGAAAAGGTTTTCGCCAATAGTATGATTCAAGCCATAATCTACTTATGCCAAAAGCATCAGACTGGGGACTTTTTTATTTGCTAACTGAAATACTGTAGTCAAACTGCTATCACTGATTCAATGTACGACGTTACCATTCAATCAGTCAAAGTCAAACAATTACAATTACTATCATCATTTCCGCTGATACTGTAGAATGTTCTATCACTGTGAGCACACAACAGCATACAATTGTTCATAGGATATGTAAGCCTACACCTATTCAGCAGTCAAGGCAAAAATGGCGAACTATATCTATATGCAGATGTTCCTTACTCGGGAGTAAAAAAAATGGCCTACAAAAAAAGTCTGTCAAATAATTTTACTATTTCCAGCTGAAAAAAGCTATTAGCCTACAATTTCTTTCAAGTTAATTAAATTATGACAAATGTAATTAAATCCAACTGAAACCCTTTAAGGGAATCCAAGATGTGCCAGTGATTGCAGTATGTAGGACAGGGAACACTGGTACCTGCATAAAAATGTGTCTAGAATCACAGAGAGAGATAACAAAAAAATAATTGTTCCTTAGCAGCCTTTAAACAAAGCAGCTTAGGTATAATCTGGGCAGACAACTGAGAGCTTCAACTACAACGGTAGCTAAGCCTTCAGTTTCCATATGGCATTCAAGCAAGCCCCAATAGGCCTAATTTACTCAAACGTTTTGTTCTCTGGTTTGTGTAGTCAACATTAACTGAAAGGGGGAATCAGTGTCAAGGATGGCCAATGTAGAAAGTTTCCTTTAGAAATCCAAGCTTAGTCTGGTGGTACAAGAGAATGCAGGCTACTCTTTTACTGGGAGGGGGTCATCTTCCACTGGAAAAAAGCTGCATTCCATATCACATGATGTGATTCATACTGTAGACCATAGAGTGAAGTCCATGAGTATTTTCCAACGGCTGATAACTGACGCAAATGCCAAACGGAGAGAAATAACCATTTACAGTGCCAAAAGTTCATTAGATCTCAAAATACATGGGCTGAAACAGCTCGATAAGCAATACCTTCAAACCTTGATTTTAATGCACTCTGATCACGTTAAATAATGAACGAGTTCTCCGTCGCCAAGAAGCACTAAAGCTTTTATGAATGTTCTTTTTGTGAACTTTAGCAACAAAGAATCCAACGTAGTTTAGATTCTAGCCAACATGTTCAATGTGTTCTCTTTCAGAGGAAAAAAAATAACTGGTTTAAGTAATATGTAGAGAAAACAATGAATAAGATCCATTTTGACAGCAGCGTGTTTCACATGATTTTTGAACGCAGGATCGAACAGACTCGCCACTCAATCGCATTTTAACATGTTGAGGCTATACATTTGAATTGCTTCAAATATTTCTTAGTAATGTATCAGCAGTAACTAAGGGTGAGAAAAATAGCAGAAGATCATTAGAAGAACAATTCCTAAACACACCGCAGCAAAAACCTCTGGGACAGCAACCACTTTAGTACAACAGAGTGAAGACAAAATAAAACGTAAAAACAATTATGCCAATACAAATCGAAGACATGGCTCACATTCCAGCATTCCATTCGCAAAGCAGCTAGCAGTAGCACTCCTGACTACGCGCCTATTCTTTTCACCCAAACTGACATCTATTTCATTCTTTACCCAGTTGCCAACAGTCATGTCTTGGGCACTATGGCAACCACACCAGTGCTTATAGACACGCTCCTGTCTGAAAGGGCTATTAAGTGCAAACACAGGCTTACTTCCCCCCCCCCCTCAGGTTTTACATTAAGATTCCTACGCATATCCATGTCTTTTATGGAAAGAGAGCCTTCCGCTGACAATCCTAAAGTGTAAAGAACAAACTGTTTAATCCTCTGGAGCTTTAATCCTCCATCTATGGATATGCTAACTGTCAATGTTTCGGACAGAATCCAGTGAAGCGTTGCAAGCCAAATCTAATCAAATATACTGCTGGTCAGAAAATAGCAAATGTTTGGCTAATGCTTCTGCTTCTGGCAACCTACTAAGTAAATCTTCAGAGTCTGAGCTTGCAGGTCAAACCAGTGCACCGTCAACAGAAAAACCCAAGTGGGGTTTTACTCAGGAAACATAGGCTACCACTAGTGATACGAAGTGTAGCACACAAATATACCCGTTTATTTAATACTCTTTGAATGATTATAATACACTCGTTAGACTAAAAACCAAACCAAAATGTCTGATCAAACTGACAACCTATAAAGACTGCAGCGCACATAGGTAGCAGAAAATTCAATTGAGCTATGCTTGCTGAGAAATCCATGGCCTTAACATTAGCATAAACAAAAGATATTAGCCTACATTCCAATACCATCGTCAGGGTCACATGCTGCCTCTCCTCTTCTCCGAGCCTTAAAGCATTAACTGCTCTCAGTGTGAGATCTGGTTTAACATAGGTAGTAGCTATATGACAGCTTTACAGTCTGATGAACGGAAAACCTTTAGGACATGGGACAATTATAGTCTATTCAGCAGCAAAGCATGACATTTCCAGACACAGAATAACAACATTTTTTGGTAGTTTCATTTTCTTTATTCAGCACAGCCTCTGAAATCACACTTGATGTAAAATGCACATGTGCAGCACTAAAACAGAGTGAAAAACAATCAGACAGGCCAGGGGCACGTTACCATTCAGGGGTATCCACATACCACACAATACTGTAATACAGGGCTCTCAACCTCAAATGTGCTTTTAGTGCATTTAAGCATGCGACTACTCAATTTAAGTCATTGATTGGCTATAAAGTCCACACATCTTGTTTCCGAGGCCTAAATCGGCTCCTGATTGAAATCGGACATACACTGCAGCCCCCCATGATTGGAGTTTCAGGTACAATGTTGTAGGAGATGCTAATTCATCCACAAGTAGGAAAACTCCTGGTTTTGCAAAACCAGGGGGGTATTTCACAAAGCAGGATTACTGAGTTAGGGTGGCTAACTGCACCGAGGAAAACCCGGGACCCAAATACCAAATCTGGAATATGGACAAAGTAAAAATAGCTGTTCTGGGTTTTACTCAGTGCAGTTATCCAGCTAACTAAGTAATCCTGCTTTGTGAAATACAGGCACCCAGCCATATGTATACATACAGCAAAGAAATAAGTCGAAAATACCTTCAACTAATTTAGTATGATTGTGGAGAAAAGCACAGAAATCACAGGGTTTACTTTCTTTCTTTTATTATACTATTCCTGAACACTGCAGCATCTAGATGAAGCTTTCGGTTGTGTATTGCAGTTCAAACAACATCTATTCCTTTGCGTGATTAGCATGTTGTTCTCTCCAATATTTTTGTTCAGCTTACCAGAAACTAAAAGGCATGAACTGCAAATCTTAATGATTTCTGACAGATTTCAGGCATTTGGGAGAAATACCTTTGTGGGGAAGTGACAGAGATGGTTATCTTGATTGTAGGCTCTAAATAATGGTTTATTTAATCCAATAGTGCAATTATGAAGCTCGGGGAACTTATACTCAGTCAGAACACACTTGAAGCTGTATGATATTGATTTAATATAAGTTAAAATTGTAAATAACTACAATTAAAAAAATTATATTATCAATCTACACATGATATTATGTAATGAATAGCCTACACACAGTACAGTTAATATAATGGAAAACTGCAAAATATATGTATCCTGACTAATCTTAAAATATTGTAACATTCTTGCTGAAATCAAAATGTATGGTGTGATGGTTTTGAAGCTCTTTCTCAGAGGTTCCTCCTTCAGTTTTCATATCTGTTCTCCACTTTAAGTATTCCCAAGGAGGCAACATCTTGTGTATAGCTGCTTACTGAATGCTGGAAGTGAGGTCAAGGCAATCCAATGAAATACAGCAGGGGTCCCTGGTCACTGGAGAGCCATATGGCCTATTGGTTTCTGTTGGACTGCGGTTGAAGCCCATAGACAAGAGGTTACATACATAGGCCTATATAATCTTAATATTGAGATCAGATGAAGGTAACCTGAGGCATCCAGCAGGCTAAATGTTTACATCCTTCCTTTTATGTAAAGAGTTGCAGAATGCCCAAACTTCCAAATGAAAGCTTGACATTTCTCAGGGAACGGGGGAATGACAAAAACCACGAGTTAGAGCTTTGTAATGTCAATGTCTTCAAATATTCACTGAGCATCTGCAATCTAATACAAACAAAAAGGTTTGACCGTTTCATTTGCCAGCCATGTCTACTGCATTACAATGACTTTCACTCAATTTCAAATCTCCACAATATTAAAATGGCTGTGATAGAGGGTAGTCATGTATGCCATCTGTTGTTTCTTGAGAGGCCTCTAATGACAATAAAGTATCACGACAATGCTAGTACTTCATACGTATGCAGCATGGGGAAGAGATGCAAAACCTTCTCTCTCTCACATGTCCAGTGCTTTCTTGTATAAATGAGACTGACCTTTGTACTTCACTGTGTGGGCTTTTGACTTTTTGTGTAAAAACACAGCCCTTTCTCCTCTTTCCATAACAAAAATATGAGATTACCAGCAGAACCTCCTGGTTGTAGATCTGTGATCCCATTTCAGGATGCTTTCTACAAGATACAATATACACAAACTTGGAAATGAATCCAACACAATGATAAGAATTCAGTGGTTTGTGGCTCTAGAAAAAATGAAAACCTACAAACTACTACGGTCCCATCCCAAGTCCACAATAGCACAACCCCTTGCAGCATAAACCATTTTTAAATAATATAGGCTAAATTAAGTACAGTGCCAGTATTCCTGCTCCCTCCACTCGAAAATCCATCCAGTCAGTAGCCAAAGGATGCACTATGTGGCCTTCAGCACTTGGGAGTTATTCAATTACAGCCCATCCTCTACTGATATAGGGCAGTGGTTAAGCAATGGGTTACGTGGGCTTTCTTTTTTCTTTGACTGGGCTGGACATTTGAAATACAAATTAACCCAACACAGCGCTCTATAGACAAAGTCACAGTCACTCAAGCAGTCATTTTCAGCTGTGGCTCAACCCTTCCACATTTCAAACTGAAGTGTGGTGCAACAAATGGAAGCCCTCGGGTACTGGCTTGAAACACACAAGCTGGATCACAGTAAACTAAATCCAATATGCTCGATATATCTGCTGACCGGAACAATAAGGGGAAATTACCCTCTGACGGCAGAACAATAGGTCAGGTCATCACAGAGGTGATTAATGGGGAACCAGTCACCAGGCAGCACTCACCTGTGCCGGACCTTTAACGCCACTTAATAACACTAAGTGCTGCAATTAAAACACTAAACACTTCGAGTGTGGCATGGTGTACATTCTGCCAAGAGCGAAGACATCCTTCTGGCAAAGGCTTGGAGTTTCCAAACATGTCATCTCTTGAGTCATGTGCTACATTCAGCGTCTTCTAATACACCATCTCCACATTAGTCAACACCAGTGGAGTATTGCCGTACAGCCTCTACCCCTTGCTGCCCAATCATGGTCCAGTATAAGCCACTGTTCCAGCGGTTTTTATCCCACCAAAGCACAAGATGATTCAGCTAATCACAGTCTTGAATGGACCAATTCACTTAACCGCTATTCCTGGCTCTGGGGGGCCGCTGCTATTTTAGTGAGCTGATAGGGTGTGGCCCTGCAGGACCAAAATTTGACATTGCTCCTCAAAGGACAACTTGCAAAATACAGTGAAAACAAAGCATTTGGAAAGTCCTCAAAGCAACACACCAACCAAAATCTGTTTAACAGGGGACCACCTTTCCTGAAGTCTATCACAGCCAGTTCATATCAGTCTGCCCACATTCACTATATGAGGAGTTAAGGCAACATACACTGTCCACAGCTGACAAGAAGCCAATGGCTCTAAAAACAGACAAGGTTAAATGGAAAGTTCCAATCCTCAGACTGTTAATTGCATCATTCACTGAAGATGTGTTCCCTGGTAGAGGGCTAGTGGCATGCAAGCCCCTACAAACCACTGTGATATGTATTTAAAAAACTGCAAATTCTTGACTAAGAGGTCTGGGAAAGCCCTATCGGAAAAAGCTATATAGCCACATACAAATAGCCTAGGCTACATCTTGATTGTATAACCTCAGTAATTCAATCCATTTTACATGCATTCCATAAATATTGCACAGTAGTCCCTAATGTACAATTTAGCCTGTATTAATTACCACAGCCTTGATTCAACCGCTGAGGAGTAGCCTACAATCAGTGGTGCATTATGTGCCTCTACACCAACGTCTGACCCACATTTGCATGACCTCATAAAACTGGGCCTCCCTTGCTCTCCATCCACGTGGGGACCACAGTCTGTACAGGATGTAAGCAGCCACCTGATGTAGCAGCGCTTCATCCCATTGCCCAATTTTATATTTTGCTCGATTTAACCAACAAGTCCCCGTTTTATATTCAAAACACATGGCAGTGATGATTCATGGTATTGTGTAGCCCACTATATTTAAAAACTAAAGACGCTACTTCAAGTGTTCACATTTTTAGTATGCAGCCTGGCTTATTGTGTTACTGTGCAAAACGGATGTGCACTGAATGCATAAAATATTTGTGTCAAAAGCGTTTAAATGTACCAGTAACGTTAGATAACAAAATTAAATGAATCACAGTCAAATGACACCGCGGAGGGAGTTTAAATTGGACAGAATTAACGACAAATGTGCAGATGCTTCTTTGAGTAAACACAGGTGGTCACAGGGCTATGTGCAATACGGGGTGTGTAAACATCCTCAGACACTGGGCCAATAATGAACAACAACACCCCTTATTTACCCTGCAAAAAAAGGCAATTCGCAGAGGGAGTTTGTTTTTCTATAGCTAGTTAACGTGAGCAGAGTCGTTTCATATAAGATTCACAACTGCTATTTTAATTACCGTTTGGGCAAACTCGTAGAACCAAAAAAATAAAATACAGCCAAGCAGTTAGTTAAGTTTGTTTGTTTTGTACGCAAGTAGACTACATTCTTGCAATTTTATGCTTTTCCATTCGAACATAGGCTAGTAAAAACAGACAATTCATTTGATAAACCGATTTATCGCGGCCCCATTTTTATTGTTAAATATAGAAGAGTCGATTGAAACGTGTCGACATTTCGGAAGGGTTTGTCTTTTTGCTTTGTTTAATTAAAAAGTTTTCCAAATGAAAATGATAACAAATAACGTTAGCTTGTGTCTGTATTTAAAGCATAAGTTAACGTTAGTGCCATCAAGCCAAGCAGCTATAAATGCTTATATCCTATATGACATTGCTTTCACATAATCCATGCTTGTTAATTTATTTATTTTTCTTTGAAATTGTATTTCACTAACGTTAATTTTTTGCCCTGCGTTGATTGTGTGCTTAGCTTACTCGTTTTTCCACAGTTCCTGGGACCTTTTGTCACAAACAGCCACACTTAGATAGCGAGCGAGGCCTGAACAATTGGCTCGAGGAAAATGCTAATAACGTTGGTGCTACCTCTTTGTATTTGTAGCTTTGTTTCATGTTATAACCGAATCTATTTGACTAACTAGGCTACATTAAGACAATTTAGTTGCAATCCCCCTCAGGCAGAAGAAAATATATTTACGTTACAGTTCCAACTCTCAGCTCACTAGCTACGATAGCTAAGCTAAGCTTTTAAAAGTGCATATTATAAGCATTAGTCCATGTGGTTGTCCATGCAGCCACGGTCAGTCAGACCCCGACACTGGGGTACATTAACCAGAATACCATTATGTTATTAGGCAATAACAATAAATAAATAACCAAGTGGAATATGCTACTCAACTAGTTACCATTAGTTTTTTTTTAAATTATTTAGTTGTTTTTTTACACCCGATTAATAAATTAGCTAATTAGCTGTTATCTTAATTGAAAATAAACAAGTGGGCATACAGACAGCTTTCTTAGCATCGTTAGGCTAGCTGGAAAACGTTCGCTCCATTCGCTCTATCATCATGCCTCTATGGCTAACGTTAAACACAGCAGACAAATTCAACCAGCGTACAAAACGAATAATCAGAACCAGTGGCAAGCGATGTTTTCGGTCATTTTTTCAAACGAGATCGCATAGCTAAACTAAAAACCACACACAATAGATATCGTATGGTACATTAAAGCTAGCGATAGCTAACCATCTAGTGGGCGAGAGAAAAATATAGCTACAGGTCTTGTAAAGTCACGTGAGCAAAACAAAGAATAGTAACGTTAGGAAAAATGACTTGACAAACCTACCAAAACGATGGCAAATCTTTCTTCCAATTCACCTGGGTCGGGCATCGGTAATTTCAGTGGCAGGTTATGAGCCCTGAAATCAGTCTGCTGAGAATCCATACTCCCTGCGTTCCCCATATTGTCGCTAGTCTGTATGAATGGCCAATTTCCAGCCTTACTCTTCGACTTAAAAAATCAAAGCGAGCTAGACAAAAATCAATGTATCCTGGGCGGAACTCTAGCGAACTCTCCAGTTTTGTCCCAGTCTGATCACTTCCAGTAAAACAAATGTGGCGAAACCAGCAAAACGAGGAGTATTAAAAAATAGTCTCGTCATTCAAGCAAAACAATTATGAATAGTCTGACCATTTTCATTCATTTCCAGTGAAGCAATAATCAAGAAAGGTGTTGAAGCAATAATCAAGAAAGGTGTTGAAGCAACCAAATAAAAGGTGTTCCCTATCCGTATCTTGCACAATTTCTGCACCACTCCCAGTTTGTCGTAATGGTGATGGTGTGCATGATTCAGGCTTAGCGGTCCTCTATGTAGCTGGTTAATCCTTCCAGTACTGACAAGCGATACAGTACACAGCATCCACACACCATACAGCTTACTCCACATTCACATTCACATTCAACACAATGAGCCCTTTCAGACTGGCCTCCCACTAGGGCGTGCCAAAGACGTCGTGAAGGAGAGGGGAAGCGATGCTTTGTTTTGTTGCATGCTGGTAGTTGAAGTTGTATTGAGACCTTTTTATACGGTATATGATTGAGACTCAGAGCAGACGCGATTCTCCAGTAGAAAATGTAGCTACTGGAGATTTTTTTTTACAGGTTTACTACAACAGTATGGTAGATTATCATGACATTTAGCTTGTAAGCATCTGAAATAACTGTTCACTTTTATGAACAAACGTTTTACACTTTTTTGGCAGACTATTCAGGGTGAGATAGAAGTATTTCTTGTGGACTTTTCAGTACAATTGAATCCACCCAAACCTATAAATGTATGACGTAAATAGGGAGAGGAGCTCAGCCCTGAAGCTTCACAGATGTGTTCTTACTTTAGGGAATTCAGTACAATTCAACAGGGCGTCATCTTCACTGTATGGCAGCTGAATATATATAAACACACACACACACACACACACACACACACACACACACACACACACACACACACACACACACACACACACACACACAGACACACACACACACACACACACACAACACACACCAGGACTGCATGAGCTCATGCAGTTTCATATCATAAACACAGCTATATTGGCCAACACAGCCACGACTTAACACAATATTAGGCTAATCTGTAGCGTGCCATTTCACTGACAAGCTTTATAAAAGAAAGAAAGGTAAAGCCATTGCAACTATATAACAATCATATTTGTGCCAACCATATTTCCATCTGTCATAGATAGCATAATGTTCTCAAATTATTGACATGAATATCACCATGCAATAATACAAACCCCAAATCCAAAAATGTTGGGACAGTATGTAAAATGCACATAAAAGCAGAAAGCAGTGATTTGTAAATTATCTTTTACATATATTTAAGTGAAAACAAAGAAAAGATATTTAATGTTTTACCTTATCAACTTTATAGATTTTTGTAAATATACGTTAATTTCAGCAACACGTTCCAAAAAAGTTGGGACAGGGACAAAAAAAAAAAACTGGGAAGTTAAAAAAAAAAAACCTGCTTGGAACATTCCACAGGTAAACAGGTGATGCTATCATGATTGGGTATAAAATGATATCAAAAGACTCTTGATGTCTTATTTTCAGGTACTCTTACAAGTTATACTATAACCTCACTGCATTTGAATGGATCTCTATGGGAATTGGGACTAGATTAAGCTGTAAATTACATGGGAATAGTATGGAACCCATGGTTGGCTAAATGGCTGTAAGTCATCAAGGGTCTGCGGTATGTAACAAGCCTAAAATCATCACTCTGCTGCCAGATATGCAGTAGATATGGATGGATGAAGGGTTGTTTCTCCTGACTTATTTTTCCATAGAGTTCGGGAAATTAGTCAGGAGAAACAACCCTTAAAGTGGTCCATCCATATCTGCTTCCAGATATGGATGGACCTGAGTGATGGTTTGAGTCTTGTTTGATACCTCAGACCCTTGATGACTGACAACCATTTAGCCAACCATGGGTTCCAAATTTTTTTTGCCCCTGTCCCAACTTTTTTTGGAACGTGTTGCAGGCATCAAATTTGGAATTAGCGTACATTTACAAAAATCAATAAAATTGATCAGGTAAAACATGAAATATTATTTGTACTGTTTTCAAATATATGTAAAAGAGAATGCACAAATCACTGCTTTCTGCTTTTATGTACATTTCAAATACTGTCCCAACTTTTTCGGAATTGGGGTTTGTATAAGACTGCAATTTCAGCTGAACAAAAAAAAACAAAAACGATAATCTTGGCAACGATATATGCTCGTTCTTATTCTCGTCACATACACATACACAAATCACTCTCTGATGGTACTCATCTTGAGTTCAAAGCTCATTGTTAGCGAGGATGTGTTGATAAAGAAATGTACCGCACTGCCCCATGCGACCGTTTAAACGGGTCCCCCAGGTGGCTGTGGCTAAGCATGGCAGCAGTTGGGGGGGGACAGCAGAGGAACAGAGACACGGTGATGTCAGGTCAGGCGGCAGAATGCACAAACGACAGACCTGGGCTAATATCTTTTATCGCCTGGGCTCAGCTGGCAGGGAGACACAGGGAGAGGATGTCACTCTTCTGCAACTGCAGAAAGAGGGGATCAGGTGCGGCGTGGAGATAATGGGGCGTAAGGCCTGGCGTTCCACATAGAGAAACGGTCCATTTTTACTTCATCACTCTGCTCAAACAATGCAAGGGCCAATTCATGTCTTATAACCTCACATTGTTTCTAATAAATGAGAGAATACAGCATTATTGTATCTCAAAATCAAAAAATATAGACAAAAAATATGCTTGAAATTCTGTCTCATTACATCATGATGAGGAAATGATGCTAAATTGCACTACTGCGAGATATATACTGTCAATGAAAGGTGCTTCTGATAAATTAGAATTTCATATATATATATTTTTTTTTTTACAAAATAACTGAAACTAGAAGTGTAAGGTCAGCACTAAAAACTGAAACCTGACAAAAAACCCAATATGCTTTTCAACAAATGAATTATAGTAGATAAGTAGACAACAATCTACAGACACTTGACTGTTCTCAAGTCAGTAGAATGGGGAATTATTCTGCTGTCAGGGGGAGACACCCCACACATGCTGCACATAAGTGGACTAAAGAAACTCTCATTGAGTGTCCAAAACGAACTACAGGCCAATCATGAAATGGCATACAGATGCCAGAAAATTACAATGCAATCTCTGTGTTAGTGATCTCACAGGAATACCAACTCACAGATGTGGCTAAAGTTTGTCTTAAATTGGCCAAAGGAAGCAGTCTTCATAAATTTAAAGTGCACATGTTTGCGAGAGAGAAAGAGAGAGAGAGAGAGAGAGAGAGAGAGAGATTTTTTTTGTCCCCTTTATTTAAACAATGCCAGGAACATATTTACAAGAATCAAAACCTGTCCTTCAAATCATATCATTTTTCCTAAACAATATTTAAAAAGGACAAAACACAAAAAGAAAAACACATCATCAACTGCACAAATCGCCTCATTTGCACACCAGATTTCTTTGAAATTATTTACATTGCTATGCAATTTAAAATACACATATTCAATCTTAAGCCGTTCCAAAACCATCCTTGTGAGCCATATTGCGAGCTTGGCTTGGCTTGTCCAAATAAAAAATTAACTATTTGTAGCCTGTGCTTGTGCTTGACACTGTACCCTGGACCCATGATTAAAAACCCCCATATCAAAATCCATCCCAAGCCTCCCACACAAGTTCTTCAGCAACGCAAATAAGGCTGACAAGCGAGAGAGAGAGAGAGAGAGAGAGAGAGAGAGAGAGAGAGAGAGAGAGAGAGAGAGAGAGACCAATGTGACACACAGAGGGCACATTGTGATCTGGGGCTGACCCAAGCCAGTGCCTGGAGTCAATCATTCCTCACTGTGTTCACGAATCACCCAAGAATCTGTCTTTCCAGGCGAAGCAGAGGTTGCTATTATGTCAGGAGACAGAACATGTCTTCTTCTATTTTCAATAATAAATGAATCACAAAGATCATGTAAAGTCTCTCACTCTCTCTGTACAAGTATGCAGTATTATGCAGTGAATGAATGATGGAGCTAAAGTAGTAGCATATGTTGGCCTCTAGTGGATGAGATATGCATTACAAAACAAGAAGGAAAAAAAACTGGTGACATGGCCTCCTTGTTTGAAGATCTACACTCAACCATAATTAGTACCTAAAAAGAATGTCAATTTATTTTCTAGATGTGATATAATTAACACTGAAGTGAATTCTTAAGTTGGAACAACGTAAGTGACTTACATTGTTAAATTCCAAGCTTCATAGTCACTACTTTTTACTTGGTCAATAGGTCTTTATTTCTGGCCTAGAAATGCCAGCCTACAGCCTCATGTGACTGCTTAGTGACGAGAGACCCTGTGACCAGGCATGACTCAGACATGTTGACAAATCCGTTTCATTGCAATCTATGGTTTGGAGTATGGATCATGGGCCATTAAAATTAATTTCTGTGCATGTGACTGTCGCGATTGTTCTCGTGTAGTATGCACTATTAGGGTCCAGGGACAGAGCATACCAATATAGAGCACAAAACCTTATATACACCAACACGTGATAATGTATGTGTTCTTTGTAGCATAGATATCAGTTGTCTGTGGTTTTCATAAAATTATTATTTTTTTTATATGGAAAAAGTTCCACTGTAAAGTTTAAACTGAAACAGAAACCAACTTTACTGATAGTTAAAATGTAATACAGAATTTCTATTTATCTTGATCATGATTTTATGTAAATTTATTCAGTAAAATTTTTTAGTTTTAACAAAATTATTCCTATATTGTCATTCTCACATAACCCAATATATATTCAACACAAGATGGCTCTGTTTTAAAGTACATAGCAAATTTCTTACAAACCAAATTCCAACAAGATGGCATCCCCCACTACTTAAATTTAAGTAGCAGTGTCCTACCTGAGAATCGAACTTGCAACCTTTCGGTTACAAGGCCAGTTCCTTAACCATTATAACCACTGCTGCCCAGCAGTGTAGTTTTATATTTATTTTTTAATATATTCAGTGCAAACCCACGACTTGGCTCTCCCACCTGTTTCAGCCTACGCACCATCGCCAAACGCGCACAGAGCGGAATCGAACAAATCCCCCACTACTACTTTTACAATGATCTGAACCAGTGACAGAAGCATGGAACTGCATCCACTGTGGAGTTGTATATATATATGTGTGGTACACTTTCAATGAACATTTAATTAATTACAGGCCATTACACTGGAGATGTTCTAAATGCATAATTACACGAGGTGTACCTGAACGTTTGGTTTACCATTCCACTAATAATGAAGCATGCTGTACAACATGTAGTTTAAATTTTGTTTAATGCAGAAGGTGAAAAATACAATAAGTACAAGTTTCTATTCTAGAACCAATAAATATTTCATGAATGCATGTTTTTATGATAATACACAACTTGACATTGTAGGCCTGTACAAATCATCTTAAAACACCCTTTGTCCGTCACTAAAAATTCCACCGATTTTGTACTTTATCAGACCAAAGCGGAGCAAATGTTTGCCGTGTCCATATGATCATAACAGCCAGTTTGTTACAGAGGGTACAGATGTACACACTACAATCCTATTCAAATATGCTGAGCTTAATGAAAATGTGTCTTTTAATTTAATAAATGTTTTTGAAACCTTGACTGTGGCTGTAATAATCATGACATTTAAAACCATTACAAACAACACACTGATAATTATGAGTGTGCATTTTACTTTTCAAAGGAGAGTGACATACATTGACTCTTCATTGGCAATAAAGAGGTGACTGCTTGACTTGATGGTAGATTGTTTCGGGAAAAAAATCCCTCACCATCAAATGTGAAATGAGTTTTAATTTGCCCCAAATTGTGATGGTTTGCCTGTTAAGCAGATCTAAAGAAGTAAAAACAGGCATAAAAACCATGTGCAGTATTACTGGAGAACCCACTGTGATCTGTCTGAATTACACCAACAACTATTCCACATTGGCAATGCAGACTGACTTCAGTTCAAAATGATCACAAGTCATATATATTCTAAATGTTTGTGACTGTAGTGGATTTTCACGTAACTTCTCCAATGCTGAAAATTGATAATTTTTCCATTCACAACATGCTTTTGTGAAAACATTTATTCTGAAACATTAAAAAACTGCTAATGTAGTGTTCCCATTACTTGCATTCTGTAGTTCTCCAAACAGATTTTTTTCAAATAAAAATGAATAAAATACAGTCTACATACATCTGAAAATAGTGTTATTTTATTGTATCTGTTTCTAACTGTAAATCGAGAGATGGTGGACAAAACTGCATGCTGGGATATTTCAAAACTGACGCACAAACTACAATATGATATGGATTCTGTGCTCAAATAGTTTTAAAATAACACATTTAAAAGGTAAAAAAGTCCTGGTAATATCAAAGATCATAATGTTGATAATAAAACATGAGAGCACACTTGTGGCTTTCGGTTTGTTCTGTTCAGCAGACCTCATCGACGGAATGCGATTCAGAATCACTCGTAGAAAAGAAAAATCTCAGCTGGAATGTCAATGGTGTCGCAGTAATGTTATAAATATCAACATCTGATTTCTGTTATTACACTTAAGAAAGAAAGTGCCCAAAAATAGCAAAGGGTGATCCAATCACGATTTTCCCCTGTTGGTCAGTCTGTTAGAGAGAGTGGGTGCCTCACAAAAGCAGCTATTAAGAGTAAAGTTTGACAGGAGACTGTTCCTCTTGTGCCACTCACTCCTCTTCTTCCTCCTCCTCTTCCTCCTCCTCCTCCTGTCCCATGACCTCCACAATGAGTTCGGCCACGCAGGTGGCTTCGCCCAGGCTGTTAACAGCCTTGCAGGTGTATTTGGCGTCGTCGTCTCCCGACACTTCGGAAATCACCAGGGAGCAGTTCCCGTCCTCGTCGTAGTCGATCTGGAAGTGTCGGGTCTCTTTGATGGGCTGGTCATCTTTGTACCACACCACCTCTGGGTCAGGGTAGCCTGGAACCACCCCACCCAAAAAATCAAAACCCATTATGAGTCTATTCGCACATAATATCATTATTTATTCCTAAGGGATATATTTTAGTATTCTAGCAACAGATAGCGGCAGAATTAGCAAACACAGCGGATCAAGGTAAGATGACACACAGGGATCAAACAGCTTACATTGTCGTCTATAATCTGAGTTTACAGACCGCTGACCTAGATCTATAGAGAACCATTTCAGCGCACAGCTTATGTAACATGCATCAATTGAACTGCAGTTTTAGCAGTAGATTTTATAATCATTTGATGACTGAAACTGCAGTTAATTGTATGTTTGAATGTAGGAGGAGGTTTTGAGTGGTCAGCATTACCCTCGATCTTGCAGTCAAATCGTGCAGCACTGCCCTCCACCACCTCCACATCTTTTATAACTGTGCTGAAGGAAGGCTTTGCCTGGGGCCTGTCCTCATCCTCTGGGGTCTCCACAATCTTGTTGGTCAAGTCATCTGCACAAATCGGTGATTGTAGGGATAAATCACACAAGACAAAATATTATAGTGTTTTTAAAAAAAAAATTATTATTATTATTATTATTAACAACAACATTAATAATAATTACTGAATGACTTCAGCCAAATTAATAAATAATAAATACTTGCGACCAAATATAATTTAAAAAAAAAAAGATTACTGTATGCTATATATAAATGCAGGGGTGCCAATAATTTTTGGTGGTTTTGTTAAAAATAATTTTCTTTATAATTTTCTTTTTCTCATAATAAATTCACTGCAATTAAAGGTTGGATTTTTCTCATTTTTTCAATGTGAGATTAAGCTAATTCACCAACTGGTGAATTCTTTATAACCCTTTTTACTCATCTTTACCAGGAGTGCCAATAATAGTGGAAGGCACTGTATATTATATTTATATTCTATTATATACAGTGCACTCCAAAAGTGTTAGGACAGTGACATATTTTTGTTGTTTTGACTCTGTACCCCAGCACATTTGATTTCAAATGGAACCATGTTAAAGTGCAGACTTTCAACTTTAATTTGAGGGTTTTCACATCCGTATCGGATGAACCCAGTCGCAATTGTAGCCATTTTTACACATAGTCCTCCCCATTTTAGGGCACCAAGAGTAATTGGACAAATTAACATAAACTTAAATAATGTCATTATATGTAATATTTGGTTGCATATCCTTTGCATGCCATGACGTCCTGATGTACTTCCTGATGACTTCCTGTCTGTGACCCAACAACATCAAAAGACCCTTGATATATTATTTTCAAGTACTCTTAGAAGCGATACTACAACCTCTCTGCATTTGAGTGGATCTATGGGAATTGGGTGGGACTAGATTAAGCTGAAAATTACATGGGAATAGTATGGAACACATGGTTGGCTAAATGACTGTAAGTCATCAAGGGTCTGAGGTATCAAACGAGCCTCAAACCATCACTCTGCTGCCAGATATGCAGTATATATGGATGGATCACTTTAAGGGTTGTTTCTCGTGACTCATTTTCCTATTGAACTCTATGAAAAAATTAGTATTCTGAAGAATACAGAAACATATATAGAATTCTGAAGTATACAGAAACCTTTTATCTGCTCAGATCCATCCAAATGTCTCAAACACACTGCTAAAGCAACCAAGGAGTTTTTCAGGGCCAGAAAGTGGTATGTTCTTGATGGGCCAAGTCAATCACCTGACAAGCTTTTCAGCTTTACTGTGTTATCCTTGATAGTTTATTCAGATCGGTACTTGATGATCCTTGAACTCCCTCTTGTATTATATTCTGACGATTATCAAATATATTCAATCAACCAACCGGACTACAATTGTACATGTCTTTCATTTGCTGAAGACAGGACTGGAGGCAGAAACAGGAACTGACTACGGCTGCAGTACAGGCCTGGCTGAGCATCAACAGGAAAGATACCAAGCATCTGGAGATCTCTATGAGTTGACGACTTTAGGCAGTCGTCGAATGCCTGGATTTGCAACCAAGTACTTTATTTCAGATTATGTTAATTTGTACAATTACTTTTGCTCCCCTAAAACGGGGGGACTATGTATAAAAGGGCTATATTTCCTACAAGGATCACCCAGTATACAGTAGATGGAAAAACCCTCAAATTAAAGTTGACAGTCTGCACTTTAACCATTTAACTAGCACTGGCCCGTATTCGGGCCGGAAGTGGTTTAGTTTATTTGTATTCATTGCGTTTTTTTATGGTGAAATTTCCAAACAATCTGGTCACACAATTTACCGTTTTAAAGTGTTAAAACTCCCGATTCTATCTCTATAAACTATTTTACGATCCGAAAGTTACTGCAAAAAAAGGTTTGTTATTTAGTTCCCTATTTTGTAGCATGACAGGCTCGGTCAAAATGACAACTCCATACGTTCTCTGTGTTCGGAAATCCCCAGACGATACTAAACTAGAAAAATAATTCCACTTCCACTGTGTTTGAGCTTCTGTTACTTTGTTTCAGTAAGACTTATTAGAGTAATTCTGACTCTTAGACAACAAACTAAAAAAGGGTTACCTTACAGAAGAGACCAGGATTATGCCTGTAGTCAAAGAGGTTCAAGAACAGTAATCATTCAAATTATAGTATGGAACACATGGTTGGCTAAATGACTGTAAGTCATCAAGGGTCTGAGGTATCAAACGAGCCTCAAACCATCACTCTGCTGCCAGATATGCAGTATATATGGATGGATCACTTTAAGGGTAGTTTCTCGTGACTCATTTTCCTATTGAACTCTATGAAAAAAATGAGTATTCTGAAGTATACAGAAACATATATAGAATTCTGAAGTATACAGAAACCTTTTATCTGCTCAGATCCATCCAAATGTCTCAAACACACTGCTAAAGCAACCAAGGAGTTTTTCAGGGCCAGAAAGTGGTATGTTCTTGATGGGCCAAGTCAATCACCTGACAAGCTTTTCAGCTTTACTGTGTTATCCTTGATAGTTTATTCAGATCGGTACTTGATGATCCTTGAACTCCCTCTTGTATTATATTCTGACGATTATCAAATATATTCAATCAACCAACCGGACTACAATTGTACATGTCTTTCATTTGCTGAAGACAGGACTGGAGGCAGAAACAGGAACTGACTACAGCTGCAGTACAGGCCTGGCTGAGCATCAACAGGAAAGATACCAAGCATCTGGAGATCTCTATGAGTTGACGACATTAGGCAGTCGTCGAATGCCTGAATTTGCAACCAAGTACTTTATTTCAGATTATGTTAATTTGTACAATTACTTTTGCTCCCCTAAAACGGGGGGACTATGTATAAAAGGGCTATATTTCCTACAAGGATCACCCAGTATACAGTAGATGGAAAAACCCTCAAATTAAAGTTGACAGTCTGCACTTTAACCGTTTAACTAGCACTGGCCCGTATTCGGGCCGGAAGTGGTTTAGTTTATTTGTTTGGAAATTTCACCATAAAAAAACGCAATGAATACAATCTGGTCACACAATTTACCGTTTTAAAGTGTTAAATCTCACGAGTCTACCTCTATAAACTATTTTACGATCCGAAAGTTACAGCAACAAAAGTTTGTTATTTAGTTCCCTATTTTGTAGCATGACAGGCTCGGTCAAAATGACAACTCCATACGTTCTCTGTGTTCGGAAATCCCCAGACGATACTAAACTAGAAAAAGAATTCCACTTCCACTGTGTTTGAGCTTCTGTTACTTTGTTTCAGTAAGACTTATTAGAGTAATTCTGACTCTTTGACTACAGGCATAATCCTGGTCTCTTCTGTAAGGTTACCCTTTTTTAGTTTGTTGTCTAAGAGGTTCAAGAACAGTAATCATTTTATTTTCAGGCTTGCGTTCAAAAAGGTGGTGCTTTAGAAGGGCCCTCATATACAGTCATTCGTTTTATTTCAAATTCACTCAACTGACACTCAACTGACCGGAGAACTTGCTTATGTGTGGTAAGGAGGAGATACCTGCATACCCTGTCTGAAACCCTCCCTCCAATGGTGAGCTCTATGTCCAATTACATGTGGCCCCACGGGACCCCTGGCCACAGTCAACACTGGTGGGGTCAGGTTCTGCACAGCACCAAGGACTACTGATTTAGCAGGCCAGGCCTGTCATGGTTTTTAACCCTGTTTACCTATGCGGTCGTTTTCCTCAGTGGCCACGCGAGGGCGCTGCCCTTTTGGTAGATGCTTGCTCCGCCCTGCTGAGTTTGCGTAGATTCTGTTAGCATTTACACCTGTGCGTGGTCACAGAGCTATTTAAGCCTTCCGTTTCCTTCTATCGGGGCTTCTATATTGATTGTTTGTTGTGGTGTGTTGTGCTTTATTGTGTGTGGTATTATTCAGCCCTTTGTATGTTAAGTCAGTATTATTTTTGGTCTAGGTTTTTAAGGAGACCGTTTTGCTCCGTTGTGGTTCGTTGGAGTTAGGCGGGACTCGCCTATGTGGAAGTAGCTATTTGGACTCGTCCCTCCTGGCATACCTGCCTATGTGGATGTAGTTATTCGGACTCTTCCCCCTTGGCTCTTTTCAGTCCTCGCTTCCTGGTTTCTCCTTTTTAGTCCGTTTGCCTAGTTTTTGCCTTTCTATGTCTCTTTCTCCTCTCTGTGTCTGCTTTCTTCCGTGAAGGCGAGAGGAGTATTTGTTTGTTTGTATGTATCTACATAGTAGGTTTTTACTAAGAGACAGGGCATTTTTCTGATTTTAGGGCTTTATTTATTTGTTGTTCGTTATTCGTAACATTTGGGCTACTCGCCTATTTTTAACGTCTCTTTGTTGAGGCAGGGCTTATTTCTTGCTGGCTTGGTAGTTACTTATCTCGTAGAAGTTTGGGACCGTAAATCTCTGCTCTATTTCGCCTTTTTTGTGCTTTTTCTCCGTGTATGGAGATTTGGGCGATTATGTTCGGAACTGGTAGTTCTGTTCGCCCTTCGGTGCATGTCGTCTCATAGGGAGATCGGGCGTTTCGCTTCTACTTAATTCTTAGCTCGTAGAAGTATAGAGTAGCTGTTCTTTGTTCCATTCTCGCCTGTTAAGGGTTCTTACAGAGAGTCCTGGCGTTTGCTTCTACTCATTTCCGTGTTACTGTGAGCCAGTGAGTAGCTTTGGTACGTTTATTCCCAGTTTTGTCTCCTTCTCGTGGACTACGTTCCCCTTTGTTGTGAGTCAGGGTTTTTGTTTAAATTGAGAGGCTGTCGTGCTATTTTTGCGTTGGTCTTTGTTGCAGCTGTCCTCCGTCCTTTTTACCTACGGGACGATTTTGTTCGGAACTATTGTTCTGTTCGTTTTCCGGGTATGTTTCTCCGGGTATGTGGACATGTTTGTGTGTGACTGCGCGTAGCATGGGAATGTTAGCTCTCAGTTCCTTTGCTTCATTACATATTCTTTTACTGAAAGGCTAGGGCGGTTGTTTCAATTAAGCTTGCGTTAGTCTATTTGGATAGTAAAGTTATGGGACGACGGTGCTCCGTCGGCTCACCTGTAAAATGTTTCTCTCTCCTGGGAGATCGGGTGTTTACCCCTTTGTTTTCTGCATTTGACTGCGAGCCTATTCATCTCGCCATGGAACGTTAAATCTCTGTTCCCGTTCGCCTCGTTATATTCCTCATCGAGAGGCAGGGCGTGTATTTTCAATTAATCTCGCTTTGGTCTAGCCGGTGAATGTCCGGTACTGCCTGTCCTGTTCGTTCCTTTCGGTGCCTTTCTCCTTGCATGGAGTTTTTTGACGATTTTGTTCGGAACTGCTGTTCTGTTTCGTCTTTTGGGTGCATGTCTTTCTATAGGGAAGATTGGGCGATGTTGTGGACACGTTTGTGTGTGACCGCGAGTCTGAGAGTAGCCTGGGAACGTTGGATCTGTTCCTTTCGCCTCCACTATTACTATCGTATTATTTTTGCAGTGTTTGTTGACTGTGTTTTATGTTTGTCTTTACGCTACTCGCCCGTTATGTGTCTCGTTACCGAGACAGGGCGCGTATTATTTCTGGCTGTTCAGAATCCTGTCCTTGCGCTCTACTTGGCGTGTGACAGTGAGCCGGTTAGTAGCGTCTGTAGTGGTGTTCGTTGTTCGTTGTCTTGTCTCCTCCCTTATCTGCGGGGTATCCCGCCTTAGTGGCCTTAGGGCTTAATGAATCCCCTTGCTGCGTTTGGCTCCTCCCACCTCACACGTCACGCCCCATTACAAGGCCACCCGGGAGGCTCCCAAATATAAGTATAGTTAATAATAAGAGCAGTTAAACTCCCATTACACGCCTGTTCCATTATGAAATGATAAATTAACTGACCAAAAATGAATTCTCCCATCATTCTCTCCCAGAATTGTCAGGGGAGTATATTAATAAAACAACCCCCCGAGCTGAAGCCGCATCACCGGACCAATAAGGCTACGTGTATAACTTTCTGGAAAAATTGTGAGGTGGGAAAACTTTGTTGCTATGGCACCTTCACTAGGGTTACCAGTTGGTGAGCCTCCTTTCTTTGCACTGACACCAGCCAGCATCGCCATGGACGACAGTCTGCCGATAGCTCGCACTGCATTGCCTGTTTTCTGTTGAAAAACCAATGTTTTTTCATTAAAACAAAATAGAAAAAGTAATCTCAAACTTTCAGCTATTCAAGTACCTTGTACTGATGCGGCCTGGGTAATCTGGTAATAACACTCCGAATATTTAAGACAAAGTGGATATCTGCTTTGTTTCGATGTACCTTTGTCTCGGGTAGCTTGATGAGTCAGGGGGGCGTGGCCTTACCTGCCACTTCCTCCTCAGGATGTATTTCTTCATCCTCTCCTTAGACAGCTTCTTGGCCTCCATGTTCTTTGTGTCCTGTTTCAGCCAGGGGTGTTCGAAGCACTTTGCACACGTGAGCCGAGCCCTGAGACGAAACAGAACCATTCATGTACTGCAGTGAGGTGCATTACCACTGGATTCCAACTTAGATAACCCACACTGGCGTCATCAGAACACACACCAGTGCCACAGTCTTCATCGGGATGCCATTACATGGCAGTGGAGGCCTGAATAAAGAGGCATCTCTCCAGATGGGAAACGCTGAAATGATTGTGGCCCAAAGTGCCATTCGCTCTGATTCAATATCAACTGTTAGTGCCAGATTTCATGGCTGTATGTAACAATTAGTCCCTTTAAAACATGAATATACACTGCCCGGCCAAAAAAAAAGTCGCAGTTGCACCAGTCATGCATAGTGCCCACTGTACAAGCCTCTGGAGGCAGTGTTATGATCTGGGGTTGCTTCAATTGGTCAGGTCTAGGCTCAGAAACGTTATGCAGCAATAAAATGAAGTCAGCTGAGTACCTGAATGTACTGAATGACCAGGTTATCCCATCAATGGGCATATTCCAGGACGACAATGCCAAGATTCATCGGGCTCAAATTGTGAAAGAGTGGTTCAGGGAGTATGAGGAATCATTTTCACACATGAATTGGCCACCAGAGTCCTGACCTTAACCCCATTGAAAGTCTTTGGGATGTGCTGGGGAAGACTTCACGGAGTGGTTCGACTCTCCCGTCGTCAATACAACATCTCGGCCAAAAATTAATGCAAGTCTGGACGGAAATAAATGTTGTGACGTTGCATAAGGTTGTCAAAACAATGCCACGACGAATGCGCGCCGTAATCAAAGCTAAAGGCGGTCCAACAAAATATTACAGTGTGCGACTTTTTTTTTTGGCCGGGCAGTGTATTTATGAGATGTTTGTCAGTCTTACCTCATATCCTTCTTTAATAGGTTGCTAATGAAGTCTTTGGCCTCCTCCGAGATCTCGTCGAAGGCCTCGTCCTCGAAATCCCAGGTGGCGGAGGTGACGTTGGACAGCGTCTCGTGGTCACTGTCTCCCATGAACGGAGAAAGTCCACTGACCCTGGTGGGAGTAATAAAACTGTCAATCATTTTCAAAAAACAGTACACTCGAGTATACGCGACTGGGTAAAACAATGCTCAGATTCAAAATACGACACAAAGAGTCCATCCATTCCAGGCTATCCCAGCATGCGTTGGGCGAGAGGCAGGAATACCCCGTGGAAAGGTCGCCAGTCCATCGCAGGGCACACACGCCACTCACACACTCATACCTATGGGAAATTTAGAGTCTCCTATTAACCTAACCTGCATGCTTTTGGACTGTGGGAGGAAACCAGAGCACCTGGAGGAAACCCACGCAGACACGGGGAGAACATGCAAACTCCACACAGAAAGGCCCTCGGCCGGGATTTGAACTCGGTACCTTCTTGCTGAGAGGCGACAGTGCTATCCACCGCACCACCGTGCTGCCCCAAGACAAAGATTAGAGAGGATAATTTCCTAAATGGCTCTAAAATGTACTGTAATTAGCGTAAGCAATGTTTCAGATGCATATGGACAGAGAGGTGACTTCCAAAGTGCTGGCTCTGCATGAGTGATAATCCAGTGTGAATGCTGTACTCTGTCTGAGACGGCAGCCCGGTTTGGGGCCCATCTGAGGCTCATGGCCCTTTTATAACCATTTAGAGTCATAATATGAGGGGCCTGGGATAATCTGGCCGTGGAAACGCAGAAAGCAAACCAAATAACTGAGCAGGCCTGGGACGCTGGCCACAGCCAGTGATTAGAAAGCCCAAAGCAGCACGGCCTGACTCTCAAACCAAGGGCCTTGACTGACAGGGGGCCTGAAAAAAAAATCCTGCTTTAATTGTGCAGGGATAGGGTGGTCAGGGGTGGTATGGCCCAATGTGAGATATTTTCACGGGGCCCAAATTCCCTGGCAGCGCCCCTGGCTGGGGTCTTCCATTCACCTGCTACTGCCTATCATAATGAAGAGGTGCTGAGAGGAGGGACAGCCAATCAGTAAACCTGAGCCAACGAAATTCACTGAGGGCATACGGTGCTCTTTGTTTTATTTAAATGAATGAGTAAATCAACACAGTGTCGGTTCTGACATGCTTTGTAGGCTGCAGAAGGCTGCCACTATTCATGAAATGGGGATTATCAGTAGCCTAAAGAGGCCACCTCAAACTTCTCCACAAATCACTCACATCTGTTACTGCTGTTATAAAGCACCCCTGTGAGCATCGCCTGGGTCCTTCTCAATCAGTCCTGAATGTAACGGTTACTCATCTAAACAGAACCTCCCAATGGGCTATTATTTAGGTTTTAAATTCACCTCCTGCAAGCCATTTAAAATCCACTCAAAAGCGTGGATGTGCATACACGTTTCCAGCCAAGTTCAAACAGCGTCAAGTTACACCTCACATACTTTGGAGTGCACCGTGTTTTCACAGATGCCTTCAGAGGAATATTTCGAAGGGATCAACAGTTTGCTCTGTCCCCAGCCCTCGACAGTTAACGTTCCTCTTTCTGACACACATGCTCGGCTACTACATTAATGTGCATCGCTGAACTGAGTCCTGTTTTTTACTGTGCTGAGGGAGAGGTACTAAATTTTATGGCTGTCTGAAGACTGTCCCTTCAGCTGGACCAAGCCTATTTTAGACAGCATTCCTCACTTACAGAATGTAGCAGATGACTCCTATGCTCCACATGTCTGTCGGGTAACTAATTGCTTCATAGTTTATTACTTCTGGAGCAACAAATTCTGGTGTTCCAAACAGCACCTTCAGGGATCCAGAATTTTCTGTGAGAAAACAGGAAACAGAACAATACAGGTCAATGTTTTTTCTTTTTCTGTTTCATAAAAACGGAGAAAGTCCTGTTTTTTGGCAAGACAAATTTGACGCAATATAGCAGCTAGCTTTGTCGTTTGTGAGCGATGGTAACTCTCTGGTAACTTTTACTGTTATTCAAGTCTTCGTCTGGATGGCCAGTCATAGTAACCGTTATCCTGAGAAAAAGGCCAGGAGACTATATCTAAGATAACTTCTCCTTACAGCTAGAGCTTTAACCTACAGCTCTGAACCTGCCAGCTTCTCATGAGGTCCAGGGTCGCTCTGTTGAGTTACCTAGCCGGCGTGCAAGGCCAAAGTCAATGAGTTTGATCTTGCTACCAGTCTTGTTGATACACATGATGTTCTCCGGCTTGAGGTCCAGGTGGACAATGCCCTGTTTGTGGATGAACTGCACTCCGTCCACGATCTGCAGCATGTACTTAATGACCTCCCGTTCTGAGAGCTCAAAGTCCTCATCAATGATCCTTTCGAACAGCTCTCCTCCAGAGATCCTGCAGGGCGCAGAAACAGCAACAAACCTCTGAACACATCCCATTACACAGGTGGCTGCAAACCAGTAATTTAGGAAAATAGTCAAGACAGCTGGAGTAACACTGTCATTTAGATACACATTCAACAGCTGGGCTTAAAATGGAGCGACCTGATCATTCTGGTCTTCGTCATTTACACAGATGGGTTCAAATTGAACTTAAATTCAGATACCCATTCACCAAGCTGATTTTATATCAGAGTGATGTGTTTCAGATGAACATTAGTTAAGGATTCATGCCTCATCACATTAAAGAGGTATAATTTGACAATGCACCACTGAATGAGCCTGATTTACCTGACGTGCTAATGTTTCATAAATTATAGACACTTCAGGTTTTCGGATGCATTGCAATACTTATTTTCACTAGTGATATGTCTTGTAAATCTTTCCTCTCATCAAAGCTCCTGACGAAAAATAGTTTTCCTTTATCGTGAACATTTTGATTTTTTGAGGCTAAAGGTTTAGTACATCTTCAGCTTGAGGCAACACTATAAAAAAGGAAAACGGAAACTGCTATATTTGATTTGTTTTCTTCTTTCACATTCTTGGCAAGAGGCCTTTTTCCATCCAACACCAAGCCCCCACCAAAGTATATTTTTTCTTAAGTCTGAAAATTATTTCTGGATTCACAAGGCAATTCCATAAATGCAACAAAACAGGAACCAAATAATAAAAAAAAACCTCACATTTTTTTTCTCAGACATCTGCGAAATGTTGTTCAGAAGACAGGAGCAGTTCTTTCTTCTGCAGCCATGCTAGCAGTATGTGTTTGGAGAGATTCAGATATGGGCTGTGTCCGAATCAGAGCCCTATCTACTGTGTCCTGTGTACTAGTGGCTGTGTATTGTTTACTGTACTCTTTAGTACGCGACACGCAGTATGTAAAAAATATCCTCCATACTATTGTCCAACCATACTGTGGAAGTGTCGTAAGATGTCCCGCCCTTGCACGGCCATGTCAAGAGTTCATTTTTTTTGTTGTCAAAGGAAAACGTCAGCAAAGCTGCGCCTCATTTTTAAAGCGAATCTGCGTGTCATATTTACATGACCAAAATGTTTGTTTACTTCTTAAATAGTATGCTCCTGAATATACTCAGGAAAAACCCCGGAAATAAGTATATCATCCGGGGGTTTTAAGTATACTGCAATTAGAATTTTGTTTGCCTACTTAACTACTTTCTCATCCAGTTTACTCAACAAGCATACTCAATGGAGGGACTTTACCAGGGCGGGAGCTGCTCAGAAAATTTCCATTTATTCTTATTTCATTAATTCCATTCATCATTATTATTTCATTAATTTCTTTACAGCACCAAATTATACTCTAAGGTTTGCGTGTACAAAAACACGTGCAAAACTGTTACCACCCTCAAAAAAATCGTCCGAGGTGATCAACTGATGAGGTGCAAAGAGGATTGCGTGTGCTAAAATTGAAAGATACATTGATGTCTTATGTTTGCGGGTTCACCTGAATGAATATGCAAAACTGGGTGTCCCTACGTTATTTCGTGAAATAGTGGTCATGCAAATAGATTACCTTCACAAGTGTAAAGGGATTTACGAAGCCCGAAAGGAAGTTTGGAAAGGTATTTGCGGGTGCATTTTAGTACAAATGGAATGCAGGCATTAAAAGACACGGAATCGATAAAATGACGGCTGTCATTGTAATAAGACGGGTGTGTTGGGAATATCCATAACTGAACATTCTGAATTACTGCGTAATAATCGGGGCTAATTAACTGGCCCATTCTAACTAACGCTCAAAATACACAAGATAATTTGTGGATAGCCTACATAGGCTACATCATGAACAGTAAGAATATTGTTTTTAATCATGAAGCAAATCGTGTTACAGAATACAAGAGTAACTAGTATTTGAATCAAACAAGCAATACAACGTCTATTATAGCAAACAGTGAATAACAAGCAAATCAAAACTTTATAAAAAATAAAACCCATGATCAAAAGGAAATGTGATTTTATGTGCAAGTAGGCTTAGTGCTAGTCAGCATAGTTATGATAATTTCAGTCCTGACAAACATCTGTCACTCCCGGCAGAAACAAAGAGACATCTAGTGAAACAGTTCGTAATAAACCACCAGCTCGTTCAGTGTAGCCTAGTAGCCTATAGGCTACCCTACACTAAAAAAAAACACCATAAAAATGGCAACATTGCTGCCAGTTTTTTCCACTGTTTTCTTACAGTATAACCATTCCAGACTCGCAAAATCTCTTACTGGCTGTTTGCAGCTGGAGTAATTTACATAATGACTCTTAGTTGATCACCCGCAGAGTGTAAAATGATAACACGTGCAAATACTTTGGCTGCGGCCGCAAAATAACAGCCCTTATTTGGGATCTTAGTAAATCGACCCCTATATGTGATGTACTGTAGGCTATACGTTTTTTATGGACTTTCAACATATGCTATATTTAACCAATAATACATTGGCAGAAGCATCATGTATTTGTAAAAATATGAAAATGGTATTCCATAAAGTTACAAGAGCTGCTTGGAAATATTTCTAAACAAAATAAAATCAGTCTCATCAACTGAAGACACTTTTGACAACATGTAGTTATGATTGTCCTGTATATACACAGTACGAATGTGAATTTTAAAGGAAAGGAACACAAAAAAAAGATATACTCACATTTCCAGAACCATGACAATGTCTGACTTGCCTTCAAAAGCATCTATGCACTGGACAAGCTTGGGATGGTGCAGACAGTTCATAATACTAATTTCTTGCCTCACGTTTTCTTTCTCTTTTGCAGAATAGGCTTTGATGAATTTTCCTGCCCAAACCTTTTTAGTTGCTTTCTCCACAAGTTTAAACACTTGTCCAAATTTCCCCCTAAAACAAAAAACAAATGCATTATTTGGGCAATTGTAACAGAGGACAGAAATGAAGCTGGCAGAACATTACTACCTATATATCACATCTCATTTGAGTAACGCTGAGTGTACAGGTAAACTGTCTGGCTCACTTACGTTCCAAGCCTTTCCTCCACGTCATATAACTCCTTGACTTTTTGATCTTTTTTAATGGCCACATCTCTGTACTCTGTTTCTTTCTCTGCAATGAGGGAATGGATTATTAGTTTTTAAACACAAGAGTTCCTGCACATGTGTTATATTTCAAGGAGATCATTTTAAAAGAGACACCCACCATCATCAGATGCATCAGCCTCCTCTTTCTCATCTTCTAAGAAATCAAACAAATGTATGGGAAAATATTATATAACCATTATAAACTCTTTGGCTTTAAAAAACCATGTTAAATACTTTCATTCAAGTCTATAATTTCATTAATGTCCATAGTTTTAACACCAATGTATCCATTTTCTATTACTGTGTTTCTAGAATCATGATCTTAATTTTCCTTTTCTTAAAAACAAAGAAAATGGAAAATAACCATTTATTCAAAAAGTGACCACTAGGAGGCGCTCACCCTCTTCTTCTTCTTGCCCTACTCTGACCGGATCAGACTCTGCACTGGGCTCTCCGATCCCATAGACGTTCACGGCTCGTACCCGGAACTTGTAATCCCTGTCGGGCAGCAGGTTTTCGACATTGTACGAAGTGCTGTTGCAGGATATCAGATCCTTCCACGCCGCGTCCACAGAGTTCCAGATCTCCAGGTTGTAAGACTGGACCGCACTTCCGCCGTCGTAGGTAGGGCCGTACCACGACAGCGTGAGGGTGGATCTGCGAATGTCCGAGGCGGCGGGCACACGGGCGGGGGGGTCAGGCTTGTCTGGAGGCACACGCAAACGCCAAGACATCAGCACTTCTGGCCAAAGCCAAAGCCGAGGTTCAGACTAGCCTGACTGTGCTTTGTCCTTCAGTAATATATTTAACACAGCTGTAAGGTTGTGGTTTCATGTACGTTATAATAATTTCACTGATTGCTGAAATGAGCTAAAAATATATACATGCATTGAGAAAAAAATTTAAAAAAACAGTAGATTAAATTCACAGGCTGAAATGAACCTGGTTCAACAGTAAGATGTCACGGGTGTGGATGAATAGGGGTGTCTAAGCTAAGGCTGTCCGCTCAGGGACAGGACTCTAAACTGACCCTGCATTGTCTGTCTTTGCTGGCACCGTGGTTGTCTTTTCGTTCTGTCCCACAAAAGTGATGGTTTACAAGGCAGTTAAACCATTTCAGACTTCAATGGTGAACAGGTGAGGCCTCGACTGAAAGAATAATAAAACTGAATATTTGGATTTAAACCCTGCAGGCCCTGATTGCAAAACAAATGCCTTACAATTTGACACATCTGATTAAAATAAAACTCATAAGGGCAGCGTAAACGTGAAAAGTGGCTGCTTCACTATTTAAGTTACAAATCTCCAGGACAGCTCATACTGTAGGACAGGAGAAAAAAAACAGGTTCCACCTGGGTAACATTTTACCCCGATCTTTCACAAAAATGCGGTTTTGCACAATAGAAGACCATATAAATGGCAGCAGTGGTGCTTGATGAAAGTAAATAAGTATGTGCTAGGTTTACACGTAAAAGCCGTACAAGTAGACTAAAAGGCTTCAGGGCAGATCCAGCACTTAACATATTTACATTGGTGTCAGAAGAAACGGTACAGATGTTCTCTTCCACTTCTACACATAGTTCTACAGTACATAGCTTTTCACTCAGTATTACTGAGGCCTTATCTCTCAAGCAATCGTGAAAGTACCCCACCAAATTCTAAATTTTTGTCACAAAGATACTTCTCATCCATTTTACCCATAATACCCTGCACAAATATGATTGTAAATTGTGCTACCAAATACAATTCGACTGACTGAATGAGATATGGAGCTAAAACAGATAAACATTATGTAGCTAAGCAATGGAAGCATTCAATCCCATTCTTCCGTATTTCCAATAAGGAACAGATGTTAGTTATAAAAAAAAAAATTTAAAAAAACATCCTGACGTGAAATGAACCCAAAAGACTGCTAGCAAAAGAAAGCTACAGATTCCTTCCACTGGTTAGGGACAAAAAGCAAAAACCACCATTAAACCACGTCAACAACCGCCCGCCCCAGTACTGGCTACTAAACGTCCATAAAAGCTGATCCCAGTGCAAGCTAAACATCGATAAAAACTGATCCCAGTGCATGCTAAAAATCTATAAAACTCAAAAGCACCGCTGCTCCCGGCCGCACAGTCTGGGAATATTAAGCTAATTAGCAGAGAAATGCAGGCAAACAGCCATTTGCAAGTCTCTAACATCCCCTTTGAACCTCTACTACTTTATGTACAGTGGCCCATAAACAGCATTAAACGCAGGGAGGCCCGGCTAAATTCCCCCGCTCTGCCTCATATTCCCGCAGCCTGTTGGACACACTCCATACAGACAGCCACGGCAGAGTCTTTCATACGAAGTGGACGGCTGGAGAGCAAACAGAACCATACAAGGCCATCGGAGATCCCTGGGTCAGGCCTGCTAGCGCGAGCATCCAGAGCATTCCCATTTACCTTGCGCACCACATTTCCAGCGGGGCTGCTGGAAAACCCACAGGAAAACACCCGCATCCAAAGAGGGCGCAAAACCGTAAACACCTCATATGGGTCGAGCGTTAAAGTGCCTTTACGGGTCTAAAATTACAGCGCCAGTAAGGATCTAACAAGGCTGTAATAATTTTTTTTTTAGTGTCAGACATGATTTTCCAATAAAAGTTAGTGAAGCGTGGATATATTTTAATGTACATGTTAGAGGGAAAACAAAGTCTACATAATTCCAGAGCTCATTATTTTTAACGACACGTTATTATCATTACATTAGATTTGTTTGCCAATTACCACTCCCCCAAATGGCAAGCACTGCATGCATATTGTATATTACCATAATATTCAAAATGAGTCTAGGTTTATACTGAAGGGAGACTTCCCTTGTTTCAGTATGTGTATTGGTACTCTGAAGGAGATGATGGTACATTTAAAGGGTCACAGTCCCATTGAAACCTGCAACCCTGAGGTCAGGAATCCAGCACCCAGCTCCTCTATTCTGTGGCAACATGGCCTACCTACAACGGTGAGGTTGAGGGCAGCCTGCCTGCTGCCAAACTTGTTATGTAGCTCCACAGTGTAACATCCACAGTGATCCTGTGAGGTTGGTGAGATGGTCAGTTTACTCGACGAATCCGTGGTCTCGATGGATAGATTGCTCTGCCCACTCTGGATCTGTGAAAGGACATATCTGGATTACTTTCGCTGTAGCTGGTGGGAGAATCTGTTTCCGCAGAAGGTCCATATTGTGAACGTGCGTTCGTGTCTGGGGAAGTCGGAGCCTGCAGCTAGGGTTGTGTAGCCAAGAATAGAAATGTACATTGGCATAAATTGGTAACATTGGGTTCATATTGGGTTCATATTATTGTAGCGCCAGTGAGTTCTGTTGTGCACATGCATATGACTGGTGTATGAAATTTGGGGAGGTGCCCACATGGACCTTACTGGTTTCCTGAACTTGAGCCAGGTGCAGGTAATGGGCTGCGCTCCTCCAAACTTGCAGAGGATCTCGACCTTCTCTCCCGCCAGGATCTTCATGTCATCAGGGAATTGGAGTATCTGAGGAGGAACGACTGGAAAACATTGCAGTGGAGGAGGTCACATACAGCACTCTTGCCCTTAATGACATATGACCTATCCCTCGGCATTAAAACCGGTCGGGAACGTCTCCAACATTATCGCATCCCGCTATTATTATTTGCCAGGTCCACCTGCGCCCGTCAGTCAAAAGCTCAAGGCTTTACGAAAAGGCGCCGGGCTTTGCGGCCTCATCCCCGCAACATCAGGGCGCTAATGCCTTAAAGCTTGTCCATGCACGATCATTGCATGACTGCCACATATGCTGCTTAACAAACAAACTGAGAAGGCACGTTTGTCTTCAGAGCATGCTAGTTTTATATTGTATTCTTCACTGTTTTCATCACATTCTCATTCCTCTGTTGTTAAAGGTCTTCGCTTAGTACAGAAATATCACTTCTTATATAATATTACAGAAAAACTCAAATCAATACTGAAGAAAAACAAACAAACGGTCAAAATTAAGGCTCTGCAATACTTTTTAAAAGGCTCTTAAAAGAAGCAAAGTCCTTACCTTGTTTTGGAGCGGTCTTTGGTGATGGCTTCTTTATTCTTGCTTCATCTAGAGGGGAAACGCCAAAACAAACAACTCATTACAGTGGATGCAGTGGTTATGGATGGCAGTCCCTGCCTTTAGCCATTGCCTTGCTGCCAACTCGGCCACAAAACACAGAGAAATGTGTTACAACATTGGGACATGAAAGGGCAATAAAAGAAACAAACCAGGAGCTGCAAATTAAAGTCGACAAAGTTATAATTCTAGTACCATAAAGCATGTGTGGTGCGTTCAGAGCATAAAGCAATCTCCGAACCTCACACCCCCTTCTGCAGCCCATTGAACTTCAGTGTGAGGTTATGTCCGAGGAAACTGAAACTTTACCCTTTGTGCAACTCGATCTAACAAATATCTAATTAAACATAAAAATAAATGTTTGAAATATTTCAAATACTTCCCGTGAAACAATGAAAATCCCCCCTTTTCTTAGGTGAAAACATTAAGGCTGTGCAAGTACACAATTTAAAAAAAAGTACTGTGCACCTGCAACAGCCATGTGGCTGATTTACTGTGATTTTTTGCCGGTTATTTCAAGTTCAGTGTTATACACCACAAATCCACAAAAGAGGACAACTCTGAATCTGTCGCAATAATATGTCATGAACAGCGAATTGATATTGTAAATCACTGTATCGGGATACATGTCTATCCCCATACTTCAGTTACAAAATAAACACAACAGCATGATTAGCCATCTAACAGAGGAAATATCAGACATGCAACAGGCACCCTCAATTAAAGGCAGGGACAACAGTCAGATATGACTGAATATAGAAAAGAGAGGCAACTCAACACAACACAACAGCCATGAGAAGACAAATGGATTTGTGCAGGACTTTTTTGTCGATGGTACGTGGGAGAAGGAATAAAGGTTCCTGATAACCGTTACTGGGGGGGGGGGGGGGGCGTGAAGGAGCTATTCTCCTCTGGATGTCCCTGGGAGAAAGGCTGCCTCAGAGCTCGTGTCCTTTGGAATTTGCCTTTTTTGGTAATACTAAAAATAGTCTGAAAGTATCCAGGAAATGGCTCTCAGCACTATTTATTTTATGTTTGATCGCTGTCAAGAAACAATGTGCCAGTAAAACCAACTAATGCCAGAGCGAATCGCAACCACAAAAGGGGACACGAAAGTTAAACCAATTAAAATTTCGGCTGTTTGGTTTGCAGTCATTAATCGTATGTTTCATATTTTCTGCTTCAAAGCCCGCCCTCCTTCCTCTAAAAATAGTATTGAAAGCCGTCTCAATTCTGATCTTTCCTTTTTTCCATAAATTTTGGAGCATTCAAACTGGCATACCGGTGCAATACTGGAATTGGCTATAGCATAGTGCGCTCCAAAATACAGCAGTATGAGTATAGGAAGGTACGTGTACGTGCTGGCTAAATGAAACCTCATTCCAGGGATAAAGTTTGTCCGGAAAGCAAGATGAAACCAACATAAACAAAAAGGAAAGAGCAGATGCTCCCGGCAGCCTCAACAGACCAGCATGACTGTGCACATAGAAGCAGCGTGCTTCTTATATTCCTTTAGATCCCCAACAACAGCGATTCTGGCTACAGTGCCAGTGCTTTGCTGCCAAGCTCAATTTCTCAGATGACAGAGGCCACCAGGCAGCCATTTATAGGAAGTCTGCAATAATAATGTTCCACTCGCTAGCATTGCTCTTCTAGGACACATTGTGTTACAGGAATATTGACTGGCTTACACTGCACTTCTGAAGTGCAGGTGGTTTAGGTCATTTACAGGCATCTGTGGGTTGTTCATCGGTATTTATATGCGCGTACTGCATTTCCTTCTATTATTTGGAATGGTCTCTGCAATTCCTACAAGGCTCTTGTTGTTGAAGCTTTTCTTGGACGTGTAACAGGCATTGTGTACCGTAGCACCAGATTGGGACAGCGATCTATTGTGGAACTACAGTCAGGCCATTACTACAATGTTAGTGTTAGGGCACGAGTCAGTGGTGCAGTACCTTTTAGTTTTTTTGTGTCACAGCACTGGGAGCCAAACCCTTAAAAGGAAGGACACTCTTACCACACGGTTATGGATCTACTGCCTCCCCAGGTACCAGCAGGGTACACGCAGTAGTATTTATTTCAGCAGATGTTGAGCACATGCAGGGTTTTTAAAGGGGGCTGTTCACAAATCTTGTAAAGAGTCAGCTGACAAAGGGCTTGTGTTGTTGCAGACCCTGCTCTTGAGAAATGGAGCCGTAGTTTACGGGCAGACGCAGGAGCCGGCCGCAGAGGGTCAGGCTGCAGCCGTAAACATGACAGATCACTCTTGGCGACATCTTACAAATATCTACGTCTTTCGGAAAGCTTTATTCTGCTATGTCACAATCAAAATCATATCTTTCGGGCAACCCCTCACAAAACTGTACCAAAAGAGACCGTACATTTTTAACTAATCAACATTTTGTTATATGACAAAAATTAAATACTTCTATAACATGTAAATACAAATTTTACCTTGGTCCAAGTGAATTAAAAACAAGGACAGGTTGGAAACTGCGTACGACACAGCAATCAGCTATTAATCGAGAATTCTCCCTGAAAAAAGCACAGAGACTGATTTTCCCACCTGTTCTTTAGCAGTAGGCGGATGGGCACAGTATCCGATATGCACAAAAACGCACGTACATATTTCTCTTTTGATGCCAGTGCCAGCTGTAGCCGCTAGGCCTGGCTAAATGACATCAGCATCGGCCGGGGTTAGGGAGGCTTCAGTCGGGTGGGATCTGCATCTCCTCGCTCTCTAGCGACCCCAACTGGTCAATTGAGCGCCAGTGGTCGGCTAGCTAAAGCTGCCCATGAGGTGTTGACTCAGACTCATGTCTGCGCAAGCTTAGCTTGTGGGCTGCGGCGTGAAAAGAAGCAGCTGGTGACATTGCGTGCTTCAGAGGAGAGTGCACTCTTATCTGCACCCTGCCGCATTGCCTGCAGAGACTGCAGAGTGAGCACGGCTGGACACGATTGGACGTTCCAAATTTGGACGAAAATAGGGGGGAAAGCATATTTGCAAAGAAATTTTAAAATGTCTTTCCAGAGAGGTTCCATTCACAATGCAAGCAGTTACAAGGCCATGACCTGTTAAAATATGCAATGTTTGATGCCCTGCCCCATTGGATCTGTTCTAAGTGAAGGAGGTGGATGTTCCTATCACAGCTACCATCAATGGGACTTAAAAGCATCACCGTAACCTGTGCACATATTAGGACAATTACACTGCAGGGGACACTGCACAACACTGGACTCTACAGTCAATGAACCTCTCCACACGCAGCCCATATGCGACTTCTCATCACTGCAGCACACTGTACTGACGGGAACGTATCCTACCAGAACCCTGAGTTACAGTCCCCAGCATTTGGACCAAGTTGGAGCCATTGCACACATCTGATGTGGAGTCACCTCTCAGTCTTAAAGTGTTGCATATTTTAGAGGCAGCTCTCCCCATGTTATTACAGCGGGGGTGGCAATAATATGCACTTTGCCACTTTACAAACTAAGACGAGACGGAGCTTCATTTGTCAGATAGCCTGTCAGACTCACAGCTGATCCAGAGCAGATGGTGGAAAATGTCCATTGTGGGTATCATGGTGTCCCCTGCAGATTTTGGCCACCGTACATTTTCACTGGGAAAATGAAATGGGAAAGGAAGTTCGGAGGAGGGCCTCGGTCCAGATGGGACTGCGTGTCGTAAGCCTTCCAGGACCTTACGGTACACGACGGTGCCCCAAAGCGCAAGTAAAATAAATGCGCGGGGTTAACGTTTTCCAGCATGGGATGAAAAGCTGGCTTATTTTTGTAGCGACAGCGGCTTAAGAGCCAGAGGAAACTCTGGCTTTGCACATTTCCCATGACTCTGCTCCTAGCCTGACCACATCACCAGCGGTCGCACACGCTCGGGACAAACCCCCGTCCGACACGATCAACCGGCGCGTGTTTCTCCTGCGCGATGGCGAAGAGTTAAACACCTCCTGAAAGCGAGCCATGAATACTTGCACAGCACCAAGTCCGTGTGAGCTGCCTCTGCTGACCCAGACGCTCTAACTCACCAGAGCCTTCCAGCATTTTCATTTTCAATATTTCATATAACTGGGATGAAAGAATTTAGAGCTCTGTCCCCCAAACAAAGTTGCTCTGTGAACATCTGTTCATTCTTAACATAAAAAAGGCCCTAAAAAGTATAAAACAAAAACATATTCATGTTTAGATTATGCCAAGCCGCAAAAGGTAACGTCAAAACGGTTATGTTTTTACCGTTAGCACTTCAACCTCAATGACCTACTGCCAGTTTATGTTTCATAGTTTGCAGTGAAGTACTCTGTCTATATGAGGTCCTGCGTGATCACATTGTGGATGTGTGGACCATAACGTGGCATTTGACTCGAGTTAAAACCCCAAGGCCAAAGGTTCATATACACTTTCGTCATGGTAAAGAAGCGTTTTGCTGCAGGAATAAACCACTCTGTCAAAGAACAAGACGTCCGTTTCTCGCGTCAACAGCAGACCTCCCGTTATTAAATTCTCTATCCTTTGGGTCGGATTTGAAAGGGTTGCTTCCAGCAGGGACGTTCCAGGGAAGAGACGACTGTATCCCAAATCTGGCAGGCGCTCTGTATATGGGGGAAAAAGGCTTATGCGCTGTTCTGGGCACGAGGGGCCAGGAGCTGGGAGACACAGACCTTACATGGCAGTTTGCGAGAAGAAGGTGAGCGAGCAGGGCAGCCATGCAACCATCTCGCTCTCTTCCTTCTCTCTCTCCCTCCTTCCCCCTCTCTCGGGGGGCTCGTTCTAAGCTCCCTCTCCAGCCGCGTGTCACACTCAGAGACAAACACCCCTCAATTAACATTAGATCTGTCAAACAACTGAGTGCACAGAGTGCCCTGGCAGCCCGTGAACCCTGAAAGCTACCAAACTGGAAGAGAGCAGCAGAGCCGTCTGCACGGAGGCTGGCACGCACTGAGGAGAAGCCTCTTAAAGGGGCGGTACGTGCGCTCGCCTGCGGCGAGCTCTCCGCTTCCTTCCCGGGCCCAAATTCCATCACGTCTTATCAAAAAGTGCGCAGAGGGGGGAAAAAAAACAGGACACAACTCGCGCGCAACCCTCTCCTCCAGTTTGTCGAGATAACTCTAATCGCACAAGATGGAGAGATGCGAAAGTGCGCGCGGACAGCTTTTTTTAAGCGCGAGCGTTTCAATCGGCATGAAATCAAGCTCATCGGCTGGGATCGCAATTAGCAATTCGAAAGTGATTAATGTCGGCCAGATGTTTTCCACATTTGCTCTGGCGACTCCCTGATATATTCTGGAGTGATCAGATACTGAAAAAAGATTGGCACGATATGATGAGCGAGCCCAGGGTAAGAGCAGCATTTCCCTGGGTTCACATGCTATAAAGAGACCCCGGACAAGCGGCCGGCACCAGTGGGAAAGACGCATAAATCCCACAGCACTCCTTTTTTGGGAAATGAAGCGGCATGTTTTGGAAACTCACTCTCCGTGGTAGGGGCCGAAGGTTTTTTGTTCTTCTTGTCAGCTGGTGTCAAGTTGGCGTCTGAAGGGTCTGAAAAAAGAGACACGTGACACGCTTGTTTAGCTGCTTCTTCCCGTAAATTACTTCCTACTATTTTACATCCCCCCCCCTTAATTTGCTCATAAAATAACCAGAGAACGAATTACAGGCATTCCAGCATGTGAGATATTATCAGAGTTAGCCAAACACGCTCCATCTGCTTGTACACACAGTCCAATGACTTGGCTACTTTTACTTTTATCAAACACTACTTCTGTATGCAATACATTGTCACTGTCCTACTGCTGCATAAAATGCATTGACACCTACCTTTTCCATGAAAGAGTAAAGGACAACACTTTACTTTTCATGGCGGTAAGGCTAAAAATGATAAGGAATGCGGTATAAAACAGCAGTTCAGTGAACTTGTTTTTTTGCAGGGCCATTTGTGGTGTAAGAGTAATTACTGTGAGCCAGAGTGGGACGTGCGGGGAGAGAGAAACTGATGTTGGCTCTCGGTTTGCTAATTTCTAGATTTTAACGACAGGAAGCTCCCCCGGGGGCAGGGCGGAGCTGGGGGGGAGCAGGGCAGGATGTTGCCGGGCGCACTCACCGTCCACCAAGACCATGCAGGCGCATTCGGCTGTGCCCGCCGCGTTCTCCGCCCGGCACTTATACTGGCCCTCGTCCTCGGGCAGGGCCTTGTCGATGGTGAGGGTGCACTTGCCTCCTGGTAACGAAAAACACAAGGTCATGGGGGGGGCGGGGGAAACGCTCCTAGGACAGTTTCTGCACACCCTCGGTCCAATACAACCACAAAAGCAAGACTGTGGAAATGCCTATGTTTTAAGGAATTCTGAGGTCCAGGCAAATATAAACTGATTGGATTCCTGGTCAATAACCTTTTCTTCATTTGTTAGGAGATCAGAGACTAATGTACTCAGGATTAATGTGTAAATAATAAGTGCTAAAACTCATTAGTCCCATTATACGTATGTTTCTGTAACAGCTGTGAGGACTGATATTGAAGACGAAACAGAACCGACTAAATTTGTGAAATATCAAGTATGGACGGGAAGCAGTGCTGACCTCAAACTCTGGGGTCATAGCACAGACTGTTCTAAACAGTGTGGAGATGGCTGAAAGTACACTGTGAATGTACACTGTGCAACAGCACGGGCGTCTGCTGAATAGAAAACCACAGCAAAGTCAGCATGAATCACTGCGCAGTGTACTGATCTCAATGGGACATTTCACTGATCACAAAAAGAGAAATCCTCGTCCATTAGTACAAAGTATACATTAGTGCGTATCTAAGGGCACCTGAAAGACAGAAAGCCCAGTTACATTTCAATGAAAGCCCCGCATTGGAGCAAGGACATGTGACCGCTGGTGTCCCACAAAATGAAAACTAAGACAGCAGGCCTCTGCTGGAGCCCTCAATGTCTGCTATAATTTGTGTTTGTCTCCCCAAGTCCACAAAGCAGCTACCTACAAGCCGTTATCTCTGTGGACACCTGCTCCGTTTCCTAGAAACCGCACACTTGGCATCGTTTAGAATGTCAGTTTGTGTCCCGCTGTCCTTTTCAAACATATGCCTTGACCCTGTAAACACACCTACCCCATGGATTCACCTGCTGTCTGTGATTTTATAAATTCTTTTGCACAGGAATGTAAATCATTTAATTTTCATACTGCGCTGACCAGTGTTTTTCATGTGCAGCAATTACTTTCACATAGTTTTCTTCTGTTACTATTTGAAAGATCAAAGTTTTTTTCTCTTTTATGGCTAATGCTTGCATATTATCTTTAGATACAACTTTCTGTATTTCACCAAGACAGAATGTTGCTGAAATCCAACAATGACAGGTTATATCAACCTAATTTATCTGCCTTTCTAGGGACTAGTTAAAGCAGGCTCCTCAAGATGCATAATGCTAAATGCATCATATTGTTAAAAACAAAACAAGTGGCTTAACCGTGTTAATTAAAGTGAATTAAATGGCAGAGGACCCACTGATTAATTCACAAAAAGAATGAAGTGATAATAATCTGTAACAACTGTGTAAACTGAAAAATGGTCGTGATGGCTGGCTAAATTTACAGCTGCGCAGAGGACCGTCCGCAAAGCACACAGCAGCCACAAGCAGCAGTCGGAGCTGAACTGCGGAGAGCGAGCACGACACCGAGCAAAACTTAGCTACGGCCGAAACAAGAGGAGCGGCGCACTCTGGAGCTGGAAACATCGAGGCGGATGGACTGAGCCCAGCTGAAACGGGGACAGACACAGTAGCTGTATCGTTAAAGGGGAACGTAACAAGGCGGCCAGAGTCGCAGGCAATGCGAGGATGCCATGCGTCACTTCAACATACGCGAAATGGCACTGCTTGAAATAACGGAAAAAGGATTAATAATGTACATATAAAACTGTCAGGGACCAGAAGGAATTCAGACACAGGGAACCCTCTTGCTATTCCTGTGCTTTCTATTCAGGGAAGAATAAAACGGGCAGGAAATGTCATCTACACATGAAAACAAATACCCCAACAGGCCTATGAGGTAAAAGAGCTAAAATAATCCTGACTCTCCTATGTCAAGTAATCTATTATTATGACAACACTGTCCCAAGGTCTGTGAAAGAAACAAGACTTTGCCTACAATCACCTGCCTCCAATGAACATTCTCTGGGAACTAATGCGGAGCTTCACATTCCACGAAATGACTTGGCCCAGTTAATAATTCCAAAAAAAGATGAAGTTAAATCTGTTTTTTGTGACCATTAATTTCATATAAACAGTGACATCTTAAAAAAGTTACTCATAATTCGGCCAACCCGGTGCTAATAAGCTGCTGTCTGTCACCCAGTAACGTTGGTCCTCACCTTCATTGGACAGGATGATGAATTTGGACGGCTTGACGACTTTCCCGTCTAATGTCCAGGTAACGGCAGGCTGGGGGTCGGCGGTAACCTGGCACTGCAAGCGCAAGCATTCCCCCTCCAGCACCGTGACATCACTCAGCTTCTGAGTGACCGTGGGCTCCTTCCCGATATTGTTATTTTTCTTATCGATAATCCCACCGTCCACGCAGTTGACGTCGTTCTTCTGCTTCTCCGCCGCCGGCGCCGGCGCCGGCGCTTTGGGCCCGGGGCTCTCGCCGTTGTTCTCCACGCCTGGCTGCTTCTTCTTGTTGCCCAGCATCGCCCTGAAGTTGGTCGGCGGGTTTTTTCCCGGGTCGCCGGCCTTGGGAGGGGGCGTGCCCCCCCTTCTTCCCCAGGACGGCCCTGAAGTCCACCTGCTGCGGGGCGCTGCCCTTCCGCTCGTCTTCGGACAGGGTCTTGGGCTTCACCTGCCGCTGGAGGTTGGCCCTGAAGTCCATCTGCTCGGCGCTGATATCTTTCAGGTCCTCCTCGGAGACGCTCTTGGTGGCGACCTTCCTGGCCAGCAGGCTGCGGAAATCCGTGTGCTCGACCTCTTGCTGGCGGGCGTGGTCCTCGCGGTGCTCCTTGGTCTCTGCGCGCCTCTTCAGGAGGCCCCTGGTGCCGGCCGGCTCCTCTGCGGTACTGCTGCTGCTGCTGCTGCTGCTGAATCTCTCGCTGGCTGCTCCTCTGCCCCGCACTGCCCTGTCCGCTCCCTCCGCAATCTGACAAGGCTCTCTGCAGCGGCCGAAGGCGGGAAGAGGGAAAAAAACTGGGTGGTTTAAAAGTCCCGGCAGGCCCAGCCTACAGTCTAAAATAGGTTAATTGGAGGAATACAATTCATTGCTTTATTGCATCAGTGATGACTTCAGTGGCCTTATAAGGGCATAAGCCTGGAGTGGGCCTCCAGCCCCCCCTGCCTTTGAACAATGGCACAGCTGTAGGATGTAAACAGTTTCTCTGGGCACGCTGTGCCGGGCGATTACCTGCTTTAGAGACGGGGCACAGCGGCTGGGGGGGGGGGGGGGCATTTGTGAAGAATTTGGCAGGATGAGCGGGACACCCGAGAGGTGCACTTACGCTGAGCAAAGCTCTGTGCTGGACACCGAATTCCCCTCGCTGACCAGCAGACTGACCACACAGCTGCAGTCTCCCACTATGTTCCTGCAGGAGAGGAGAGAGAGAGAGAGAGAGAGAGAGAGAGAGAGAGAGAGAGAGAGAGAGAGAGAGAGAGAGAGAGAGAGAGAGAGAGAGAGAGAGAGAGAGAGAGAGAGAGAGAGAGAGAGAGAGAGAGAGAGAGAGGAGAGAGAGAGAGGAGAGAGAGGAGAGAGAGAGAGAGAGAGAGAGAGAGAGAGAGAGAGAGAGAGAGAGAGAGAGAGAGGGGTGGATGCAATGGGAAGGGGGTCACAGTGGAAAAGGAAAGGAAAAAGGGGTTAAAAAAGAAAATAAGTTTCTCTTTGCAGAAAAGTCTGTCTCGCTCGGCGATCGGAAAACAACCAGGAAGGGGGAAGGAGTGCAGTACACAGCTCTCTGGGCTTATCATTTTTTCTTTCTCTTTTCTTTTTTTTTGTTTATTTTGGAATTATTTAAACTTTTAACCCCTCGGAAGCGGGGCCCCATCTTTGGGCTATTTCTGGAAAGTCTTTGGCCAATCAGCACAGGTCACACCTCCTCGTGTTTACGTTAAAATGTTAAATGTGCACGCCTTATACGGTAATAAACATCTCCAGTATCCCTCCTTCCAGTGTGGGGAATACAACAGATATTCTTACTGAGTAGCTTTTAACAGTTAACAGCTTTAGTGCTTGTTTTTCCTTGCAACACACAGTGAACGGAACAGCACATTCCTCCTTATTACACAGTGAAGCGGATATGGATGCACTGCAGACAAAATGAGGGATGCACTAAGATATACAATCTTAGGATGGAGGTGTCCGGTACAGTGCTTTTACGAGCGTAGAGAAAGAGTTCTAATAAGGAGTCGTACTTTAGTTTGATCTCGTAGTCTCCCACGTGGTGAGGCTTCACTCTCCTGATGAGCAAGGAGACCACGTCCTCCTTCTGCAGAATCTCAATGTCCTCCCCTGAGGACAGCACCTGGCCTCCCTTCAGCCACATGAATTGTGGGAAGGGGTCTCCCGCGATGGCGCAGGAGAGCAGGACATGTTGGCCCAGGCTGGCTGTCGCAGACTTGGGCTTGGTGATAAACCAGGGCTGGACCCCCTCCTGAGGTTCTGAAATGGAGGACCCAGCCATTACTGATCTTCAACAGATCTCCACTGACACCTCAATGGGACAGACTCACAGTATGTGACACCATTCAGGAATATCAGAGTCACATTCATTTTATCTAGGTATATACTGTGTGTGTGTGTGTGTGTGTGTGTGTGTGTGTGTGTGTGTGTGTGTGCGTGTGTGTGTGTAAGTGCATGCATGTATATGTGTTTTCCTGCATGTATGTATGTATGTACATGTTTTTGTGTGCATGCATGTGTACATAAGTGCATGCATGTCTTTGTGTGTACACATGTGACCGGATACGTGCTTCAGATACATGTTTCAAAATGTGAGTTTTTCATCTGTGCGCAAGAGCATAGCCGTGGTTTGGCACCTGGGGGGAACACTTAAGTGGGGTCCGGGGGCATGCCCCCCGGAAGAACATTTTTGAAAAACACCACTTAAATGCTCATTTCTAGTGCCATTTGAGAACAGTATTCATTAATTTTCTGTTAAAAAATTTGAAACAAAACACTCCAAACAAGCTGCCAATACTGCTTGTTTATTCAGAACATATTTTGAATAACAGTAATATCATATCTCGCGGATGTAACCAAGAGAACAAACTTTCGGAAATGCTGAATTAATTCAATAAAACCTGATATAAAGCATGGTTTGGGTAGATTTTTCATTTCATTCCATTTTTCGGTAGAACATATAAAGACATGTCTGAGTAGCCTATAGAGTGCATTTCCCGTTTTTCGAAAAGGAGATTTGTCACGGTTTATGAAGGCAAAACTACTTACCCAATTGGAACGCGTTTAAACCGAGAAGCTGCAGTTAAAATGCAAGGCTATCAGTGAGGTTGTGCTATATGCATGATTATAAATGATGGGATTACCAACACTCGGATCCCATAGACCGTCGAACAATGGGCAGAACTCTCCTCTACAGTCTACGGGCAGAGTACCCTGATGTAGCATTCCAAGCGTTGTGACTGGTTGCTCTGCCCTCAATGCTCAGATGGATGATGACTAATAGCAAAGATTTTAGATATGAGCTAGCTGACTGCGCTCTCGCAGCATGCCTTTCAAACTAAAAGTACATGGCGAACGTCTTTTTTTCGGTACAATTTCAACTTCAACAGGACTAACGTTAACTGTAACAACGTGTATTGTCACAAAATTAGCCTTGGATTGTGGAATAATGTGCGGTGGACAGAGGGGACAGGTACTGGAAGTGTGAGGGATATGTCCCCCGCATACCCTGCGTCCGCTATGCCCCTGTCTGTGTGTGTGTGTGTGTGTGTGTGTCAGTGCACAGTACCTTGCACAGTTAGCATGGCCTCAGAACGAGCAGCCCCAGCTCCATTCCACACTTCGCAGGTGTACTTCCCTGTGTCCTCTGGGAACACCTCCTGGATGAACAGGCTGTACTCATTCCCCTTTTGCTCAAAGTGGAAGTCCTCCGACTCTTGGATTTCTTTGCCATTGTGCAACCACACAATTTCTGGCTGGGGATTGCCTGAGACATGATGACAAAACATTAAAATGCATTGTCAACAACTTTTAATTTTTATTCTTTTAAAATGTATACATACATACATATATATATATATATATATATATATATATATAGCACACTATATGCTACAACATATATTACTACATACATGAATTTCAGGAGCAAATGTTAAATAACTATAAATAACCAGGGTTCTTTTTCTATTCCATTAGTTCTTGAAAGTACAAGGATAAAAATAGATGAAAGGAATCAAATAAGAAATAACTTAAAAGACCATTGAAGGAATTTTCCAGAAAGAATGATAAACATTGTGCGGCACTCATAGTTAATAAAAGGAGACAGAATCATAATTCTTAATAATTCTTAGACTGAGAGAACTGGAGCACTATCCCTTCAAGACAGAAAAAGAAAAATGAATTTAAATAATTATTCAAATGCTAAAGCATTTAACAGGAGTCAAGTAACAATTTTGGGTATGTTAATGTAATGTCTCCAGCAATGCATGTTATTAAACAACATAACCTTCATTTTCAGACAATTAAAATACTGTTGTATAATAGGATTCATATTTTGAAAGTAAATACGAAGGATGCCCAGTGCCTACACAATCAGCAAATAATACATTAAAACTTTAATCCATGCAAAAAAGTTCCATAAAGAAAAGTTAACTGTGGAATCAAGCATTGAGATTACAAAGTATAGTCACAGTCCAGTAACAGTACTGAGTCCTGCAACTTGCGCAACAGATCCTTAATTCCTTCATAAGGGAGAACATGCCTCCCCCACTCCAAAGGCTAGAAGTCAAAAGGAAATTCCAAAGCCAGATGCATCATTCCAAACTAATAACCACGCGCTTAGCTTGATTGAGGAAATGGCAGTGACTAAAGCAAACATGATACTCTAAATACAAGGAAGAGCCTCATGTATTGTTGTTTGCAGATGAAATTGTGGTGGGAACCACTTGGGTCATGGGGGAAGCCCTCACCGGTCACCTCCACGGTCATGCTGACTTGGCTCCCGTCCATGACTTTAAAATCCTTCAGACCCTTGAGAAACACAGGGGGCGAGGGCCTCTTCCCCACCCCCAGGCCTACAGTGGGCTCTGTCCTCTTAGCCCTCTGCTTTTCTGAAACCAAACACAGAACATAGCAACTCATGAGTGCTCCTGTTTCACTGTCACCACCCTGCAAACATTCTTTCAGGAGCTCATGTACACCATCGCAGAGCTGGTAGTTTTTTGTTTTTTTTCAAACTAGATTTATAGAGTTCCAATGAAAAGTGCTACAGGGACCCATACTTGGTCCTGTCTAATATTACTAGAGAAGAGAAGGGACACAGAAAAGGTTTCTCATCCATGCCATCCCTTACATAATACACAAGGCACACTAAAAATATGCCCTCTTCAAATGTACAAGTGAATACTGTCATCACACTGTAAACACTGACAAGGGTTACAACTGATATATGGCAGACAAACAATTGGATGAAATCTAGGTATGATATTATTTAGATATATTCTAAGATATACTATCTTATAACTATACGCATGCAGTCCTTTTCACAATGCTGAATAGATGATGTACATAAATACAGCCTGGACAGATTTAACTAGTTTCTAATGCATTGAGAACAAACCAGAAGTAACAGACTGCCTTCAATATAAAAGCCCCCAGAATTTCTCCTGGGAGCTGTGGTTTTAAATAAAATAATCACGTGGGAAAGTACAGGAAATTCTACCATGCAATCAGTGCTCAGCTCTCTAATGACTAAACCATGTTATACGGTTCCATGGAGAACTCATTTTTCATTGACGGAAGTTGTAGAGTTAGGGTACCTCCTGGGAGCTGTTCCAAGAACCTTTGTTATAGAGCAAGACTTCCAACACAGTAAACACTAACAACACTACTACTATTATTACTACTATGGCTGCTACTACAAGGAATTATAATACTCAAACTACTACTGTTACTTACTGTTTATTATTAATACAACAACACAATAGATTGTATTTACAGAGCATAGTGACTTTCATGGGTTACAGTAAGGGGACAGACTTCTAACCCCACCAAGGTGTGGCCATTACAAATTGAGTACTGCTATCACAAGATGGCTTAATTTAGATTTTGGGCGACCACTGGAAAAACTACTGTCTAATTACTGAATAAAATTTAGTCATGGATTAATTTGCATTATAAATACATACCCTCTCCTATTCTCTTTAACACATGACAAATTGCAATTATTGGAAATATTGAGGGGGAAGGGGTACATCTGCCACTGACATTTTCAAACTACAACCCCAATTCCAAAAAAGCTGGGACAGTATATAAAATGCACATAAAAGCAGAAAGCAGTGATTTGTAAATTCTCTTTTACATATATTTAATTAAAAACAGTACAAAGAAAATATATTTAATGTTTTACCTTATCAACTTTATAGATTTTTGTAAATATACGCTATTTCCGAATTTGCCGGCAACACATTCCAAAAAAGTTGAGACAGGGCCAAAAAAAAGCCTGGGAAGTTAAAAAAACACCTGCTTGGAATGTTCCACAGGTAAACAGGTGATGCTATCATGACTGGGTATAAAATGATATCAAAAGACTCTTGATATTTCATTTTCAGTGATACTATAACCTCTCTGCATTTGAATGGATCTCTATGGGAATTGGGGGGTGGGACTAGATTAAGCTGTACATTACACAGGAATAGTATGGAATTCATGGTTGGCTGAGTGGCTGTAAGTAATCAAGGGTCTGAGGTATCAAACGAGCCTCAAACCATCACTCTGCTGCCAGATATGCAGTAGATATGGATGGATCACTTGGAGGGTTGTTTCTCCTGGCTTATTTTTCCATAGAGTTCAATAGGAAAATGAGTCAGGAGAAACAACCCTTAAAGTGATCTATCCATATCTACTGCATATGGTTTGAGGCTCATTTGATACCTCAGACACTTGATGACTTACAGCCATTTAGCCAGCCATGGGTTCCATACTATTCCTGTGTAATTTATATCTTAATCTAGTCCCACCTCCCAATTCCCATAGAGATCCATTCAAATGCATAAAGGTTATAGTATTGCTTCTAAGAGTACCTGAAAATAAAATATCAAGAGTCTTTTGATATCCTTTTATACCCAGTCATCATAGGATGTGGAATGGCAAACAGGTGTTTTTTTGAACGTTTTTTGCCCCTGTCCCAAATTTTTTGGAATGTGTTACAGGCATAAAATTCAGTATTAGCATATATTTACAAAAATCAATAATGTTGATAAGGTAAAACATTAAATATATTTTCTTTGTACTGTTTTCAAATGTATAAATTAAATATATGTAAAAGAGTATTTACAAATCACTGCTTTCTGCTTTTATGTGCATTTTATATACTGTCCCAACATTTTTGGAATTGGGGTTGTATGAACTTTTCATAAAATATAAGTTATTTCAGTTTGTGGACAATAGTCATAAAGCTTCGAATGTATGCATGTAGCCACACAAGAATGTGCATGACATCACACTTCTATTTATTATATGTACATTTTCTGCTGTTCAATATTCAGCAGAACCACAATAAGAGCTGCAATCTAATGTGACCAGCAAGGCTGCATAATGAAGTGGGAAGTAGGATGAGGAAATCAATATCAAACGACAAGGCAAGGACCTAATCCTTGAAAGAGCAACCTAAAACAACAATGAGACAATCCGCCACCGGTGATGATGAATCAAGGACACAGTTCACACTAATTAGACAACCAAGTAAATGGTTATTGTTTAAATAAACGATTGTATAATTCACTGTATTGTATGATTCGTAATTCAATGTAAATAACTGCACTTGGATTTTGGTAGGGTGCATGTCAGAGTCGAACACACAAAGCTAGTCTGATTAGCACCAAGAGGTGGTTCGACTTTGGAGGATGCTTGAGTCAACCTCATGAGACTGCAAGCTATGAGAATGCTGAATCAAAGTAATAGATTTCGGATGCCCATGTTAGTAAAACTGATGGGGCAAACACTAATGTGCACATTGTAAGCTCAAAACACTGGGGGTTCGTCCCAATATTCTTCACTCCCCACCTCCACTCCCCCACTACCACTCCTCTCCTACCCGGAAATATGCGAAACTGTCTGAACGTTTTGAGTACAAGTATTTGCATGTACAGTATACAATGTACCGGACATTGTGGTTTGCGTCGAGACATTAATTAATATGTAAGCATTAATATGTAATTAAGATGTAATCAGCGACATTAGATGAAAACACAAAAATCCGTTTCCGGGGCACGGAGTAGAGGAGTGGTAGTGGAGGAGGAAAGGGGACATTTTTCGACTATTGGGACGCACCTTAAAAGACTATTTAAAGATCTTAATGGCAAGCAACTGCCATTCATTCATGCAAACTACTGCCATCCATTATTATCAGAAAAGCAATATCAGGGAAAAACTGTTTGAAAGAGTTCTTTTAGTGACTGAACAATTTAAAAAAAATATGGAGGATTGCACAGAGGAGTACTTAGCTCATGTTAATCGTACCCTCAGACAAAAACAAAAGTATGAGTTGTCCTTATTATATCCATTCTCCCAGTACCCTGTTTACCATGTATGGTGCTTGGTGATACGTAGCGGGCCCTTAAGATTCATAAATCTAACCCTCGGGACGTCAGGACCCGGCTCACAGAACCAAACAGACCGGACACAGCATTTTCCTAAACACTGCGCAGAGTCTGTATACATACCCAGCATACCTCAGGGAGATCCAAGACTTCTGCAACATCTTTCCACCAGGGCACTTCAAACAGGGTCGCATTAATGCAGTCTCAGACCACCGTGATCAGAACAGCCTTCCTAACAGTTTACACATCAGCGAGGACAAGAATCAAGCCTTTCTGTGACAAAGCTTCTTAATCCCTCTTGTAAACACTCCAAATCTAATGCCCGCTGCACATTTAGCGACAGTCCTTTAATGTGCAGGTATTACTCGAGCAAAGCTATTGCTGGCACAAAGAGGAAACTATAAAATCAGTTATAATACTCAATGTTCAATCTGAAATACAATAAAATATGCTTCTCTGGCAACCGACTTCCCTAAAATTATTACCATGAATGCAAGCAAAACTATAGTTTAAATTATGACTGGCTATAGTAATAAAAGTTAAGAATCTTTCAGGATTTGCAGTTCCCTTACTGACCAGGTTTGTAGCTGGCATAGTCCCAATAAGGCTGCTTTCATAAAATTTTCAAGTAGCTCATAAAAATAATTTCTCATTTGTGCAATAAAACATAAAGCAGGCTCTCGACGAATCTTCCCACACTTTGGATTAGGCAGCTAATCAGTTTCTCACTGAATTCTGCCGTCTTACAGAGGCACCTTCTCCCTTCTACACGTACAAGCACTGCTGAAATGATGCTCGGACAACCTCACCCGATGGTCTGATCTTAAATTGTCCATTTTCTCATCTTCATAGATTTAGAGCGATACTCTGAACCTCGTTTATTTTAAGAGCTCCCCCTTCTTCACTTGATGGTGAACACGCACTGAGGCTATGCTTTTGAGCGAACTGTAAACGTATTCCCTCTAGACTTAATAAGAGACTGTTAATCAGGTTAAGGAGGATGTTAATCTACTTAAACATGTTCAGTTCTCACACAGTGCACAGAGACACAGTCCATTCTCGCTGTTGACAGTGCATACTCACTGCTCTTCCCATTAAGTATATACCTTCCTCTCACATTCCCCTCAGTTCTTCAGCAAGCTGATTCTGTGCAATAATAACCTTGCTTCATAAGGGAATTGGCTTTGGCGACATTTCCAAACTCGAGATTTTCCCCTAATATTTGTGCAGTTTGTTTCCTTTTTAAATCACAAATCATGTTTCAAAATGATTTGTAACATTTTATTTGGACCTCATTTAATTACATATTCCAGCTGATGAAGACTACTAGATTTTGCTTAGTTAGTCACCCGTTTCCTGTGCTTATCATTGGTAAACAGTCTCCCACTGAAATGAAACTTGATTCCAAAAGAATATCAAAAAATAAAAATAAATCATCACAGGGAGTCCCCAGTGCAACAGTTCTAAGAATATTGCCTATGAATTTCTCTGAAAATATTTTTAACCTTGGGTAAGAATGTGCGTGCCAATAAATGTTGTCTCCACACTCCACATCTCTACATGGTGAGACTGTTTATCCTGCCGTACTCGCATGGCAGGAACATGGTGGAATAAGAGCGGTGGTAGCCTCAATGCCCCTAAAAAGGCTGCTTTTTCATGGGCCTTGCAGAGCGATATGGAAAATGGCGCCCTGCCAGTGTTCGTGTCACCCCCTTCCCTTTGAATGAACACAGAGACTGACACAGAAAAAAAGAGAGAAGCGAAGAGATCGGACCTGAAATGTGAAGGACTGCAGGTTCAAATCCATGCCTCCGCTGTGCCCGTCGGCAAGTTTCATAACGGAAATTGTTTCATTAAATGCTAATTGAATATCCAGCTGTACAAATGGATTGGATGTGGAAAATGTTCACCGGGTAAGCAACACTACATACGTGGAAACGATGCAAAAAGAACGTGCCAGACTTTATTTTGACTCTGAGGAAGATGTCCTAGACGTTGAAACAGTCAGTCTCCCCTGGTCTCTATAACTATCTTTAGTTCTGAGCTCTGTTTGCTCCAGCCTTCCTTATTTCGGGTTAGTCCCAGTGAAGTGGTCTGGGTAAAGAGTCCTTTATTATTCTACACATGGGGACTATGATAAAAACATAAATAAACCATGGACTCAAGCAGCGCTCCGCTACTCAGTCACAGTATTACCCAGAATGCTTCTCCTCTGGGATGCCCCTTCTGCATTACTCAGCCCCACCCCCAGAAATCATCTGCCTCCATGAACTCATTTACGATGACTAGGATTGTCTCCCGATAACATTCTCAGATTAACAGAGCCACATAGCTGAAGTAGGTTCACAGCTGGGCCTTGGGTTAGTCCATGCATACTGTATGGATTTCTACCCTGAACGTGAAGTGATAGAAATCAAACCAAGATGGCCGACCAGCCAGCAGGGACAAATTACCGCGGTGACAGCAGGGCCGGTGAGAAAAACGCCACCGAGTAAAAAAGAATATTTTAAAAAAGCAGTTAAAGGCTCTGCTTGGTGTGGAAGGCATGTTGAGACTCGGGTGTGGGAAAACGATGGTATTTCACATTTTGCCCCAGTGAAAATGACCCCTGTCACGAAAACCTCAGCCAAGAAAAAAAAGGAGGATGTTTTCTTTAATAATACCCCACGGCATCTGTTCAGCCTTAAAATAACACTGCAACTAGAAGTATTCACTTATCATAAGGAAGTCATAAGTCGGCTCAGAAAAGACGTTTCGGTTGCATTTTCAACGAAAATATAAGCATATTTAACATCATTTGTGTCAAGTACACCATCAATATGGCTAAAGGGGTCACAGTCAGCGCCATTAAAATGTTTGAAAGGAAGCTATAAATCAAGAATTAGGCAAGCGCCTATTACCAGTGCCTGGGTTCAACTGTAAAACAAATTCATTCTCATATGGTTCTTATAGAAAAACGTACAGAAAATTTACTGGGCTGTTTTACATTTTGATATAATTTCAATATTTCATTAAAAAAATATACAAACAAACAAACAAACAAACAAACAAAAAAAGCACACACATAGTCTGACCAGACTGAGTGGAGGACCAACATTATGACTGAATCCTATATACGATGCAGTCTGTAAGTATTTGGACAATGACACCATTTTTGTTGTTTTGGCTCTGTACTCCAGCACATTGGATTTTAAATGAAGCAATGAATATGAGGTTAAAAAAGTGCAGACGGTCAGCTTTAATCTAAGGCTATTTACATCCATAAATCCATAGATCCATGTAGGAATTACAACCTTTTTTACATAAAGTCCCCCAATTTTAGGGGACCTAAAGTAATTGGACAAATTAAGATAACTTAAATAAAGTTGTCATATACTTGGTTGCAAATCCTTTGCATTCGACAACTGCCTGAAGTTTGCCACCCACAGACATCACCAGACACTGGGGATCTTCCCCGGTGATGCTCTGCCAGGCCTGTACTGCAGCCATCTTCAGTTCCTGTTTGTTTCAGCTGAGTTTTGCCTTCAGTCTTGTCTTCAGCAAGTGAAATGCAAGTTCAATTGGTTTCAGGATTGGTGATTGACTTGGCCAGTCAAGAACATTACACTCCTTGGTTGCTTTCGCAGTGTGTTTAGTGTCATTGTCCTGATGCAAGGTCCAATGGGTTTTGAGGCATTTGGTTGGATCTAAGCAGATAAGATCTTTCTGTACACTTCAGAATTCATCCAGCTGCTGCCGTCAGCGGTCACATGACCAATAAAGACAAGTGAGCCAGTTCCCCTGGCAGCCATACGCGCCCAAGCCATAACACTACATCCACCATGTTTCAAAGATGAGGGGGTGCTTTGGATCATGAGCAGTTCCTTTCTTTCTACACTCTTTTCTCTTTCCATCACTTTGCTACAGGGTAATACTCATCTCATCTGTCCAAAAGAGTTTGTTCCAGAACTCACTTTTTAACATATTTTCTAGCAAACTTTAAACCTGGCCATTCTGTTTTTGAGGCTTACCAGTAGATTGCATCTTGCAGTGAACCCTCCGAGGTTATGCTGGTGTAGTCTTCTCTTTGTTTTAATCTTTGACACATCTATGTCTACAACCTGGTGTGTTCTTCATCTGTTCAACAGTTAAAAGGGGGTTTTTCTTCACAATTCTTCGGTCATCCACTACAGTGGTCTTCCGTGGTCTACCAGGTTGTTTGCTATTGCTCAGCTCACCAGTAAGTTCTTGTTTCTTAACAATGTATCAAACAGTTGGTTTTGACACTCCCAGTGTTTGGGCTGCCTCCGATTTATTCAGATTTTTCCATCCCATGATAGCCTGCTTTACTGGCATTGACACTTCTTTGGTCCTCATGTTGAGAGAAAACAGCAACAGACTCCAAATACAAATTCCACACCTGGAATCAACTCTAAAAATCAACCTTTTGTTAGCTTTCTTGTGCATAAACTAATGATGCAGGAGCACACAGCTGGCCAGGAAACAGCTGTGCAGCCAATTGTACAATTACTTTTCGTCCCCCAAAATGGGGGGGCGGGACTATGTATAAAAAGGGCTGCAATTCCTACATGGTGAACCCGATATGGATGTAAATACCTGCAAATTTAGTCTGCACTTGTTTCACTTCAATTCCAATATGCTGGAGTACAGAGACAATACAACAAAAATTGTGTCACTGTCCAAATACTTACGGACTGCGCTGTATGTACTGTGAATATGGATTTATACTGATGAATCTGTATTTATACTGAGACTTGTAGTGTAGTTCATTGCTACTTATTAATAAAGCAACGTAAAGGGAGATATAGTAATGGCAGGTCACCTTTAATAATCACACGCGCTGTGCATGACACTCTGCCGAGGCCGTTTTCCGCCACGCACGTGTAAGAGCCGTCATCCTCAGGCAGGGTGTCCAGGACCATCAGCTTGGCCACGCCGTGCTCAAACGAGGCATTGGTGTACGGGACGGGTTTGTCTGAGGCAGGCGATAACGTCACACACAAAAAAGCACTCTTAAAAAAAAACAACAACACAACAACACAAAACAAAAGGACCCAATTTGCTTATTAAACGTACTATGTTCGACACCTACACCTCAATGTACTGTAACATCACAAAACTGCAGGTGTAAGTACAGATCAGTTTATTTTATGAAATATGTGAATAATCTCAGAAGGCAAATTACAGAAACATTAACTAGTGAACACATGCAGCATATTGTTCCTAACCATTGGTCTGAAGCATCCCTGAATCATGGAAATGCTGCACAAAATGATGCACTTAAAAACACCTTATAGAAACATAAACAGGAAGGAGGAAACATTGATATACTGTTTGTATCCTGTTGCACGGGGAAAAAAGGAGCATTACGTGAATAGCACCTTCAAAAAGGAGACTGTGAGAGCAACAATGATGTTTTAAACGTTTTTTGAGATGACTAAAGCACAAGCACAAATAGAGTTAAACGGCTCTGTACAAGTTAAAGAACGGTTAAAGCGGCGAGCTGCACAACATCAGGGCCGGGGTCCGCCCGAAATCCCGCAACATTCTTTCAGCAAAGACTCATCCAGGTGCCGGGAAGGTACAGTGGGTGAATATCAATGACAGAGGAGCAGGCTAAATAAAACCTTGTATGGTAAAATATGTTTTGAGGGACAGGTTGCAACTGATTGATACTTGTGCATAAAGGTTTTTGAGCGGATCTTGTTTTTCAGACAGCGGTTTACGCACACTGTCTCGAGACGGACTGAACCGGCTAACACCTCCAAACTGCCTGTACTGCCGACCTGTCCCAGGAAAGGCTTTAGCTATGGAAATTCAATGGAAGCTTTTCTCCCCTTTCATAATCAGGCTGAGGGATTCTAGGGGAAGCTCAGATGTCTTCTCGTAGAGAACAAACACTTGCCAAGTCTGGCTGGGTGTAATGTTTCAGGAGACAGCAATGCATGTTTTTCTTTATATGGGCTCTCATGCCTCATATTTGTTTAATCGACTGTACAAAGGGACCATGAATCTGTGCTGTGTTCCCTAGGAGATGCCGGGTCCATTCTTCTTCCTGGTGCTTCTTTCCCGCATTATCTGTAATCGACAATCCTCTCCTCATGGAAAAAAAAAAAAGCAACAGACCAGGCACTGCTCAGGCCAAGAGACTGAAATGACTGGAAGCTCAACTAAAATAAATCCTTAAATTCCAATGCGTACCACTTCTTGCATTTTTAGTTTGGTACGAGTCCAAAATATGTTTCTGTGGACAAAACCTAATATATCAGGCCTGTAGTTATTTACTCTGCAAGGGGCTTCCACTTTACGATTACTTTGTTCATTCCAGGACATTTGCACAGCCTTCAGCAGGGTTAGTCTCATTCTTCCCTGGTCAGAAATATGCCTTCAGGATAAACAGTCATTATGAAACGCTGATTTTCCCCAGCTGTGAAGTACACAACAAACATTGTGAAACATGCAAACTCTACGCTGAGGAAAGCGTGTGCGTGTTTCTTTCTTTAAGGGTCGCTTCTTGTGCTTTTATGGGATGTTTAAAACATGAGGTATCTCATATTAAAGTCTTTCTTACACAGCTGTGACTGACTACCCAGGCCTCAACTACCATGGACAAACAAGCAAGAACCTACTTCTTTATTCCATTTAACAGATATAAGAGATCATATAACTGACAGAATTTGGGAATGGACCTGTAGTAGATAACTATTACAATTTAAATTTATTTTAAGCTAAGAACGTAGTCTTCAAATTAGGTTGTAAAATTTTGCCTCCCTGACATTTTCACCCACCCTGGCTACTTACAAAAACAACACCACTGTATTCCTTAAATGGTACAGAATGCAAGAAATACTGTCTAGCAGTTTGATAATTACAGCAAAGTACTTTACAAAGTACAAACTCTCTGCTTTTTCAAATACTATGCAGTACCCCGGCTGCACCTAAAGGGTGTCCCCCTAGACCCTGCTGATGAGGAGCAGTCAAAATGTAAAAAATATCCACTGTTTTTAGTGGACTTACTACAGAGACATTCAAGCCTTTCACATGGGCCAAACTAGTATAGTGATAGCTCTCTGGTAGGCCTCCAACTGGGTGAAAAAACACCAGAAGCTACTCAATAAATTTGGTCTTTCTGGCAGCCTTTGCCACTGTCAAGAAACTGGAACTCCACCGTTTCAACCAATACAGATAGATTTAATGCTTGAATGAAACAAATAATGACCAGTAATTGAAAATCCTTCTCCATTAGTACCACAAAATGGTGTACTTTCGCACTTTACTCATAGTAGTGCAGCTGTGGGAGTCCAATAAATAAGTTACGAAATGAAGGGTTTGATTTAAGGCCTTTATCATGTGCAAAACCTTTTAACGTACTCAAAACTAATAACACAATCATTGGTCATGTTATTGGTTTTCCTCGCGCTAAAAGGTTTTGCACATGCTAAAGGTCTTAGTAAATCAGGCCCAAAGACGCAAAACATAATTAGGATTGTTGTCGCCATCTGCTGGTTAGATAAAAACATTACATAATCTCAAGAGGGTAATGGTGTTGTTATGGAGTACATGATATCACAGGGACGTATGATCACTCACCATTTAAGAGCCAGTTAATCTGTGGCAGAGGCTCTCCCTCCACAGAGCACTGCAGAATGAAATCCTGGCCCTCGCTCACTGAGCAGTCTTTCAACACACTGCTGAATACTGGGGCCTGGCCTTCCAGCTTTGGACCTGCAGTGATAAACACACAATCAGAAACTGAAAAGAACCGGTTTTCACTGCTGTTCTATACAACTATCTCTGCTGTTCTACACCATTATCTCATACGGGCTGGGTATCGAACCTTGGTAGTTTTTGAGCACCGACCAAATCATGTCCATCGCACCGAGCATAGAAAACTGTCCAAGCATTCGGTGCCAATTTTTGGGTAAAACATTTCTAAAATGATCTGTTAAGTACCACATTTCTAGCCCCGCCAGGGGGGCTTTCAAACCCTTTTTCTTGTTTTTATTCTTTGATCAGATATTGTTTGATTTAAATAATAATGTTGTCAATTTTACACTGTATTTTATACAGCTGTTTGAATTGACATTAATCACTGAAGCATTTGCTGTGATGTCTTGACTTATTTTGTTAAATGAGAATTTTGGATACTGTAGCCAAATGTGTTTACACTCAGCAAAGAAAGGTATCTGAAAAAGTATCGTTTTGGTATCGGTATAGAATCCCAGGTATCGGCATTGGAAAAAGGTATAGAAAAATTCAATACGATACCCAGCCCTACTCATACAGCTCTTCTACATCATCTCATACCGTACTTATCATTATCTACACGATTATCTCTAATGTTCTACACAAATATTTCATACTGCTCTACTACACCATTATACTACACTGCTGTTCTACACCATTATCTCTGCTGTTCTATACCATTATACTACACTGCTGTTCTACACCATTATCCCTGCTGTTCTACACCATTATACTACACTGCTGTTCTACACCATTATCCCTGCTGTTCTACACCATTATACTACACTGCTGTTCTACACCATTATACTGCACTGCTGTTCTACGCCATTATCCCTGCTGTTCTACACCAATATACTACACTGCTGTTATACACCATTATCCCTGCTGTTCTACACCATTATACTACACTGCTGTTATACACCATTATACTATACTGCTGTTCTACACCATTATACTACACTTCTGTTCTACACCATTATCCCTGCTGTTCTACACCATTATACTACACTGCTCTACTACATTATCCCTGCTGCTATACACCATAATACTACACTGTTGTTATACACCATTATACTACACTGCTGTTCTATACCATTATACTACACTGCTCTACCACACCATTATTCCTGCTGTTATACACTATTATCCCTGCAATTATACACCATTATACTATACTGCTATACTACACCATTATACTGCACTGCTGTTCTACACCATAATACTACACTGCTGTTATACACCATTATCTCTGCTATTCTACACCATTATCGGAAACTATTTTTCTTCCACTTCATCCTGCCCTCTCTAACTCTCATGGGACTCACACAACAGCCACCCACATCAGTCTTCCAAACTGTCTGGACCCATATCCTTAACCTTTAAGTGTGTGAATACTAGGCAAAACAGTCTAATTGGGGTAAGACTGTTTTTTCCTTTTGTTTGGGACTCCAGAGGCCTTTAAGTTGCACTTACAGTAAGAGATTCTTTGGTACAAGTGTGGGAGGGGTTTACTGTGTTTACTGTGACTGAGCTGGCAGGCTTCCCCTGCTAATTCACTCAGTGGCATTGCCAACGGGGTGCCCATACAAGATGAAATAAATAGAGGCAGTGAGAAAAAGGAGGGGCTCTGATCATCAGATAGAGAGGCATAAACATTCCCAAACAAAACCCGCTATCATAAAACATCACCGCAATTGTCGTGACACTGCAGCGATTCCCCCAAAACATTTAACTGGCAGGCCTTTATCTCTCAGCTACACCTCAGGTTATATCTGAAATCTGTTCAGGCACCATAGTATACTGCCTGGAGTTTAAAACTAAATTCTAAATTCAGTTCCAACTGTATTCGCCTCCAACCATTTCCAAAACACGCTCAACAACAACAATTAGCATTACTATTATTAGCATAGATCTGGAGAAGGGTACGGAAACATCTCTGCAGCTTTACAGGTCCCAAAGAGCACAGTGGCCACCATCATTCGTAAATGGAAGAAGTTTGGAACCACCAAGAATCTTCCTAGACCTGGCCGCCCGGCCAAACTGAGCAATCGGGGAAGATGGGCCTTGGCCAGGGAGGTGAGCAGGAACCCGAGGGTCACTCTGACAGAGCTCCAGCGTATCCTTGTGGAGATGGGAGAACCTTTTAGAAGATCAACCATCCAGGCAGCACTCCACCAATCAGGCCTTTATGGTAGAGTGGCCAGACGGAAGCCCCTCCTTAGTAAAAGGCACATCACAGCCCGCTTGGAGTTTGCCAAAAGGCACCTAGAGGACTCTCAAACCATGAGAATCAAGATTCTCTGGTCTGATGAAACCAAAATTGAACTTTTTGGCCTGAATACCAAGCGTCACGTCTGGAGGAATCCAGGCATCGCTCATCACCTGGCTAATACCATCCCTACAGTGAAGCATGGCGGTGGCAGCATCATGATGTGGGGATGTTTTTCAGCAGCGGGAACGGGGCGACTAGTCCTGATAGAGGGAAAGATGAATGCGGCTAAGTACACCGAGATCCTTGAAGAAAACCTGCTCCAGAGCGCTCTGGACCTCAGAATGGGGCGAAGGTTTACCTTCCAACATGACAACGACCCGAAGCACACAGCCAAGAGAACAAAGGAGTGGCTTCGGAGAAAGTCTGTGCATGTCCTTGAGTGGCCCAGCCAGAGCCCAGACCTGAATCCAATTGAACATCTGTGGAAAGAGCTGAAAATGGCTGTGTACCGACGCTCCCGATCCAACCTGACGGAGCTTGAAAGGATATGCCAAGAGGAATGGGCAAAAATGTCCAGAAACAAGTGTGCCAAGCTCGTAGCTTCTTTCCCAAGACGCCTTGAAGCTGTAATCGCTGCCAAAGGTGCAGCAACCAAGTATTAGGCTAAGGGTGTGTACAGATATGTAACCCCTAAATAACCTATTTTTGTCAGTAAAATAAAATTGCATATTTTCTAAAAACCTGTTTTCACTTCGTCATTATTGGCTATTGTGTGTAGATGTTTGAGGCAAAAATGAACTCAATCTATTGTAGTATAAGTCTGTAACATAATAAAACGTGGAGAAGGTGAAAGGGGTGTGCAGACTTTCCGGCTTGACTGTTATAAGCTAAACTGAAATCCAGTTTGAGTGAATGGGTAACATTTACATTTCTCTCAGATGTAATATGTAAGCACCAAATACTTGTAGGAACCATGTTGTTTTAGTAAGACTGAAATTGAGATTATAATTTCTTTCACTTACACAAACAAACGGCAAGGTAAGTGCCACAGGCTCCATGTGGAATTTTACAATGTCACCTGTGAATCGTAAGGTTCTAGGGTAATAAATATGACATACCACGTGTGTATATATCATACATACCAATATATTTTAGGAATAGCTGGTTTTGTGCAGCCTTCTATGTTGTTCTAGCCTTTGAATTGTGAAGGTTAAAAACTTTCAAGCATTTACCTATATTTGGTCCATATATAATCACTTGAGATAAATATTTTTTAAAGTTGTCCTGAAATCTTATGTAATGTAATAATAACAACAGTCACGGTTTTTGAAAAATCAGCATCTCAAAAACGCGTCATTCCTTAATTCATCTGATAAGACTGCAGATATGGTTTCCACCAGTAGGTGGTAGCAGTGGGCGGCATGTGCCACATTGCAATGTGGCCTTGAAAACAGTCTTATTATTTCAATATGCACGAGCCACGGTTGAGTCTACACACTTCACACACAATCGTCGATATTCCACAGAACACGTTGCAAACGCATTAAGCACAAACTCAGCATAGCTGGAATTCGACACTTATAGTATTTATCTTTTTTTCATGACCATGTTTGATAGGAGAGCAGATTGTCGTACTCCAGTGAAACCGGCGACTTAACGTCATAGTTGCGCTTGCAATTAAGCCAATAGTTTCAGCCTTATTAATGAGGTACCAGACTGGTGTGTTGAGATGCACATAAATCATTAGTCTAATTCAGCACCCCTAAAAATATTCAGTGTCCCTTCAATCACAACTTTTAAATTATCATTAGATAACCAAGCGGTTTCCTTCGCCACGGTTGTTGTTAAAACCTGATAGCATATCAAGGCATTTCCCAGAGCCAATATTGCTTCAACATGCTTAAACTCACGGCAACCCAGAGCAGTCCAAAAAAATTGCATACTTCCCCCATGTGTTCACTTAGCATTCGGTGCTATTGTGGATTTAATTGCAGGGACCATAAGAAACACATTAATCCTCAGATGCAACAGGAAAGCACACTCTGACCTGTAGCTTGCTGACCTTGAAATGAATTATTATTATTATTAATCACAAATGTGAGCGGTTTTACACTATCCAAGCCAAACTGGTGGATTTCAGATGCTGAGATATTGCACGCTGCTCTCCGCTTGATCTCACAAGACCGAAAGCAACTATTTTGGACCGGATTCAACATTACATATCCAGACGCTCCCCCAAAGACCTACACAGGTGATGATATGTCATATTAACAATGAGTGCAATCTGCTCTCACTATCTTAAGGCTGTCTGTGTTATCAGAATTCCGCTCATGTAAAAAGAACAGTCCCCACTATAAAAAATACCGCACAGGTCAGACAAATAAACTATTTGATGCTGTCTGAGCCTCCATAAATCTCTGGATGAAGGCTAAACAGCGCTGTTACACTGCATCTAGGTTCAAGATGTCCTGATCTACACTCTGTGCATACATGTAACTATAATCTCAGTCCCATTTGTTACTTAAAGCTCTACAGCCTCAATCTCCCTCTTGCACCCACTATGGAACTTGTAGGTTTATATAAGGATTACTATTATTGGTTCTGACACTGCTGAGTAGGCATTGCCTCTGGATAGGACTAAAATGTCTAAGGCATTACCACAGTGAAAGTGCAATGCATCTATGGGGAATGCCACAGTGTTTCGCTAGTTGTAGAGGAACGACTGATCATGGAATGGCCCCTTAAGAACGAATCAAATAAGTCGTGTATCGATCAGACGTTCAGGTCTTTGCGGGGACCGTTGGACTCACTCCTGACGCTGAGTGTCCAGGTAGCGGATATCGTCCCTCTGCCGTTAGTGGCCGTGCATCCGTAAATCCCGCCCTCCCCTTTCCCGACTCTCTCCAGGCAAAGGAGGTGGGCCTTCCCCCGCTGCTGGATCTTCAGCCCCGCCCCCCCCTCTCAGGGTCCGCCCATCTTTGGTCCAGCTGACCGCGGGCGCCGGAGAGCCTGACGCTGCGGGTGGGCAGTGAGGGAAAGGGTGGGGTTATGGGCCAGCGCATAGAAGGCCAGGGCTACACCTTCCCCAGGTCATTTCATAAAACAAAAACAACATGGCCTGGCCCTTTTCAAAATGGAATCTCACCTGAGCCTTTATACATCACATTACATTACATTGCAGTCATTTAGCAGACGCTTTTATCCAAAGTGACATACAACAAGTGCATACTGAAAGGTCATCGAAGCAACTACAGAACAGACAAAGCACATCCTTCACGTAACTCAGCAGCTATCCCTAGTAATGAACATTGAATGTAGTTCACAGTAAGCTGTGGGTAAATCAGCTATTTCAATAATTCTATTGTAAATACTATTATAAACTATAACATCAAACAGTTAGACAAGAAAACACAGGGAACAAGCACTATGCGAATAGGTCCTAGATTAGTATGTCAGTCAGGGTGGAGTCTGAAGAGGTGTGTCTTCAGGCCACGACGGCCAGCCAGCGATACACAGCCAGTGTCCAAGTATCATTTAATTTGTTATTGGTCAGTAGGTCACTTAATGAAAACAGCAGGATTCCACATCTGGTGTTTTTTTTAGATATATCGATGAGTGAGTATCAGTTACCTTGGCATTCGAATACAATGTTTTCCCCCTCTAGAACATCCTGGCTCTTTGGGTGAACGTCTAACTTCGGCGAGGATCCTGTCACCTCAAATCGGCTCTCTCTCGCGAACCGCTTGGCCGTGCCGCTGGGTTGCGATGACGCCGCGGGCGTTTCGGCGGCTCCGTCGGCGGGCGGTTTCTCCGTGGGCCCCGCCCCGGACCCCTTCGCCTTCACTGCGCCGGGGGGTTGGGGCCCGGCCCTGGCCGGGGGCTGCACCCTCACGGCCTGCAGGGTGATGGAGCTGGCGGCCCGCTGCTGAGGCACGGCCCCCCTGTGGACCTCCGCTCTGGGGGAGGGGGCCGCCACCGTCGTCGTCGCCACCGTCGTCGTCACCACCTCCGCATCGGGCGCCGTCGCCACTTCGGCCTCCTTGCCGACTGTCGGTTCCACCCTCTCTTTCACCTTGGCCGGTTTTTTCTGCTCAGTTATCAGGCCGTTGCTTGCGCTCTTCGCGGAAAGCGGCTCTGTCGTCTTCGGGAGAGGGGTGACTGGAACTGGCAGATTTACGCTGCGTTGGCCGGAGAAAAAAAATTATAACCGATGACATTTTCTAGGCAGAATATTCGACAACTGCACGAGGCTGCCAGGAAGCACTGAGATAAAACAGTCAAATTTATGGGACATCAGTTTTAGTTAAACATTGCTGCTGTAATTCTGTAGGGGGAAATATTTGCAAATTTACTCACATGGTTGATTCAGAAGCTGAACCTAAAAGAAAGAAAATATTCAATGACCTTCTGGTGCACAGCACAATCCATGCACAGGCAAAGTAATCTGAGTAGAGTATTCTGGGGGCAATTGCAACACCATAAAATTGCACCAACCTGAAACAAGCTAGAGCTGAGATTCTATCCAGCAAGCTAGCTAGTTTCATGTGTTCAGGGTTGGGGGCAATTGTAACAAAAAATTGTGTTAAAATTGACCCCTGTTACAATTGCCCCCAGAATACTCTACCTGAGTGACCACCAGGAGTGGGGCCTATATTTTGAGACAATATTGTATGTCTTGTCTATTTGAAATTACTTTCAGAGCACAATAAAGGCATGTCATATTACACAGTAAAGTTAATGTTTGATACATTTATGGAGAAAGTGCTTAGTGGTTAAGTGCAGTGGAAACTCAGAAGCTCTGTGATTGGTCGATTGATATGTATACCCTGGAGGATGAGCTCTGCCGTTGCCGTGGCCTTTCCGGCGCTGTTGACCACGGAGCAGGTGTACATCCCTGCGTCTTCCGTGTGAATGTCGCGGATCTCCAGGAAGTGGATCCCCGATTTTTCGAGCATGCTGAGGCGCCCTCCGGCCTGCAGCTCCACGTCCCCCTGGAAGAAGCAGCACACACAGAGGGGCGTGAGCTGGACACTGTTCCGGTGCCGGCTCCACTCATTATGTCTAAACCTTCACACTGAAGGAACTCCCATGCACCCTTGGTGGCAGCCATACCACCCTGCACCCTTCATAAACTCCTGAAACTAAGCAGGTGTGAGATGGGTTAGTGCTTGGATAGGAGATCCCCTGGGGAAACCATTTTGCTGTTGGAAGTGGTCTTGGTGGGGGCCTGTAGGGGGAAATCTTCTCTCTGGAGTAAATAAAATCCAAAGGCTCAGTTGAGGGAAACTGCTATAGGAGGTGCTGTTCTACTAATGCAATCCGGATGCACTTTATTCGTTAAAATACCTATTACATTTTTCAAAAGAGCAGGAGTGTTAACCTTGTGTCTTGGTAACGTCCAAACACAAAAACTAGCTCTCCCCACAGTTGATTGTCTTCATAATCCCTTGTACTCCTTACTCATTTTAACTTCCTCCAGATTATAACTGCAAATGAGAATTGAGGCTTCCCTAGTTTCCATGACTACTCACCCTGAGCCACATGACCTGGGGCTGGGGACGCCCTGTGATCTTTGCTGAGAATTTTCCAGTCTGTCCTGTCCTCAGGAAGAGGCGTGAGGGCTTGGTCACAAACTTCGGGGGACTCTCCCCCCAGATACTGGGTCTGTTCTCCAATAGGGAAGTCACTCCCAGCCGCCCCCTGGAATTGTGGGAAGGACAGCCGCAAATTACATCAAGATCATAGAATGTGCCTGTTAAACATAAAAGCTCTAAATAATCACTTGGATAAACAAATTCAGCCTGAACGATGACCTCACGATAAGATTCTCCAAAGAGTGGCGCTGAGCAAAGATACGAGCTATGCTCCCTTCTGTGGCCAGTTCAGAGGAAAACATGGGCTAGTGTTAAAGAAAGATAAGCTTTATAACTAAGATAAGGTGACAACTGCTGTGAGATTAACCTTAAGTGGTTACATTTTTCACAAGCTTTATTGATATGCAGGAAATACAACGGATATCTGAAGTAAGCCTCATAACAAATCATGCACTGTGACTACTGGGATGGCGACTGTGACTACCATCTCATTACAAATAATATTGTGTTTATGATGCCCTTTGTGAATCTTTCAAAAAAATAACCGCATAAAACATGCGAGACAACTTTAATGCAAGCTTGCCATTCATATTACAGTGTTTGGACAATAGGGAAAAAGCGGTCTTACCCAGCTGTTCTACTGGATGATGGAAGGTTATATTTTTTCCCAGGTTTGCCTATTAGTGGTGGAAAATATGCATATTATTAAAAGAAAATATAGAAGATGAATGAATAATATGGATGCATTAACAAATAGACTGTAAGATCATTACAAACACTCTGTAAAAAGTGAATGTGCCGTGTGGACCTATACTACAGCTTTCTCCATCTGTTTTGGTTTTGCCTTTTAGTGAGGCTGAAGTACTTAGGATGTTTATTAGTCCTGTAAATCTGTATAGTTGAGCACGACATCAAAGATCATCCACGATGGCTTTTCTGGGCTAGACGTGTACCAGGCACATGCAATTCCTCTTTGATGTGCTACTACGCAATGTGAAAGCAGACACCACGGACAGCGGATTAGGTCAGGCACTGTGACGGCACATTGGCCAAGGTATGTTCAAAGTCTCCTCCAATACATCTCGCTTCGCAGGAGGAGAAGGTTCTCCGAGGCTTCCGTCTAAACAGCGAGACCGTCGATACCGCTATACACGTCAACTGCGCTATACACTGTGACACTGCTAGATTATTACCAGGGAATTCAAACGATTTCTGGTAGTGATTCTGTGAATATTCTATTGAAAGGAAATATAATCATGGAAAATAATCAGGTTGGCAGGCAGCACGGAACATGGACCAGGAAGCATGATTTGTTACCAGAAGGTTATAGGGCCAAATCTGCACTGGGGCACTAATGGTGTAGTCTTGAACAAGCCCATTAAGCCAAATTACTCCAGGAAGTATCTGGCTGTATAATGACGCGTACAAATTTAATAACAGAAAGGTGCACTTTTTTAAGAGCAGAACAGACCTGCCCAGGACTTAAAGAGTTATACAGAGTTAGAAGTGCAGCTGGATGCTGAGTGTCCCCTGCAGGGGATTTAAAATGACTGTAAACCGCCCACTGTTTTTAGAACTTCAGATACTTCCTTCAGGGAAAAGGAACAAAGTCCTGAAATTAATATGCTTCAGTGCCCAGGCTGTCTTGAACAACATGGTGATGTCTGTACTCAGTTTACAAATTAACTATAACCCATCCACAACCGTGAGTTTTTATCCATATTTACAATACATTACATTACATTACAGGCATTTAGCAGACACTCTTATCCAGAGCGACTTACACAACTTCTTATTACATTTATCAATTCATACAGCTGGATTTATACTGAATTAATTCAGGTTAAGTACCTTGCTCAAGGGTACAACGGCAGTGTCCTACCTGGGAATCGAACCTGAAACCTTTCGGTTACAAGTCCAGTTCCTTAACCACTATACTACACTGCCGCCCATGATATGTTGAAGTCACCCATTTATATTGTCTTGATTCAATATTCAATAGTCTTGATTGGTTTATTTATGAATTATTATTAATGTAAATTAAATATATTGTGTGAAGACTTGTGTACTGTGCATATCTACGCTACTGCAAACTGAACTGACCAGGCATTTGTTTTAAAGAATAAACATTTATAGATTGATAAGATTGATGTAGGAGGCGGTACCTTCGACGGTGATCTCCACAGTGACCTGGCGGCTCCCTGCATCATTGATGGCCTCACAGGTGTAGCATCCTCCATCCTCCTCCTGCACGCCCTGCACCACCAGGCTGAAGGCCCCACGGGCACTTTGCTCCATGGCGTGGCGGTCCCCAGCGGTCACCAGCTTCCCATTCCTGTACCAGGTGACCTGGGGCTCAGGGTACCCTCTTACCTGTAGTGACACACACACACACACACACACACAGATATACATACATAAGCATCTCAAGTCACGTCATTACACAGAAAACCATGACACATTGAGCCAGGTATTTCATTCGTGTTGAAATTATGTTGCTTAACTTCTTGTACTTGGATGAAATCCAGAATTACATACATTACTATATGATTCACACAACACGGAAACTAATTTCCCACAAGCTGCTGGTCAGTTACAATTTTTTACGATTGCTTTGACTCATTTTGCACAGTAGAATTTCAATGTACAAAACTCAAAATGCAAAGTGCCAAACTGACTTTCAAAATTCATACTCTAAGACACCACATCCTGTGCTGACATACAAGGTGTAAAACTGTTAGCGCAAAGCGCTAAACTGACTTGCAGAATTCTTACTCTAAGATACCACATCCTATGCTGACATACAAAGTGCAAAACTGTTAATACAAAGTGCCAAACTCTAAATCATATGGTCCATTCTCAGAATACAGCCACCTAATATTACAACAATGTTCAAATGCTTATTACTACAAATGCAGATGACTAAATCAATTCAACAGGTGTTTGTAGTCATGTCTCAGTACTTCCAACAACCTTGCCGTTGTGAATAGCATTGCAACACAATTGATAATCTCTTCACCACTACATAAAAGGCTGCTTAGAAACCTGAATGGCAGTTTCTGACAACATGGAGCAGGTCGGTGAGGTTGAGGTTGGTAACGAAGGACAGGGTCGTGGATGGGGTCATGGCCAAGGAGGCAGAAGAGCAGTTGTGTCAAATGAAATTAGAGTCACTATTGTCGACCATGTGGTAAACAGAGGTCTAACACTGGAGGGTTGTGCAGCCAAACCTGAAAAGGTCAACTGTGGCATCCATAACAATAATCTTTAAGAGAGATAATCGGCAAGTGTGTCATTTACTGTACAGTAACTGTATATTGAAATTACAGTTATTGTAAAATTGATATTGCTGTCTGTGTTACAGTGTGGGTGTGAATTATCTTTGTTGTAATTGTTATTTTTACTGTACTTTAGAACTGAAAGAGCACCACCAGGTGGAGGACGTGGCCGTCTCCTCTCTGCCCAGCAGGAGAGGGGACTAGTAGACATGGCGGTGCAAAGAAACGATATACGAATAAAAGAAATACAGCAACAGATTCTAGCCGATAACGGAATCTTCCAAAACATCCACACAATCAGCAACAATTGGGCAAATTTTGAATTGGCCAAATCACAATGAAACAAATTTACTTGGTGCCTTTCCAAAGGAATGAAGATCGGGTGAAGACTTTGAGGGTGGAATATGTTCAGGTATGTGTATAGCAATGTTGCAATACTACAGTAGCGAATACTTTAGCAACCCATCCTCTATAAATGTGTAGACTGGTTGACATTATGCCCTAGACATCACATTAGGATTATGTACGTATGTGTATGGGTCTGCCCATTGGTCTCAGGACCGGATCTAGGAAAACTAGACATAGGGTCTAATTTCGCGCCTAGGGTCCAATTTCGCCAGGGGGTCTATTCAGCGCAAATATACAGTATATAGGTAATAGGTACTGTACATGCCTAGTTTGCCTAGACCTGGCCCTGAGACCAATGGGCAGGCCCACACTCATCCATCAGCCTGTGGGCAACCAGCATGTTCAATGAGGGAAAGCACCTGGGCCTAATCAATTGCAATGTAGCCTATTCAAGTTTATTGATATTTGGAAAGAGCTACAATACGGTGCATAGAAATAACCTTGTTTTGCATATTGTACATACAGTGAAGCATTGGTCTATTTTTATCTCGGTAATGCTCATGTGTTTTAGATTTCAGAGCATGATGGACATTGATGCTGGAGGAGAGCAGCATGAGATCACATACGAGGATGAAGCAAGATTTAATCTCTGCAAGCGCCGGCGTCGGGGCTGGAATGTAATTGGGCAGAGGGCCACTGTTGTTGTTCCAGGGCAGCGCGGAGCAACATCTCAATGTGTGTTGCCATTTCCCGCAATGGAGTTGAGGCTCGTGACCCTCTGCTAGGGGCATACAACTCCTTGCGCCTCATACATTTTCTGGATGGGCTGTACAACCGTCTCGTACAGCCAAATGCTGAGATGGTGTTCATCATTGTCTGGGACAATGTAAACTTCTATCCTGCATTGGCTGTGCAAGACTGGTTTACAGCCCATCCAGAGTTCCGATCACAATTCCTTCCACCTTACTCCCCCTTTCTGAACCCCATCGAGGAGTTTTTCTCGGCCTGGAGGTGGAAGGTATATGATAGGCATCCATATGAGCAGAAAACGCTCCTTCAGGCCATGGATGAGGCATGCGATGACATTACAGCCCAGCAGTGTCAGGGGTGGATAAGGCACTCTAAAAGATTTTACCAGCGCTGTTTTGCCAACGAAGACATCAGATGCGATGTCGACAAAATTCTGTGGCCAAATGCAGCGGAGAGGCAAAATGCTGCTTAAGCACCGAAAAGCAGTTTTTTTTTAACTTTACATTAAGGTTTGTTGTTACTGCAACTGTTTTTGCTTTTACTGTTGTTTTTGTTTTTACTGTACAATACAGTTGAGTTTACAGTACTGCATTACTGTATGATTTTTCTTTAATGATTAAACTTCAAATAATCTATTATTTTGTTTGTCTTTCATAAAAACACAAGCGCAAAACTGCAGTCTATCACAGGGGATGATTGCTGTCATAATTTCAAGTACTTATGAGGAAATGACCATTGCATAGTCTTTCTTGGTAACAAGTATTTTGTGTTTGACCACATTATTTGATAATGGCCGTTGTATTTGAAAATGCACCAATAATTAAACTTCAACGATGAACATATCCACTGTTCTGACACTATAATAAACTTTAGCATGAAATACAATCTAATTTGGTTCAGTTGTTTCTATTGTGCATGCTATATATGATTTTGAGCCCAAGATTAGGAGTATAGCATTTTGCGTTATGACCAAAGAACACTTTCAAACTCTTTTTTTATCAGAAGGATTTTGTGTTTGGCAGCATTATTTCATGATGACTGTTGTATATTGAAAATGCAGCAATGATTTAACTTCATTGTTTGAAATATCTAATGTTCTGGCGCTGTGATAAACCTTTGCATATAATATTCTCGGATTTGACACTGGTATTTTTATAGAAAGAATATCAAACCCGGACTACTTCGCTAGGACTAACCCGAGATAAGGAGGACTGGAGCACACAGAGCTCAGAGCAAAAAAATTATTTTAATAAGACTGACGTTTCGACGTCAACGACGTCTTCTTCAGAGTCAAATGGAAATACAGACAATGCACCGGGAGGTATATAAATACCCTCCCATCAAATCACAAAGTAAGGTGCGCATGTGTAGGACTAATAAATCTCGTCATAGATACCACATACACAATGTTATCTTCTTTAACAGGGTAAAGAGAAGACCGACAAATGTCATAGGTAAATAGACTGAATAATTATCTATTGTGAACATGGCATGAAACAATATAAAATGAAAATCAAAAAGCCTGTACACAAGTTACAAAAAACATGAAAGATTCAGCGACTCATTTAACCCATTGGGTTCCACACTATTGAGTGTATGTATCCAGTACGCCTCCCTGCGGAGCAGTTGCTTAATAATATCTCCGCCTCTGGATGATAGAGTGACTCTCTCAATACCCCAAAATTTTAAAGAAGAGACAGAACCATGATTGGCTTCAGCGTAATGTCGCGCAATAGCATAGTCCATATTCTTGGACCACCCCCTTTTTACTGGTATTTTTATGTTGCATGCTATATTACATTTTGAACCCAAACTGAGCAGTATAGCATTCTGTGTTAAGAGTTTTGCACATTGAAACTGTTGTGCAAAATGAGTCAAAGCAATCGTAAAAAACTGTAATTTGAAGGGGACTATGTCCTATGACAAGAGGAGGAAAACCTGATAATGTGATTATACAGTCTAAATTCCAACACCACAATTACAAATAGATAAAAAAAGAATGAAACAAACAAATGGGTCCAAAGTTCAGTAGATAGTAAAATATCCCAAAAGAAGTGTGCCTGTAAGATACAACGCTGGCTTGGCCAGAGTGATGACCAGCATCAGCAGGGAACAGCAGCACCTGACTGACACGGGCCATAACGAAGCTCTCCTTCCCTGCAGTAATTCAGACATTCAGGCTCCATTTGGGAAAAAAAAACTGCCCAACCCTTTTTTGTTAACTTAAGTTCTAGGTCACTTCCTCTCACTACACTTGTTTTCTGTGAAGTCTTTGAAGCATCACAAATTGGCATGCAGAGGACACAGCTAATAAGAACTCCATATGGGCAATCTCTTTTTCTTGTTTTTCCCCGCTCTCCATTCTTTTTCACCAGTGTCATGCTAATCCTCTCTTCCCGAAAACCCCGTGAGCTTGCACAACATTGCGTTTCAGAGCAGAACTATGGTAAACCCAAACGAGTAGAAACGTTACACTGAGGCAAACTTATTAAACGGCACAATACATTCCCATACACCACTTGGTTTGAATTAGGAGCCAACAAAGGAGAGGAAATTGTTAACCGTAGCAGCTGCTATGAATTTCAGATTGAATATACAAATTAATAAAGCTCGACAGCTTGTAGACAATAGATTGATACCATATGGAATTTGGATTCCAATGCAGGGGGAAAAAAAATACACACACACAAAATAAAGTGCTGCTTTCCCGGCTCCCATTCCAGGCTGTCCGGCTCCCCTCTTACAATTCCGACCCCATATTCCTGTCAGAGTTTGAGCTGCACCTCAGGCGTGACCAAAAAAAGCAACATTAGGGTAAGAAGTGTTTATGAAAATCCCACAGATGCTGTGACTTCCTTCAGAACCCGGCATGCCAGACAGACATTGAGACAGAGCTTTCAAGCAGCCTTCTCACACACCGAAACTGCCCATGGCGAAAAGGTTCACCTCAAAAATCCCGAGCGCGTATATCACACACTGACTGGAGAACGACAAAAAAAAAACAACTGTTTACATATTTGTAAAACCAGAAAGCAGACAACAGTATTTCATTGGTTCTTGGAGAAAAATTGTTTTGTAACACAGGGAATGACGAAGCAGAAGCGAAAGCTCTCGCAGTAGTTGAGGACTGTGACTTCTTAACCGACCGAGACCTTGCTGTTTTTGGAATCGCCTCAGCGTAACTCCACTGTACCAAAGCATCCAGACAAAAACACAATGTAAAAAACATTCAAAGATTAATAACCAGCGAGGGTCAACGTTAGACTTAACGCATAGTTGGGGAGTAAAATATCATTGCCATCATCATTTCAGCTGTGAGGCCTTCAGATATTTGTGTCACATAAAATGGTAATGATGCTAATAAAATAAAACATAACTCCATCATAAGTCCCAACGTAGAGGTTCTTTAACATAGCATGAACATTGATATTTTACTGACGTGCTCATAATTAGACTACAGTCTCAATTTCTTTCCAAACAACAATATATAGACTGGGTAAACATCTGTCAGCCACTGTAGACATTCCTTTTCCCCGTACTTATACCATTTGAAAGGATTTCATTGATACAGCTCGTTAGCATTGCTCTTTGATGTTCAAAGCATTGGGCAGCTTGTAATCCATTTCCTCTGCACTTGTTACCTCTTCCTGAGTATGGCTGAATCCGATGACGTATACATTACACATCATTCACAAGTAGCATCGTTTCTTTTGTCGAAAGAATGTAATTGGACACAAATTATTCTTCTTGGAATCATACAGTGGTGTTCAAAAAAATAGCAGTACAACATCAGTAACCTGATGAACCACTGTTATTAGTAGTAGTGATATTTCTGCATGGCAAATAATTTACTTGTAGATGTAGTAGTGTAATAGAAAGACAACAGACCCAACTGTCATGACATGCACGCTGCTTGTTCTGAGTAATTGACTCATTCATTGAAAGGGGCATGTTCAAAATAATAGCAGTGTGGAGTTTAATTAGAGAATTCATTCATTCTGTGAAAAAAAACAGGTCAAACAGGTATTCCACAGGTAAACAGGTGATGCCATCATGATTCTGTATAAAAGGATATCAAAAGACTCCTGATATCTTATTTCCTGGTACTCTTAGAAGCAATACTATAGCCTCTCTGCATTTGAATGGATCGCTATGGGAATTGGGGGGTGGGACTAGATTAAGCTGTAAATTACACAGGAATAGTATGGAATACATGGTTGGCTAAATGGCTGTAAGTCAACAAGGGTCTGTGGTATCAAACAAGCCTTAAACCATCACTCTGGTGTTGTACTGCTATTTTTTTGAACACCACTGTACATATTTAAAAAATATATCTCATATTGGGAAAAGTTCAACAGCTGATTAAGTGAAATGGATCAGTTCTGAATGTGGAGACTCTGGGTAAGAGATAGCCAGAGCTGATGACAATGCATTCATTTTCTTGAGAAAATGCGAGTCAATACTCAAGAGGCAATGTATTCATTCTCAACGGAGCCCAACATGCACTTGGTCTTTGAGTAGGCCTGTGTCTTTGCAAAACTGACTTACTGCCTGGGATTAATCCTGCACTTAACCTCTGTCAGGGATTCTTTTAGAAATACCTGTTGAATAAAAGCAAGAATCAGTGTGCATTTTCCACCCTCTTAATCATAAAATACATCAGAGCTTAACCGCAGTTCAAACCTGCTGGTCTACAATGTTGGAATCAATGTCAGCCATGCACATAATAGCTGTTGTCAGCTATAGGCCCATGCATGGTAACATACAATTACTTCTGCATTCAATACTGTTCTGACATCTGGTCTGAAAATTGCAGATAATAATGGGCTCCAAAAGCAGAAAATTCCATATATGATCAATTGCGTGCAAAGAGCATTGCTCTTCTGAATCAGAATAACCTGCTTGTTAAAGTTAACCGTTTTTATAGAAGCATTTCATACAAGAATTAAGAAAATATGAATTGTCAGACAATGAGAGGTGAGAGCCAAAAGTAGCATTTCATGAAGCAAATCACCTTAAAAATACCTTAATGCACATGATGGCCCAACTAGCACTGTTTAAATTTGCCAACTGATAAATGCACCCAACCTTCTTATCGTTCCTCATTATCTAAAGAATGTGCTGTGGTGTTTGTCATCTAGACTACGAAGAGAAAAGCATATATTAACTAAATCTGATGTGCAAATACAAACCCCAATTCCAAAAAAGTTTGCAAGTATGCACATAAAGTATGCATAAAGACAGTATGCAAAATGCACATGCAAAAAGCAGAAAGCAGTGAATTTCTAAATTCTCTTTTACATATATTTAATTTAAAACAGTACAAAGAAAATATTTTTTATGTCTTACCTTATCAACTTTATTGAATTTTGTAAATATATGCTAATTCCGAATTTGATGCCTGCAACACTTTACAGCCATTTAGCCAACCATGGGTTCCATACTATTCCTGTGTAATTTACAGGTTATTCTAGTCCCACCCCCAAATTCCCATAGATATCCATTCAAATGCAGAGAGGTTATAGTATCGCATGTAAGATGACCTGAAAATAAGATATCAAGAGTCTTTTGATATCCTTTAATACCCAGTCATGATAGCATCACCTGTTTACCTGTGGAATGTTCCAAACAGGTGTTTTTTTTTTAACTTCCCAGTCTTTTTTATCCCCCTGTCCCAACTATAAGGTAAGGGAAAACATTGAGTATCTTTTCTTTGTACTGTTTTCAATATGTAAAAGAAAATTTACAAATCACTGCTTTCTGCTTTTATGTGCATTTTACATACTGTTCCAACTTTTTTGGAATTGGGGTTTGTACAATATAATTTCAACAACCCTGGGATTTGGCCTATGAAACTGAGGTGTCAAAAATCTCTCTGTGGGCACCGATTCTGTGAGTCCCACAACATAAACCTCATCCATTGTGACCCTACTATCTAAATCCGCAAGCGCCAGCCGTAGGCTAAATGGCTGACTACACACCTCTGTCTGCCCGACTACTTTTAGACATACGTTTAAAGTTTGCCAATTAATTTAGAAAAATTATGTCATCTGAACAATTTGTCTCCCCGCCGCCAACTCCCCTAGCTGGCTACTTTCTTCCCCTGGCTGGCCACTCAAAAATTTGAGGAACCCCCTGAATGCTGCCTTGAACAATGGAACTACCATTTCAGAAAGATTTTTAAAGATTCACCAACAACTGTTAGAAGTATGTTACCAAGTAGAGTTGCCAAGAGAAAATCTGGAAGGAATTAGCTACCTGCAAGGTGTTATACTAATATGGCTGCATTGGATGGGCAGTGTCAGGGGGCTGCTAAACCTGTTACTCTATAGCCGCAGTGCTGCAGGTATTCCGGGGTGTCTGATATGACTCGGTACCTAAAACAACACGTGGACATTTTGAATAATTGATCCCATTCAGTAATGGGACAATTCAGTAGTGGGACGGTACGCCCGTTTGGTGCTGGTCTGGAGGGTCCCGGTTACTGTAGAAGTCTTGCAGAAGCAGTGCAACTCGACATCTGCTTTCGATAATCCCGCTGCCTACAGTGAGGTCTCCGACAGCATACCTTCCAGAGTTCAGAGGGATCCTCGCATACTCTTCCCTGTGCATTTTCCAGGCCGGCGCACAATTTTTCAACGTGGAATTTTTCGTATAACTTTCTCGGGTCCTTTTCTGTCAGCAAACTTGGCCAAAAAAGGCAAGAAAAAAAAAGGCTGAGGATTGGAGCCCAGAAGAAGGTCGGTTATGTCTGACACCCGATCGCTGCGGGCATTCCTGATGTTCACAGGACCGTTCCCCCGTCGCTGAGAACACGCCCCTCGAGCGTGACAAACACACAGCCAGGGAAGGCCACTCAGGGTCAGGGAGGGGAAATGGCTACCGACACAGAATGGCTACTGACACAGAATGGCTACCGACACAGAATGGCTACCGACACAGAATGGCTACCGACACAGACTACCTTCTGCTCCATGAAGCCGAATGACACCAAACGCAGCCATTATTGCTATGCCAGACTGACTTTCGGTTTCTTTTTTCAATATGAAGTCAGCAGCAAGCTGGACAAGCATCCCAGACATGACCATTTATACCACTTTCTACTCCACAACATTACAATGACAAAAGCATTTGGCGCAATATTTAAAGCAAAATTATTCATTAAATATTACTGGTAGGTTATAACACACAGGCACATACACGCATGCACACACGCACATAACACACATTCAGACACACGTGGTGCACTGCGCGTACACGCACACGCACATGCACACACACGCACACGCACATGCACACACACACACACACACACACACACACACACACACACACACACACACACACACACACACACACACACACACACACACACACACACACACACACACAAAATCAGACAGCAGAAAAGAGAAAGGTCCTATATGTGGGTGCATCAGGTGCTGATTGGGGTCTGGTCTTCTCATCATGCCGGTGCAGACAGTCCAGTCTGTTTATTTGTGTGTACAGTACATGACAAATGTTTCTTCAGCGTTTCCCGAACGTTACAAAAACCTTCTCTTTTTGCTGCTACTCAACAAGCTGACACAACAATAAATGAGAATTTCCTTTTATTTTTCCTCAATCCTGAGGTGGAGGAAACAGCCAATTAGGAATGACAAGTGACAGCCTCAAACTGATTACACAACCGACGATTAAAAAAGGTTCTTCACAGAGAATATACGAGTTCAGACTCTTGGTCAGCGGATGGATAAGCCTCTTTGAAGTGTCTCTCTCTGTGGTGATGCTTACTGCCCTGGATTCGCACGGCCGTCAGAGAAAAAGCCACGCTACTGGAGCACGGCGATCGAGCAGATTCCCTAGGTCTCTGTGAACCAACAAACGCCCGGTGCCAGGGAAGTAGTCACAGAGCGAGCCCTGTGGTGTTAAAGACTTGAGCACACCTGTCTTTATAACAACTACAGATGCGTACTCAAATGCAAACAGTATGAACAATTTTTACGTGGCATGCACAGTGGAAAAACAAAATATTTATTAAAGTGATTATAGGTAGATAACGCACTGGCCGCACGCATTCCTGAAATGTGAAGACATGTATTTGAGCGCACTCACACTGAGCTCTGAGCAAAACGGAATGGCCTTGGATGGCCCTTGGACAGTAGTCAATGGAAAATCCACCTAATGTGATTTCGGGCAGATATCGCGCTGCACAAGAGCTGGTCTTGCTTATGGGACGGAGGCTATGACCTTTGCGTCTCAGCGAGGTCCGTCACTGAACGGGACGTTCAAACATCAAACATCAACAGTCCTTTCATCATTTAAACGAGTTTACCCATGGAGCCAGAACACACATGTCGCGTAAATCTTTTATAAACCCTTGGGACTTGGATTATAAAGTATTTTATTATGCTATTATCAAAAGCTGCTATATGCAATTACTCAGGATGGCTTGATAAAATCAAAGAAAACACTTTTCAAGTTTCAATGCAAGTCAATGACAAAGCATATTATTAGTAGTTTAAATGGACGAGTTGTTTCACTGTAAAATAAAAACAACAACAAAAAACTATTTATAAAGCTAATTATACAGCTAATTCCTTCCAGATTTTTACTTTATTTATAGAGGGTAGGTTGACTGAGCATCCATTCTCTTTCACTGCAATGCCCTGTTAACACCCTCCCTATTAGCCTAACCTGCATGTTTTTGGAGTGTGGGTGGAAACCCAATGTGGACACGGGGAGAACATGCAAACTCCGGATTCAAACTCACAACCTTCTGGCTGCGAGGCGACAGTGCCATCAACTGCACCATAAATAGTCAAAAGGTTCTTTATGTGAGCTGAACTTTGAATTACGGGAAACAAAAAGGATACAAAATACAAAGGACACTATAGCGATAATTGTCTTTAATGTATCGACAAGCATATCACAGACAAAATTTAGTTTCTGTGTTTTTGTTAAATTGATAACAGTATATATAATCATCATTTTATCTCCTCTGGCCATCTGTTTGATAGGCTGTCTGGCGAAATTGTTCCAGAAAGCTATACCCTTAGCCCAGTACTAGGAACTTTATGTAATTATTTTTGTCCGAGCAAATTCTCTTTTAGACCCGTAAGTTATAGTGAAGTTTACAAAGCACTGTCTAGCATAAATAAAAAGAAGTCAATGGGTGAGGACAATCTAGATCCCTGCCTTTTGTGTCTCAGTGCTCACTTAATTGCCTCACCACTTGCTTACATTTTTAATTTAACTTTTATTTCAGGTAGAATCCCAAACCTATGGAAGGCAGCTCAGGTTATTCCTCTATATAAAGGGGGTGATACCAGTGACTTAAATAACTATCGTCCAATTTCAAAACTTTCCTGTCTGGCCAAAGTCCTAGAATCATTAGCTAACTCTCAGCTACGGGCCTTTTTGGAGATGAATAACATCTTACAACCACAGCAATCGGGTTTTAGGCCAGGTCATAGCACATTAACAGCAGCAACACTTGTGATAAATGATATTGTAAACTCTATGGATAACAAACTGCAGTGCGCTGCACTCTTTATTGATCTATCAAAGGCTTTTGACACCGTCGACCATAATATTTTATTGAATAAGTTATCCTCCATTGGATTGGATGAACTTTCTCTTAACTGGTTTTATGCATATCTGTCTGGGAGAACTCAGTCTATTGTTGCGGATGGTTTTAAATCTAGCTCTCTTGTAATTAGTAAAGGTGTCCCACAAGGGTCTATTCTTGGTCCACTTCTATTCACACTTTTTATAAATAACATGGTATTCCCAACACCACAATGTAATGTTCATTTTTATGCGGATGATACAATATTGTATTCCACTGGTTCCTCGCTTAACCAGGCAATTACTAATTTACAGTCTGCCTTTGATTCTTTTCAGTTAGCTCTTATTAATCACAAGCTTGTTTTAAATTCTGATAAAACAAAATGTATTTTATTTTCAAGAAATCTAATGGGAAATACATCTAATATTGGCATTCATACACTTCGTGGTACTCAAATTGAAACTGTAGAATCTTATAAATATTTAGGAATTTGGCTTGATGGTAGATTTTCTTTTAAGACTCATGTGGAACATCTGTCTCAAAAGCTAAAAGGTAAAATTGGTTTCTTGTACAGAAATAAAGCATGCTTTTCTTTTGCTAATAGGAAAACAATTGTACAATCAACTGTCTTATCTGTTTTTGATTATGGAGACATTCTGTATATGCACGCTGCCCCTTCCACTTTAAAGCCCCTTGACGCAGTTTATCACAGTGCATTGCGTTTTATCACTGGGGATACATTTCTCACGCATCATTGTGTTTTGTATGAAAAAGTAGGATGGTCCTCTTTATTAATGAGGAGGGAACTACATTCCATTGTATTTATTTATAAGGCTTTACTGAAGAAACTTCCCCCTTATCTCTCATCATTAATTACGTTTAAATCCAATAACTATGGTACCAGGTCTCAGGACTTCTTAGCCTTAGATACACCACATATAAATACTGAGCTGGGCAAAACAGGGTTTCAATATTATGCCCCTCATAATTGGAATGAATTGCAAAAAACTTTTAAACTAGAATCTCTTATTCCTTTAGAAAATTTTAAAGTTTTATACATGGATTTTCTTAATGTTGTATGTACTTGTTTCCTTTGATATATCTCTGTATGATGTTTGAATGCTGAATGTTAACGTGGCTGAATTGTACTTGTTTTTAAAATTTTTTATACATGTTTTATTCTTTGTTCGCAGGTCTCTCTTGTAAAAGAGATCTTGATCTCAATGAGACTACCTGTAAAAATAAAGGAAATAAAAAAATAAATAAAAATGCCTGTCACATCGGCCAAAGACATTCTTGATAGCTGTACAAGGCACAGTGATATAAAACAATGTCCACTTGTGAAGAAATAGCTGTCTGTCCACATTTTATGAAACAGGAGTTTGATTTTGACAAACAATTTAATGGTGAGCAGCTGGAATACACAGATCTCTGGATCTCTGCAGGAACATTTAAAACAACATGCCATTCACGTTCCCCTGCATGTAGCGCATGCAGCCAAAGGAACAGCAGTGATGTGGAATCAGTCAATTGCATTTTAACATGAAAGAAACATCAAGCGGTATATGCAGATCTAGAAAGATAGATAGTGTGGCAAAGGCTAGCACTGTGACCTCACTGAACACCCTGACTAACCAAAGTGAGTGCAATATGCTACAATCGGCTTTCATCCAACTCTTCACAGTGACTTTAAAGGTATATTTCGATATACAAGGAAGTGTCCGAGTACATAACATTTGCCAACCAATCAGCTTTAAGTGCTGACCAGACAACTAAGGCTCCTAATTCTGTGATAAATGTCCAAGGAGTAAGGAATCATCCAACCAAAAAGCAGGACCATCTGAATTTTTGCTCCCGACTAAACACCAATGGAAGCTGAAAGTCGCGAGGTGTAGGTATTTTAAGCCCTGTAAAAGGACAGGGTTGTACATCACACATATCTCAGCTGAATCAGACTGCATTTTACAATACAGCACTGAAAGGGGTAGGCCGACCTCTTGGCTGCATTGCTGCAACTGTGAGGACATCTATCTTTTTATATTTGGCTGCAAATTAGCTTATGGTGAGTGATGGAAACAGCTCGACACAACAGCTTTGTCATTACACATACGTAAACAGCGCGCAGGATACATGACCAGAAAACCGGCCGTATTACTCAAGTGCCACAGCTGTTTATGTGCAGTTTCGATTTAAATTCAGAGCGATGTAAACTCAAAAGTATCTCAGGTCAAGCTGCAGCGAGAGGAACGGCTCGCTGTTTACACGTCACTGCAAATATTAAAGCTCCAGACCCTAACACATTATGATAACAGCTAGAGAAAGTAAAACACGGAGCTGGTGGTAATGTTATTGTTGGGTCGGTGCACAGCACAAGAATGTCTGTAAGGAGGCACAGATGTCTGTGTTTGGAACATAAATAACACTACATTTATGTATACTGTTAATCTGCCAAAAAATGAAATAAAATTCGACCTATAGTCCATGAGGAGTACAAAAAAAGTCACAAGCACCTCAGTTTCATACAAAATGCTCATGAATTACGTTGTTACTTTAATATCAGTTCTACTTATTCAGATAGTCTGCCATCTCCCTGTTAGTTTTATTAAACATAGACGTCGAACAGTATTAAACAGTGGTTTGTCATTTACATCAGGTTTTTAATTTGTCTACATCGCTTATCCCCCACTAGGGCTCATAGTTATTAGTTCATTCCTGGAGTAAAGAAGGAAAGAAGATATTGGTTTAAAGCACAATTGAACTTTGGGTCGTGTATTTACCTGGCCATGATATGAGTCCAAATGGTGGCGAAATATGTTCGTTAGTTGCTCTGTGCTCCCCTGGGGTGATAATCCAGAATAGGGTATTTGTCGCTTTCCATTCACTTCTATAGGACAGCTAAAACGGTCTCAAAATGACACTTCTGGCACGTATACGAACACAAACGAAGCGGATTCTGTCAATACAAACAATAGCCTGTCCTCTTTCGACTCATATCATGGCCAGGTAACTACACAACCCAAAGTTCTACCAAAGTTCAGTTGTGCTTTAAGAGCAGCTGAAACAGTCATCAGTATTACAGAACAAAGGCACACAGCAAAACCCCCCCTTTTCATATAACTAATCACATTACACACCTGACCTGGCAGCACATTGAAAACAACTAGCAAAAACCAACTTTGCAATAGGGTGCAGATTGCAGAAAAGCATACTCTCCAGGATTTGAACAATCTGTCTGGTCACAAGTCCAGCATCCTAATTATTACAACAGAATCCCTATCTATTCCATCAAATTAACCCCTCCGCACAGATACCCCAGTTGCTCAACTGAGACATTAATTGCTCCTGCAACCAAACTATGAGAGGAAACAACAAACTCTGTGTTCTAGATCTATTAATATGTGATTTGTGACAACAATACCGAATGCAGTTTCTAAATGCCACTGTGCTTGTTAAATAGACACGTAGCTAGTCCATTTAACAAGCTACCCCCCACAGTCTCACCTGCAACTATACCTACCTATGTGTGACACAGTGGACGATAGCTTCTATTTATGAGTTCATAAAAATATTTTTTCACCACCAAAATTTTTTATTCCATCATAGCAAAAAGATAAACCCAACAATAGCCCGACCGTATGCCTTGAAAAGCCCTGCTCACTCAATTGTCAAAAGTGAAATTATTGTGTAATTATACCACATAATTCTACCATCAATATCTGCTACTAAATATGAAATAAATATACAATCCTACCATTGGTTTCACACTTAGAAATGTCCCTTTCAAGATTCAGTGGTCATTTATTGTCTTGGAAAATCCGTTTGAGAAATACATACCCCTTTCTAACGCGAGTACACTTCCTCAAAGCCTCAAGCGTAAGACCCCACAAGCTGTTCCTGTGGCTCTGAAGTATTTCACATCATTCAGGTTTTATTGACAACACTTTTATCTGATAGAGGACAGGATATCCTTCGCGAGACTGTTTGCAATTTCTTATTGGATGCTTTGAACATAAATTACAGCCTCGCGTAACAGCATTTTCTGACTCTCCTCATCAGTGATCAACTTTTTTTCGTTGACTAATTTTACCTAAATTAAAGATTAGACATCTCTTTTGTTCATATTTTCCAGGGTTGCCAATAATTCTGGTGGGCACTGTATATCCTTCCTTGAGTGTTTTCAAGATTTCAAGATTCAGTCTTCAGACACCCGTGACTTGAAATCACAGGTGTCACTAACTGGTTAAGTCAGCCATTATCACACCATCTCACTGGAGAGATGCTATGACAGCACAATGGGCTCTGGTAAAACAATAGCCAGATTCTCAGTAATAATAGGGCAATGGGATCAAGTGGACAGACCACTTTCTTAGACCAAACTAGGACCCTACTCTGAGGTCCCACACAAGCAAATATAATTTTTTTTATGGACGTAAATTCAAATAATTCAATATTTAAAAACTCTATGGTTCTCAGGACTTAATGTTTTCATAGACTGGCCTTCCCTGAATAATAATTGACCTTGCTAAGTAGTGATGTACCTGTTATTTCATGAAGGCTGGTCAGAAAAGTGAAAAAGAAAACATTTAGAAAAATAAATAATACACAAATCAATCACAACCTTATATTCAATCGTCAAACATTTTATCTGATCCCTATTATACAGTTTTGTACATATGTAATAACCACAACTGAAAACCTAACCAATTTAGAACTAAAAAGACAACTGAAACCCAACACTGCAACAGTGCTTTCATCAAATATCATATTTAACGTTTCCATGTGATACCCATACTTTGTCAACCTGCCCCCCACCCACCCCCCCCCCCCCTTCTTTTGTGCACCCAAATTCTTTTCACAGGCTGGGCTCTATTATACTTTGCTTTCAGCATATGTCTTTGGATCGGTGGAGTTTAGAGTCTGTGGCCAGGCTTGAAGGGGTTCTGACAGGGCGTCTGTTTGGGGACAAAGCCAGCCCAGTTCTCTCCTCCATCCCAGCACTCTAAACACACTACTCCTGCAGATCCCCAGGGTCCAGACAACCGCAGCAGGTTAGCTTCACCATTTATTATTTCAATTTCCTACAGTGTGTTTTAGTATGAGGCCACACGAGTTCGCGGGTAACCAGATTACCATGGCCCCTTTGAGCAGGAAAGCATCGGCCAACATTGAAGTCTTTATGTTGTATGGACACAACCCTACATAAATAATTTTGTCGTTAAACGTGGGCAGAGATGTTTCGGAGTACATCTTCGAAAAAACCACAGTTGGGTCTGGTTTGAACTCAAATAATTTCGCACTTCAGAAAATTTTGAAATTTAATCTGCCGCTTCGTAGTAATGTCAGAGTAAGTGGTGTCGTCCATTTTGGGGAACTGTTCTGGCATTTTGGAACTCAAAGAGCTCAAAAAGAACTTTGGAGCTCAAAGTCTTGTATAACTGTAAATGACATGTGGTTGGACTGCCAGAGCACAATTGCTATGTGTCAGGAGAGTAGCAGAACATGCTGACAATTACGTGGGCTATGTGCATCATTAGGCCCATATAATACAATTCTAAATAGGGTACATGCTGCTGTTGGCCATTTTGGCCAAACAACACTACATCCGTGTCATACACACAGCCGGAACACTGATGCTTGCTTGAAATTTGGAATGGGTTTGAAGTTCCAGTTACAAAACAAGTCCCCCTGTTAGAACTTGACTCGCGCAGTGACCAGCGGCACAAAAATTCCCTGATTAAATGGCTCTGTGACCTTGACGCTTTGACTAACTGTCCGCGGGAGTGGAGGGTGACTAATGCTCGCAGACCCATGTGAAACTGTGAAGAGTTTGAGCACCTTTATGCTAAAAATACACTGAAAAGAAAATGAATTCACACTCAGAGTGAAGGGAGGGGCCTGCTGAGCGACAGCCGCTATAGTCACCGCAGAGGAAGAGGAAACGTTTTTCGGGCCGAGCGGGTTATTGTACCTTGCCATCCAGCCGCGCCACGCCCCCCGGGCTCACACGCACGTTGCGGGGAGGGAGGGTGAAGGCAGGGGGCTCGCTGTTACCGGGTCCCCGGGACAGGGTCAGGCTGGTCTTAGTAACAAGCTGCACATCACCCATGTCTCTCTGTGGAAGAATGGCAAAAACACACAGGCAATATTCATCATTTTATCCTTAATTTATTCCAAAACCTCATACATACCTGCTGGCTGTAGCCCTGTGGGAAGTAAATAACCAATAAATTGTACACAAATCTGTCAGAACAACATTAACTGTTAATCTATAACGAGGAGATTGATAGTTACAGTTGAATATATCATACGATCATATGATAATAAAAACTCCGACTGTTTGGAGCAATCTTTTTTTATTTATTTTTTTAAATATTTTTTATTTCGCAGTAATGGGTCGCATATTTACAGAAAATAATTTACACAAAATAATATTAATAACAATTCAACACAAAAGACCCCAATGAATCCCCCCCCCCCACCACGAAGGAGAGTTCCTGTTTGGAGTTACTGTTAGGAGCAATCTACCACAAAAATAAAGAACAATATCAAATACCACTCCCTAGAATATGTTAATCAAAATTCTTCCAATATAAACTAACACTGAATTTCCCTATAAACGGGAACTACATTGGGGCTACATTCCTTAAGCATTTATTTATTTATTTTTTTCCTTGTCCTCCTGACACTACCTGTGAAGGTTAAACATGGCCTATTATGGAAGACGAAGTATTCAAAATAAAAGATGCAGAGAAACAGTGTGCGGGAATGTTCATCTCTTATTTTGTTGCCACATGACTTGTGAAAGCAGTTTATTTGAGATATGACTGCACCCTAGGCTGAAAAGACTTCCGACTGCAAGGGCAAATAGCCTACTATACATTTAAAAAAACCAATAGACTTTCTACTCTTCTTATTTTACATGTTAAATATTACTTGCAAACTCTTATATAACACACTAAATGAGGCTTGTTTTTACAATATGGGATATGGTATAAATTGGATGTCAAATATGGACAAACATTTGTACAACCAAATGGAGTTTCCTTTGATAATATTATAAAGGAAATACCTGCAAGCTTAACTAAACATTATTTATTTCAATATTGACTATCACGGAACGGCCAAGCAGAGAAGACGGCCATGAAATTGCAAACAAAAAAAAAAATCTAAAATGTTTAGTACACCACCACAATGTTCTAGAGACCATTGCTCAACTAGGCTGCCCTGTTCAGACCTAATTTCATAAGAACTATAAAATATTCATATTTCAGTGATGTGTCACAACAGTGGGGAAATTTCTGCGGGAATGACAGAATGATGTCATATCAAGTTTGTAATCACATCAAAGGCTTCCAAAACCGGTTTTCCAGCTCCTAGATGACCTCGGGAGGTGGGCTGGTACTGGACCAAGAACCAGATCGGTGTGGTATAACACCTGAGGCACTACACTCATTAATTTTCTACACAGGATGTGAACTCGGCTGACGTGTATTACATTGGTGCATGTTCATGTTCAAGTGCAAAGGGCACTGTAAAACCATCTATATGAGCCACTCTACAGAAATGGTGTAAATTGCAGCCCCCAACTAAGAAAAGTGTTTTGAAAAGTAACAAGTGTTCAGGCTTTTAATAAAAAATGTAATTGTGTGATGATCAAATTAGGTATGAAGCATTAATTTAGATCGTGATAAGTTTGGTACGCAAAAATTACTTTTAAAATGTCACGTTATATTGGGGAGTGTCCGTCCCCACCGCAAACCCTTCGATTTCTGTTCATGAAAATAACACTTTATTGATTTTTGCCAAATTTTTAACACTTGTGTTTCCATGTACTTTCTTAATATATTGAAACCAAGAAAGGGTTAACTGGACACAAAATTTCTGTTTTGCAATGGCCATATCAGTCTGCACACTTGAACCAACCAAAGACTTGTGGTTTGAAGCCTTAAAACCACTGTTGAGTGAATAACTGATGTGTTCCTGAGAGTGCTTTATCTGCTCTAATACATGCTGAAATAAACACAGAAGAGTGCCAGAAAGCATTAACAATAGAGTCTGTGCTCAACAAGCTCATGCATGACTGGCCAACCACGACTGGTTGACAGAATGTTATGGGTAATTGGACGTTCTGCCCACCATATTTCCAATAATAGGCACAATAATATGATATACATATTCAGGTTGCTGGATATGTATTCAGAAGGCCACAGGGTTGAATCCTAGGTTGCACAGTGATGATGTACCCTTCAGCAAGGTGCTTACCCTGAATGTCTTCATACTTATGTGTCACATGGCGCTGTAATGGCGACATGTAGGTTTTTTTTAATGATATTGGCGAATTGTCTAGTCGGGATAATTTTGTTTGTGGTCGTCACCATGGAGACACATTCGCATTTCTCGGGAATGTCCGTTGGATCTGCAGCAACAAAGATTACCATCCCTCTTCAACGAAGTTGAAGATGTCGGGACTGATACGGGAGTGCAGGCGGTCTTCAAAAGGCAACCATGGAAGGGAAGGAGAAGATGGTGTGGGGGAGGAGTGAGGCAACAAGTGGGAAGGCTGACGCAGTTCGGTGCTCGAGTTTGGAGTTTGTTTTGTTGGACTGCTAAATGACACTGGACATCTCGGGACAGCGGGGGCTATTTTTAATCATGGCTGTATTCAACTTTAATTCACTTAATTTGATGTCTTTATTTTGTGTGTTTGTTTGTGTGTTGTGGGTCTGCCCCACTGTCTATGTCTTTTTTTATTGTTGCTGGTGGCTACAACTGAAGTTCCCTAAAGGGAAAATAAAAGTTATTCTATTCTATTCTATAAATGGTCAATATGCAACCAGCCATGCATATGGGCATCTGCTTGTGTTTCATGCTATACTTGTAACACTTATGGTCACAGGGAACATTAAGAACTTAATTCAATAATATATCAAATTTTCTGTATTTCTGCCATTTGATTTGTTTCAGGTGCCGTTCTCAATCGAGCATACACGGCCATGCCCTGCTGCAAATAATTATTGGAAATTTACACAAAACCTGCCTGGCATGCTATTACTTGTGTAATTTTAGCTCTCCCTTTACTGGAGAACTGGAGAAGGACATGTCAGGGCTGGATCTGTGTGTCCTGTACAGATACAGTGCAGCACCTTATGCAAAGCAACGCTGCCCAAGTGTAGACGTGCTCCAAGCTGACGCCAAACATATCATATTGTCTTGTATCATTAAATTAATGCATAATGGATTCCGTTTTCCAGCTGAATCTTTTGGAGATATCCATTGGACTCGTAACTGTGCACTAGCCTGTTTTTACGGATAAAAATGCAAGTCTAGACCAGCCTAGAATGCACCTCCTTTATTTTGCATCTTTGCTATATTTACTCTGAGTGACTCACTTGTCAAGCAGCCACTGAATTTCAGTAAAAATCCAACCATAACACACTGCATAATCATCTTCTAACTGGGGATTTGAGGTATTAGAACAACTGGGTAATGTTTTTATAATATAATACAATAAGATAGAGATGATCTCAGATGATTGTACACAACCAGAGATTCTTTTTTGTTTGGGCATTGCAGTTATCTGTAATATATTGAAACTTAATTATTCTTGTTGCAGTATTTGCACAAATGTTATAAATCAGTTGTAATATATATTGAGTTAATGCTCAAAAGGTTCAAACACTGATATGAAATAATGCTCAAATATCTATATGAAGTACACAACCAGAAAAAATAAGGTAAATAAGCACTTGCTAGCCAACACAGTACCTGCTAGCCAGCACAGGTCAATGGAATCACCTTCCTCAGACTAGAGAAGCATTATGCAGAGCAGGTGTAACACCACCAGCTGTGCCCCTGGACCAGCATGACGAGGCTCCTTCTACACAAGACAGCATCGCCATGACGATCCATCTGATTCGACGGACCCCGCTCGGTGGCGGAGGCCCATGCGATCGCATTGATCTCTGTGATGACGTCATCAGACCCGAGCCAGTCCAAAGAGCAGCGTAGAGAGCAGCCCTGTGAGTGCGACAGAGTGATAATCCGCCTCTGCCGGTCTGCTCTCCCACCATTACAACTCGCAGCCTTATGGTTCGAACGCTGGAGCTCGGTCATGTGAGAAGCCCCAACATAAAGGGGCCGGTCGACCCGTACCTTGGCACCACGCTGGCTGTGTAATCCGTTCGCCTCTTCACGCCTGTCTTCCCCTGTCTGTACATGCCTCTTAGCTACTTAACTTTCTCAAGACATATAGAATAGACTTTCTCCCGATTCCAAAACAAGTGTTAAAAGACCCAACGCCAACAACAATGGGGAGCATATACTTCTTTACATGAATATACTTCTTTAATTCATTACATGAGGAGTACCGCTTCAGCCTATTCGAACGTGAGTATAGCATGAGCATGAGGTGTTAAAAAGCACCCATCTTTGTGTACCTCACATTTAAATTCCCAGGGATTGAATTCTCTGGAATGCGGACGCAAAGAGCATTATACACGTAAGCCCATAATTATGGGCCGGGCACCTTTGCATGCAAGACATTGAAGTAAAATTAAAGCAAACACATAATCAGTCAATCGGTTAAATATCAGCACAGCGCTGTGGTTTCGACTTCATCACAGCTTGATGGAGTTGGCATATATGCTCTTCTCCCCTACCCCCTACAAAGACATGCTGTCGGCTCCACGAGGGGAGGGCGGTTATGCCTCTCGGAGGCAGCGTCACAGCATTCCCCTGTTCTATGTTTGCCTTGCACATTATAGGAGGGTCCTGCTGCAGCCAAAGACCCTCTTCCGCTTGGTGTTCAGTACTGCTTGGTGCTCTCGCGGTGACGCTAAGCTAGCCTTGGGCGGCGCGAGTGTGCGTCCTGCCCGCTTGCTCCCGTCCACAGAGAGCTACAGCACAAAGTGCACAGGGATTTAGAGCGTCAGCTTAGCTCCTGTTGTCAGAGGACAGGAGTCAAGTGTAGAGGTTTTGTGCATTCGTGCATCTGTGCACACTGAAAACCATATGAGCCTTCACATCTCATACTTTATATACAAGATGGAACAGGGTACGTACAATGTACAATCTTTTTATGTCTCATACGGCATAGGCTGGCTGTCCATACGAACTGTACATAAAACGTGGGAAGTTATTTACTGTTTGTCAAATGATAGCATCACACGTTGGGAAGTCGGAAGTGAGTTCATGCTTTTGACTGCTGAGTTTTGATGCTGAGTGCATTAGAGACACATGGTGCAAATTAAAAGAGAAATGCTGTTTTAATTTATAGGGCTCTCTGAAGTTCTAAATCAAAGAGCAGCTTAAAGACTCTGTCGACAAACTGGAAGGACGGAATGTAAACAAATGTTTAGAACATTAAGAGGGGAGTGCGGTTACTGGTTAATAAGTTTACTGTAGCCTACCCATCTCCCACATGACCACTGTTACTAAGATGCATATCTTAAAAAAAAAAGAAAACACCAAGCATTAACAGGAAGAAACTATCCCTACCTTGGGCTGTTGGTGAAAAGACACCACAAAGCACCAAGCTGGAAGCTTTTCTTCTCCTGGCTGATACAAAATTCAAGTCCTCTGTATTGACTATTCCGGAGCAGGACTAACTTCAATGTTCGCATTGCCAGAGTACCATTAATTTTTTTGTCTTGTCTACCTTTTCATGAGATATCAGCTCAAGCCAACACACTGATTTTGCACCTGGAATAGCTTGTTTCAGTACACCAAACTCAACCATCCAAACTGAATCTTCGCCAACATCTTATCAAGCTGGTGTTGATCTGAATTGTTTTATCTGTTGAACTTTCTGCTAATTTGTTCCTTCTACTTTTCTTTTTTTGCGCTATATCAATATTTACCCAATTCACTTGACCTTCTTTATGAAACTCATACCTGACAGACTGATACTTGCATAAATCTCGCCACTTCACGCCTTCACGAAGGAACGGTGTAATACACGTCTCCACTCCGCTTGTCATTACTTCAGGTGGAGAGTGGGAACAGCAGATTAGCTTGCGATATTGTGCAATAGAATGATGTAATAGATAAATAAATAAAGTCTTATTAAGATCACAAATTCCTATTAGGGGAGATGGGAGTAATTAGATCTAAGATAAACACACACATGAAAATATTAAATATTTATTTCTATTAGCGGCATTGTCTCCGTTTAATCGCCAGGATCACACTGTGAGGGGCAGAAGGAAAAGCAATGCTATTTTCCACCGGCAAAAATATGAACCGAGAGCGGCCTTTCTACGTTTTATTTCAAAACCCTTTGCCTTTTATCTATTTTGGAATTATACACATTATCGTGCCGCCCTTTGCTGCGTGAGGAATAACAGGCTGTCATTATCAACAGCCCACAGACAGGCCGGGCTTTTATTTAATTTAATTCTGGGAACACGCAGATAACAGAGCCGTGGCGCTGTTCTATCAGTCCGGAACGTCACGGAGCACATTGAGCGCTCCCAAATGAGTTTGCCCAGCGCTGGGTAAAAAACGGCCTCGCGTCAGAGCAACTTCGGTGCCAGCTGATGATCTGATCCTTTCGCAGCGTTAAGCAAAGACAAGTCAGGACTAGACAAGTGGCGCAAGCCGCTGCACCTGAATAAACCAAAAAAATGTATGAACAATGCATCGGAATTATTTATCGAGGAAGGAGTAGACGAGGAGGAGGAAGAAGAAAAGAGATAAAATAAGAAGCAGGACTGCTGTAGTTTGATCTTTCACCTTCAAATCTGCTTCATCTGTAATGTATGAAGAAAAAGCAACAACAGTAAGGTACCACACATGTTTAGGCTCTTAAACATCATACTGACATGTTTCGGCCCGAGTTTTCATTCTGTATTTCAAAGAATACAATACCATTTTGAAAAATACTGATATGCGTTTTTCCAATGCAAGTAATTAGACAATACACAACAGGTGCAGCCTTCCCCCAGTATTCTGAAATGGTGGATTTCCAACAGCAGGTCCTTATTTAAATTCCCAGGGATTAAATTCTCTGGAATGTGGACACAAAGAGTTTGTTTCATTTATCAGCCATTTCTCTGACACTTGGTAAATGTGTTGCATTCGTTTTAGTGAAAAGTTTACATGGCCGAGAGGTCATTTACCATATCAGGAATTCCCGGCTGTGAAATCAGTGATTGGACAGTCAGATAACAGACCTATCCAGCCACAGGTTAATAACCTATGAGGCATTCCATTAAGATGTGACACACATACAAACACACACCGAGTATACATGTAGGCTTATCTCATTACAAATGTCACATCCTTCTGCTGTGACCAGATAAGCTACCTTAACCCACGGTGTTAAGAGTTTAAAAATGTGGCAATGGGGCACCTACAATGACAGGTGGAAAGTCTCTGCCAGCTAAATGGAATGCACTGTATAACCTCCAACCAATGGGCTTAAAAACAAAGATCCAGGAAGTGGAGGACAGTCAGATGGAACTGACTGAATGTTTTGGAAGAAAATAATTCACATTCAGTCACTGCCTGCTCATAATTAATATGCATCAACTGACGGACCCTTTTAGTAGTGGAACCACGACCCCAGCTCATGAAGAGTCCTGCCGAATACAACTGACTGAGTATTGATGCTCGCTAAAAGTGGAACAAAGTAAGATTTGAAGAAATGCAAGTCCTTCTTCGTCTCTCTGCTGTAAACAGGTAGTTTAATAAATTCTACCAACTGAGGCTTTTTTTTTAAGTACATCTCGTGCGTTGGTGAGATTTTGGTCTGTGTTTTTTCGCCCCGCTCTGAATCGCATGTGAAAATGTCGTTTCTTTATTGAACTTTTTGTCTCCCGTTTGGATACAGTTAGCAGTCTCCTTGACCTGCAGTCACACCACAGAAACGGAGCCTTGGATGATTCTACGATGGCATGCGCCATTCATCATCATTGCTTTCATGTTAATAACATTGGCACAGCTGTTGCAGTTCTGGCGGCCGTCTTCAATCTAATATCAGCATGAATCAACGGAGAGACTAACAAAATGAAAACCAGAGCTATGGTTGCGCGTTTCCTAATTTCACCCAAACGTTCCCAACATATTTTAAATACAAATGTGCAATATCACAGACATCAGTACATATGGAAAACTATAAATATGATGCATGTGACAGTGGACCTGAACCGAGTTGTGTGGTGCCTGCCTGGTGTCAAAGGGTTATGCCATTGCACTCTTGTCTGCAATATTATTCTAAGTATCATACAATCACTAATTCAGCTGGATGTGTTTTACATGTTCTTCAAAAAGGGTGTAAGGGAAGGGGGTAAACCTTCTCAGTGTATGGGTCCCCAATGTGCTCTCAATTGAATTACATCATTTACATAGCTACCAGACGCCGTAACCCATAAACAAGATACAGTTTTACGGCTTCTTTTTCTAAAACGTATAATCCAATTATAAAGCTGCAGATATTTCACCGTAGCCACTGGTGAAGTACTTTACTCAAGGCCATCAACAACAGTGCCCCGCCTCTGAACTAAAAGCTCTTCAAACACTACGCTACACAGCCTCGGGACTTCTCGGCAGGCGTAGCTACAAATTCCCAAACACCATTTTGTATACGCCGAAAAACATATTTACATGTCCGGATTGTTGGAGCAGAGGAACGAGTTCGCATGACAGCGCACTGGTGACAGACACCACGGGAGAAGTTTGCTTACTGTCAGCCCTTTGGTCCACCCTGTGATAGCCTTCAGCTGAAGACTCCACTCAAACACAATGGGTACGCTACGTGACAGGCAGACAAGCCTGCTGATGCCTGGAGCTGGAACCACAAAACACACTGCCAGGAATAAGATAAGGCTTGTGTTTCTGGTACGTGATTAGCTTATTTAAAACAAAATTTCAGTCCGGCGAGATAACGATACAATGTCACCGAACGTTAAATGCTGTCAAGTCAGTCGATCTTTATCTGGAGAGTATACTTTTGGAGATCCGTAACATCTATGAATGTTATGAATCTCTCGCACGCTAAAATGTATGGTAATACGATACATACATAGTTCCATGCAATACATGCGAAGGCCAGAATGTGTTAAAAAAACATATGAATTACAGTCAAATGCAATTTCTCCCTAAATGAGAATGATGAACATTAAATAAACTGCACCCCTCCACCTGCCAAAAATAAATAAATAAAGTATTTTATAATTCTCTGTGATCAAACACGCAGAATTTACACCTACAGTAGAGACTGTAAAAGCAGGATTAGGCCTACATCACAAAATAATTACAGCCAGCGAATGGTTATGGCAGATCTGCGACACCTTCCTGAGTCTGCCGACGAATGCTAAACCCGCCCAGCTCACGTGTGTCTCGAGGAGGGGTTCGGCTTTCTTCAGGGCCGCTTTCGGAAACGGACGCCAGCAAAGTAGCAGCCTGCCAGAGCACAGCTGGAGGAATGAGACTCTTTAAGTACTGTGTTACCATTATGGACTCGTAGCTCATCTGTATTTAATTGCTTTTGGCTCTGCAGCCTCAGGACTGATTTGTTGCCCCCTGTTCGTTTAGGTGAAAGTGAAGCTTTTGGAAATTCCAGGAGGACAAATGGTAGACTAAATAATTAACAAGAGGAGGATTAGCGGACATTTTCCCTCCTGGGTACACAATTAGACAATGGGAAGGACCCTCACTCTTCACACATTTTAAAGCAATCATCTCCAACGCCTCTGTTCCAGCCAGCTAATGGAGGTTCCCACACCTGAGCTATGTTTCATTTGTTTATGCTCGGGTCAAGGGAGGTACCCGTTTAATAAAAGGTTCGAATCACCCATCACTTAGACAAACGAAACTCACCAATACACTATTATCTGGGGAAATGTAACACTGCCCGACAACAATGCAAATATCTGGGGCAGTATGCTACAATATCCAGAAGGGGTGACACATCCTCATGGAAGTATTAATGTGTGAGCTGTCTGGATCACTGTGCACTAGAATTGCAATGATGTGCTTTGGAATCAGACATACAGGGTACAATGCAATGCCTTCCAGGAAAGAAGAAAAAAACGTACACAGGATCTCAGCCAGGAACATGTCGCAAATGGTTTCAATTGAATATTTCCTGAATTGACTGTGTCTGTGAAGAACTATGTAGCTTTTAGGGAGAGACTGGGGCTATTAGTTCAATAGTTGAATAGAAAACCTGATTTTAAAGTGCACAGACTGATTGTAATCTATAGCACCGCCATACGATTTTGAAGCTTTAATCATTTAAAAAGCAACTATAAACTTAAACACTTGGTTAATATGTAGTTAAAGACAAGCGTATATGACTAGTCATGAGTTGGAGCTTGCACCGTGTTTTACACCAGATAACTGATTGAAGGCAACCTGTTAATTGCCAGTGTAATTCTTATATAGGTATGGGGCATGCCCCACCAAGCCGTAACTTGGCAATTAAACTCTCAACAAAACTAAACCTAGAAGCTTGTATTATAGAAATAGTAAACAAGTATACAAGGAACTGGCATTACCTGTTTATAAATAGTCAGAGACAATTGGAAACTGAACTTGTAGCCTATGTCATGGGAACATTAATATTCACCACACATTTGTCGAATAGAACTGGGGTGTACAACTTGAAACCTGTGAGTAAGTTGGGGAATCCCTGACATGCATGGAAAATGATCAGCCTGCACCTATCGGAATTTGCCGCGCTGTTTCCCAGAAATTTCAGACACACAACTAGGCTACTAGACTAGTCGCAGTTTTCCAAACATGCTGGCACGTGCGAAAATAGCGACAGTGGGATAACCACAGAAAAAAAAACATCCCTGAATTTAAACGAACCATGAAAAACTAGCTTTTTGAGTTGACCAATTGTCATTTCCCATTATATGAGTTAAAATAGGCTACTTCAACCCAAAACATCTATTTTGCAACATTTTACTGTTATTTGTAAATATAGTGACAATTTTATAATTAAAATATTTATAAATACTACAAATAGTTATTAATATGTGCGTGTCAAAGTAGAGATCCCACAACTTGGGTTTTAAAGTTCAGTTTGACCTACCTAGTCGGCACGTTGCTGAGCGCTCCAGTCAAGCAGGCTAGTGGCGTAAACAATCTTTTCTGCTCTCCGCTTGGGATCCAAATGCTACTACTCTGCGGGAAACAGTTTCTTGGATTTTTGGGAAGTGAAACACGATTCCTGAAATACAGATTATTAAATGTCCGGACGTGTTACCGTCGGCCTTATTTGGATATGCTTTCAATTTTCTTCTTTCTCCGTTGAATTTGACGGCGTGCTTGCGTGAATCCTAGCAACACATGTCAGCGACCCATCCAAGAGGTCTGCGATACAGACAGTAAAGGGGGAAGGTCTTGAATTGAACAAGCCTACCTTATTAACTGGATGCAAACCGTAGCCTACGTAGTAGGCTACATGTAGACAGCTTCCTTATTTGGCCAATATTTTTTAAATCTGTTCCATGTCATGATTATCCATTTTAATTGTTCTTTACGTGGCGTAACGAATGTAAGATTAATCGCCACATAACCGGATTTATTGCTCAACATTAGGCTCCCAGTGTAATAGCCTACAACTGTCCTTGGGATTTTGTGGCAATTGTTATGATCCACACTGCACTAAATATTTCATGCTGCCTTTATGTAACGTTTATTTTATATAAATAAAACGGTATCGACAGATTCATTTTTTTTTCTGCACAGTGCGCTTTATGCAATGCTGCATCGCCGTTACAATCGAACTAGACCTTACCCAGTGAACATTTTTGTGTCGAAAGGTCGGTGAAACGCCGGTTAAATTAGTTGTGAAAGTGAAAGTTTTTAACCGACTAGTAGCCTATATAGCCAGGCTATACCCGGGTAAAACCTGAGCTACATTGGGGCTAAATTGACACGTTTTGACATGAACATCTCTCAACCTGAGATTCCCGCCGCTCTAGAATCTATGGCCAACAGTTTTTGCACACTGGGTAAAATCTTCCCGATAATTGCCTTTGAAGCATTCGTACATAGCATTCAGACTATAGCTATGCACATTGTATCTTTGTAGGCTGTTCCTCATTGTTTAGGCTATCATAACGTGGCTACGCGTGGGTTTAAATTAAGCTACCGTGCCTCTTTTTGTAAATTATTTCATCAGATAATCGTCAGAGGACCTGGCCAAATTAGTCTCGTGCCTGTTCATGATTAGGCGCAGATTGTCAAGCTCTGGACTAAACTACCAGCAAAAACTTTCTGAACAGGACAGGTTGTAGGCTACTTGCAATTGGAGGCTGAACGTAGGCTATCACACTTCGCCGACAGTAGAATATCCCTAAATATTTTCCAGGTTATCGTTTCTATATTTAGAACGTTGTGAAAATAATGATATATTTAGGCTAGTTTCCGGACTTAATGGTGTAGCTAGTAGGAGTGTTTAGCAGTTTTGTTACATGTGGTTTGGTCATTTTGTCGGTGTGGGATTTATGTTTGGGGCTGAATGGTATAAACACCTGCCGAGGAGCTGGCTGTCACTCCGTTCAACGCAATGCATTTGTTGGCTTGCAGCTCGTCTATCCCGACCTGTCAACGGTAACGGTTCGGAAGAGCTATGAAAAAAAAACCAGGAAGCTGCGGAATGGAAAACATTACCTAAACAGATACATTCCACTTCCATTACAAAACAACAAACGGGCCGAACTGCATGGAGGGAAAGTGTTGGAACATCTGTTTAGAGAAGCGAGAACATATTCAGTTGGTAGGCTACATAAAATCGCATACACATTTTTGCAGTTTATTACCCTAATTGCATTTTTTCTTTCTTGTATTCTAACTAAACACCCCCATCATTCATTAACCTTCAATACGACGGTAACTAAATAACCTTTTCCTGTTACATCATAAAGCACAAAACATAAAAAAACTCCACAAGAACAGATTGGAGTGGTCAATAGATGCAAGGAATAGGAAGCAAAGCCAAGTTATCCAAACTATTGGGATAAAGGCACAATTTCAGCCAGGTGCGTGCGCTCCGTCACTGGGGGGTGGGGACGCTCGCATTCCACTCATAGTAGCATTAGCGCTCTCTTGTGGATGTCGAAGGGACCGTACTGTAAGTCCTCTAATCTTTATAATTGTAAGGAGATCTTGTTTTTCATGAAGTTTTAATGGTCATAATAGTGTGGATGTGTAGGAGCACATCTTCCATACCTAAGCAAAAGCTTTCACTAAGTGAGGAATTAAACACAGCTCTTCCCCTGAATGGAACTCAATGTTGTTTACTTGGCCTCTCATTCAATTAGTTAGTTTTTATTGAAGCTTCTCCAAATTCCTTTTTTTGTTGTTGAATGACCTTCATACTTTGAACTCAGGCAGTTCTACCATGACTGAAAATCCATGCATTTTAAGCCTCGGCTCTCTGGTGGGGTCATGTGTCTTAGACATGTTTTTGTTTCCTCCCGCGGAACATGCTCCGCGCTGATGAAGATGCCGGCATCTCTTTATGAATGCCCCTGAGAATCATCGAGGCCTTCCTGCCCAAAGGAAGACATGCCGCAGAATAGTGGCTATGTGGGGATTCCGGAGGTGTAAAAACACCCTTTGAGTGCCTTTCGGTGTCACAGTTCTTAAAGCGGTATACGAGCTGTCAAATTCCAAGGCTTCAGTGCATTCTGGGAGGTTCTTCAATATGAAATGTGTGCTTACTTAAAATGTTCATTCAGTGGTTAGGGACGTTAGGTATGATAGTTTACTCAGTTATCTTTTTTGTGCAAACGAATCCTGTGCTCTGTACAACTACTGCACACTACTATGTATGCGCCATAATAATAAAACAAAATTGAGGAAAGTGAGTAATGAAATATGGTATACAATTATAACAGAGGTATACCATACAAAGTCATGGTGTGCTTCATAAAGTACCTCCTTTTTATTCTTTTAAATATTAAGTTCATTGTATAAGTCAGGGATGAGGAAGTGGCTCATCACATTTTAAAGTTAATTTTACGTACAAACAGCAAATGCTACAGTTTTAAAGCTCAGAGAGAAATGCATTGTTATTCTTGAGTCTGCTCACCACTGTGAATCAGATGGTGGAAGCACCACAGGAAATGGGGAAATAAACATTTCCCGGCAGTAACAGTCCACAGATGAAGCACCAGACAAAACTATTATAAAGGAGTGAAATATAAAGGCAACGTTTACATAAAACCAACCTGTTATTTTATGAGTAACCTCAATAGCCATAGAGCACTTTGCAGTGAAGGGAGACAACTTGGAATTGAGCTGTTACACTCATCTTTAAATTAACAAGTGACTTTAGGGCACGTGACCTGCCAGGACGACATTGTAAACATAGCTGCTAAAATTCACGATAAAGTGAATGACCTTCTTACAATTGTATTATTTTGCTGTTTATTATTTGCTGTTTTTTTTGTTTTTTTTGCATTGCTTATTTATATCAATGTTTTGATATTGAGTGCAATTCATTGTTTCTAATAACATTTTTGGTATTTAATACTGTGATGCTACTGAAGCATAAGTGAAATAATATGACTGAATAAAACAAAATAATCTCCAATCAGCTGTTTGAGAGATGAAGGCAAACATCCAAATAAACCCTGAAGCAACATAGGTTTATAACCCAATGCACTTCATGTTGTTTCATAGGCAAATAACATGTGAATTTCTCAAATGCGCAGAAATATACACTGACTAAAAACAATGATGGTGGCCGATCTCTTACCTCAGAATTGACCCTTCATGCAGTATTTTGCGGTTTTGAGGGAGGTGCCGCCCGGAGGGAGGTGCCCAATGCGGGCGGCACTGGTTTCTTATCACTGTTGGCGTAATTCATGCCTTCCTGAATGTCTTTAGTTTTATCTTTGGACTATCTTAATCAAAATAACTTGGGTGATCATGGCTCAGGATCACGACCAGGTTCCTGGTTCAAAATGTCGACGTTCCCAAAAATACCCCGGTCAAATCAATGTAGCTTATTGAATACCGCCTTCCATAATCAATGTGTTTGATTGAATATTCTGTTGATATGTACAGGCAGAAGGATAATAATAATGATAATAACAATTGTGTATCCACCACTGTATTGTAGGCTCAGATGAATATTGCCCTGCACTTAGTGAAAGGTATGAGCAGCTGGAACACTGTAATTCATGGGAGAGGATTTAGGGACAGGGTGAGCCTGCACTTCCGATCAGACATTCCTAACTGGAGAACTAATGAAAAGTGGGATTAAAGGGTTTTTAAAGAAATTAATATACCGCTTTATTGAAGCTTTTGTTTAAAGTGGATGAAGTTTCCTGTTCCACAGATTCAGAACACCTTTATGAACCTACAGTGATGGTCCAATAGACTGTGAGACTGTCTATGGATGGACTCCCGCAGGAGGTGAGGTGACCTGCTTTATCCTGAATTCTGTTATATATCACCGCATAACAAGGAGGCACGAGTGGGAGTTCGAAGAGAAGACTCCCTTTTAGTGAAGACACAGTCCCAAAGAGTATGCCTCAGACATGTACCCCTCGTGAACTTCCTGCTTAGTCTGAATCATATCAGATCTTGTGTTCGTGTTCAGAAGTCTCTTCATTTTGTTCAGTCTGTATTCCGAGTGTCAGAAAAAAGTAAAGAACACTGTTTAAACACTGTTTTGTAAAAAGTCTTTAAGTCAGTCATAACAAATAGATGAGTGAAATGTAATAAATAAATAAAAATATTTTGTGGAATCTGATTTGTAGAATGATCAGCCGTGATGATCTGTTGATTTGTAGAGTGCAGAGAAAGCTAAACTGTTTATTATTATTAGTAGTATTAGTATTATCATTGTTGTTGTCACCATTATCATAATCATGACACAGGCATTTAAGTCAGTATTTGAATGTAAATCCAGGGGGGTATTCCACAAAGCAGGATTACTGAATTAACTGGATAACTGCCCTGAGTACTTCAGTCCATGTTCCAGATTTTGGTTGGTTCCGGGTTTTACTCTGTGCAGTTATCCAGCTAACTCAGTAGTCCTGCTTTGTGGAATACCCCCCGTTCACATGTCATTCAAAATAATGCAATACCAGTTGCAGCAAACCAGTGGCTTATCAGAAGGGTAGTGGATTGCTTTTGTATGAACAGGTAGGTTGGTACTAGGTAGGTAGGCTCTATTGTACACCACCATGGCAATGCAATCTTCTGAGAATCATTTACTCAGTTTGAACCCAGCTATGATCAATCAAGCATCTTAGAACATGTTTGCATAATCCACTTCTTTCAGTATTAATGATTAATGATCAATTGTGAACTGGTGCTTTAGCTATAGGTATGATGCTGGTGTGTGTCTCATGTATGTCTATTAAAATGTGTTTAAGATCTGAAATAGCAACACCACACATTTTAAACACTTTATAGAGCTCTTATAACTCTCTTAATACGATTAAAACTTGTTAAACATGTTAAACTTGTTAACATGTTAAAATGGCAAACGCGGTCATTTATCACACTTAATGCATACTCCACGCGAATAGAGCCAAGCTGAGTTCCAATATCTGTGATACTGTACTCTGGATGGTTTAGCTGATTGATATACAAGTAGGCTAACTTGTTTAGATAACCGGTGTGTGTGTGAGGGAACAGAACCTCTTCCAAAGCATATTTATTATCTTTTACCTCTGCAATGTGAATGCAGAAAATATATAATAAGGAAGCACGTGTAAGATGTATACAAGTACAGCATAGCAATGTGGGTTTGCTGGAAAGGCCCAGGACTTTAGACATTTGAGGCTGTGGACTCGAATCTCGGGTGCCAGTAAAGTTTCTCTCAACGTTGGATTCACTCCCGCCTTCGTTTAGAGGTGTTAATGCATAATGCTAACTGATTTCTGGTCATCTCACAGGAAATGGAAGCAGCCAAGGATTCCACATTCAACACATCCCATGTTCCCCCCCAATCACTTTTCTTCAGTCGTCCCTCTCTGGACCATCTCTGTTGATGTGCCTGATATGTTTCATTAAGAAGGCACATCTCATCTGCATTGCTCCTCGTCCGCTGTCCATGTAAAAGAACGGGGCTTTCCTCGCTTTCTTGAGGTGGTTGGAGACATTAGCCTCTCCGCAGGACTCAACAGCGGGACACGTGGGCTCGCATGTGGCTCACTAAACCCCTTCACTGCTCGCACCAAATTTGGGAATGTGCACTAAAAGAAAAACAGCGGGGAGACCATGGAGATGTAGCGGGCTCTGATGTCAGGGCTGTGGAAAAAGACTGTGAATTGTGTTGACAATATAATGAATCCAGCAATATTCAGCTAAGAATAATATGAGAACAGCAAGGGCCATTCTCAGAAGGGGACTTTTTAGCCGCTTCTCCTGAACTGTAGATATGCATTTTTTCTACTCATCAGTTCCCTCATGAAGTTTGTCCTAAATTCTTCCCTTACTAAATCAACCAAGTGCATTGATTAAAATGTCATGAAACACAGAAATATATATTTTACACAGATGTACAAAAGCTTCTTTTTTAGTTTTTTGTTTACACATTAAAAAGAGGCACAATTCAAACAAAGTCAGGTTTGTTTACAAACCCAAATTACCATGGAGGTCATGAATATGATAATTTTAACTGGTACACTGACGATGCATCACAATCAGAAAGACACAGAAAAGCATAGACCCGTCCACCTTTTCTCACATTTAAATAAATTATTATTAAATTACTCTGCAAAGGTATTTCCTGTTTAATATATGCAGTACCTTCCTGTATAACAAATATACATGTGCTACCATTAAATGCAAACTTCAGGGAACATAATGGGATACATACTAAAACACAAGTAATGCACACACGTTTGTTATACTAACTTAATTTAAAATGCGATTCTCAAGAATCTCACACACAAAGCAATGAAAAACTATTTGAGGTTCTAATCATTCTGTAGTGTTGGAAAATTATTTAATTTACTTACATTTTAATCTGACTGGAAGGTTTGAGAACAGCAGTCACTGCTTTAACACTGAACATTTTGCTGTTCAAATTCCATGCAAAACATTTTGAGATTTGCCTTTCTAGTTGCTAGAGGGCAAACATACTATACAATCACAGTGATAGTGACCATCTTCAATTATTGCTGAACAAATACACTAACACTAAAACAAATGCAATACCACAGGTTGAAGAAATGTGTAAAATTTGACCTGCATATCTGAAGGCTGCCAAAGAAGATGCCGGTGAGATTTAAGGTTAAGGCCTTTAGTTAATTCTATGTGGCTGACTTCCTGCATAGAGGCTGTCCTTGGTGCACCACATGATGACACCATCGCTTGGGTTTTATAGTTCATTTTAGTAGGTCACAGGTGCGAGTGCAGAACTCGCACTGCGTCCCTGTTCAGGTTCCAAACCAATACATCTTCAGCAGCTGAAATCACAGCTCTTTCCCGAGGTAATCTGGACAACCCATTGTCTTAACTACCTGTGGGGATTTCATCACAGCCACAGTAAACAGCTGGAGACTAGTTCTGTCGATTCAGGTTTAAGGTTTCAGAGTTAGAGACACGATCAAACAAGCGAGACCTATTTTTACGTCTTTAGATGAGGCTAAAGCTGTTTTTGTGAAGTGCCAATTGGGCTTGTGTCTGCCCTTTTTCTGTGGAATCTCTGAGAGGGCTCCAGACCTACCTCCCAGAAGAGGTTCTGTTAAAGCAATCACGAGACAGACCTGTGAGATGAAAACCCATAAACACAGACAATCTTACATCAAGCCTCTCTGTGGTGGTCCCGAAAAGACACAACAGTGACAGATTATTGGCTGCACAGTGCCATCTAGTGACCCGTGTGGTACTTAAACCTAAATGATTTGGTAATCCAAAGGCACATTTCAAACAAAATTACATCTGAGGGCAGAACGTAAGTTACTTATCAAATAAATATGTCATGGTTTAATGGGGAAATCGAATGTTATCTATAAAAAAAAAGTAGTAGAGTCTGTGTCTTGTACCACAATTGCATGACATTAAAAATGTGACTGGCCTTGTTGACTCGATTGGAACCATCTATTGTGGTGACTCACTGCTGGCATTGTTCCCCCTGCCCCCATAACAGATGCTCCTTTTCTGAGGCATTCTCAATAGCATCCAGACCAAAAAAAAAAAAAGCTTCTGAAGAAACGTAGGCTAAGAACTCGCTGAGGCGCAGCTGGCAACCCGCTCACACTGCAACCTCGTGCACTGCGTCTCTCGCGGCTCAAGAGCGAAGTTTTAAAAAACAACGGAATTCTGTGGACCCGAGAGAGAAAGCTGCGCAGCATTAAAAGACCGCGGATTCGGGAGGTGCATAAAAATAGTTCGATACAAACGGTGAGTATTTTAGTGCTAAAGATGGAGGAGGAGAGCTGCCGGTTCATGGCACCTGGCTGCACAGTGGGCCCATCTGCGAGTGGCCACGCTGACACAGGGCAGGACCGGGCTCTGGGGAGGGATTGGCCTCCGCCGCTGGCACTGGCTGTCGGACACGGTTCCGCACCGCGTGAGAACATCTCTCCCACTCTCGTTCCGGGGCACGAGGGAGAGGACAGCACAGTCTGCTATATGGAAACCAAAGGAGAAAGAAAGTATTTACCTTATTTTGTGCTTGCATGGTTTATCGTGACTTGAGTGACTGTCTTCTTAACGGTCGGGCATTATCTTAGATTTCATTTGGGGAGACTGAACCAAAATAGAATGTGTTCTATTTACATATAGCCTACAGTTCACTGCTTATTTTATCTCTACCCCGAAAAGTGAAATATTTATTGCAAGGCCTCAAAAATAGACCTAAAAATAGACTTCCCCATTGTAATCTCCTATTTTAAACATTCTGCTGGACAGTCAGAAGCTTGCATTATCTTGCATTATCGGCTTAGTTTCCCATGATTAGGGCCTTGAAGAAACTGATTTTCCATATTTAGAGCAAGGTGGCCTGGTGTCTGTTAAATCTAAAGTAATGAATAGTTCAACAAAAAGAGGTTTAACTGACAGAACTTGAAAAAATATTATTTGAGATTTCAATGAGTGCCATTTTCCATCTCTACTGTACATTGACATTCTTACTGATTATTCTCATATACTATATAAATATTTAACAGGTAGGGTCATTTGTCTTCTATGCAGCAGTGCTTACATCAAGTAAGCACTGCTGTATAGGCTACATATAAGACATTATGGCAACAACATTTTACCCATGAATGGGTCCATGTTGTAGAATATTTCCAGTCTTGCGTTCCCGTTAAGAAGAATAATTTTTTGTATGGCTAGGTATACCATAGACTACGTGTGATAATGGATGTTGAGAACTATTTAATATGTAACAATGTGATGATGGAAGTCAGATAAAGGATGTGTTCAAATGCTCTTGATATTAAATAAATTATTTGTCAAGTGACCTTGTGACAGAAATGACCTATTTTGGACTAACATTATATTTGTCAAAACATAATGGAACCTACTTCAGGCTAACAAACCTGTGTGTAAGAATAGGTTTAGACATATTCATTCCGAAGTGTGTAATTCCTGAAAAAAAAGTATTTCCACTTTACCAAACACTTACCATCATAGGAACAATGTAAATTTGGCCACTATATACAGTATATGTTGAAAGGTAGTGTCAGCACGTTTTGACACAATAAAATAAATCACCCAATTGAACCACACAAGTACAGTCCACCTAACCCGTTTTAACTTTTCTGACAAGCGTGACAGTAATGACAATGATAGGCAATTGTTTAGTAAAATAAAAAAGCACCACTAGAGGGCAGCATGTCTATATTTACATAAAAGTGGTAAGCAGAGTTTTTCTATGTTCCACACTTACTGCTCTTGCTGTTTCTACTTATTCCGTTTCTTCTCATTCATAATTGTTATATTTAATGCCCTTGTTATGGTCGATCAGTCACGTTAGTTTGGTCTTTTTGGCCAATATCCGTGAAGCTATAATGAGTAAAACCACCAATTTCCTAGCAGATAGAAGAACGCAATTAAATGATTAGACTATGATAATCAATATATAGGAAACAGCAATAGCCTATAGAATTAGATGTTTAATGCTGCAATCTGTATGTCTAGTATACAAACGAATTATTGTGTATTCTCTAAATAGACATCCCATGCAATTACAATTGAATTTAAGTTAACTTTTTAACTGTGGAAATAACGACAGACATATTTAGAGGAAATATATTTGATATGTATTACATAGTAGGTTAGCCTATAGCGGGAATGGAACACGTAGGCTAAATAATAACGCATGATAATGATGGGGCGATGAATGAGGGGTTGAATAGGGGGAAAAAAGTCGGTTCAATATCCAGAACGTTCGATATCCAGAACGTGCAATCTATAGGCTACAACAACCAGACCCGACGTCGGCATTCTCGCACATATGCTAAATTAGGTTATCTTTGTTAAATAAATAAATTAATAAATGAATGAATGAATAAATAAATAAATAAATAAATACATAAATGTCTACTTTTGGGTAGCTGGGCTGCCCTCACGTGAATTATGGGTATTATAATACTAATGGGTATACTGCTGCACAGTGCATTGCCGAATAGCGATAATGGGGTCGGTCGAGAACAGTTCAGCCCAAATACCAGGACAATTTTAAGATTATTAAATTAAAATGTCACGTGACCTTAATCAACCTTGGCGTTAAAAAGTGCATTTTTTGTTTAGGCTATCTCAAACTGATATGCATCACTGTGAACGCGCTTCAAGCCTTCCTAAAATTTATGTAGGGGTGATAGAAAAAAGGGAGAGTGGAGAGGGAGGGGACGCGGTGAAAGAGGGTGTGGAGAACTCTGCTATTGTTAGGGGTAGATAGATACAAACACGCGTACCAGCGCGATGGGTGGATTTCACTATGAATGATGATCAATTTGGGGAAAGTCTGGTTCAGTTCCTCAAGATGGAGATTTTATTTTGACAAAAAAACACAGATCCGTGTCTTGCACCAGACCACTCACTTTCATTATGCAGATTTTCATGACATCACAAACATATACGAGGGTACCGTTGTAACGCAGCCATATCCCATATGTAGGAGCCTTGGCTTTACACAGTTCGTTTTAAGGATGCTGAAATTATACTCGCTATGTGAAACATCCACAGTGACACCGTGCAACTGCTGTTACATAGATTAATTGTGGAGGATCTTATTGCTTCCTCCTTATGTCACATGTACTGTGTGTGTATTCCTTTTGTGGCGCCGGAGCAGCTGAAGGGAGACTGGAAACAAAACAATAGACCGAAATGCAGAGCTGTTCTTTGTAGCCAGCTAATAACACGGACGGAAACCCACGACTGGAAAACGAACAGCTGCGACCAGGAACACAAGAATATGGAGGTGATCGTGCACTGATATTGTTACAGACTGGATTTACTTGGTGTTAAAATATCCTCTGAAATCGACTGGGAGAAAATATGAATTCCGCTGAAGCAGCCGAGGAAGGACCGAACGATTCAGATACGGACGCGTTTTTTAAAACAGGTAGGATGATATCAAAAGCTGTGTTTAACCCCAATATAACTTATATGCGTGTGGCAGGCTTAAATCATTGTAGGCTACACAATTGTGCACGACAAAGGATGTAGTTACACTCTCTGCATTAGTCCGTGCAGTAGGGTAACGGAGCTCAACCATTGTTTATATCTTTGTTGAACATCACAAGTGTCAGAATCTTTTCCATGCCTACTAGGTTAAAAAATCGGGCTATTCCAGACTTCCTTTGGGAGACAAAGATATATAGAGTACCATGAAGAAACGGGAAAAATCAGCCTTTTAACTGCCATTACGAAACATACATTAGGCTATTCTATGTGTTCGTGTGATCCAACGTTTTTTTTCTTTCTGTGTGAACAGATAAAATAAATAGGCTAGCCTTCGTAGTGGCAATATTATTTGCATAGTAACCGAAAAAACAAATAAACTAATGCTTGCTATCTCTTGCCTCAGTTTGACAGTTGCAGATTCTATTCACTCCGTATTCTGTGTGTCTAGCAGCACACTCACGCACAATGTGTAACTGATAATGGCTCATAAGGGGCTAATGGCAAATTCTGCATATTAGTATATTGCCTCACTAAAACTGTAAGGTACAGTAACACTTTTTCAGATTGTCCAGAGAATTAAATCTTACTCTGTTTCTAATATGTGTTCAATACCTTCCATCTAAGCCTAGGTTTTACTACTCAACCCTCTTTAATATTAGGCATACATTGAACTTGTCTGTGAAATGTATAATATGGCTCTTGAAAATGTTGGTGGGCCTAATGTTCATACTGGAATCTTTGCTGGTTGCTGTGTGAATGGTTTATTGGGTTGGAGGATGTAGCCTGAGCAATCTTAGGTATCCCCTTGTGTGATACCCGCCGTGATTTCATCCCTCAAAGGATTGGAAAGGATCCGGATTCACATCATCTGTCTTATCAAGGTGTTACATCTGTTTGGAGGGCTATGTTGTGTCATTTATATTTCAGTCTAATAGTTTGCATAGGTAATTCATGTGAGCGTATTGGCTCAGCATCATACCAAATGTTTTATTTAAAATAACAGTGTGTTCATGAACACAATTGTCTTGTTGAGAAAAGTCAAATGGGAGACAGGAACCCCACAGACCCCAGTGAAAGAGACTGAACAAAGAGGCGTGTCAGGCCCCGCAAGGCCAGTCCACAGGATGACTGCGGTGTCGGTTGGGATGGGTGCCGATCGAGGGCAGCGCAGCTTTGTTCCACAGTGGCAGAGGGCTGCTTCAGGACAAGCTGTGGCTCTCAGGCCTCCCCCAAGTCTTACGCTGCTATGACGATGCCCCTCTCCCCATTCTCACCAGCCCAGCCCCCCCCCCCACCACCACCTCAAGCGTGCTTCCACAAACCGGCTCTAACTGATGCAGCGCTAACTTCAGGGACCGAATACCTGCGAGTTTCATCCAAAATACGCGTGCATTATGCGATGCATGAATTACACATATGAAAGTGAGAAGTGACCTTCAGAAGATTTTGACAACATCCAGTTTTTTTTTGCTCTCATTAATGCAATTCCTACAGAATACGGAGGGGTTTGTGAGATCTGAATACCCAAGGTCATGTTTGAAAGGTCTAGTCCTTACAGGAATCGGTGTCCTTGTGCTGAATCGACTCGTTTGGCAGTGAAGCAGAACACATTGGAGGGGGGCCTTATTTGCTGGATTCATAGCAGATTTATGCAGGGGAAGGGGATGTGGGCAGAAAAGAAGAATCAGAGAACATTGTCTTTGGAGTCAAGGTCTGTGCAATGGGGCTGCTTATTTAATTCTGGTGGAACAAAACGTACTCCTAGATCCCTTTTTAAAATCCGCTGGCGAGGAATTGCGTCTTTGCCGTGGAGGGACAGAGGAGATCATCTCCCACGATTCCCTGTCGCCTGACGCGTTGACGCAGAATGGCGAGCTGTACCCTGGAGCGGCGCTGGCCCCTGTTCCTGCTATGGCGCTAATCGGGAGTGGCTGTTTGCCCCACAAAGAAATACATTACATGGCTGAACGAGCAGTAATCCATTCATAACGGCGAGCTGAAAGAGGGGTAAAGTGGTCGTATGTGCCTGTCTCCGTCGGAGACTCCCGGCCTGCTTATTCAGGGCTTAGAGGTAGATTAACCTCGAACACAAACTTTAATTCCCTCCCTCCGATTGTAATGTTTAGCAACACTTGTACATACAGCCACTGGGCTTGCCCTCAAGGCTTGTCATTCATGTAGACTGGTAAGCAGTTCAACCCTGAAAACAGTGGATTTGTCTTCCTCTGTGGTGTTCTGATATTGGCCCAAGTGAACGGGCAATCGCAGGCCGGGCAGGTCAGCCTGCTGCTTTTTGCTTTTTTTCCCCTTAAGAAGGAAGTGCCTTAGCAGCGCATGGACAATCTTCAGCCCAGATAATAACTGTAGGAGATTGGCAGTGGCCGGCTCCCGGATCAATATCTGGATTACTTCAGCACTGCTGTTTTCAAGAGGCAGTTTCCATTGAGTGATGCACAGTCAAGTGAAATCTGGCAACAAAAAAAAAAAAAAACGGCAGCAGTAGCTGATTGGGCCTCTTGGCTAAGTGTTTACAAGGAGCTTGTTAAGTTAATGAATTCATTACATAATTAGAATTTTGGCGAAAGCCGGGTTTTTCCTTCATCATCAGTTGACCTTATGTTGAGGACAGAATTAAGGAGTGGGCATTGGGTTCTTGTAACGCCTCTCGTCGGGTGTGTCTTTGGTGTGGGATTCATTCGTAATTGAAACACTCGGTCTCTGATTCCAGCCACGGTCGTGATTTCGGTGACATATTGTGAGGGCTCCGCGAATGTGTTCGTTCGGCTGGTTCGGTTCCCGGGCCCTGAGGAGCTGGCCTATGCGGTGACCTCAATTTTCCATCCCGGTACTGCTTGTGATAAGACCCGCTCGCCCTCCGAGCTCTGAGGCAGGCCGTATCTCTCTGACCAGCACTCTACATTTTGTTCCCACAAAGTCTTTTAAAGCAAGGCATCGCTCTCCCAGTTGCCCAGGTTACATCAACATCATTATAACTCCTGGTACCTTTTTTTAAAAGAGTGAAAACCAGATTAGTTGACGGGTAGATTACTTAATATGAACACCAGGGTGTGACAGATGTCGCTGCTCACGAGGCCACTCGGCCTGCCCTGTCTATCTCAGTGACAGTCCCTGTGTGACGTGCGACTCCACAGACAGTGCAAGGCAGGGAAGAGAGAGTGTTACATGTACACACATTCCCTGAAAAGCTCCCTTTTACCGGGATTCCCCCTATGTAACATTTACTGACTCCTCAGGACGACTGACGTTGCGAACTCCCTCTGTGTCGCCGGGCCTTCCGCAAAGCGGCGCAGGGTAAAACGGCGTCTGAAGGACACGTCGCCTGCGCGCCACGCGGAGATGCCGCAGATGGAAGCGCCGCCGCTCGAACGCGCTCGCCTCCCGCCGGCCTCTGAGGCGGGCTCCTGTGAGGTAGACCTTGGCTTCAGGCCCACGCTGGGCAGGCGGAGCCCCCCGCCCCCCTCCTGGTACCGCCACGGCCGCCGACAAACGGCCGCCTCGCTCCGCGCGTCCGCGGAAAAGGCGGGTGGACGGGGGTGGAGAGAACAATGAGGCCCGATTCCCCGCTGTCACCCCCAGAACAATGGCGCTGCCGACGCCAACCCACGCCCCCCCACCCCTTCCCAATCCCTCCTGGTGGGAGCGTGCTCGGTCTGAACAGCACCACGAGCCTGGCAGATGGCTAATTGGACAGCAGAAAGCACCAGGGTAGCTGGGGAGAGAGAGAGAGAGAGGGAAGATTTGTAGGGATTATTGAGTCATGATCTGACATGGAGGAGTGGAGAAACGGGGAAGTCCCTCTCTCTTAAAAAGCAGCCGGCTGGAACTCCTTGAAGTCGAACCATATGCCACTTTTTGTAGAGGGGTAGTTAGGCTGGGAGGGTAATGGAGTCAGATCTTATTAGCTGAGGTAGCTCATCCATTACTACCAAGAAGGCTTTTAGAGAAATTGATAAAACGGCTCCCGCAGGACATGGGTATATTCAGCAGTTTGCGCTCGCGGTCCCATGGAAACCGTTTTTTTATTTTTATAATTATGCGATTGAACTTGTTGCGCATGTTTATATTACAGTGTGCGCACAATGACTTCGAAGACACTTATTGCTTTGGTTGTTGGGTGAGAGGAAGTTCAATCACTTTTTTTGCTGTACCCTCAGTGGAAATGCAGTACAGTACAAGTGGCAGAATTTTTTAAGGGACGCTAGTTAAAATGAAGTGAAATATCTAGGTGCTTAGAAAAGCAATGCGATAACACAAAAACACAAGGGGAGAGCAGCCTCCGATCTGATTTTCGAACAAACATTTATTGGAGTAAGGAACGTGTGTAACTCAATGAGTTTACGAGTGTGGTCACCACTCAAACGCAGGTCACAGCACACTAACACTGGCTAGTAATGCACAGGAGCTGAGTATAAGAATAATCGCTTTGTTGCATTTTTGAGTATCTTCAAAGGTTTACCTGCATTTAACTGTGACCTCATGACGTACTTTTTCGCCAAGTACCGTGGATATTTTACTTAACCGTGGCATGCAACTCGCTGAAGATTCACGTGACAGTTTCATTTGAACTCATTAAATTTGGATTTAAAACATGATGGTCAACTCATTCTTAATACTGTTAGCGATTAATCAGCATTGTAATTGTTTGTGCCACTCGCCATAATTATTAAAGACAAGCCTCAATTATTTCTCAGTGAAGTGGGGCAGCAGACGCAGGAAGGGCAGCTGTGTGATTTCTAATGTTGTGTTTCAGATATTTGTCCAAGTTGGCTGTGAACTCGGCTCTTTGAACTTTGAACTGAGTTTCTAAAACACAAAAAAGTGTAAACCTGCTTAGACTACCTGCTTTAGCCTCTCGATGAATGATTTAATGTCCCCTCAGATTGGCATAATCCGTGTATTGTATCTCAATGCCGTACGACGTGTTTTGGTGTGGTGCTAGGTTGATGTATGTGGCAAGCCTAGATAATGTTCAGGTACAGTGAACATGTTAGCGACATAAGCTTCAAAAGAAGATGATGGGTACGGCTAAAGTCTCGATAATAGGTGTTCCGATTGTTAGCATTAGAATTAAACATATTTCAGAGCTTAATGCCCCACAGGCCTAGACTGGAAAGCACTTGAAAATGAATGAATGAATGAATAAGATCAGGGTTTATGGGCCTCCAGAATGAATCGTAATGATTAAAGGACTGGGCTTGTAAATGCGAGGTTATAAGTTTGATTCCCAGATGTTGTGCTCTTCAGGAAGGAAGTTAACCTGAATTTCCTCAGTGAGTAAGTAAGCCTGAGGAAGCGCTTCTGTCAAGCAAACAAAACCTTATGTAATCGCGATTAGTGATTGCTGAATAATGCACAATAATGAGTGAATAATAATTCATTTCCAGTTAACGGTGGGCTTAATGCAAAAGGACAAACATGTGGGGTTTTCCCAGCATCGCCATTGTTTTTTGACCTTAGAAAGATTATATGGTCGTATGCCAATAGCTATTGATCTTCAGTGTGTAGCTCCTCCGTTTGGGCAGATGGGGCCAATAAGAGGCCTTGTGGTGTAATGACAGCGCAGAGTCAGGCGTAAACTCATTACGCAGGGGTCAAGCGTGCCGGTGCCCCTTTTAAAAGTCCAATTAAGCACTCGTACCATTAGTGTGAGGACCAGTGGGAGATGCCTCTCATAGGGGGATGAGATAAGGGCCTACACTCATAAGTCAAGCCCGGCGCTGTTGAGTGTGTCAAGATTACAGGTTCCAGTCGGCGTGACTCCCACTCAGCTCCGTAGGTAAGTGTTCCAGGGGGAAGCCGTGCTAATGTCTGATCTCCGATGAGTTTTGTTTGGGGCCGGTTGTGCCCCAGTATGGCCACAACTTCAGGACTGAGGTCACTGGGGTAGAAAGCTTTGGGGTCACACCTCCCCCTTTTGTATCAAGTTTTGGAGATACTATATATACAGTACAGTATATATGTATACATAGTGCTCACCAGAATTATTGGCAACCCTGGAAAATATCAGCAAAAGTGGCTATAAAAAATGTCTTCGTGATTTATCAGCATGACCTTACACTCGAAATATGAGAAACATTAATCTTTATTTTAGGTAAAATTATTTAAAGAAAAAAAAATCTTCTTAAAAAAAATTTGTTATTAACAAAGCCAAACTGAAGTATATTCCCATACATTATTTAAGCACATCTGAGTCTTAGGGACTATTATGGGGTAACTTTCTGTTTTACTGGGGTATAAATAAGAGGTGACACAGAGCCCAAAACCCATTCCAATTACTTATTTTATCCGTCCTAATCTCTCAGTCCTCGCCCGTCCCGTAAATCGATCGAGGACTTTAAGGACATTCCAAACCGCTAAATGCTCCTCAGAGGAGCGAGGAGTGGAGAACGAGGAGGCTACCGGAGGATGCTTCAGTGAGGAAACGTTAATGTAGCCTTTTTGGAAGCCTTTTCTCGGAATGCGTGACGTGTATAAATTATCCACCACTCTCCACATCTGTCACGTGGCGGGTACACCCCTACTCAAATCAAATTATACCGTTCCTTTCCATTTATTATAATGTGCTGTAATCCATAATGACACTTATTCTTTATGACTAACAAAAGCCACGTTTATTCATGAAAAAGAGGCTAAAAAGCATTATAGTTAAGCACGTAAGCATAATATGACTGACATTTGATTTAGCAAGGACGTTTTGCCTAATGCATGTTGCCTCGATTCCTCCATCCTCGTATCTGATCCTTCCATCCTTTCCATGCGTCCTCCATTGGGCGGAGCTAAGGAGCAAGGAAAGAACATGAAGAAAGGATGCCAGGAGTGAAAATAAGCAATTGGAATGAACCCCAAGTCATCCATCAACATGGAGAAGATCAGAGAACACACAAATGAGATGAGACAAAAGGTTGTTGACCTTCATAAATGGGCAATGGCTATAGACAAATAGGTTCATGGCCACCTATTTCCACCATTAGGGCAATAATTAAGAAGTTTAAACTGGACCTGTGAAGAACCTGCCTGGAAGAGAACGCAAGTGTAGTTCACCCCAGGCACAGTTGGGAGGATAGTTCGAGTGGCAAAAATTTCTCCAAGGATCGCAGTTTGAGAAGTTGAGAAAGTTAGTTGCATCCTGGGGTCGCCAAGTCTCTAAAAGTAAAAATAGACGCCACCTCTATGCCAACAAGCTATTTAGAAGGCTTTCCAGAAAAAAGCCTCTGCTGTAATCTTGCCACATACGTAAGCGCCTGGAGTTTGATAAATGTTACCAGGTGCCATGGTCAGACGAGATGAAAATTCAGCTTTTTGGCAATACGTACCAAAGGTGGGTTTGGCGTAAATAGTTATGCAGAAAAGAGCCTTATTCCCACTGCGAAGTATGGTGGTGGACATGTGATGTTGTGGGGTTGTTTTTCCTCCAAAGGCCCTGGAAATCTTGTTAGGATACATAGCATCATGGACTCCATCAAAGATTTTAGACCAAATTCTGGCTGCCTCTGCTAGAAGGATACAATTGTGTCGTGTTAGGATCTTCCAGCAGGACAATGATCCAAAGCATACCTCAAAATCTACACAAAATGGTTCACTGACCACACAATCAAGGTTTTGCAATGGCCATCCTAGTCCTCTGACCTGAACCCCATTGAAAACCTGCAGGGGTGAGCTGAAGAGGAGAATCCACAAGTGAGAACCAATGATTCTGAAGGATCTGGAGAGATTCTGTATGGAGGAACGGTTTCAATTCCCTTGCTATGTGTTCTCCAACCTCATCTAACATTACATGAGAAGACTCAAAGGGCAGGGCAGGTGCATGAACTACTAAATACAGGGATGCCAATAATTGTGACACACATCTTCAGCATTAAAGCATTACAGATTTGTTTTTCCTTTGATCGATGGTATCAATCAAACTAATTAAACTATATCATTTTCTAATTTCTCTGAGCGCAGAAAACATTTCATAAACAATAAACTGAATTTAATCCTGCACTTTTTGCTCATATTAATTGATTTGCCAATGATAGATAGAGAGAGAGAGAGAGAGAGAGAGAGAGAGAATATGCAGGGCTCTGCACAGCCTCATCTGATGCCAGCCAGCATCTATTATTGTTGGGAACAGGGAGTCTTCGGGGTAATAACTTTGAGTACAAATCTTCTGTGATATAAAGGCTAAATGGAATGGGAGATACTAATGTTATTGCAATGAAAAGCTTACCATGCTCTTTTTCCGTATTGTAATAACAACAAGAAAGGCGTCAACGTCCCTGACTGGGGTAGTCAGTCAGAGGTGGAGCTTCTAATGTCCATCAACATTGGTGGGGGGGGGGTAGCAGTGACTAAGAGTCAGCCACAATGTCACATGGGATGGAGTGTGAGAGCACTCTTCAATATTTAATGTCCTGTTTGCTTCAGTCCCCTTGTCTTCCTGCAGTGTGCGCTGATATGTGAAGTAAAAAGCTTCACGGGTTTAGACCATGATGCACTACACACGAAGGGCCATACAAAATGCGGGGGTGTTTATGTTAACCACAGCAGTGCTTTTTCCTTGAGTGTCTCCTGTGCTTCCTCCAAGAAGTGAATATATAAGCATATAGTATCAGGGATTTCACTTCTTCAGCAGGATGCTTACTTACATTGGACGTGGACCCTGTATGTAAAGCTTGCTTACATTTTCCACTCAAAGGTAAAGATGAACCACACATTGGATTCCTGCTCTCCGTGGACTTGTTTTTATCTCCAAATAAAAATAACAATCGCTTTGTCCTCTATTTCAGTGGTACATTTCAGACCTTAACCTTGCGTTGAGACTATGTTGTTGGGAACGGCATCCCACTCATTTCAACAGCCTGCACTCTGTGGTTTCCTCCAACCACAATGCAAGTGGATAGTATACAGCATTGGAGGTCCTGAAGGTCAAGTGTTATTGGAAATGTACTCGGAAAACTGAACGTCGATCCATGTTTTGCAGCACCGTTCCGAGGCACAGGGAAACGGCCAAACAACCCCCCCCCCCCCTAAAAGTCAGGTTACACTTCCTGGAACCCTCCATTTCGAACAATCTGTGCATCGGCGCACATTATGGCAAGAACGTACAGAAGGGTAGTCCGAACGCAAGGTCACTTTCACGCATTGTGGGGGGCGCCGTTTTACGGGACGCCGCACGGAGCTGGAAATGTGAAAGACGCACTGCGGAGGGACGGCGACCTCAGGGGTTAAACTTCACGGCCGAACAGCGGGCCTGGCGAGCGCCGCGCGGCGGAGCGGCCCGTGCTGCGTTCAGCATGCGTCCCGCAAGACTGGCGCGATGCGAGCGAGCAGGAAAACGCAGCGGGTGAGGGGAAACGGGGGCCGGGCGGTCACGCTCTGCGGCGGGCCGCTGCGCTAAGGCTTTCTGAGTGCAATATTTCACTGGAACTGAAGCGCGGAGGAGGCCGGGGGAAAAAACACCGCGCGAGCGTACCCTGGGAGGAGGTAGACCGCGTTCTCCCCTCGGCCCGCGCCTCCGGGCTGTTTTGTTGACAAAATGGAGGGTGGAGAGGTCAAGTTTAAAACGCTTTTAGGCTGAGTAATGTGACTTTTAATTTCAACTGAGATGTATGTGTGTGTGTTTTTTTTGTTTTTTTTTAACTGTTGAGAATGATGCTTTACATGCATGATCCTGCTGAATGCAGAAAGGCTTAAATACTGTGCTGCTGCCCCCACCCTTTGGAACTCTCTCCCAGCAGAGATCCGCAACGCTGCTTCCTTGGACATTTTTAAAAAAGTACTCAAAACCTACCTGCTCACTATGGCCTATGGCCTTTAGCTGTTCTGTCATCCCTGGCCACCTTTACTTTACTTATTTTTTCTTTTTTGTTTTTCTATTTAATTGATTGTTTGATTCACTCTGTAAAGCGTCCTTGGGTCCCTTGAAAGGCGCTATATAAATATAAGTTATTATTATTATTATTATTACGTAACGTGTGATATTTAAATGTTCATGAGGTAGCCAATGATAACAGTAATACTATTTAGTAACAATGTAAAATGAGACATGAGACAATATTTTCTCCCGCCTATTACTGTGACAAGGAGCCTGGGTGGAGGGGAGGTGGTGCTTCCTGATGCTTCACTGCATGCTACTCTGAACAGCAAATAAAAAAGCTATTGTTTGGCCACAGCTGAAGCGGAGAAAAGCATAAAAATTATATAGCACTGCTTCCTAATTTTATTCTCAAGGGAAGGCAGAATAATGGAATCATTGTCCATGTTGAGTTTACAGATTCCCATTATGCATTCGTTTACTTAATCGAAACCATTCAACGTCATTATTATTCTTTTTTTTTTTTTTTTTTTTTTCCGAAACTGAGTTTTTTCAAATTTATATGCCCCGATCTCACGAAATGGAAACCATCTTTTTCTGTTAATCGGGGAGTTAGTATTTGTGCGGCGATGCTGCCCTGTGCCGTTGTGTTGTGTCTCTTTACGAGTTTGGGCTTTCTAGCCTCCTAAGGAACGGCCGTCTGAGACGAGACGACGACAACTCCTCCGACTGCAGACGTTATTAATGGCCTGTCGTTGCCGTCGTGCGTGATGTAAAACCACGCTATGTAAATGTACTGAGAGCTCTGGTCCCACGGCTCTCTGATGTGGACCGTGCCGCTGCTCCTCATTTGCCGGGGTGGGGGTGGAAATGGAATGGAGGGGGAATGACCTCATTGATGAGCGCGCTCTCTGCGGGTCTGTTCTGCCTTTTTATTAGCGCGTGCTGCGGACTGAATTCTCCTGGCTCGGCTGAGCGGTGCGTCACATGTGGAAACGGCCTCGGCACTAAACCCAGCAGGAGCACATGTGGTGTAAATCGTTTTGTTGCCTGTGATTACAAGTGTGGGGCGCATTCCCCCATATCTTACTTACATCAGTGCACTCATTCTGTAGCCTCTCTACGTAACTCTGCCATGGGACTGTTTACCTCAGTGAAAATGAGACAGAAGAGGGTTTTAGTCACAGAGAGCATCCATTGCATGAAAGCCCTCATAAAAATCCTGGTCAGTTGCATTGGGCACCCTCTTCCGCTAATATGTTGGTCGGCGTCATCAACCGTCCAATGGATCATTTTCTGAATGGGATACTTTTATCTGGTTCCTGGTTCTTTGCTTTAATGAGAGCTGGAGTAATGTGTGTAATGTGTGGACTGCCGCTGAGCGCAAGGCGAGCAGAGCATCGTCTTCACGGTTGAATTATCAGCTCAAAGTTGCCGATGCAGCGGTCGAAAACCATGTGGCATTATTGTGCCGTACAGAGGAGGCTGTTGAAAAGGCATAAGGTGAAGAGCTGTGCTCTGCAGGATAATTCTGTGTAAGACTTTTAAAGATATATTAGCAGGTAGAGTTATGCGGGTCTGTAAACCACTGGGGCATATTTGAGGCGGCTTTTAATAATGTCACCGACTATAAGTCTGGAAGGTGGAATTACACACGCTCAGGGATTACAATGGCACTCTCGCAGAATACGTGGCCAAATTCAGCACGTTTGACTACTAATACCCATATATTTGACCTTACTGGAAACATCTGGAGAAACCATTCATTGGGGAAAGATCAAATCATCACAGCTGTGTAAAAGACGTTTGGCCCATATAGGAAAACATGCCTTGTAGATCGACAGAGGGGATTGGTGCACTACCATTAATGGCTGCCTCTACAGACAAAGGCGGTTAGACCATTGATAATCTAAGGTTGAGTCCACTGATATTCTCGAATAAAATCTTCAGAGGATGGTATGGATTTATCACTGGATGGAAACTTGTCAGAAAAATAGTCCATCTCTTGTCTGGTCTGGAATTTTTTTAACTGCTGTGGTGGTTTTTGGCGAGGCAGCGGATGAAGTCTTTTGACAGCAGCCTGAGCATAGATATAGAACCATAGATATGACATATCATGTAATGTAATAGTAATTTGCAATTCTGAAATGGAGCAATTTGGCACCCATCTTACCTGGGTACAGCTACACTGCCTGCCCCAAAAAAAAGGTTGCACTCTAATATTTTGTTGGACCGCCTTTAGCTTTGATTATGGCGCACATTCGTAGTGGCATAGTTTAGACAACCTTTATTTCCGTCCAGAGTTTAATTAATTTTTGGCCGAGATCTTGTATTGCCAGCGGGAGAGTCGAACCACTCCGTAAAGTCTTCTCCAGCACATCTCAAAGACTTTCACAATTTGAGCCCGATGAATCTTGTCATTGTCGCCCTGGAATATGCCCATTGTTGGGATAACCTGGTCATTCAGTACATTCAGGTACTCAGCTGACTTCATTTTATTGCTGCATAATGTCGCTGAGCCTAGACCTGACCAATTGAAGCAACCCCAGATCATAACACTGCCTCCAGAGGCTTGTAACCCACTGTGATGTCATAATCGGGTCTCAGAAGCCAGATAGCTGATGATTGGCTCATAGATGTAGAACCATGGTTACTGGCCACCATTTTATCTGGGTATGGTCTCAAAAATTGTGCCACTAACTATGACATATGTCACATATATGGTTCTATATCTATGGGCCTGAGCGCTGTAATAACGTGTTGGTTGGGAGTAGCCCACAGCTGCTGGGTTCAGGAAGATGACAAAAAGGTAAAGGGCATCCTGAGATAGTGACTCAAGTACGGGTGGAAAAGTGAGTCAGGCGAGATTTAAGGGAGCTTTGATCCATGGGGGATCAGAATGACATAATTCAGTGTCCCCTAGCCATTAGGGATATTGCTTAAGACAGGAGCCAGAGAGAAGGACACTGTTGTCTAGTCAGCGACAGTTTTCCTTCAGTATTTACTTAATTCGTAGAATCTAGTTTGTCAGTGTGCTAATTTCCCAGTTTGCACTTACAAGATGATCAATTACCTTGATGCCGTAAAGAAAACCAGTGGGATGATTGCTTAACGAGAGCTAATTACTAATCTCATTGTACAGCCTGGGCTGACATCTTGTGACTGTTGGACAAATTACAGGCTGTGAGTGCACCAGAGGCACCATCACTCTTTAAACCCAAGTAAATGAATGGTACTGCGATTAGGAAACGCGACATGAGGGCACGCAGCTGCTTTCAGCGAGGTACAGTAAGTAACATGACTGCGTGGACATCACAACTCAATTTGGCAACGTGGGAAAAAATAAATCATACAAATAATCATGTTACATATTATACATATTACACAAAGAAGTCTAACCTGAGATAATGGAGCGTGCATGTGTGTTTTGGGCATTTGTGTGTGTGTGTGTGTGTGTGTGTGTGTGGGGGAGAGAGAGAGAGGGAGAGGGGGGAGGGGGGTCACATGCTGTTTTTTCAGATTCAGAAATGGCAGTAAAACCATCCTGCCTTTTTCTTTCTTCCTTTTTTCCTGTGAGCTTGAGTACCCCTTTGCAGCTGCAGAAAGAAGCCAAAAAATAGTCTCAGAACTCAGTAATGGGTGATTGTGGTTTCTCAGCTTCGCCGGTTGAACTCCGAAAAAGACTTGCGTGGATGTGAAATCCCTTTCCATTGATATTGCATTCAGTGGTTGAGGCAGCTGAATGGAGCTGGTGTGTGTTTAGCCTGGACGGTTGGAAAATACAGTGTTGCCACTGACACACCGTATGAAGGCCTTCATTTTCCTTCATGCCTCGTGGCCAAGATGAGGGTGAAAGCGTTCCAGTTTCCTTTACCACAAGTAAAAGCTCAACTGTACGGTACATCAGCTTACCGACTCCCAGTGGGTCAGCATAGGTCTCATCACACTGCTAAATACTTAACACGGCAGAAACTTTCCCATTCATTTCTCCTCGAAAGAAAATCACACATTTGATAACTGTACTTTTTTTATGGGGCTTGGAGCAGTGTTAGCTGAAGAAGCTGTGTTATTTTGAAATGTTCTTGACTTTGCAAATTGTGTTTAAACACAGATTGTCACTGTCAATTAAAGTGGTATTTCTCATTGGGTAAGCTGTGTCTCGGCACTCTTGCGCAGTTATATTCGGTACAGACAGACTCCCATAGTAGGAAATGGGCTCCAGATCTGAAACCGCAATTGACTAAACAGATTGTGTGAAAGGTGCATCTCTAGTAGAAATACCCTCATTGCTGAAAGCTCACAAAAAACTTGGCTCACTAACCAGTGAAGGTATAACGAAGAGGCAGAGGAACTTGCAATTATCATAGCTTTTGAAATACCAACATAATTGGTTCAGCTGTTCGGTTTGGGCTCCTCCCTATGCTTCATTTTACATCGCTCAGTTGAAAATGATACGTTCCAGTGAATTATAAAGCTTAACGTCAGCTGATTAATCAATTAGCAAGTCATATTTGGGTGTAGACCATTCTGTAGTATGATTCCACAGAGTAGCCTACTGTAATTAATATTTTTTTAGTGAGTTTTAATCTACATTCATTTGGGTTAGGACTCCAACAGCAGTCTTCAAGTAAACAATGAAACCAGAGTTTATGGGTGAATCTTTCCAAAAAACTGCAGTAACTTACTTCCTAGAAACAGGTAGTTTCAAACAAAGCTCTGCTTTTTACCTATATTTGGGTAGCAGTGCTTATAAGGTGACTTATAGTTTATATTTTACATATTTATGCAGGTGGAAATGTTCTGAGGCAATTCAACTGAATTACCTTGCTCAAGGCTACTATAGTGTGGTCCCAGCCACGTTTAAAACTTGCAGTTTTCTGGCCACAAAGCCCAGTTCATTTACCCACAATGCATTGCTGCCCTGCGCTCACAACAGAAAACAGCAGCTGCTTGGACAAATAAGTACGTAGCATATTTCCTGTTTAAAACTAAAAGATTTTAAAAGCACAGTCTGTATTGTGTTTGCCATTATCTTCTTTAATCATATGTTTCCCCTTTATAATTTATTCTCTTCTGTAAAACCTAAAGAATCAGACCACCTTCAATTATTCAGTCAGGCAGCAGTGTTGCATATTTGAATCCTAGATGAGGTATGGCTGAGCGAAGCACTTATCCCATAGTCCATTGCATCAGTAAATAACCAAGTTTGTATTTGGATGTTGTAAAAATGAACCAGGGACAATGTGTAGTCTTGGATAAGCCCATCTCCTTAGAAAACATATCTTGTTATACATTGTCAGTTTAAAAAGAAGAAGGGAACACCGCCCACTCAGCTCCATATATTATTTATTATTTTACTTTACCAATGTTTCGACTTTCGTCTTCATCAAGGCATTGTCAGTTTGCAATGTTTGATGGTAGTAGTCTATCTAGGCTGTTCTTTCCCTCCATTTTAAAATGTTTCCTTGGTTTTATAAACGCTGTAAAATAAAATGCTGATTAACAACTAGCTTGTGCTTCGATTAACCAGTTAGTCCCATAATATCATGGGATTTAATGCTGGCAGCATAATGGATTTTCACTGTGATCTGACAGAACTCAGGTCCCTCTCAAGACTTTGTTTTAGGTAGGAAAGGGTAACACACCCCAAGCTTTCCTCTGATTTAGGGAGGGAACCTGAATCATTTAAGGCCCAAGTAGAAAGGGCAGAGTCACTGCCCTAACAATTCTTTTAAACGGCCTTTGCTTATTGTGGATTTTACCTTCACGTAACCAGAATGTGAGCTGTCATTATCAAATATGATATATTTATCAGAAAAAAAGTCACCTCAATCCATTCTCTTGGGAGGGTGAAAATATATACGCTTGTTTCCTCTGTCAAACAGCTACAGTAATGGCTGCAGGATATTATCCAGTGCTGAGATCGTAATAGAGATCATTCAGCCGGTTACTATTTAAAGACAAATGGTAGGTTTGGAAGACATCTCTGGGTTACCTCAGTTTAAGGAGCTTTTCCTCTAGGGGGTCACGCATTGTCGGGAAAAGCAGTCAGTTGGAAAGAGCGTGTTTTGTAAGGAAGAAAAAAAAACTTTGAAACTTATCTAAATAATGCATTGATACAAACAGCAGATGTCCTGACTATATTTAGCCCACTTATTATAGGGGGACAGTTTTGGCGGGAGTATGGCAGGATGAAAGCGTTTCAGTGCCCAGTCAAAGGGATGGGGAGACCTCTAGGTGGTGTTTCCTCTTGTCTGGTGTATACGCTCGCCACTTGGTTCTAACATTCGATGCCTTGCTGTTGCAGCTTGCAGTCTAACAAGTCACCTGGGAATTGGAAAGACGCCACACTCCAAAATAAAAGCAGATGGTTGGAGATGGTAATTTGCGGTACTACCTAGCTAGCTGATCGCTGGGATATGTCAGAAGTCGTGCTTTTTCGCATACGCATTTGCATATCCATCAAAACAGCAATCAAGTTGTAATGGAGCAGACGGCTGGCTCGCTAGGTGGTACTGCCTGTTTAGCTGTAAGCCTGCTAACTCATTCATGCCGCGTATGAAATGAAATGCCAGTGATGGACTTGATGCCGCGAGTAATGCATTTTTATTATTTTTCATTCATTTCATTCATTTATACAACAGAGCGATTAGTGGATCGCTTCTGTCTCTAGCTTGATATCGCTTTGATCTCAGCAAACCTCACCTCTCACTCTGATCCGGGATTGAAACATCACGTTAACATGGGGCACGAATCAGAGGCGGAGCGCAGATAAAATGTAGAGGAGATGTACACATCTGATGCCATTACTTCATCAGCGAGCGGTGAATATTGCACCACTTCACAGATTGTAAGAGTGCATAAAGTGTTTCTGTTTTTCCAGCCCGTCAGCCATTTTGAATAAGCTGGCAGTGCCTCAGGCCCTGTAATATTGAAGCAGATAGCCTACATTGCCACAGCACTCTGAGCTTTGATTGCAGGTTTTCCCTCACAGATGGCATTCATATTTACTGCACACATCCACTCATTGACGAGCCCAGAGGCATTGTTTCTGTACCAGATCTAAGTAGGGGAAACAGGGCACAGTGTTGTTTGAGACCATTTAAAAGCTGTGGCTGAGGAAATGGACAGATTGCAACTAGACCTCTCTTTTACCTCTACAGAGGTTCATTTTGCTGTGGATAAGGAAGGCCCCCTCTGTCTGCTTCCTCACCATAGACGTACACGTATTTGTCTTCTAAACCCTCTGTGTGAATGTTCTGCGCTGGTCAGGCCCGGGCAATATGTCTGTTACCTCTTTCAGAGCCCCAATAGTTCACAGCCAAAACCAGTGCTGGTGTGGGAACTAGGGAGTCACAGAGCTGGTTTTGCAGAACACTGATTTCAGTCTAACATCACCAGCGGTGGTGTTGGGGTTAATGAAGTTGGCCTTTTTGATGCCACATTATTTTAAAGCAAAATTAAGATTTATCTGAGATAAAGTAATCTGGCATGTTACCCCGAAGGAGGTAATATAGCTCAATGAAAATACATTATTATAAAGGATAGCCTATGATAATATCAACAATGTATACATTTACAGTATTGTTTGCAAGAATGGAAGAAGAACTACATTTTCTTTGAGTTTTGGTATTTGGTATAGGCTTCCTTTCCAGGCGTCTTAACTTCTGCATACAACCACAAGTCTTATTTGCAGGTGATGGATGAGGCAGCGGCATTTTGAGGCCTTGTCCGTCCAGTCAGACTTTTATGTGGGGCTGTTATCGATTTGCGTCTGAACCTCCCCCAGCAGAAATCTATAGTTCCAATAAAGTCATCACTGTCTGGCACCAGAACAAGCCGCGTCTTGGTGAAGAGCTGCAAGTTTATTTGCTTTCTGTACTTCAGCACGGTGCTGTGGAAACATTGGATGAAACTTCTCTCAAGTCAATTATTGAAAAATGTTCACTATGCGATCTCCGAGCGAAAGCAGGGAAGCGGCTAAAAATATCCCAACGCAGCTCCTAGCAGTCGAAAAGGACATTTTACCCCTGACACAGTTACTCTGCTTTTCATTCTAATTGTTTAACTGACATATATTTGGTCATTTATTGCAAATGTACACTGTAATTGCAAAGCAGTTTGTTTCAACAATGTACTTTTTATTTCCATTCCCCTGTTTGCTGAGATGTGTATAACATTGGCAGCCAGTTCGCACCCTACGTTGGTTCGGCGCATTCTCTGGGCGGCGTGCGTAATTACCGCTGACACACAAACCTCAAGTGGGAAACGTGAAGGACAAGTGAAAAGACTTGCTCTTGACATGGCAGGGTGTTTGGAATGCGGGGACGTGGCTGTCGGGTGACAGGAGATTGATGCTTTTGCATTACAGAAGCTCTTTAGAGAATGCCCTTTTTGCACGTGCGGCACACCGGGCGTGCTGCCTAGCAACAGAGCCCCTGAGGGCCCAATGTGTCAAGGATTGTATGACCCATCAGCTTCGTGATGGGCACTCTGCCGGCTACAGCGTCTGCGTGCACTTTTTTAACGGAAAACTTAAACCCCGGAAACGTCATTTATCTTTGACACCGTGGCTGGAAGTGGAGATTCATGGTTTTCTGCCGGAGAGACGCCTAACCCAGCGCGCCCTCGCTCCCATCGCCAAGCTCTCGCCGAGAACAACTGCCGTCCTGTGGAAGGGTTAAGAATTGCGCGAAAGCTGAGGTGAAAAGTTGTGAGGCAGCGAAATGTGCTGGTGGCCAAAAAAAACGAGGAACCACCGACCGCGTTCTACCCAGAGAGGCTGAACGCGGGCGCAGCCTGTGGAAGGCTCCCTACTGTGCTGTGTGGACCACATCCGTCCAGTCCTTCCCCAACCCCAGTGAACCTGGTCGTACTCCAGTAACTTGCCGCTGCACATGAGACCTCCTGGTGGCTCCATTGCTGTGTATATACTGTACAGAGGCAAGCTGAGAGAGGTATGGTCTGGAGTGGAATTGAGATGACCATGGGTTTGGGGTTCTGGCTGTGGGGTGTGGGGGAGGGGGGGTGACCTTGTAACCTGGGGTCTGCCCTCACACAAAGGGGGGAGGCTGCCACTCACCAGGCTTCATTATGATGCTGCCTTGCTGTTTGTCTGTCTGGTAGGTGTAGCGTTTGAGAATCCCACCAGGGGCCTGACAACTGCATGGGTTTCTCTGCACCACTGACTCTGCCTTACAGATTCAAATTGTATCACTGTCTAAAGAGAGATACCCGAATAATGAGATGTGTGTCACAGAAAAGTGAGGGGCAGTGGTGTGAGTGTATGTATGTTTGTATGCAATATCTGTGTGTGTGTGTCTGTGTGTGTGTGTGAGAGATAGAGAGAGAGATAGAGAGAGAGATAGAGATTATCAGTATATAGATATGTAGCGTGCATCTCCATCATAGCCGCATTAAAGCACAAAAACACGTTTTACAACAGTCCATATTGTAAAGTACTATATGCCCTCTCTCTCTGCACAGTTGGGGTTTTGGAGGTGTTCTGTGCTCTGTGGCTCTTCATTGCTCCTGGCAGGGGATTTACTGTCGATAAGCTGTGTGACACCATGCCAGACTCCTGTGCATAGGTTAACCGCTGACATGTTAACACTGTTTGCACGCAGCATGCCTTAATTACTGACGGAAGCAAGTGTGCATTTAAGTAGGTCTTGCCATCGCTTTTGATTTGATGGGGGAGGGATTCGCGATCACGTGATTGTCTGCTATGCTGCAGCCGTGGACACTGTCATGAACGTACAAGCTTGAGTAGAGAAACTCCTTAACGTCAATGCGTGTTCTGGCAAGATGACACTGATAGAACACTGATTTTCTGATAGAACACTGATTTTCTCTGACAGTACAACTTTAGCACCCTTGCTGATTCAGTATAAATAAGCATCCAGGCTTGGTAGTACGAGTCCAAGGTACACATTTATTTATTTGAAGGCACCCTACATTGGCTGCACATCTATATATCGCTCTGGCATTCTTTTTCTATGCCTGTCAGTCTCTGCCAGTAATTATTTCCAGGTTATATGGAAATTTATAGGTTAAAATTAAGCATTTCAGGAATATTTCAAGAATCTGTCATTGGATCCAGAAATAAACTGTAATGTCTAAACTCATTGCGGCAGACTAAATATTGACCCCCTTGACGTTTTAGATGTGGTTCAGCATCCAAGAAAGCGTTGAACCTTGCTTATCTGCGATGCGGTTCCTCAACCGCGATGTGCTTGCGACGTCATTCGACCCATCTCTCGCACAGAGGGCCTTTGAAGGCAGGGCTTGGGAGAAATGTGGGTTGGAAATCTGGTAAAGTAGACCGCAGCGAAGCCCCATGGAAGAGATGACGAGCACACCGTCACAGTGTAATGACACACAGCTACGAGCCGGTTCGTGCACGAAAGCAAGCTGCACGTTTCTTAACAGCTAAATGAGTTCCATTTCAAATGAGCTTAAGCAGAGATCTCATTGTAGAGAGTGAGAAAACAAAGAACTTGGCGACAGTTATTTGTTTCTTTATGACTTATTTTATTTATCAAAAAACTAAATTTGTTTAAAAAAAAACCCCACCTTCATGTTAAATTCCCTACGGGCGCAGTATTTTCATTAACCTTTCTTTGTGGCTTGTATTTATTTTTCAGTTTTCTCATCTATCAATTCAGTGCATCTCTATAAGCCACGTTCATTGCGTTTGTAAACATGGCAGCTTGCGTAGAGCACCACTCTGTTTTTGCTTTATGGCCGTCGAAGACGTGATACATTTGTTCAGCATCTGCACACAGTGCAAATCTCTTTTCACATTGCCCCGCCCAGGAGACACTGCCATGTGGCGAGTGTATCATTTTCACAGACAGACACCCTTCCAATGTTTACAGCTCACAGTTTAACATATTTGCGGAAATGAATAGTGGGGGCGGATTATATATGACCCTAACGGAGAGTCAGCTAGCCTTTATTTGCCCATGCTAGATCCGGGCAGTAGAACAGGTGCGCGCAGGCGTGTGTGGTGAAGTGGACAGAGCCGGGCTCTCCACACAGATGGACTGAGATTGAGCTTTGAAATGAGCAGGACAAACACGGACTGTTACCCAGGTAGAATTGTAAGCTGTTAAATTCTAGTGTTTTTTTCTTGTGTATGATGCCTGGAATTTGGACAAATCACAGTTCATGCTCACTGGGACAGTTCTATGTGAGGTGAGGAGTCATATTCTCATGCTGTGGACTATTATGATGGACTGCGGAAGTATTCCGTGTCTGATTATATTTATCATATGCATTCAATTTTTAATGTGAGTAATGCGCTTTGGAGAGGCTCCTTAACCTTGGCTGCTAGCAAAGATTTAGGGACACTTGCAGTCAAATAGATAGACAATTCTGCCCTAAGATTGCACTGAAACGGACATGCTCATGACCCACAATCAGCACAATCATGTAGCCCTGCCTGAACACTATCAGCATCGCATGACGTAGGTCGCCCTGCCTGAACACTATCAGCATCGCGTGACGTACGTAGCCCTGCCTGAACACAGTCAGCAACGCATGACGTACGTCGCCCTGCCTGAACACAGTCAGCAACGCATGACGTACGTCGCCCTGCCTGAACACAGTCAGCATCGCGTAACGTACGTCGCCCTGCCTGAACACAATCAGCATCGCGTGATGGACATCGCCCTGCCTGAACACAGTCAGCATCGCGTGATGTACGTTGCCCTGCCTGAACACAGTCAGCATCGTGTGACGGACATCGCCCTGCCTGAACACAGTCAGCATCGCGTGACGGACATCGCCCTGCCTGAACACAATCAGCATCGCGTGATGTACGTCGCCCTGCCTGAACACAGTCAGCATCGCGTGATGTACGTCGCCCTGCCTGAACACAATCAGCATCGCGTGACACACGTTGCCCTGCCTGAACACGCGCGCTGCCAACACAAGGAAGTGTCCTTTACTGGGCATGATTAAGGTCAGGGGGTTACCGTGGCAGCTGTTACTAAGTTCCTGGCTTTGAACCCCCAGGTCCCACCTGCTATGCCCTATCACCATATATGCGTTGAAACGTGACAGCTGGTGGAATTTGCAGCAATGGTATCACTAGATGAAAGGGGTGCAGAAATAGCTCCCTGTGATACTAAGACGGTTGATGTATTCAGTCATTTATATTTCATTCCTCCCCAGACCAGCTCTTCCTCTGACACAGTGATTTTGTCGTGTAAAGCTCTTGTGATTCTCACCGTGAGATGGTTGCGCTCAAGTACGGCCAGCTGTTCCAATGTTTAATCATGAGATGCGATGCCCTTGATAAAAGAGTGTCTTTTTGATGATGAGATAACCAGAAGATAACACTTTTGATATCAAAGAGTTAAAAGTAAAAAAAGAAATTAAAAAAAGGAAATTTCAAAAGTTATATGAACAATATGTTACCATATTAGTTGATTCCAGCATGTTCTGAAAATGTGTTGGCATGGAATACGAGAAGGCTAATTTCGAATTGACTCTGTTGGGTCCCGATGATGATGTTAAATGAGCTTCCCTCTTCTGGAACCACGCCACAAGTCTACACATTCGATCTGCATTAAACTTAAGCGCAACAGCGAGTACTGTGATGATGCGGGAAATACAGCGAGGAGCACTTCTTTGATAGTTTTTCTCAGGTCGTTGCTCACGCGTCACCCGGCAAAACCCGCTGTGTTACTGAGTATCGCTCTTTCACACGTCTGCCATATAATGTCCGTTGGAACGTACGTGCATGTGAGCTTCCGACACAAATACGATGGGTCCACTCGGTCTCTGTTCATTCTCTACGTGGTTTCTTATCTGATATAAATTTTTCTGTGTAATGATGAATTCTGGGTAATGGATGACGGAAATTAAAGTTCTGGAGCTGGAAGAAGCAGTGGGAGGCCTCGCTGCGTGGCTTTCACTGTAACGGAGGCTTGCATTTCCCTGCAGGATCCCCGCCGCTCACGTCTGTTTCTGCTCCCCCTGCCCCGGAGAAGCATTGCATCATGGTCTTTGAACATCACCAAAGATGGACGACCTCAGTCCCGCAGTGCCTGCGACATGCCGGCCTCTCACGCTACCGAAGAATCGCCTCCTCTCTCTCTGACCAAGCCGCCGTGGGAATGTTGTCCCAGTTACCATGGATGCATATTATGGCCGGCGCCACACTGTATCAGCCCATGTGCTCATGGGTGTATCCTGCAGATTTTTGGAAGTACTTCCTCCGGTCAGTGTTGGTCATGTGGAGAGGGAGAGATCGGTTTTTCATGGTGTACCTACCATGAAACTACAACGCAGGCCTTTTTCCGCGTGATCTGTGGCATTTTGACAGGCTCAGATGATTTATGTCCATTTTGTGACCATGGTGACCGGCAGAGAAGGCATCTTCGCTTTGTATCTTTGGCGGCTTCAGTGTTTTACTTCATTTGTTCAAAGAATATTAGATGATATTCACATTATTTTATGATTTTAACCACACTAACAAAGTGTTACAGAAGTGAACAACATAGGCTAAATGTTAAGTATAATATGGTGAAAATTAACTGCACTGTACAATTCTTGTAATTTATTACATGAACGGCACATTGCAGACCTTAATGCTGCATTAACCCGACTTGCGCATTAATTATCGCGGCCCCGATGATCGCGGCTAGTCTCGTTTAATCTCGTCGTCTCTGCGTACCACTGCTTGCCCCGAGCGATCAAGCCCGTATTCTGATACGGAAACCACAGAGGCGGCTTTGTGTGCAGTCCGGCCCAGTGGTTTTTTGCAGTCACCTGTGTCAGAGATGCTTTTCAGCCGCCATCCTAGCCAGCCCCAGGGGAGTGAGGAGGGCAGTCTTCCTCATTTCCAGTCTCATTTAAACCCGGTCAAGGCTCTCGCGCGTGTGAATTATTCCCGTGATTTACGCCGAGCGCATCTCGAGCACGGCATTTGTATCGATTTCTGTCCTATCTTAGACTTGAATTTCAGTAAATCCCTTTGAAAATATCTTGGTCCTGGTCATCTTTATGTCTGTACAAAGAAAAGGATGGACTGATACTACAAAGGATTCGATTTTTAAGCCTGCAAGGTAACAACATGGGTATTCGGTTGCATCAAAGATTGTCTTTCGCGGAATTTTCTAATAAAAACATGAACTGCTTTAAGGAGACGTTTTTTTACATAAATATCTTTAAGAATATCACGACTAAATCTGACACTTCATTAAAGCTGCAGATATCAAAATGTCATTGCCGCCTACTTTAATCAGGCCATTGTAAGGCTTGTTCTGTGTCTGCCTCTTCTAGATTTAGATGTAGATACATGGAGATTAAAATCATTCCCCTGCCTGGGATCCTGTTGATTTGACCACTAGTGCATATCTGAAGCACTTTAGCGCAGAAGCAACAGCTGGTGTCCTTACATAGAAACAACACCAGACCCAACACAACAGCTTTAGACACAACACAGGTACATCTGTCTTTTTTAAACAGTACCCTCTGTCTGTTACTCCCAAGGTCTTCATCCTCATTTTAATTGGAAAGGGAATCAACAAGAAATTGGCATTTTTCTCAACTCTCAAGGAACGGCACATAATAAACCCAAATGTGTATACACTGTCAAAGCACTGGAGGTTCATGATTTCTTTAAGTTTTGGATTTGACTGCACCTGCTTTTTGGTTGATCTACCTCCCCCTCAGATCCCTCTGTTTGTTCCTTTTTAGTGAAGGAAAAGACTTGCTTTATGTGAGTGGTATTGATAGATGGGAGAAATGGCTCCGATGTTTAAATAGCAGGGGCGCATTTAAAATTCTCTACATGTCTGCTCGCTGCCGTGGAAGATTATGTGGGTGGACATGCTTTTCTTCACTTTAGTGAAGTCAGGACTGAAGCACCACTTAACGTTTATTTTACTGTAAGGTATTTCATTTTTATGTATGATATTTCACTGCAGAGAACATGAAGGCTTCATTTTTAAAATGGCTCCGGGGACTGAGTGTTCAGCATTTTTTTTTTTTATTCTTCGCTTTGTGACTGAATTTTTCATTAAGAATTTAGGAGAACGCTATTATCTCACATAATGAAGTGTGTGGTTTATTAAAAGGAAAGCATATGTTGAACTAATTTAAACCACTGAGGTCTTTGTAATTGAATTTCCTACAATGCAGTACATTGCTGTGGCGCTGTCTCACATTGTCATTATGGATCTATGACATGGCCTTGTGTACCTTTATTGCATACGGAGCCTACACTTAGTGGAGATGGTTGCTTACATTTGACTGTAGACTAGGCAAATAGTCACGTTTCTATGTGATTTTTCGGTTGGTAGAAATCACTGAACTGGAACTGGTCAAGTGAGAAATACTATCATTTGAGAAAGGAATGTTGAGCACAGCGGAATGACTGAAATTAGACAGACCGCAGGGTTGGCACGGTGACCAGGCTTGGGTGTAGTGCTGAGCCCCATGGTCTGGTAGAGCATCCTAGTGGGTGCTTGCCTGTGTCCGGCGACCCCGCTGGCCAGTGCGGAATTAGACTTAGCATTCTCCAACCGTGTGTGAAGCGTCCTCCTCAGACTCCATGCACAGGTCAGCTGGGGAACTGTGAAGTGAGAAGAAGGGGTGGCTGGCAGTGCACAATTGAGAGGCGCGCCCGTGCATCTCTACTCTCCTGAATCCAAAGGACTGCCTATAAAAACTATTGGGAATTTAGAGAATTGTGTCGGTGCGGCTGGCGCAGCTGTGTGTGTGTGTGTTTGTGTTAGCGTGGCTGTGTGTGTGTGTGTGTATGTGTGTGTTTATGAATGCATGTGCGTGCGAACATGTGTGTGCATGTCAGTGCGGCAGGCGCAGCTGTGTGTGTGTGTATGCGTGTGTGTGTGTCAGCGTGGCTGTGTGTGTGTGTGTGTATGGGTGTATGTCAGCTTGGCTGTACGTGTGTATGTATGTGTGTTTGTGCGCGCATGTGTGTGCTTGTCAGTGCGGCGGGCGCAGCTGTGTGTGTGTGTGTGGGCCTGCGCTGTGTCGGACTCAGACAGCTGCAGTGCGCTGACCCTCCAGCCTGCCCTCGGAGAGGCAGCGTTGAAAGGTTTAAAGACTCAAGCTGCTGGGGTTAAAGACATACAGCACCTCAAACATTTCTGGCCAGACATCCACCTGAATAACTCCCCGCTGAATGGCAGGGTATTTAATTAGCCGAACACTATAACTGCATATTAATAAAGAAGTGGCTTCTGTCTGCTGTAGCCATCAGCGGTCCAGACCTCCCCAGAGCAGGCAGCTTAATGTGAGCGATGTTCACCGGGGGATCACGGACGCAAAAAATCCTCCCTATCCCTCGCAGTGACGTATACTCTCCATTACGGATCCCGCTATAATTCCGATGACGTGTGAGCCGGGATATTGCAAACTCGAGCCGCGACGAGCCGTCTCCGGTTCAAATCCCGGATGCGGAGTTTCTGGCTGTGCTCTGTACTTGCTGAAACGTAATGTAGGAAACGCAGAACTGTTAGCATTCCAAGTTATCCTATGCAAATGTAAGTGCCACACAAGGGGCTCCCAAGTGGCGCAGTAGGTAAAGCGATGCTTGCAGCAGCAAATTCTTGCTGCTACCTGTATTCACTGATTTGAACCTCGCCTATAGTATGTCATTAGCTGACTCTGACTGAGCCCACAGTGGCGAGACATCATCAGCTTCATCCCGCAAGCTGTAGCGCCAGCGTAAGGGTTCCACGAGGTTCCTCGGGTTACCAGTGCGCTTGTGTCTTCCTAAAGCACAGCAGAGACCCTTTGTTTATCCATAGTGAAAGAAGAAAATCCTCTCCCCGCATCAGCTCTAGCTCTCCTGCAGTACTGTGTGACCTGTAGAGTGTAAAATAATCACTGGCTCACAGTGAAAGAGCATGTGTGCTGCAGCCACGTTGATACATACGGCACGTTGTTGCAGGTTGCTATGGGAAATAAATTGTGGGGAAAAATAGGAATGGTCATGTAGCGTAGATTATTGTCTGCCTGTGCAGCCAGCTGTTCTTCCTGCTATGCACTAAGGTCTCTCAAACAGTAGCCTTTTGTAGAAGCCCCCGGAAATGACTGCTGTTTAAGTCCGCAGCTGGGGGTTGGGGTTGGGGGGGGGGGGGGGGGGGGGGGGGGCGGGGCTGTACTGTATCTCTCCTTTTGGCGGGAAGTGTGTCATTAGAGGAAAACGCATCTTGTACAGTGACCTTGTGTGTCAGTGCTATAAGATTACACATGATGCGGAGTGATCCGATGTGAAGGGCATTATTCCAACTCACACCGCGCAGGAAATAACATAGCAGATGTTTCAGGAAGCACAATATTTATGAAGGCTGCTTGATGGAGATAAAATGGCCGCCCAGAACCTTTTCTACCTTCTGTTGCTTGTCGTGAGATTAACAATAGAATGATTGAGTTTGTTTTGAGGAAGTAGCAGGCTGACATTCTAATTGACGAATAGCATCAGCGATTCTGGTCATTCTCATATAGCCTGGCGTGATAATGAACTGTTTGTGTTTAGAGTTTCAAAATGTGGTACCTGGTCATTCATGTGCATTTAACCAAATTTTCCTCTGGTCCTTGTGGATATTGTTCAAAATTGGCATGCCTTTGTCCTTTTGCCGTATCTACTGGTCAAAGCTGAAATAAGCTTTTTAAAACCATTTACATTTACAGTTGAAGTAGGAAGTTTACATACACTTAGGGTGAAGTCATTAAAACTCATTTTTAACCACTCTACAGATTTCATGTTAGCAAACTATAGTGTTGGCAAGTCTGTTAGGACATCTAGTTTGTGCATGACACAAGTCATTTTTCCAACAATTGTTTACAGACAGATTATTTCACTTTTAATTCACTATATCACAATTCCAGTTGGTCAGAAGTTTACATACACTAAGTTGACTGTGCCTTTAAATTTTTAATATTTGGTCGCATATCCTTTACATGCCATGACTTCCTGATGTCTGTGACCCAACAACATCAAAAGACTCTTGATATCTTTTTTTCTGGTACTCTTACAAGCGATACTATAACGTCTCTGCATTTTGAATGGATCTCTATGGGAATTGGGGGGTGGGACTAGATTTAGCTGTAAATTATGCTGGAACAGTGTCGAATACATAATTAATGTAAAATGGCTGTAAGTCATCAAAGGTCTGGCATATCAAACAAGCCTTAAATCATCACTCTGCTGCCAGAAGTACAGTAGATATGGATGGATAACTTGAAGGGTTTTTTCTCTGACTTATTTTTCCATAGAGTTCAATAGGAAAATTTGTCAGGAGAAAACCCTTAAAGTGATCCATCATTATCTACTGCATATCTGGCAGCAGAGTGATGGTTTTTAGTGAATATCCAAAGCGAGCCCTGTGTTCAGTGTTACTGTACAGTGGGAGCGTCTCTGGTTGGTTGGCGTCCGCACTGAAATGAAAGCGGCAGGATGGATTATGCTAACACGGGGAGCCGGCGTGAGAAATAGGCCTAATTCAATTGCTCAACAAGACAGACGGCGTCAATAGTTACAGCCTGTTCAGAGTGACGGGGGGGGGGGGGCGTTACTGCAGGTGGCTGAACGGAGACAAGCAAGCGCCATCTCCCTGGGGAAGTTAGGGTGCTAGTGCCTCATCATTTCCATCAGGCCTGTTCTCACATCAGCTCTTCTGCTGGTCGCATAACCAAACCTGCAGCTTTGTCCCATCCCCTACCCCTGTTCCTTGGCCCTCCCGTTCATTTCCCATCATCCACCAGTGTCCGATTCCGTAGCCCGCTGAACGGCTCCGGTGGCTCCTCCCCCCTGATTGTTCTCTCTGCTCTGGTTTTACTACAGTGCTATGACTCATTCTCACTATGGGGTCCCTCCCAACAATCGAATCTGAGAATGTGCATCCCTCCTAGCTTTGGCCGTTCCTTAGCAACAGAACCCAGCTTCCTCTTGGCTCTTGGTTGTTGAGAGATGATTGCTGGTGGTGAACATAGCGGGTTGGATCCATGTGAAAATCAATTGCGTTCTTTTTTCTCTGTGGTACTCGGCTACCATATTTGAATGCATATTTATGCATGTGTTGTGTGTAGTCTGTTCATTTTCAAATGAGACTGAAAAGTACAGATGTGTAATGTGGAAAGGAAATAGTCAATTCAAGTCTTTAACAGTCCTTGTTATAATAAACTACAGTAGATTATTGAGTGTAGTTTAGCTTTGATGCATGCATTTACTTTTTCTTGAGCGAGACATGGGTATGACCAATGTGTTGAATGAGCGAATTATTTCAAGAGCACTTATTTGTTGTGCAAGTGTACTTAGAGTAGCACAATAATAGCTGCCCTAATGGGCTTGTATGCCATTCAAGTATACTTGTACCTCATCTTTGTTCACAGAAATTGTTTGTCTGAACAGATAATTCTGGGAAACAGGCTGATCATTTGCATATGTATCTGAATAAATACTGAGAAATGAGAAGTTGTTGCGATGCATTTTCCCCATGGTCTCCTTACCATTTCTGTCCCCAATGGACAGTATGCTGTATGAATCTGTGTCCTTAATTACACACAGCATATTTAAAGCCTATCTGCATTTTATTTGACCCTAATTCATTGACACTCTTACTTTGATTTTGTAATTTAATTTTCCTTCCGTCAATTTCTTTTCTTGCAGCATTAAGAATTATTCAAGCTAAAATGAATGAAAAGCCTTCGTGTTGCTGCAGCTCCCTGTTTGTCCTACACAGGCTACAATCTCCCATGATGCATTTATTTTTCTCGTACCCTCAACCACACAAAAATCATGCTTCCCCCCTCTGGGACATTGAGACAGTAGGGAAGAATAAGAAAAATAATGGATCACTGTCTGTCTTCTGGATAGTTTTGAAAAATATTGACAATGCTGTTGCGATGTAAGTGGTGTAATACAGCCAGGTCGTCCACACAGACCTGCCACGAGCCCCTGCACTGCACTCTTAAAGACCTCTCTCAGACACCCCTCTTAAATCCATGTCTCTTTGCTGCCGCGGATTGTGGTGATGACACATTTATTCTCATACCAGGAACTCACTGAACACAATAATGAGAAAGGTTGTGTGGTTTGTCGAATGATTCTCTCACACGTTTAAATTGTGAGTTGATTAAGTTTACCCTTTAAAATAAACGAGACTCTATGTAAAATGTACTGTTCAAAACTTGATAAGTCTTTGAATTCTAAGGCAAGTGAGGTCAGCAGTTGGCATCGTTGTCTTCGCTGTAAACATTTCCAGTTGTTTCCTTTGATTCTCAGAGAATATAATGAAGCCCTGCTGATCTCCAACATTACAGTGTTCACGTAAGGAAGAACAATAATGTGTAATATGCCTAAAGGTTAAGGGTTATATTATTGTAATATGCTGGTCTATTTTTTATGATTCTTTTTATTACATGGCAGTATTTTCTGAGCACATTTCCATTCCGTGTGAATAACAACACAGAATTGACCCATTTGCTGGTTTTGGTTTGATTAATAAATTCACTGTGACGGTTCCTTTTCTTTGTAATATGATGAATACAAATTAAAAATGAGTAGTAGGACAGTTATTCAAACACATGAACATATTGGCCCTATTATTGGACTTGTGATGTGACACAGTTCTGATATTCACACACAATGGGGCTGGGTATGGATCTGGTGTGTTCGCAGGGTGATAGGGGTCCATTCAGCATATTGTTTGACCTTAATAAACAGCCCATTGAAATGGTGAGCCGCAGAAAACTGCACACAGGAGATAAAGACCCCCTGCTGTGCTCTGTCCACATGCTCACATGGTAGGAGTGCGTCGATCTGCCCTGCTTTCACATCACACACTGCAGCGGTGTCCCCGTATACACGTTAACTACACATCACCATGCGTATATACACACACACACACACACACACCCACACACACGCATGTGTGTGCATATGCCTGTAGAGTATGCACATGCACATAACAACACACAGACACAATGTACAGGCCCGTGGCTTCATTTAAATCCAACGTTCCCATTACAGTACCTAGAGAGGTGGATCTGTGGTTGCTCTTTGCTTTGGTACAGTTCTGTATAGACAAATTGTGTGAGAAACCAAATTGCTGCTGTGATTGATAAGTCATCAAATATATAAGTAGCCTTTCACTGCATGGGTGAGAAACTGTTAGTAACATACTGTCTGCTCCACATTACATTAGTTCAGACCAAGGAAGTGTAGATCCAGGGGAGATGGGCCTGCATTTCTCCTGTTGCGACATTCACAGCCTCTCATTTGAGCCACAGAACTGACCTGGAGCCCATTAGGTCAGGGAAGGTCATATAATTTCACTGGGAGATGCTTGGCTGGTGTCGCAGGCCTGCTAGCTGTATAAAACACGTGGGAACATGATAGAAGACAGCCGTCCATCCTATCCCGTCTTGTTATTTTATATAGAGACTATATAAAAGACTGCGTGTTACTGGCCGAGTCTTGTTACTGTCATCATGTGTATTTGTATCGCTGATCTTAGGAACCTGACATCGATGAGATGCTAAATATCAAGGGAGTTTGCAGTTTGAGAATACTGCATTTTATTTTATTCTTAAATTATGGTATTGGGCATGTGTGAGAGACGCATTTTAAAACGCATGCCAAATGCGACATGCCCACTTTTTTTGATTAGGCTAATGCTTTGTGTGTTTATGGAAAAATAGAACGGTGTTCTCTGTTATTCATTGTCGAGGGTACTTTTTTTACATTTTATCGATTTACATTTTTATGTGGGCCAGCACGGACAGCGAACCGTTATGCAAATGAACGGTTTCCTTGGCAATCCCTGACAATGACTGTCAGGCTGTTATGTGCTGCAGAGAAGATGAAGAGGCCGAGCATGTAGGAGGCTATATTAATCTATCCTGAAGCTAGCGCTAGCTCTAGCTCAACTCAACACAAGCTTGCTTTATGTTAGATATGACTGTGCCTTTTTGAACGGGCTTATGATACAGACTATATATGCAGTCTTGTCAGATTTTTCCCTTTCATTAGACACGTGCAATATCAAATGTGATGTTATGATGAGCGTAGTTTTACATTAAAATTAAATCTGTAAGGTACCTAGAGAGCCCCAGGATCCTGTGTGTTTTTGTTCTTTCCTTAAAATCAGCAAGGAACCTAGTCCTAAGAGAACATGCGAGGTGAGCTAGCTGTGTAAGCAATGGCTTTAATTGGCCAATTAAGTGCTGAGTAACAAGAAAAGTGAGCACTCCCTGTGGCTCTCCAGGACCAAGGTACAGCACCCCTGCTGCGTCGGCTATTATGATTGGATGAGGGTTCCTAATGCACATTTGACAAAGAGCATCATGCCAGCCAGGAACAGAACGGAGCTCAACATGGGCTGCAGCCTATTCGTGACAACAGTGTATTAACTCTGCACTTACTGTATGTTTTTGTCATGTAATTTCAAAAAGGCAGAAAAATGCTTCTTGATATAGACTTTTTTTAATGTATTGGGTTGCGTAATAGGTGTGTCACCAGGTGACAAAAGCTACGTAAGTGTTAATTACTCGTATGAAGTGAATGTAATTAGTTAGCCGGCAGTAATTTCCTCCCAGTCAATGTATGGTGAGTGCAAAGATTAGTGCTAATTCCTGTGTTTAAGAAGACTGGGTGTAAGGTCTAATTATCATGGCCAATGCGTGTGACTACATTTAATTACATGTAGACCTATTGAAAAAAAAGTGCAGACGAGTGGTGATAAAATCAAATGAAACTAAAGAATGAACAATTACATTACTTGTGAGATATTACAGTTTCAGAGTAGATAATTTTTAAAGGTTTTGAATGGTATATAGCTTAGCCTTACTGTACCATATGCCCGCTCTCCTTTTTTTATCAAAAGTGGAAAATATTAGCTTGTTTTAAGTTTCTGCTTGACAAGTGAAATTATCTTACCCCACTGGCAAATCTTGAAATGAGTAAAACTATTTCACCCCACTGGCAGACAGTTTGTCTTATTTAGCAAAAAAGTAACAGAAATAAGATTCTAAAGTATAAATATAAGATTAAAATGCTTGTTAAGATTTGGTTTTTGCAGTGTAACAGCTTCCTTTTCTGAAAAGTGTGTGAAATTCCAGTGTTCAGCACGGTGCTGTCTTTGGGACTGCGGTCCCCATAACATGCTACGGTTCTGATTCATAGTAAACACTTATTATATCTGCTTACTATTGCTCTGAAACGAAACCGTAGCAATAATGGAACAAGGCCATCATTGTTACCATTTTTCATTTGCAACAGCGCTGCTGTTGACCCCACTGTTCGTCTGTAACATAGCTAACAGAAGCGTTGTTTGGCATGGTGTTTGGCAATTACTGAAAGGTTTAAACCGGAAGTTCCTAAATATAGCACTGCCCGCCATTTCTCAGTGGACATATCCTGAACCTGTGAACAGGAAGTTTGGAATGTTTTCTTTGTGTCATTTTTTTCTTCTTCCTGGTAAGTTGATGATATTAGACAGCTAATAGATTTCAAATCTTTTTTTTGTGCATGTTTTTCTCCGGAGCCGTGTGGCTATGAACTGAACACGGAACAGCCTTATTCCTACAGTCATTAATATTTTCTCATGGTTAAATAATTAAGGGGGTTGAAGGCCGGCTTTGAGTTTAAATTAGAGACACCCATCTGTACCAGGAAAATGAGTGTTCTTCGACTGGCGAGTTTATGAGCCTGTTTTTGAAAGCCTCCATTCATTTGCCGTTTTACACCTCCTGGGGCGAACGCACAGGCGGTTATTTAGAGTCCAATGCCGCTGTGGCCAAACTAAGGGAGACATTCACTAGATTTACACAGTCCGTGGGAGGTCACAAGGAAATCTGCTGTTCATATCAATCTCTCTGGGAGAAGTGCCCACGTCGTAAATCCCCCCCACCCCACCCGTAGTGTTATCCACGGCAGGAAGAGAGGCCACTGTCGGCCGTGTCCTGCAGAAGTGACAATTTGCAGCGGCCTTCCAGTCACGCCGAAACCTTATCGCGCTTTGACTGCGCCCGTCGCCCGCGATGGCCACCGAGTCCTCACGCGCCAGACCGGCGGATTAACCCTGCGAGGGGCGGTCCCTGCATGTGTCACGCTCTGTCACCGCTGCTTTCCAGCACACGGCCAGCTTCGGCAACGAGCGGCGGGATTGGCAGACGACCAATTGGAGCCCGGCTGGGCGGTGCCGGCCTCACTGCAGTTCGTTTTGTCGTTTGTGTGGAGTTTTTTTGCTGGCAGATTCTGGCCATTAGTGTTAATGGTTGGAATTGAAGTGAGACCGGCCCTACGACCCCTCTGTGCTGCTGGACATCTCTCTCCCTGCTCGGCCAGAAAGGCCCACTCCGATATCACTGATATTTTTAGTCTTCTGAAGGGGTGGATTAATGGAGGCATTGATTTCCTGTCCAGAATGGTAAATTGAGAAGGGCCCCTTCCATTTTCAGTGTGCATCATTTTGCTGATCCGATGCTGAAGAGTTTAGTATAGTTGTGGGTGTGGCCGCCATGCTGCTTAAACCTTGTGTGAAGACAGAACAGAAATTGTAATTTGAAATGAACATTTCCCCTCTTCTTCTATCGTGAGTCACGAAGGTATGTATTTTTAAATGTATCAGGAACAGCTTCTGCACACTTCCCAGTGTAATCTAAAAATGTAGGCCTGCTCCCGTCTGCTGTGTTTTTATAGCTTAGCTACAGTATAATTGTGTGTGTGTGTGCGCCTCCATGCCCAGAGTGAGATGGATTGCACATGGAGTGCTCACATTTACGTGCGCGCACACACACGCACACGCACACACACACGCACACACACACACACACACACACACACACACAAAACATAAGGCTGCATGAGTCATGGACTCAGTAACCGCAGTGTTACCCTCATGCTGCGTCCATGCTGACGTTATATCTCTGTCCAAGGTCCAAAACACAGCATACGAGTCGCACACATGAACTTCAGATTTCAGATGTATTTCCTTCATTTATCCTATCGCCTGCAGCTTGCCCACCACTCTCTACTGACAGTTCTATTCTCTGCCATCCCGTGGACTGAATGAGGGGAACAATCACAGGGTGATCATGTAACCCTGAGAAAGTTACGTTTGCCTTCACCGGCCAGTTCTGCAAAGCTGTATGCCAAAATATTGAACTCTGGGAGATGAGTTAATCAGGTAGGCTGGGGTCCTGTGGGTATTAAGGGAAGGGGACAAGGGGCAGAGCACTCAGACTTACCAGAATGCATCACTCGCCTGCCTGTGACTGTCAATCTTTGCATTTCCCCCTCTCGGACCGAGCTCCTGCGCATGCCTCCCGCCTGGCGCCATGCTCTGATAATAGACCCGGCGTGTCCAGTGTCACCCTCTTGTCACGGTTTCACTTCCTGCGAGCCCGAGGCAGAGCATGCTGCCGGAATGCAGGCCGCGTGGAAGTTCACCCTTAGCCTTGGAATGTCAAAAGTACAGCGCTGTCCAGGCCGAAGCAGCGCGTATCCTCTCTCTGTTCTGCTGGAGGAAGTGACCGCCCCATCATCGGGAAATCTCACACGTCCGTTCTGCGCCGACGGTGTCAGAGCACCGCTTCTCAAATCTCACTGCTTTTAAACAACAGACTCTCTTGCACCTGATCTGTGTGTTTTTATAGCTTAGCTACGGTATAATTGTGTGTGTGTGTGTGTGTGTGTGTGTGTGCGCCTCCGTGCTCAGAGTGAGATGGATTGCACATGGAGTGCTCACATTTCCATGCACATGCACACACACACACACACACACACACACGCACACACGCAGGCTCAACACAACAGACTCTCTTGCACCTGATCTTTCGTGTATCTAATTCAAACGTAAACACGCGGCTTGCCGTCTACTTAGTTCAGCTTGTTTGCATGTGGCACAAAAAGAACATCGATACACATGTTCTTAGATCTTTCATTGCTTTGATTTATTTCTTCAGAGGATATGTGCGTTTCAGAAGAATTCATTTCTCTGTAAGTAGTGGTTTCCATAATGGTCTTTAGTCATTGTTGTTGTTCTTTTTTGTTTCATTGACAAGATATATATGATCATAATCTCATAAAGCATTTACATTTTGATTTAATAGTGTGGTGTAGTGTTTATTAATAATTTGCAAATGAAACAATACTTGTATTACACATTATTCATTTATTTGTTCATCCAGGTGTCTACTAACCACAATGCAACAAATTTCCATCTTGGGGTTCACATAAAACTTCACAGAATACAATGCAAACACTAATCACGGTGTGCACATTAATACGTCTGCAATAGTCCTAATTGATAAGACTGTGGCGGCTACCTCTGGGACATACATATATAATTCACCTCCTACTGTCAACGCGGCTACGTCATAGACGTACGTCATGTAAATTCTATGACGTGTTCTTTGGGTTGAATGAGGTTTATAAATAAAGAACGCGGCTGCGTTGCAGTTTGCTGGACCTGGAAAGAAGTCTCAGTTTGGTCATTTCCCGCACTCCTTCAAGACAATAAATCTGACTCCCAAAAGGAGGGGAATGGATCCGTTAGGTCACTGGAGATTTTTATGAACAGTAAAGCAAGCTTTTTGTTTGTTTGAGGTTGCAAATAATTCCACGCTAGTAACAAGGCTTGCCAAGAGTAAACATTTATGTTTGATCTTGTGAAATATTTGATCAACTGACAGTACATTGAGCCAAATAATGAACTGGTACAAAGTGATTATTAAATCCAACCTGCAAAACTGTACAAGTAGACAACTACTGTTAAACGAGTGCTACTCCTGCCGTAGTGTGGTGAAATCTGCCTGGATCAAAATGAATTTAGAGTAATAATTAAATATGGGAATTTTCCATTACGATTCCTTCTTGTATTTCTGTAGATTTGTATTTGCCTGCAGATACCTTTGAGGGCGTCTGATTTCTTCGCGGAAGTTTAATTGAAGGTAAATGATTAAAGGTTCGACAGAGCGGAACACGTCAGGAATGAGCTGCAGGTTCACGGGCTTGTCTGTCTTTCCCTCAGAAATAAACAGCATTGTCAAGCCTGAAAAACAACTGCATCTTAAAGGCATGTGCTGGTGATGGGACTAAACATTGAATTGTGCCAGGCCTGTCACTGCTCTATAGACATCACACAGATGCAAATTTAGCTATTAACATGCACTTATACTGAGCTTTCACTATGATGTTTGAGCCTATGGTAAGAAGGCGGTTCGACGACTCTCAAAATCACGCAGTTCAGGTATTTCAGGAGACTGATGTTTGCTGGAATTTTGGCATCGACGCTGAAAGAACAGGCCCAGGAATGTACGCGTCTTTAGCCGGGAACGAACAAAGACCTTTGTGAACTCCGGAACAAAAAAGGTTTTGATGACTCTGCAGTTTAATCCTGTGAACAACCTCGCAGGAATGCGTGCTCCGTACATTGTTGAATCGCGGCCCGGCGCGCGAGGCCAGGAAGTTACCTTGTCTTTATCTGAGCCGTTGTGTTGCTCTCTCTCTGCGTTCCGCTTCCTCCTTTGGCAGGAGCTGAAACGGCCGCTGCTGTCAGTCTCTCTGTCCCAGCAGGCCTCTCCGTCTCGGCCTCCTCTCTCATCTCTCAAGAGACGTTTTGTCCCGCCCTCTTCCCCCCCCCCCCCCCAAATGAAGAAATATGTTTCTAATATCGGGGAGGCCGAGAAGATGTTTTTGTAGTACACGCTGTTGCGGAAATTGAGAAGCGTAGTAATAATAGGGAAGGACTTTTGTGGACCAGAGAGTCGGAGCCCCCAGAACAGAGGCAGCACTCGAACCCTACTGAACCCGGAGTGATGATGTTACCCTGTAGTGATAAGAACCGTGCAGCTGAAACCGCTGAGAGGAAAACTAACTGTTGCCAAATTTTTTATTTGACAAGACAAAATAACCTGGACTGAGCACATCATTGAGGCCTACGGTGCTGATGTTTGGAGAGCTTTTCCCTGTAACAGAGCAGTTTCCCTGTAAAGGGTAAAATAATTATATTTAAATGTAGACTGAAATCTGCCAATTAATGAAATGTCACACCTTATAGCAATTATGTGCATATAATTTATTGCAACATGCGAATCTACTGTATGGGTGGCTGCCCTGTGTATTTCTAGCAGCAGGTAGAACTGGTGGAAAAACAGAGATGGACAGCGGAATGGGAGAACATCCGCTGGCCAGTGTTTGTGTACAACAACACAAAAGAAAGTGGATAGTTAGACTATGCACATTTGGTATCCATTAAATGCAGTGTATTGATGTTATAAAACGGGTAGGGAACCCTGGTCCTGGAGAGCCGCAGGGTCTGCTGGTTTTAGGTGTTACTTCCCACTTAATTGATCAATTAAAGCAGTTGATTACACAGTTAACTCACCACACCTGGTTTCTTTGGTTTAAGTAGTTGCTGTATTTAAGGTGAAAACAAAAACCAGCATGCCCTGCGGCTCTCCAGGACCAGGGTTCCCTACCCCTGTTATAAAGAGAGATATACGCAGGAGGAATTGCCAGCGTTGTTCATTACAACAATTGTGGTGACAGGCACAGTACAAACATGCACAAGTTGAACGTCTCAGACTGACTACCTCTGTGCAGATGGGATATGTGGTCCTGTACAGTAGTTCCCTGTTTGGCAGCTCTGTAGTTTTGGAATAAATAGTTTGTACATTAGCTCTTAATGATGCAGCTGTGATTATTTGACTCCTGTTCTGAGATTATTACAGATGAAGTTGTCTCTCTCGCTCACACACACACACACACACACACACCACAGACACACACACACACACACACCACAGACACACACACACACACACACCACAGACACACAGACACACACACACACACATGCTATGGTCATGCAATAGAGCGTCAGCGCAGCCCAGAATCCGGGGTCCACAGATTTCCTCAGCCATCAAGGCGGGTAACCGGGGATGATTCAAACAGCGGCAGCTCTATGGCTCGAGCTCGAGTTCCACCGAGGCGCTCTACCTGGTATTTTTACCTGCGTGACTCAACGAAGCGCAGTTGTGAGACATTGACACGCATTACAGAAATGCCCCTGGATTCGTTTATGGGGGTGCTGTTCCACAGAGTGCCTGGCCTTTTCATTACCCGTGGCATTTCTCATGGTCGGTGTTCATGGGGTATTGAGTGGCGGTGACAACAATACAAGTAAGGACTCTAAAGCTAAAGTGCTAAAGGCAGTTTATGTCCTCGCTTCACCTCTCACAGAAACCCCGCAGTCCGAGCGCAAGGAAGACACTGTGGTGTAAAGAGCTGTCACTTGCCACAGCTGGATATTTCTGCCATGCGGTTTCCCTCCTGCAAGAGACCGCCACACCTGAAGGGAAAGAGGCCTGCAAGCCATCTCTTTTATTTCCGCTCTACATCCTTTCACTGACGCGCGGTGATACCCTGCAATGCGGTCATGTGACTCGCTGCTGTCCTTGAAATAAGCCACCCGGAGCTTCCTTTTTGTCCTTTCGCAAGAACAAATGGGTCGTGACAAAGGTGATCTTTGCACGACCCGGGCGACACACAGCGCGAATATCAGGGCCGTCTCTAGACTGCTTTGATCGGGGGGGCCATGAAGAGATGTTGGTGGGGCACAAGGGTGCGACGAACTAGAAGGGGGCGGGGGGGGTCAAAATTTGACCCTTTTAAAACTAATTTCCTGCGTTTCTAAACAACCTCACAAATAAAATGTTTAATTCATGAACATTTTGAAGATTTTTTTTTTCAAAGCCCTAGATGAGATTTCAGATGCTTTGACATAAAGCTAAAGCATAGGCCGATCAGTATAGTAGAGGATAAGATAATTTTATTACATTTTAAACCCACCTCCACCCCCACCCCCCCCCCTCATCTTATTGGAGGACAACTATTTATGCCCAATAATACCAAATCATTATCTAATCTTATATGAAAACTAGTTGCCTACAGTACCAGTCAAAAGTTTGGACACACCTACTCATAGAAGGTTTTTTTTCCGTTATCTTTACTGTTTTCCACATTTTGGAATAGTAAAGTCATCAAAACTATGAGATAACACAAATTAAATTATGCAAAGACCAAAAAAGTGTTAAACAAATAAAAAAAAGTCATATATTTTAGATTCTTCAAAGTAGCCACCCTTTGCCTTGATAACGGCCTTGCACATTCTTGCCATTCTCTCAAACAACTTCTGTGGTAAACAGGTATTCCACAGGTAAACAGGTGATGCCATCGTGACTCTATATAAAAGGATATCAAAAGACTCCTGATATCTTATTTCCAGGTACGGAAATTCCACGGGAATAGTATGTAACCCATGGTTGGCTAAATGGCTGTAGGTCATCAAGGGTCTGAGGTATCAAACGAGCCTCAAACCATCACTCTGCTGCCAGATATGCAGTAGATATGGATGGATCAAGGGTTGTTTCTCCTGACAAATTTTCCTATTGAACTCTATGGAAAAATAAGTCAGGAGAAGAAACCCTTCAAGTTATCCATCCATATCTACTGTATTTCTGGCAGCAGAGTGAAGGTTTAAGGCTTGTTTTGATACGTCAGACCCTTGATGACTTAGAACCATTTAGCCAACCATGTGTTCCACACTGTTCCAGTGTAATTTAAAGCTAAATCTAGTCCCACCCCCCACTTCCCATAGAGATCCATTCAAATGCAGAGGTTATAGTATCGCTTCTAAGAGTACCTGGAAATAAGATATCAGGAGTCAGGGCCCCCCCCCCCCCCCCCAGAAACGGCCCTGGCGAATATTGTTTTCAAAGAAGACCCCGTCATTTACAGGATCGTATGCGTGCATAGACACAAATCGGCAAGATGCTAGTAATCATTTTTCTGGCTGCTAAGTCTTCTGTTCGTGACAATAAGCAATGGGAAGACAATGCTGTAATAACACAGGGAAACTATGGCGGAAGGTGAATGTGTCATTAATGTCAGAGTGAAATATGATGCTTGTTCCAGTCACCTTTCCACTGACTCCATGCTAATTACAGCATGTTTGAGTTCTCCAGTGGCTTTATTATGTAGCTGTTATTTCAAATGCTATTGCTATAAGTCTTCTAAGATTCATCTTGTTAAATTTAATCTATGTCAGAGATGTTGGTTATTCCTAAAGCATATTTTTAGTTGACAGATTGTCTAGATTTGCATTTGCGAGTGCGGTATTAACATCTGCCTCAAAGTAGCTGCATTAATTTGAAGACTACCCTGCAATTTGGCCCGGGGGTAGGGAAGTAGGCCTATAGAAAGACTGTCAATGCCGGTGACAGGTTGCCTTCTTGAATCGCACCATTTGAGAGCGGAGAGATGGCTGAATAATTGCCTCCACTCCTGTGTTCATCTATATTCAGCTGTACGACTCTGAAAGATCCTATTTTCCAGCAGGGAGTGTGTCTTCGTCACTGACAGGCAGAGGGAATCTTCCCGGAATTTCATTACGAACGTAGTTTTTAGGATGCATGCATTTAGTGTTATTTTTTCCTCAGTCGGTTGGAGGGTTGGAGACGGGTGGTAGGAGATGGCTGAAGATTCGGAAGTGCGTAGTTTGTGTAAAGGATAGAGAAAGCCCCAAAGGTTCTCTGTTGTGGATTTTTAAATCGCGAGTGCGGCCGAGCCGGGCCGTACACAGGCGTGCGTCGCTCTTTCATGCAGAGAATCTCTGCAGCTTGCCCTTTGCTCTCGAGATCGGCTCGTCTGTTTTATGTGCTCGTTTCCTAAGCGTGGGTTTCAGAAACCTCCCCAGTTATGGATTAACCTCCCCCTTTGAAGTCGCAATCATTCTAAAATGGAAGGGAGCGTAAAGCACTTTTCAGGCCCCCCAAACATCTGATCCTGATTGTTGTCGATGTCGAGTTTAGAGAATGACCACTGAGCTGGCCTCGCACCCTGCCCAGCCCCTGAGAGGGGGGGGGGGGCGGGGGGGTATAGCCACATCACATGGCTAATCTTTATTTCAACTGCACTTAATGTCAAGGGAGAAATATGCTGATGTGGCCCAGATGTTTTTGCTTCCCTCTCAGTTGTGTGCTGGTAAACAGCCTTGTTTGGGAAAGGGCCACTGATTGGGCGGCTGTATTGCGATCGTTCTGTTGACATGGCACGAAAGCATTGCAGAAATCCCATGAGAACATGTTGTTTTTCTTCTTCAAACTCATGTAATTAAAATGCCCTACTGATTGTCGCATTCGCCCAAGTAACATGTGTGGGCAGACGTTTTTTTGTATTTCTTCCCCTGCCAAGTAATGGATTGCACTACATCTATCAACACAATGGTTCGCAATTTGTTTGTCTCCCCCAAGCAACACGTTCTGTGCTTGACATGGCTGTCATGCAAGGTTCTGTGTTACTCAGGAGACTCTGAAGACCATGTGACCTAGTGAGGGGTAACAAAGACTATTAGTGGGGGGTAACTGAATATTACAAAGGACGGAACACTGGAGTGATTACTAGATGTTCACACCCAAGTAACCTACAATAGCCCCTGCATGGAAGAATCTTTTGGGTTTGTTTCCTGCAGTCACCACCCGATTGTGAATACATTAGCCCTCAGGCGCTTAAATGGTATTTTAATTTTGTGATATCCACAGGGAACAAGTGAAGAGCTTATGGGCTTACCGTTCATTTAGAAACCGCATGCTTCAACGTGAGAAAAGGTGGGCTGTGTGTTTGCAGGCTTCGAAGCAAGCCGTCACTGTCCAGGATGCAACGGCCTTTCTCCGTTCTCACTATTGGCATGCCGTCATCGCTGAACTTATGAGTTGATATTTGTTTTGCATCAGAAACTCAGAATGTAATTGCCGCGGAAGTATTTAACAGGACGAGAGCATAGTATAACTGTCAAAGTGGTGATCCTGTATCACATACGGATCCTTTGAATTTGTGGCACCAATTGGACAATTGCATTGATTGTGAAATCTCTCCTTGCATTAACATTAAATGCTGTGTAAATTGAGTATTTAATGTTTCTGTATATCTACATGTGTGTTATTTTTGCATTAGAGGCTGGTAGTGGTGATGCCGCAGACAGCACGGAGGCCTTGGCACTGCCCTGCCTTCTCGGTACTGTTTGTCTGAACTCAGCAGAGCCCCTAGCAGGACAACAGTTTGGGTAGCTGTGCAGAACCTCTATAAGCTGGCAGCCGTCCTCAACAGATGGTCCGCTGTTTGAACATTACATAAAAGCAGTTGCCACTTGCCAGATCCTCTAACAGTAAAGCAGAGATGATTGGCTTTGCTGTTTATTATAGCAATAGAATTAAGTGATTGGATTCGGTCTATATGGATCAAAATGACTGCCGTGGAGTGGCACTGCGACATTCGGTGCTTGATCGCAACCCCGATATTAACAAGTGCGGGATACCTGCCTTTCTCATGGTTGGGTAAAAAATAAAAAAATAACGGCGGGTCTGTCATCGCGCAGGGGTTGCCTGCTTCTGGGAAACAATTATTTGAAGGTAATGGGTTGCCAGATTTAGCGCAGACTTGATTTCGTTGTCATGGAAACGTTTTGAGACCAGGGGGCGGAGATGGCTTGATCCGCATTCTCGACTGCTTGGAGGTTGGGTGATTGGCAGGCCGAGTAATGCAGGGGAGGTGCGCGGAGGGAAATTGATTCGAGAGTTCCCGGTGAAGTGTGGAGCCGTAATGGAGGATAAGGGCTCGGCGATTGCCCTCCGCTGCTTCAGCCTCAGCAGCTCTGAAAACGCTCTGCCTTGCTATCTAAAGCTTCACTCCGCTGTGCTTCGTATAGGTAATGCATTTAGTCCCCCCTGGCATACGGACTGTTGCCTCCTTTAGCCTCTTCATTCAACAGGCTTTTTGTCTTTTCCCAGCCAAAATTGCGTACATTACACACATTCGGTTTCCTATAAAACGACAACGTTGTCTTTGAAGGTAGCATTCCCTTCAGTACGGTTTTACAGTTAGCGGTTAGCAGCGCCTGTGTGTCGATGGACAGTATTATCACTACATGTAGTTTGGTATCTCCTCCTCCCCTCATGCTCGTGTAGAGGGTCGGCCAGTGAAGGGGAGGGAAGGTTTATTCAGACCCTGCGCGTGCGGAGAGCTGCCACGCTCGTGCTTTGACACCCGGACAGTGTGGAACGGACGCCACCCCCCTGGGCGCTGTGAGAGAGAGAGAGGGAGAGCTTAGCTGCACCAGACCAGTCAGTCATCTGTCATGGTGAAGCTCCCAAGCCTGCTGAGTGAGAGAGCAAGCCGTCAACCAGCAATACTAATGCATTTACTCACAGTCAACCAGCAATACTAATGCATTTACTCACAGTCAACCAGCAATACTAATGCATTTACTCACAGTCAACCAGCAATACTAATGCATTTACTCACAGTCAACCAGCAATACTAATGCATTTACTCACAGTCAACCAGCAATACTAATGCATTTACTCACAGTCAACCAGCAATACTAATGCATTTAATCACAGTCAACCAGCAATACTAATGCATTTACTCACAGTCAACCAGCAATACTAATGCATTTACTCACAGTCAACCAGCAATACTAATGCATTTACTCACAGTCAACCAGCAATACTAATGCATTTACTCACAGTCAACCAGCAATACTAATGCATTTACTCAAAGTCAACCAGCAATACTAATGCATTTACTCACAGTCAACCAGCAATACTAATGCATTTACTCACAGTCAACCAGCAATACTAATGCATTTACTCACAGTCAACCAGCAATCCTAATGCATTTACTCACAGTCAACCAGCAATACTAATGCATTTACTCACAGTCAACCAGCAATACTAATGCATTTACTCGCACACGCACACACACGCATATACACACACACACACACGCATATACACACACGCACACACACACACACACACACACACACACACACACACACGCATATACACACACGCACACACACACACACACACACACACTCAAATATGGATACAGTACACATACACACACACACACTCACACGCGTACACACGCACACACACACACACATACACACGCATGCATACAAACACGCACATACACCCCTCCCACACTGTATTGTACATTTTTAACACAGTGTTTTAGAGCATTCTGCTTCCTGCTTTTTTTACTCCCTAAACATCAACCCTCACAGATCACCTTTGCGCCAGGCACACTGCCTCCTCCTCCACCCCCTCCTCCTACTCTTCAGTGTTAGCCATACTCCTCCTCACTTATGCATCTATCGCATACTGCACAGTGGAAAGAGAGAATAGGATGTCCTAAAATGGACACCGTACCCACAGTCAAAAATTAACCCTGACAGTCCAATAACCGGAACTCACATGTGCAGAAAGCAAATGCCTGGAGGCAGTCAATAACTGTGTGCTCGTCTCTGTGTGTGCATTTGTGTGGGCGTGTGTTTGTGTTTGTTCGTCAGCATTTGTGCGTGTGCGTGTTCGTGCGTTTGTCTGTGTACGTTAGCGTATGTTTTACATTTTGTGTAAAATATTTTTCAGGCTTTCAAAAAATCATCCATGGTCTGTTGCTACATAGCTGTTACCATGGCAACAGAACTGAGCACCGGGGTCTTGCCTTCACAGATGTGTGGCCTGTGGCCTGTGAGTGCCAGGTGTTACTGGCGTCTTTCCCGACTCTTCTTGTGATTACCTGTAATTAAGACGGCCACTTTTACCATTACGAAGTGAAGTATAGAGGTACCATGTGACCGAGACAGAGTAAGGCATTTGAGGCTGAGTTATTTTTACGGTGATTGCCCGTGACACCCAAAAGGATGTTATTGCTAGTGATATATTGTCTTTTCAAATACCTCCGTATGAAAGTGACGGGTGTGCAATTTGAGTTCTTTTGCGCTTGTAGCTACTGTAGAGTAAAACCTTAAGTGTGCACATGAATGAAAAGAGGAGTTTCTGGAAGAGACCCGACCTGTTAAAGTTTGTTCCTGTGTGAACACATATATTTCCACAAACTTCTGCACACTCCTGGGTAGTGGTCGACCGATATGGGTTTTCAGTGGCCGATACCGATATTTACAGAGCAGGGCGGCCGATGGCTGATATGTAATGCCCATATGATGTGGGCGGGCGATGACCGATAATGCTGATAAAATACGATTTAAATATAATAACAAATGAGACACAAAATTGCTGAACTTAAATGAACATGTATTTAACACTTATCTATTCACTTGAACACAAAAAATATTTGAAAATAAAAAATGTGCATTGTCTCCGTTTGCTCTCTGTAGATCCGCACTCTGCACTCAACTTATTTTAATAAAAAAAATGCCCACAAATCAAAAAACTGAAAAAAAACTGAAATCTGTAAAAAAGACTTATAAATATAAAAAAATAAAAAGTTTTAGTGCACTTAACAGGATTTATCAGCAGATAACAACAACATCTCCTTGTTTCTGAGAGAACGAAAATAAATACTTGCCAAAAGTATTAATTTTTTCTTTGTTTGTGACTTATATTGTCAATAAAAGATGTAAAAAAAAATAATAATAATTTAATAAAAACAAAGTGTTTTTTTATTTTTTTGGAGATAATCGGCCATTTCACGTGTCGGTGTACTTGCGCGTGTGAGATGCTGTGTGTGTGGGCGTGATGTCCCGTGGAGCTTTGACTCATTCTAACCGTACAGGAGTCTCTCTCCCACTGAGCTGGAACATGCACACCAGTGGCATCATTAAATTCCCAGAGAGGGGTCGTTGGTGGGTGGGGGGGGGGGGTGCCTGTCTCCAGAAAAGAGGGAAACAAGGAAACGGTGAGCAAGCAACTGTGTCTGACTCACAGTGTGGCTGGGAACACCAGGGCGTATATGCCAGTCACATGACCACCGGCACCTTCTCTGCGAAGCCTCTTGTAGTTCGCTGCCGTGAGTGAAACGTCCAGCATCTGTTAAAAAAAAAACATCCGTCGTTCATCAGTTCGAAACTTACTGCTCCGTGGAGAGCTCTGTAGAGCGGCTGCCTTCTCCTAATTTTCCATATTTTTTAATTGTCTGGCACCAGGCCCTGCGGCTATAAACAGAGAGCCCAATACCTCTGACCAGAGAGCCCTGTAATCAACAGTAAAGGTCTAATTTCCTGTTTTGACAATGCCCAGTCGCGTAACACAAGAGTGTGGAAAGGCTCTGTCAATGCCTCGTTACCGTGAAAACCGACCAGTCAGCGCCAGGAGCGTTTCACTGCGAGCCTCAGGGCACTCGTGTCAGGGCGAGGACAGCCTACCCAATTTCTGGCCCATAATTCCTCTCAGACTGTCCCCAGTCCTGTGCTGGCTGCCCCTTTTTTTAATGGAGGAGGTGCAAGAAGAATGAATGTAACGCATGGAGACAGGCCCGCCTTTTCTTGGCAGCGAACCAAACTTTCCCTGGAAGTCTGATTCCCTCTGTGAGGCTCAGGTTCTAGTAGGTAGCCTTCTCCTTAACTCTCTGAACCTAATTAGAAGTGATAGAGATTAGCAATTCTGCTTTTTTTAATAGTCGGCCCTGGGAGCTTGTCATTGGCCCATCTGGGATTCTTTCTGTTTCTCCGGCAGCGGAGGCATGAATATTCAGTTTTCGCCAAGCGGCGCGCCAGAAACTGTGAGGCTCTGGGTGAGACTGTTAATGCCGCTCAAACAGAGCGATAATGTTGGGAGAGATTGGTTATGTGTTTCAAAAAATCTCTCCTGGATACGCCAGATTTGATGGCTCGCTACAAAGTTGAAATTAATAAGGGAAGCAAAACCACAGTGTCCGAACCTCTCGATTCTCTCTCGCAGTGTCGCTGCTGTTCAGATTGCCAGTGAAGTTGGAATTGTACGGGATGACATCTGAAACCACATTGCAGTTACAGGCCTGGAATTCCTTCCTCTTCCTTTTTTTCCAGCTGCAGACAGAGGATGGCCCTGTGATTCATGTCATGAGAAAACCAGGAAGAGAGAATCTGAGCCAAGCTCTGACCTCAAACTCCTAACACAATGTTCAGTCCTCCCTAACTCCCTAAGGAGACGTGGAGGAATAACGCAAGATTGGAAATATACTGTAAGGTGGAAAGATCCAATCTAAATGTTGAAGAGGCCAATAACATTTATATCTGTCTGTGGCACAGTTGCATTACATTATTTGGTTAGGTAAAGCCTTTTCTCAGTTTGACACACATAGGTGACATATTATTGGTTTTTACATCTGGAGGTTAACGGAATTAACTAAAACATCTACCTGCTCCTGGTTACCAAAGGTATTCCTTAACATACTGTGCTATACTTCCCAGTAACCACACCATCTTTCTTCTGTCAGTTGCTAGAGCTGAGAATGAAAATAGAAGGCATAGGACGATGTGCATCTCTTTTTTGTCAACTGTAACTGTAACAAATAAATCTTTTCAGCCAAATCAGTTAAAGAGGTGCTTCACATTTGTTACTTATTAGTGAGTTTTTAATGGTTATTTTGAATGAAAGAAGAATTAGATTTGTGTAATCCTTTTCTTTGACGGAGGGCTCTGGATGTGAAAGTAAGTTGACATTTTGTGTTTAACAGATCAATCTCATTGTTTGTCTTAGCACTGGGTTTAAGGAAGGGAAGTGAGCATCCAATCGTCGGCCTACAAGAGTGGTACATCTGGAAACATCTAAAGATGCGGCAGCGAGGACAGAGAGTGCTCTGTTTTTTCGAAACATGTGGCGTCCTGCAAGTTTAACTGCAGATTTTGGAAACCAGAACTGTTTCACAAATGACTAACAGGCACCAAAATTGCTTGCAGCTATTCTCGCGGTTGTATCCGTTTATTTCATTCAGGTCTTCGCCGTTTGTATTTTCGCATTACTCCCAGCCGGCCTGTAGAGAAACCGAAGAGACTGTCAAACATGGCAGAGCCAGCAAGAACAAAGCGGCGTTTCTCACCGTTTGTTGTTTCTGAGAGCTCGCTCGTTAAATGTCGGTTACTCTCGGCTTCTTGGCCGGGAGAGTCGCCGGCGGAACGGCCCGGCCCGGCCCGGCTGCGAAGTGTCGGGCACAGAGCTCGGCAGCTCGGCGGGGTAGTGGGGAAAGCGAACGGGGTATCCGGGCTCTCAGGCCTGGTAATGTAATCAGTCCATATCCATTTACCAGCCTCTCCCCGTGGTGCACTGGGGCAGAATACTGCGTCCGGCATCCACCAGAGTCATTACTGCGCCCATGTGGAGGCCATTAAGAGGAACCCCGAGTTAATGGCTGGGAACGAAAGCTCCATTCTGGTGCAGTGACTTTGTGTGACCTCATTTTCCCGTTAAAAGGTACCCTCCTAGCCGGTCGCTTTCCTCTTTTGCGTCTGTATGAAATTTGCAGTTGGCCTAATGATGAATAGATCTGGATCGGACCTCAGCGTGGAATTGTTTTGGAGCTGGTGTCCTAATCTGTCGCTCATTGATTTTTTCCGTCTTGTCCTGCGTCTGACTTCAGCCTCCTGGGGACAGAGAGGCTACGCTGTATCTCACACAGGCATTGTAGCAAAATACCCACAATGCCTGTATAATTGGATCATCTGCAACCAACACGCATGCACACAAAGCAATGCCTCTGTGACGTGTGTGTGTGTGAGAGAGAGAGAGAGAGAGAGAGAGAGAGAGAGAGAGAGAGAGAGAGAGAGAGAGAGAAAGGGATAGAGAGAGAGAGGGAATGGGAGAGAGAGATTGAGAGAGATTGAGAGAGAGTGTGTGAGAGATAGCATACTGAAGAGTGGTAGAAATGGGATGGGAGAGGGATGTGAGAAAAGGAGGTCGGTGATTGGATGAGGATAATTGCTCATCGGTGTGTGTTGGCACTGACTGGCGTCGTGCTGAATTGTGAAGTGACAACCCAGAATTGAACATCTGTTTATGGGGACATCAGAGTGGAATGCTGGCCAGCCTGTTCAGCTCTGAGGGAAAGCGAGGTATTTATTTCACTGACTTCACCAGGTTTTTTGTCGTTCTTCTTTCTGAGTTTCTCTGTGTATAGCGCTGTGCTGACTTGTTTCAAAATCCATAAACGTAAAAAAACTTGATTTTGTCTAACTTCAATTTTTCTTTCTAATATGAAATTATTTTGAATTTTTTTTTTAGACATTGCTTCCATTTTCATTGACACCATGTTACAGAGGTCTCTGTTAGCTTCAAGCTGTGCTTCGTGTTGTTCTGGCTCTTTCAAGGGTATTCATAAGAATGACCTGATTAAGTTATGTCCACACACTGGCTGGGTTCTTTTGAGTAGATTGTGGGTGGATCTGTTATGGGTGGAAATATGCTTTTTGTAGATTGGTACTGAAAAGGAAATTTATGTTTTGTAATATTATGAACAACTCGCCGTTTCTAGACGATGCGTCGTCACGATACTGACAATACTGCCATGAAAAGCTTATTGATTACAGTTAAATTTTATGCGTTTGTTTTTCAAATTTTATTGCTTTTGTCTATGTCATGAGAACTAAAGCCTACGGTATTTGTTAATGTACAGTGGAATTTCTAATTGTGTGAGTGTGTTTGTAAGATGGAATGAGAGTTACTTCAAAGAGATATAATCGCAGAATATAATAATGAATACAATCACAGAATAATAATGTAATCATGCAATAATTACAGAATGAAAATGTGCATAATTAAATACTGTGTGTGTGTGTGAGGTATAATTTTAATACACACACACACATATATACAGTATATGACATGCACACACAAACATATATTTATAGAATTAAATTATGCACATTTTCGTTATGTAAATATCACATGATGACATTATTATTCTGTGATTATATTCAATATCCCTTTGAAGTAACTCTCATTCCATCTCACACACGCACTCACACAATTAGAAAATCCACACTGTACATAAACAAAGACTGTAGCCTTCAGTTCTCCCGTCTACCTTTTGTTATTTTGACCTTTTATTATAACTGTCGCATGGATATGTTTTCTCCATTTATTATTTTTGCGATGTGGATATTTTTTGAGGATGCATGACCAGCGATTTAAAAACATGTTGGCTGCTTAATTTCATAGAAATATACATGTACATAGGACTACATTTAACTGAGCTGAACACATAAGGATGTATGGTAAGCAAATAAATCGAACGATTGAAGCCGTAATGTGACTAAAGTATAAGGCAGCATCATGTGAATGCAAATTTAAGAACATTGCGCTTTGGGGTGTGTTCTCACTGGAGCGGAGGTGCAGCTCGGATTCTCTCTGCAGTGATCAAATGCTTTTTTTCACAACTCATTAAGGCCGATTTTGCTTCGCCCAACCACAGGTAACGGTAAATAACCCACTCTCGTATGATGGAGGGATGCATTTCTGAAATCTTTTTTGCCGCTGGTATAAAAAAAATAAAATCTGACCTTTTCCCACAAATTTCCCTAAAGAGCACATGTGCTTTCCACACTCATTATTTCTTAACTTACCATAAATAATCACCAGCCCTGATTATTTGAGAGAAAAACAATGCGTGAATGTGGAATGACGTTTCTCCGTTATTGAAGTGAGCCTGCCAACACTTCACGCTCTAAGTAGCAATCCATATGGAAGGCTTATTCCAGGCCCTGTCCTACTCCTATCTCACGTGTGTAGCACTGTCCAGTGATATCGATCCGGAAGGTTCTGCGCTGCAAACACAGCGGCGTTTCAGACGTTCCTCTCTGCAGGAATCGAATAGACCTTCCCACAGCACCAAGGGTCTCCGGAGAGAGAGGCGTTATTCCCGCTGAGGGGGGATATTTAACACATGCGGTTCTGCGTCTGTACATGAAGAGCGCTGGGCTCTGTGGGTGCAACATCATTAGTGGGAGATACCGTGTGTGGGCCTCAGGGTGGAATTGGCTTTCCTGATGGTGCATTGATCTTGAATCCCCACCCCCAACTCTCTCTCTATCTATATATCTATCTATCTCTCTCTCTCTCTCTCTCTATGTATCTCTCTCTCTCTCTCTCTCTCTCTCTCTCTCATAGTTGGGTCATCTCCTAATATGACTATATTGTGTGTGTATGCTGATGATGTCACTGTGTTTGTCAGGGATCACTGGATGCTGCCATGGCTGTCCTATAGGAGAAGATCCCTTATTGTCAATAACCTAGTGGTGTAAGATAATGGTGATGGTTCATCCAGAAGGGCTTTTAAGAGATCTGCAGAGATCCCTGGTGGATTTCTTTTGGTCGGGACATCACTGGATGAAGGCGGGGGTGTTGTTTCTGCCACTCCAGGAAGGTGTGCGGGGCCTTATTTATTTGGAGAGTAGGGTGGCAGCATTCAGGGTCCAGGCAGCACAGAGGCTGCTGTATGCTGGAAGGGCACAGCCTGTAGCCTGTTGCAGTGGGCATTTATTCCTAATGAAGCCGGACAGTTTATACTGGCTTTTACAGTTACAGTTTTGTGTTGACGGCTTGGAGGGTTTTGTTCTGTTTCCTGAGTTATCCCCTAGCTATAGTGGGATCTAGAAGAACCCCTGTTTCGCCATCCTGGCCTGCAGCAGGTCCTGTTTTAATCGCCAGCTTTACAGAACCGCTTCATTAAGGCGGGAAATCTGCGAGCTGCACCTACACAGTCCTGAGGGCCCCGAGTGGAAGACGGCTCAGGCTGTGGCAGAGCGGACACGTTTTCATTCATTACAGACCCGAGAGAGGCTCATTAAGGCGGTTAGCAATGCCTTGCCTCTCGGTGATACAGTACACCTGGAGGAAAGTCACTTGGGACCCCGTAGGGACGAGCACATCTTTCCGGCAGTAAATGTAACAGCAACCGCAGTGGAGTGGCAGGAGGGGGAAGGTCGGCTACTCTCCTTTGCTTCCACACCACTTGAGAATGTTTGCAAGAAAGATCTTTGGTTTGTAATCAGTGTGTCATGCTTAGATTGTTTAGAAAATGTGCAACAGAGCAAGTGACTGGGGATCTTAACCAACACATCAGTTCCCAAATATTTTTGAAAGGTTTTTTTCTTTATAAAAACCCATTGCCTAAAAGGTCAGCAGATCTTCATTAGAGGCTGGGGCATAGTGCATTAGCATCAAATAGGCACCTGACGCATTTCTCTGGTGGAAACAGTAGTTCATCTGTTTGCAAGATGTGAGCAGTTAAAAGGGCTGTGGCAGGTGCTGGAGAAGGTGTGTCGGAAAACTGGGGACGGGGTTTACTCCTGGAATTTTTGTGTATGGGCCTGGGTACGCTCTTACGCGGAGACAGAAATTCTCTTTATTAAATTTCTTTTTTGGACAAGCCAAGACTACTCTTTACGTTATGTTAGAGCTCACTTGCAAGTAGAATATGCATATTCAGAGATGGATCACGACGTGTGTCGGGGAAACAATTTGTGCTTGTGATGAGGGGGGTACATGTGTTTGCTTTAAGGTGCATGAGGTGTCAGGAATGGTTACATTTTTCTATTTTATTGAATCTTTTTTATTTTTTTCTTGTTTTTGGTGTTTATTTTTGTTTGTTTTCCACTCATATGTATCGAGGCTTCTTGTCTCTGAATACTGGCTTAATAATAGCCAGTGTTCTTTGTGTGAAGTGTATAAATAGGCTTTTCTGAAATTCCTGTGTGGTTGTAATAAAGGAGTATCAAAGTTATCTCTCTCATTCTCACACTCTGTCTCTCCCTCTCTTCCTCAGTCTCTCTATCAAGTCCTTATTCTCTCCAGGAAATGTGTAATTTAAGGCTTTTCAATTAGAATGCCATTGTTTTCATGGGCAGCATTAGACTCTTTGAAAATTCTAATGTAATAGTCACCAGAAGGAAAGCCCAGAGACATACACACATATTCTGTGCAACACAGAGACATACACACATATTCTGTGCAACATAGAGATATACACGCATATTCTGTGCAACACAGAGACATACACACATATTCTGTGCAACACAGGGACATACACACATATTCTGTGCAACACAGGGACATACACACATATTCTATGCAACATGGAGACATACACGCATACTTCTATGCAACATAGAAACATACACGCAAATTCTATGCAACACAGAGACATACACGCATATTCTGTGCAACACAGGGACATACACACATATTCTATGCAACATGGAGACATACACGCATACTTCTATGCAACATAGAAACATACACGCATATTCTGTGCAACATAAAAACATACACGCATATTCTATGCAACACAGAGACAGAGACATGCACACATATTCTATGCAACATAGAGACATAGATGCATATTCGTTGCAACATAGAGGCATACACACATACTCTTTGCAACATACTCAAAGTGAACCTGACCATTTCAGGAAATGGCAAGTGGGTGTTTACCTACGTAATACTTGTTGTATTGTATCTTCAGGTCCTATGTTGGGCCACTGACCTTTACTGCTTTTGCGCCCTTGAGCAAGACACTTGACTTGAATTGCTCTGGTTGTGTTTGTGTGCTGCATAAAATGGATAATATGCAACACGTAAGCAACGTACATTGCCCTAGATATGGGCCTATGTTCGGCAAAAAATAGCACACAATAAATGCAGACAGTCAAAGACTGTGCTGAGTATGAAAAAGCTCTCGCTGTTTGCCTTTTCCCTCAGCAAAGAAACTTACTTTCTGAACACTGTGTGAGGTTACAGCCAATAGTATTGATTTCTCTGAACTTTTTCTGTACGACTTGGCCGCGTTTCAGTAGCTTGTGCGACCCTGGTTCTGGGGATGGTTCTGGGTTGAAAGGCCTGGAGAGTTGGGTCTTGTTTGAACACGGGCAGAGTGGGGACTAGCGCCGATGACGCTGTCCCTCCACAGGAAGTGCAGGATCGTTGAGGTCACTGATGCAGTCGCTGTGTGAAAACTAGCCCTTTGATCATATACATGTGTGCATGAAGATTTAATGGTACCACAGTCTTCTGCGGTGCTTTTCTATGTTCAGAGCAGTGTTCTTTGTTCAGAATAGGAGTTCTGATCTAGGATCAGCTTTTCCCTGTCTGCGTCAGAAGCTCATTTATCATGAGCTAATAGTGATTAGGAAAACTGTTCCTAGATCAGCGCTTTAGAATAAGAGCCCAGATGTTCACCAAATTAATAGATAGGAATGTACTTTCTTAGTTGAGTGGCGCTCTTCCAATATTGTTCACGCACTGGAAGCTCTTACCAGTGGGACAAAGACATCAAGTAATGAGAAATGATATTGATCATTTCCAATTGAAATATCGGCCTGTGTGACAATTTACAGGAACTTAGGAGCTTTGGTTCTATTGACTGGGTTACTAATTGTGCCTGTTAGTTCAACAACTGTCAGTTTAGTCTGAGCAGCTGCACATGTTCCTGTCCCTGCGAGTCGAAATAATGATGATTTACTGCCTCCACTGAATAGTTCTTTCTTAGTCTTAACATCTGTTACATGCAAAAGCCATCCCTGGGGCTCAAGCGTATTTAATTCTCATGTGCTTTGCTTTTTATTGAATATTTTCTTGAATGAACCTGATACACTGTCTTCCTAAGTGTTATGGGTCGGGGGGGGTGATGCTCTGTATGGAAACAGTTAGATTTATACTGCTTCTGTATCCTGCAAAATAGCACTGAGGACATAATCTCCCATCGACCTAGCTTATAGTTGTTTGTGGAACCCGCAGTCAATTGCTTGTTGGTCCAGAGTAAAAAGCAGCGTCTTGATTTACTGAAGATCGGGGGGAGGACCTGGAATCCTGGATTCCTGTCGGTAATCCAGGTCTCTCTGGGTACCAGATAGCACAGACCCTCTTTATCCCACCTTACCCCAAATTGGATGCGAGCCAATTTGGTCTGACGGTGCCCCCTTATGTCAGAGATTGCTGCTGCGGAGATCATGTTTTGGGAGCCTGTCCCAAAAATGGCCGTTTTCTTGTCTATGGAGACAATAGAGCATGTATTAACAATTAAAAATCCACACATGGCAGTGAAGAGGCAGCTTTTCTGACTGGAGTGGGGGTGTTACAGAGGGGAAGGGCGTTGACCTAGTTTCATGCTAGGATATATTGCTAGGGGATGCCCTCCCACAGTGTGGTAACAAGAAAGACCGAAGGATCAGACCGCTTTGTGGCATTGCTGTAAAAATGGAAGGCTGGTCTGGTTCACAGTTCACATCTGTTTAGGACATTGCCGTATTGAGATCGCGCTGACGTCCTTTCTTTGCGTCTTTGTTGGCTTGATCGAGGGTTCCCTCGCTGGCGTGTCACTGAGGAGACAGATTCACTCCTTGCCCACATATGTGTGGACTATAATATTACAATGAGCAGGAAAACGGTGCAGAACGCATGGACTTGATAATAATGTAAATATCAACAATATAAGAAACTGATGAATTTACAACATGGTCAGGAACAACCTTACTGAGATCTCTTGAGTGTGGCCTTCTGCCAGGCTGTGATAACATTCAACATGTGAATGTGTAATTAGTCTCACAACTGGGAACTGTGTTTTCCAAATGATTCGCTTGATACACATAGTATGCCTAATATCTCAGACGTGGGGTTTGCTAACTCATTAAAGTAATTTCTTAGCCTAAGGAAGGTTTAACTCCCAATTTGTGTCACTATCGCTGGGTAATTAAAGTTATTCTGTGTTTTTTGAAGGTGGATGTGTCTTTAGATGTACAAAGCGCAGTTAAGTAAATCCAAAGTAAACAATTTGTTTTAAAGGATTTCATTATCCAAAACATGAAAACTAGACTGTTCTTTTCTGGATTTAATACTTAAAAACAGGTCACAGGTCACAACATGCATGGTAGATGTATTGTTAAAGTGACAAAATAGGAATTTGAAAAATAGAATGAGCAATGTTTGTTATGTTATAGATTTTTTTCTGACCAGTTACATTACAGCATGGAATCACTGGGGCCTTTATTTCCATTTAATTTTATCAATTTTATTTTTGTTGGCTTTATTTTAGGATAATACATAATGGATTGCATTTAGAGATCTTTGATTTTAGGAATGCTCCAATAGCTTACTATATGAATTTGTTTTGCATGTTAGTTACAACACAAATTGACACAAATTGATCAGGATAACCTGTAAATAATTCTAGAATTATGATCAAAAGGTCTGTAATGACTACAGCTTTGGTGTGTAAATGCCAGAATTAAAAAAGACAAACATTTTTCTCACTCCAAAAACACAGCCTGAATGGCCAGTGAACTTGTTATGAGACCGTTTGCACCACGCGTGGGGAAATTCCAAGCATGTACTTTACCGCTGAGGCTAGTTGTTTAGAAAGAGACATAATTTTAATCTCAGTAAATAAAGCTTTTCTGGCAAGCTACTTTTAGAAGATTCCCTAAGTTAGCTTGCCAAGAAAATCCTAGGCATCGAAGCATACACAAAAAGGCAAATAGATAAATAACTGCTGCTCGTATGTTTGAGAGAATTTATTGTGGGACCTACCTTATAGATAAACACAAGGTGAGAAGCTAAGTGCCTTGCTCAAGGGTGCGACGGCTCCACCTGAGATTTAAACCTGAAGGTTGTAATTCAAGTTCCCCGGCCCCCACAGAGCAGTGATTACCTGCAGGGCTGGTGGCAGTCTGCATTGCCCTCTGTCCTCCCCATTATTGGTGCCATTGAGATCCCCCGGCAGTTCCCCGGCCCAATGTGCAACCTGATCTTTGGCCAGCATCTCCTGCGCCAGTTAAACTCTGCCCTCGGTGTGTTGCAAGGTGTGTGTCAGTGAGCAGATTGGTGGGCCTTGAGCTCAGCTTTCAGTGCACAGCATTGCATTATTTTTTTTAAAGCAGGCAGCAACTCAAAAGCATTTTGTGGCCTAAACATGAAATCCTTGCTCTTTATTTTTTCTCTCTCCAGTTTTGTCAGAAACCATTTAGACTTTTTCTTCAGTGTAGACTATTCATGTGAGCTTTTTTGTTCTTTTGTAACAATCTTAAATACCTTAAGGTATGTAGGAAACGCATTCCTAGGGGAAGACGTTCTCAAACGCGTTCCTTTCACGATCTGATTTGTGAAAGGTTCTGTGTGTGTGTGTGTGTGTGTGTGTTTTATGAGGTCATTTAAGATAATTTGTGAACTTAACAGAGAATTTGGAGAAGTTGTACAAAATATATCAGCCTCGTGAACATCCATTAAAGATAAATGCTTCAGTGGCTGAGTCATCATCAGGCCTTAAAAGGTCTTGGGGAAGGCAGTAAAAGTAACGCACAGAGTCACAGACAGGTTTAATGCCATCATTTATGCTAAAGGCCACAAGAGCAAGGAATGCCTTTAAGATATAGCAAAAACAGATTGGAGAGATTAGGGCCTTCATTCTGGGTTTGAGGAGTGTTGGAAAAACACACAGGCTTTGAGTGAGAAGGGCCTGGTGGCTGTGGCTTTGTGTGGGATAGGGAGAGAGTTCACGTGTGAGGTAGGCCTGGTGGCTTTGTGTGGGCTAGTGACAGAGTTCATGTGTGAGGTAGGCCTGGTTGCTGTGGCTTTGTGTGGGATAGGAAGAGAGTTCATGTGTGAGGTAGGTCTGGTGGCTGTGGCTTTGTGTGGGATAGGGAAATAGTTCATGTGTGAGGTAGGGCTGTTGGCTGTGGCTTTGTGTGGGATAGGGAGAGAGTTCATTTGTGAGGTAGGGTTGGTGGCCATATCTTGGTTTGGGAGAAGAGAGCGTTTCTGTGTGTGAGGTAGAGCAGGTGGGCATGGTTTTGTTATGGAGGGGGAGAGAGTATCTTTGTGTGAGGCAGGGCTGGTCATTATGATGGTTTGGGAGAGGGGAGTATTTCTATTTCTGAGATAGGGCTGGTGTGTGAGGCAGGGGCTGGTGACTGTTGCATGGTAACCATGGTGGTGAGGAGCAAGGGCAGTCACTCTGTCTGCAGAAAACTTGCTTAGACTTCCTCTTGGTCGCCGTGCCCCAGCTGTCAACCCAGGGATTAGCAAAACAACAGATTGCTCCACTAATGAATTACTCTCAAGTTCAGATGCAAGCTGACATCTGTGAGACCCTGCTCTACATGGATGGCTTGCTCATGTCTGATTATATGCAGGGCTGTGTCCACGGTAATGCACTCAGGACTTTGCAACTGAAGACACAGTAGCTGTGTCATTCAGAAATTTGCAACAGGATACATTTATTTCAGAATAGTCCCATACATATAAGTAGCCTAATGTATTTAAATACGTTTTTTTAAAAACGTACAAAAGTTTTTACACAACAACAGAAACGTATTTCAGCCCTAAGTGCGATAGGTGGTCGCTGTGGAAATGTCGACTGTACGGGACTTTGGCGAGATGTAACAAGATAAACTCATTAGGGTTAATCAGAAAACAGCTGTAGCTTTCTATACGTAAACATGATTTTCTTAGCGTGTATAAACGGTGCATTTTATGCATTTTACAGTCTGTGGCAGTGGCGAGAGGAGGGTCGTAATTGATTTAGGCTATTAATTGCACCCTTCTATTTTATTGCACAGCGGTGTTACTGGAGAAGCGGAGGTTTTCGCAAGCGGCTACCCTTTTAAACAATCCTGCATCAAAATTTACGGGGTTTTCTTAAAGCTTATAGTTTATAATTTCAGACAAACATGAATACTGTAATTGAGACGGATACGTCTCAACCACTAGGGGCAACGTTTATAGAGTTAACTTGCATTACTGTGCTCCTGGCCGGCACTATAATACTGTGCCACTAATTCATTAATGCTTGGTTTTTAGTATTATATTTTTAGTGCTTTGTGCAGTGATTTAATTCACCAGATTCACTTTGGGGGTGAAAACCTGTGAACAGGTACCAATGTAAATATTTTTCATAATTCTTTCCCTTTGACTGGTAAAGCTTTGAATGAAAAAGTTGTTCAGGTATCTGTAGATTATAATCTTTACCGAATAAAGTAGTTGAACGACAATGAAAATGTTACAGGCAGGACTTCTGACTCACGGTAAAGAGAGATGTTTTTTATAGTGAAGCCAGAAGGATATCTCTGTAGTGTGTAAACAGCAGGCTGTACATGGCAGAAGTGTTCTCCACCTGACTGACAGGAACCTCCTGTTTAAAGATCCTGGAAACGAATATACTGTCCATCCACATCAGTCCCGGTCTCTATTCTCGTACTATAAATACCAAACTTTGTAGAAGTTACGGGCAGACAATGACCGCTCTTCTCCTTATATTTTAAGATCACGCTATGCACAAAATGTCTTTTGGAATAGACCTATGTTAAAGTGTGCATCTGGAGAGCAGCGGGTCCCAGAGACGCAGCGGATGTCGGAACAGCCGCCTTCACGTCCTGGGACGTATGGAGAGCATTTCCTTACAAAACGGAACAGATGGACTTCATGGCTGACCCCAGAAAGCAGAAATTGTTTTGTTTCACCCACAGCACATGTTGGACAATGCTATATGCCTGATGGTACAAGCCAGGAGTGCAAACAAAAATAGAGTAAATCCCAGTCTCATACTTGAGATACGTATGTTGATAGAGTTGTTTTAATTTGCATCATGAGTTGTGTTTTGCTGTATTTCACTTTTAATGATTAGCGGGTAGTAGAATACATTTTTTTGTCACACGGCACGTTTTGCATAAGCTAGCTTTGTATGAGCATTTTTTCATTTGAAAAATTAAACTAGCCAGTAACTTCTCAGTATAAAGGCATTACTGCTACCTAGTGTGAGGTCAGGTAGTTTAATTTAGTGAATGATCGTGAACTTTTCGAGAAGTAAGACCTCTCTTCACCCAAATCTTCCGAAGCAAATGCCAAAAGAAGAATATTTGAACCCCTGGCTAATATGAGAAATTCTGTGGAACTGAAGTTCTTCAGCTGCTTCAGAACATTGGCGCAAGAGAACTGACAGAATATGTGACACCCAAGTAGAAGCACAATGAGGTGTGTAAGAGCAGTGTGTTTCAGCCAGTGTGTTTCACCCTGTGTGCACCACCCAGTGTGCAACACTGCAGAACAGGGTAGGCAACCCCATTTCTGGAGTGGCAGATACATTTGTGTCTTTTTTCACCCAATTTCTATTATTAAGGGTCTGGGCCTCAATATCTAGAGCGGAGTTTGTGTGTTTAATAATGCTTAATAATGCTTAATAATGACACTGGACATCTCGGGACAGTGGGGGCTATTTTTAATTATGGCTGTATTTCACTTTAATTCACTTAATTAGTTTGATTAATGCAATGATTATATTGAATGTCTTTGTTTGATATGTTTGTGTGTTGTGGCTCTGCCCCACTGTCTATGTCTTTTTTTGTTGTTGCTGGGGCTACAACTGAAGTTCCCTAGCGGGAAAATAAAAGTTATTCTATTCTATTCTATTCTAAATGGTGAATATTCACCATGAATGAATGCTCAGCTGCGTCCATTAAGCCTTGTAATTAATCCAGTTATGTATTCAGCAGCTCAGATGGAGCAAAAACCAGAAACATCTGTGGCACTCCAGGACCAGGGCTGCTCTTCCCTGGAATTGAGCACTATTTGTCCTTGTGCCAAGTCGAGTTAAATGTCCTTCTGATTGTGCTCTGTGTTTGTATCACAGTGCTGATCAGAGTGAAAGTGGAGAAAGCGGTTGGGTATCGGTGTGAATACAAAGCAGTCTGCTTTATAAAGTCAGAAAGAATCCTGCTGACTTCAGTGTGCAGGGCTTCAGTCTCCAACAGACTTAAACGCATAACCAGGATACCGGGAGCTTTGCTTTCGGCACCAAAACTACAGAAGTACGAATCCTCACTCGAAACGTGTCCGCTATATGCATGTGGTTCAGAGAACAGTGTGTGCGGTGTGTATGTATCTAAGAGAGATGAACTGTCGGAATGTCTGCGACATTCTTATTAATTCCAAACGCATGTTCATGTTTTACCGAAATTGTACTCCCTTACCAATTGTGTGGTATAGACTCTGTTTTCAGAGCCGTTTAGACATTTTTGGGAGTTTTGGAAAGCTTCGCAAACTTTCCAGAGATAGTGCGCACTTGTTATCAGTAGAGAGCATGAGTGCCTTTGTCCAGGAATGTGAATCTCGTAATGAGATTAGCGGTGAAAGCTGATTAGTCAACGCTGTCCTGCTTCTTGTCTCGCAGGGTCTTTCAGAAACGACGGGATTAAAGCCGCCGACGTTTTGCCTGTGCTGAAAGAGAAAGTGGCCTTCGTGTCAGGTGAGTAAGGACGGCCCCCTCTAATTCCTCACAGTTTCCCGAGATGCATTTGTGCCTCATTATTCACGGGGGTGCGTGATAACCCGCGGGTGGCGTTATCCCGTCGCGGGAACATTGCGGTTCGCCCGGCGAGAGGGACAGGAGAGGCGGGGGTGAGCGGCAGATTTTGTAACCGTGGCAGCGCTAGTATGGCACGCTTGTCTGTGAGCCCGACAAACGCGACACTCCTGCAGGTGGAGTCGGGACATTACGCTCCAGCAGATTCTAATGTCCTTCAGTTAACTTCTTTTGGCTACGCCGGACTGCTGTCATTTCCAGGCCGCTTTTGTAGATCACAGCCAGCACACCTTTTTTTATGGAGTCTGCCCCGGCGGCTCTTCACCCCCTAAGCAGGTGACAAAAGAGACAGTGTGCTTTTTGTCAGCGGGGTCAATGATGCCGTGTTTACACAGCGGACAGGACAGTCACAGGGGAATGGGATGATGTCAGCATCGGTTACTCACCGCATGAGTCTACATTGTTGGCTCACGCTCTTCACTCTCACCCCTTATCACCTGCCGGGATTTTCATTTGACTGCAGATTGACATTCGTTAATTTGTCAGTGTCTCATAAAGAAATGTCGCAGAAGAGGTTTCCCCCCCTCTTGTAGTGTTTAACAACTGTGTGGCATAGTTTTCAAGAGGTTTGGCCTCCAACCAACAGGCAACCCGGTCTCTAGCCAGACACAGGTGCTTTACCCTTGAGAAATGTACATAGCTTGAATTTTTTCCACAGATATCTGGATTTATGGACGTGTTACATGTGTTCAAAACTATGTAGCTCACCATTGATTGTGGAATCTACAAAACCAAATGGATATTCTTGTAATCTTGTGTACATGTTGTCTCTTGTATGAAAGCTTTGGCAGGGGGTCTGTAACCACTTACAGTGGTAGGAACCCCTGTCCCATGCACAGAGGAACTGAAATAATGTCATGCAATGTTTCCAGGGGGCCGTGATAAAAGAGGTGGACCAATCTTGACCTTCCCGGCCAGAAGTAACCATGACAGAATAAAACAGGAGGAGTTGAGAAGACTGGTGACTTACTTGTCTACTGTACCCAGGTAAAAAGAGCGGGAAAAGACTGAGGCTGAGGTTCTGTTATCACTTATTAATGAGGGGAAATCATGTTTGCTCCTGCACCCAATGGATGTAAATAGGCTTAACTGGAACACTATAGTAAAATAGGGAAATTGTGTGAGTGTTCTGCGTTGTGAAGATGGAGAAGTAAATCAGCTGTAACATCATATTGGAAGCATATGAGGCATATGCATATGATTTTCTCTACTTTGTTCTGTTATGTCTGTCTGTTGCAGAAGCTTATTTTGTCCCTTTTACGCAGGGGTGGGAAATGAGGGCTGTATCTGTATCTGTTTTCCATGCCATTTCCTCCCGTTATTTATTTAATTAGCATACTTATTTCATTATTATACTGTATATGCAAGAACTGACATTTTAGCGAAGTGTATTGATAAGCTCACAAATCACAGCTGATTACTGTCTAACTCATTTTCAAGTGAAATGCCGTTGGTGTATAGAGCTAATTAGCTAATTGGGCCTTTATAAACACTGGGCCTCGAGGAATTGAATCCCCCCCCCCCTGCTTTAAATGAAAATGATGGCTGATTTCGACTCATTTGCCTTGTGATAATGGGGATTGTTACTCTTGTCTGCAGTATGGAGACATCTGTTGTGACACGGGTTGTTATTTCTAAAATGTGGCTTATCGTGGTGCTGCTGCGTTCGAGCCGCGGCGCGGCATTCTTGGATTCTTAGCGCCGGGGGGGGCGCGGCGGACCCGCTTGGCCTATCGATCGGCCTCTGAAGGCCGGCTTCTGCGCAGCACGGCGCAAAGGGGGCGCTTAGCGAGGGCTTCGACTGGCAGCCGCTCCCCAGCGCAGGAATGAAAACAAGGCCGCAGACGGCCCCTTGGAATGACCGCCCCCCCCCGGTTACCGGCGCACGTCAAGCGCGGAAAAAACAGGTTATTAGTGCGTGGGCACCATGAGGGGCCGCGTACTGTTTTCTGAAGGTTTCTGTCAACCCTCAGAAAAAGGAATGTCTTAACTGCACCAGCCATACGTTTCAGGCTGCTTTTGGGGGTGTCGATTTCATTCTGGGCCGAGCTGCTGGACCTGCAGGATATTCTTTGTAAAGGACTCTGCTTTTAAACATCCAACAAAAGGCAAACATGAATAAGATTTGCCTTTAAACACTCATGATTGTGGGAAACTACCTGGGGAAAGAAGCCTTAAAGCTACTGCTTTTCTTTAAGCTTGAAAGACATGTAAAAACCAGATATTTTATGGGGGGGGAAGGGGGTTGGTGGGTTCAGACAGGCTATTTGCACTTTTACTCTCATTTACATGGAAAAGACATGCGCTGCCGTATCGCAGGAACTACAAAGAGTGCATGGAGATCACTGTATTACAGTGGTTATTGCTGTTACATACTAAGAAAATCAATGTTAATGAACCATCGTCTCAGTTCCCTTAGGCTCTCATACAAGGCTTCTGTCACGAGGAAGGAAATGCACTATAACAATGGTGTTATATTCATCCTCAACGTAACCTAGTTTAAAGTTTTACATTAGGTACTGTCTTTATAGGAGAATTTTTCCTTACAAAGAAGATGGCGTTATCTAATTTAACGGCTCAACGGCTTACTTTTTTTGTGTGCCGTTTGTGCGATGAAAGTATTGTCATATCAGATACAAAAAAAGGGACACATTTTAGCAGCATTGTACAGCGTCATGCGGTGTGCACGTTCTCTTTAGGTAGAGCCAGCCAGTCCTCCATCTGCTCTGTGAAAAGGATAAAGACAGTACAGCACGAAGACCCTCCAGTCCACCGCTCTGAACATTGTCGCGTATTGTCATTTTGCGAGTGACCCATTTATGATACATATTTGGAAATGAAAGACCTGTGAAGGCTTTTGTTGTGGGGGACGAGTCGCACTGCTGTAGATTTGACACCCATTACCCATTGTGTGTGTCCCACCTTGCAGCATAAAGAGATCGGGGCCATATTAATTTGAGGAGTATCGCAGGGCACTGAAAGCAATTAGTGGTTATTTTAATCTACCAATCACTGAAGTGCATTTCATAGTGAAGGTCTAAGAATAGAAGAAGGGATAAGATTAATATTATTGCAGCCTCATAACTTGTGAAAATATGGGACCTCTGTTTTGGGAATTAGAGGGAAAGAAATTCTAATAAATAATGTGTTACAGTTAAGAAGCCCAGCGTGTTAAGCTTCATGTGGTGTTGTACAGCAGTTAACAACTGTCTTGCTGAATTCTGTTATCGGTCGACGAAACCGCAGGTGCGATTTCGCGGGGGAAACCGATGGAACACAGACCTTGTGAATTTACATTTAATTTAGTCACGCCAGATAAACGCTTGCTATGTGCGACAGCGTTGACGTTCATTCTGAATCATCCATGAAGCCTTTCTACACCTCAGCTGTCAGCATGCGTGTGCATGAAAGTTTCGAGGGCGAGGGCGTTACCATGTCGTTCTCCTTTCTCTCGCAGTGAGGATGTTTGCAAACGAGGATTTACTGTAATCATTGATATGCGCGGTTCCAAGTGGGACCTTATCAAGCCCTTACTGAAGACGCTGCAGGAAGCCTTCCCTGCTGAGATCTGCGTCGCCCTCATCATTAAACCCGACACCTTCTGGCAGAAGCAGAAGACCAACTTTGGCAGTGCCAAGTTCACCTTTGAGGTGATCTTTCCTCAAGCACATCACCCAGGCTTTTAGCTTGGAACTTGATTGGCTGTAGAATATGGATGGTAGTACATGTAATAAGGCATTCTCAGTGTTACATCAACGCTAACACATATGACTCCAGTAGGCACCAACTGTTGTAACTGTACTATTAGATTTAGATATTGTGCATATGTGCACCTTTTTGGAAATATAGTGAATACATATTTCTCGCAGCAGTTCAATTTTAAAAAATATATTGCAATATCTGAAAGTGGCAATGATTTGTATGTTTGCCCATATACTGTGAAGATTTCCAATATATTGGTAATATATTTTATTCAACTATAATTTCAGTATATTTAGTTTCTGTAACAGTGCCCAACAGAAGTATTTCCCAATAAAATGAACAATGTAATATAGACCTTTTTCTCTGTTTGTGTCCCAGACTAGTATGGTGTCAGTGGAGGGGCTGACGAAACTAGTGGACCCGTCCCAGCTGACGGACGATTTCGAGGGCTCCCTGGAGTACAACCACGAGGAGTGGATGGACCTGCGCGTCTCCCTGGAGGAGTTCATCGGCAGCGCCGCGCACCTCCTCTCGCGCCTGGAGGACCTGCAGGAGACGCTGGCCAAGAAGGAGTTCCCGGTGGACGTGGAGGGCTCGCGGCGGCTCATCGACGAGCACACGCAGCTGAAGAAGAAGGTGATGAAGGCCCCCGTGGAGGAGCTCGACCGCGAGGGCCAGCGCCTGCTGCAGTGCATCCGCAGCTCCGACGGCTTCTCGGGCCGCAACTGCATCTCGGGCAGCGCCGACTTCCAGAGCGTGGTGCCCAAGATCGCCAGCCTGCTGGACAAGCTGCACTCCACCCGCCAGCACCTGCACCAGATCTGGCACGTGCGCAAGCTCAAGCTGGACCAGTGCTTCCAGCTGCGGCTCTACGAGCAGGACGCCGAGAAGGTGAGACTCTCCGCCGGGGGGGGGGGGGGGGGCGAGCGGCGGTCGGAGCAGCGGCAGTGCGGCGCAGCGGTTAGAGGAGCAGTGATGCGGAGCAGTGGCCAGAGAAGCGAAACGTTTCCACACTTTGTTTTGAGCAGCTGGAGATGATATTGAGGAATATATGTCCCTTAAGCGTAAATATTTGTCCCGCGCTTGAATTGAAACTGCCTCAAAACGTTCGCAGCTTGCAAAATATGAAGTTATGAGTTTGCAATGCAGCACTTACGTCAATCAGTTGTGTTCTAGAGAACCTTGCTTGAACGGTTTTAGGTTAAAATATATGTTTCTTTGTGAGAATGAATTCAGTTCAATTAATGGGTATAATGCAACTAGAAAATAATGTCTAAATGAAATGGCATTGCTCTGTATTGAAGTGTTGGAACATGCATGCAAGTATGTTTGTGTGATGGAGAAACATTCATCTTTATTTCTTTTTTGGATTATCTCTCCTGAGGGCAAGTTATATTTGTGCAAGTTATATTATATGTTTTAATATTCTAGTTATTAAAGCGAATAATGCAATATATATGCTTTTAATTTACCCTGGGAGGCAGATGTGCAAGAAGCTACCTTTTCATGCCAAGTCAGGAAATATATTGCAGATTAAAAGTCCTTAATACCCCCTTTTGAAAGTCACCCTGTGTAGTGCAGAACATTTTCTTTTTCAATGACATATTTTGGTAAGAATAACTTATGTATAATTAAAATAGAATTTCAACCACGCGGCAGCATACCTGTACCTATACATATCTATACTTTGGCATGTCAAAAGATTCACGAGCTGGCCAGAAATATAAAGAAACACACTCTTGCAATGCAGACTAATAAGGAAAGGGAGCATTGATAGATGAAGATGTATGAATGTAACAGCAAGTGCAGTTCTGAGATGAATGATGCACTATTATGCAGTACTACCTCTCTGCTCCAACAAATGTTTTTTTTTTATCTCTTAATATATCCCATAATGATGAAGCACATGACAACAGGTCTCTGGATTGTACTGTGCAGATTGCAGACTATAGAGGAACCTTTACATGAATGCCTTTACTTGCCTAATTTTAGCCGCCCTCTACCAGAATTTTAACCACCCTCTACCAGTGATGCTTTTGATTGGGACAGACCCAGTTAATGATTTATTCAGAGGCCTGAATGTCGACTGAGGACAGTTGCTCCAATAGGATGCTGATTGTAAATGTCAATGTTGATGCTGTCTGGTGTGTTTTGCAATAAACCGTATACCATGTGATAGAGGAGAACCACATTTTCAGCACATTGAGTTAAATGGAATCCTGAGGGTAATTTTGTTTCCCTCCATGGCATCCTCTTGTGTAAATATACTTGTGTTATGTGTTAGTGCTATTATTTTGCATTCTATTTTATTTATATTTGTATTATATTTGTGTCCAGAGTTGATATACCATTATGACCTTAATTATAATTATTAATTCTTTATTTTGCCAAAGGGCCTGCTTGTGGTTAATGTTAATAAAATTCAATGAATACATACCATTTTACAAAAAACATCTGTCTGTTCAGCAGTGTTGAGAAAATGGCAAATTGCAAATGCTCTGTACAGAATCCCAAGTGGTGTTTTAGTGTTAAAAGTGCAGTGCTTCACAGACAGTTGTCAAAATGTGTATGCTGGAAATCGATCTCTCTGGAAGAGAAAAATCACTCTTTCAGAATACGACTCTTACAGAAGTAATCTCTTACAAGGCCATCGTGAGAATAAGCAATGCTGCTTCCCCGTTTCATGCCAAGATGAGTTTTGCAATAATAATGAATATGCATTTAATAATTTGGATGGCAAGATTGTGCCAGCTATCAATAAAGGTTTTGAAAATGTTTTTTTAGCATCCACAGGATGGTGTGTTCATTTCCTCTCAAACAGTCTTGCTAATACTTATGCTTGTTCCCTTAGTTACTTACTGTGTTCATATAAAGTACTTTGTCTGCTGTTGAATCAACTTTTTCTTCCAGTGGTTGTAAACAAACTGTAGCTCTTCTAATGAATGTTTCACAAGGATGCCAGTCAGACATTAGAGCACTTTTCAAGTGACATTGGTTCAGCTTTATCAAATGGACATAATGGTGCATGCCGTTTGTGTAACTTTTAAGCATTTCAGTCAGTCCTGTCATTATTAACGCTGACATTGTTGTGTTAGTGACAGATTAAAATAAATATTCACGCAGAAATATAGCTAGTGATGGTTCCGTGATTAAATTGTGCAATATGTGAATAAAGTATGCTTGCTGTGCTTTCACCATAGATGTTTGACTGGATCAGTCACAACAAGGAGCTGTTTCTCCAGAGCCACACAGAGATTGGTGTCAGCTACCAGCATGCGGTGGACCTCCAAACACAGCACAATCACTTTGCCATGAACTCAATGGTTGGTAGCAATTCTAACTGTTCTAATGAATCAGTGGTGCTTTCAAATCCACGCATCAATGATCGCACATGGGGTGCGCAAAAAAAGGTTGATTCACTGTTACTTATTGTCATCGAGTCTCTGGAGGGAGTATACCTCAGAAATGCTAGTCATAGGTCAATTTCCTGTTCCACAGATACTGTCTTTCATTTACTTAATTACTGTTTTCATTTGCCGATAATGACCAGTGTTTTTCCAAAACAATAGCATTGATGTGGTAAAGCCTACCAAAGTTTGTTGTGAACAATTGAGATTATACGTGGTGGAGCGCTAAGCTTCCTCTTCAGCCCTTAATTCTTGCCTGCTGATTGTAGCCCTTAACAACAGAGCCGTAATCATAACTTAAAGGTGCTACCCTCGCAGAAGCCTCAGACTGAGTCCCGGCCGCCTCCTGTAAACTGTGATTAAGGAGGAGTACCCCCTCCGGCAGTTTGATCAGTGCGGGGAGCCAACTGTTGAGCTGTTGGTTGTTTTGTTCTGATGAACAGACTAAAGAGGCCTTCAGCGGCCCATCTGTGCTCTCTCCATTTCTAAACAGTCAACGCAAACCGCCAGCCGTCTACGGCTATGGCAGAGCCAACCGAGTAGAGCATGAAAAGAGACCTTTCATCGCAAAACGATCAAAACTCTCACAATGAAAAAGAAGCGGATTTGCTTTTCCACCATAAATTTTCTGAATTTGCTCAGCATTACATTCAGGCGTTTTTTTTTTTTTTTTTCTCTCTCACACAGAGTCATTGGCCTGTATTCAATCAGCATTTGCCCTTAACTTCAGCTTGCAATTTTAAATCAAAGGGTTTGTTCAGTCTGGTGAATTCAATTTGTTGATAGTGGAACTTACCAAACTGCCTTTGCCCAGGGGGGAAAAAATGCATTTAATCATGAGTCAAAGCTAAGGAGCTGATTGAATCGTGGCCTTTTGTGTGGCTTCCAGATTTCTGATGAAGCCTGAGTAATTCTGGCCAATACATCAGCTGATTTCAGTCAGGCTATATGAGTAAATCAGCTGGCCCGCTCGTCGCGTGACGACGAGAGCCCCAAAGCGGGCTAAACGAGCGAGACATGACAACTCATGCACGGGCAGAGGGCGCGGCGTTAGAACGCAGGCCCAGATGGCGGCATGTGCATGCGCGCGTGTGGGAGTAAAAATGACGCCGCGGCGGGTGCCGGAGAGACATGCGGGGAGATGTGAAGACCGGTGCCTTGCAGGCCGAAGATATCCCCGCAATCCCGGTCGCTAGGCCGTCGTATAAAGCAGCGCACTTCTGATCGAGAGCTTTTAAAAAAGGCAGGGATACCTTAACAACAAAAACCGAATGCAAAAAACGTAAGCTCTGTAATGCGCCAGCTCGGGTGTTAGAGCGCGTGGGAAGCCGATGGGTACTGATCGAAGTATCAAACGCTTTTTTTTGTTTTCAATTTTTTGTACCCCCTCCCAGAACGCCTACGTGAACATCAACCGGATCATGTCGGTGGCGTCGCGGCTGTCCGAGGCGGGCCACTACGCCTCCCAGCAGATCAAACAGATCTCCGCCCAGCTGGACCAGGAGTGGAAGAGCTTCGCCGCCGCGCTGGACGAGCGCAGCACCATCCTCGCCATGTCCGCCGTCTTCCACCAGAAGGCCGAGCAGGTGGGTGGGTCGCCCCCGTCCCTGGGGAGGGACTCCTCGCCTTTTACCGAAGCATCGCGGCCCAGCAGAAACACGCGCCGGGAAGGGAGGTTCGTTAGCTGATTGACCATGTTGGTCATTAAAATCTACGCCCGAAGGCGACCAGAGGAGGACGGGCCACCCCCCCTGAGTCTGGTTCCTCCCAAGGTTTCTTCCTATCTGCCATCCAGGGAGTTTTTCCTTGCCATTGTTGCCTTTGGCTTGCTCTTGTGGGTGGTTAGGCCAGGGTTTTGCTGTGAAGCGTACTGTGACAAATGTTTGTGAAATGCGCTATATAAATACATTTTGATTTGATTCGAATTCTTTCAGGGACTGTGCTAAAGCTGATATAAATTTGTTTAGATGCTGTAACTCCCCTGACTGTGATTTCAATCACTGACTGTTTTCTGTTTGAGCTGGCCTTAATTCCAGTGTTTCCAGATATCCCAAAGAATATATCCTGAGAAAGGTTAACACGCTGCATGATAAATGTCCGGTCAGACACGTAAGTTAAAGGATATGAATTGTATAGCCGGGGTTAGTAAATAATAATCATTTCTCAGCCAGCTCACCAAAGAACGCACAGTATATAGCAAGTGATTTACAACATTTCAGGTTCTGTACTTGAAAGTCGCTCTGTACCTTATAACTTCCTATAACTTAAGTACTTGGTGTTATTTACTTTTCATGCAGCTGTAGTGATTCTGTGGTGGGACGGCAGTAACGCTCATTGTAATGCGCAAAGTAATGCGCATTGTATTTCTGGCTGCCGTGTGAGTGTGAGTGATCCGGAGCGTTTGGAGCGCAGGTGGGCTGTCGGCTCTGGGCAGCAGGTTCCTCGGAGGAGGAGAAAATTACTGCACCCTGTCAGAAAGCACTCAGCGCCCGATCCACCTCCAGCTCCCCCCCCCCCCCCCTCTCCCGTTTACCTCAGCCGCTCGTAAAGTACAGCGGAATGGCGGCTCCGCATAATAATGACTCCCGCCCGGGCTCTGCCGTTTGGGCTCCCTGTCTCCTCTCTCACCGAATGCGTCTCCTGGCCTGCTTCCAGTTCCTGTCAGGCGTGGAGTCCTGGTGCAAGATATGCAGCGAGGGCGGGCTGCCCACGGAGATGCAGGACCTGGAGCTGGCCATCCACCACCACCAGACGCTCTATGAGCAGGTGACCCAAGCCTACGCTGAGGTGAGCCCCGCCCCCGGACGCCAAGCCGACCAATCAGGGAGTTTCTGCCTTTCATAGCAGTCAGACAGTTAATGGTAGAAGAGGATCGATGATTATCATTGTTTCTTTATCTGAAATATCACAGCATGGGCACTGCAAACTTTGCATTCATTCAGCATGCTGCGGGCAGTGCTTATTTTTAAAAGAGGTTTATTTTATTATGTTCATCTTTAAATATTCTAAAATGCCTATTTTAAGTGCTATGTGAAAATGAGAAAATTCCAGGGATCTGACTATTTACACTTGGTCCCAGAGAAATGTGATCAGTGGAAAATTGAGTCGTGTCCGTGCTTGTGTGTGTGCCCCTTTTTGCAATTTGGTTTTATTACAGTAACAATTTCACTTTTTTTGCAGCAGCTTATTTTACACAAGAGTATAGAGGAAGCTCATGTGCTTTTAGTGTACCATAGAAAGCTCATTATGGATATTTTGGTGAATAATATAAAAGCTAATATTTTGCCAGCAAATACAAGCTAATATATGGAAATATCTACAAATACCACTTTGCTATTAGTGTTTAATTGATACAAACTGTATCTTTGGACATTGGATTATTTTGTTAATTATATAGATTTACTAATCGTACAAACCCACTCTTGCCATTATCGAACCTTACACTCTTGCCATTATCAAACCTTACACTCCTACCAAGTGTATCAAACCCTACACTTCTGCCATTATCAAACCCTACAATCCTGCTGTGTATCAAACCCTTTACTCCTGCCATTATCAAACCTTACAATCCTGCCAAGTGTATCAAGCCCTACACATCCGCCATTATCAAACCCTACGCTCCTGCCTTTAACAAACCCTACACTCCTGCCATTATCAAACCCTACACTCCTGCCATTAACAAACCCTACACTCCTGCCATTATCAAACCCTACACTCCTGCCTTTAACAAACCCTACACTCCTGCCTTTAACAAACCCTACACTCCTGCCTTTAACAAACCCTACACTCCTGCCTTTAACAAACCCTACACTCCTGCCTTTAACAAACCCTACACTCCTGCCTTTAACAAACCCTACACTCCTGCCTTTAACAAACCCTACACTCCTACCTTTAACAAACCCTACACTCCTGCCTTTAACAAACCCTACACTCCTGCCTTTAACAAACCCTACACTCCTGCCTTTAACAAACCCTACACTCCTGCCATTATCAAACCCTACACTCCTGCCTTTAACAAACCCTACACTCCTGCCTTTAACAAACCCTACACTCCTGCCTTTAACAAACCCTACACTCCTGCCATTAATAAAACCTACACTCCTGCCTTTAACAAACCCTACACTCCTGCCTTTAACAAACCCTACACTCCTGCCTTTAACAAACCCTACACTCCTGCCTTTAACAAACCCTACACTCCTGCCTTTAACAAACCCTACACTCCTGCCTTTAACAAACCCTACACTCCTGCCTTTAACAAACCCTACACTCCTGCCTTTAACAAACCCTACACTCCTACCTTTAACAAACCCTACACTCCTGCGTTTAACAAACCCTACACTCCTGCGTTTAACAAACCCTACACTCCTGCCTTTAACAAACCCTACACTCCTGCCATTATCAAACCCTACACTCCTGCCTTTAACAAACCCTACACTCCTGCCTTTAACAAACCCTACACTCCTGCGTTTAACAAACCCTACACTCCTGCCTTTAACAAACCCTACACTCCTGCGTTTAACAAACCCTACACTCCTCTCTTTAACAAACCCTACACTCCTGCCTTTAACAAACCCTACACTCCTGCCTTTAACAAACCCTACACTCCTGCCATTATCAAACCCTACACTCCTGCCTTTAACAAACCCTACACTCCTGCCTTTAACAAACCCTACACTCCTGCGTTTAACAAACCCTACACTCCTACCTTTAACAAACCCTACACTCCTGCCTTTAACAAACCCTACACTCCTGCATTTAACAAACCTTACACTCCTGCCTTTAACAAGCCCTACACTCCTGCCTTTAACAAAGCCTACACTCCTGCCTTTAACAAACCCTACACTCCTGCCTTTAACAAGCCCTACACTCCTGTCAGTATCAAACCCTACACTCCTGCCATTATCAAACCCTACACTCCTGCCATTATCAAACCCTACACTCCTGCCTTTAACAAACCCTACACTCCTGCCTTTAACAAACCCTACACTCCTGCCTTTAACAAACCCTACACTCCTGCCATTATCAAACCCTACACTCCTGCCTTTAACAAACCCTACACTCCTGCCTTTAACAAACCCTACACTCCTGCCTTTAACAAACCCTACACTCCTGCCTTTAACAAACCCTACACTCCTGCCATTATCAAACCCTACACTCCTGCCTTTAACAAACCCTACACTCCTGCCTTTAACAAGCCCTACACTCCTCTCTTTAACAAACCCTACACTCCTGCCTTTAACAAACCCTACACTCCTGCCTTTAACAAACCCTACACTCCTGCCTTTAACAAACCCTACACTCCTGCCTTTAACAAACCCTACACTCCTGCCTTTAACAAACCCTACACTCCTGCCTTTAACAAACCCTACACTCCTCTCTTTAACAACCCCTACACTCCTGCCATTATCAAACCCTACACTCCTGCCATTATCAAACCCTACACTCCTGCCTTTAACAAGCCCTACACTCCTGTCAGTATCAAACCCTACACTCCTGCCATTATCAAACCCTACACTCCTGCCATTAACAAACCCTACACTCCTGCCTTTAACAAGCCCTACACTCCTCTCTTTAACAAACCCTACACTCCTGCCTTTAACAAACCCTACACTCCTGCCTTTAACAAACCCAGCACTCCTGCCTTTAACAAACCTTACACTCCTGCCAGACCACTCAGCTCTGCATCAGTCCCCTGCCTAAAGCGGTCTTTTTCTTGATTACATCTCTTCTCTACCCTGGCTCCCCGGTGGCAGAATGAGCTCCCCAATACAATCAGTCACTGCCCATCTTCCACTGCAGGCTGGAGACACACCCATTTAACCTGCAACTCGACTCACCTAATGCTCAACTCAACGCTTAACATGCTGCACGGGTTTTCTATGCTAAATCTGAAATAATTTCCTCTCACCGATTTGCTTCTTAATAACACTACGTTATCCATCTCCCTCTCTCACCTACTATGGAATCTAACCTTGGGTTATAAGATTATATTTTGACTGCTGCTATAAATTGTGACACTGATTGTTGCTTAAACGTATAACGTATGTGTGCACAAATAACTGGATAAGAGTGTCTGCCAAATGCATTATATAGCAATATATAGCAATGTTTATCAATGTAAAAATAACAAGTCTTACTGACCTATGTGAAGCAGTGATGTCCATTATAGGACACATGCCTTTCACATTTGTGCTGTAGGTATATATTATTTATCATCCATATGATCTGTATGGATCATTGGCATTGTTGATTATGTCTTTTAAAAATCTTCCACATATTCATAATGCATGTGAGTAGCTATTGTTTTATTTACCTCATCAGCATTTTATCAAAATCGCCATAGTGCGTGGCCAGCAGTACTTTGGCTATAGCATTTTAAGAAGTGTGTTTTTCATTTGTCCTTGTTTGTTTTTATTTTATTTTTTTATCTAGACAGACCTTGACCGAAAACAAAAAATAGCGAAGGTCAGCGGTAATGTGCGTGTAATTACATGCCTAATGATGAAACTACATTTTAATTACGGAAGTAATTTACCTTGTAAATATGATTAAATGTTGAAAACAGCCGATTTAGCAAGGTATGAAGAGGCTGCATGAAAACAGTGTTGCCCTGGATTTATTCATGAATGCAGTGGGAAAACGCATATCTCCAGTGAACAAAATAGAGCCCTCTCCTGGGTCGCACGCAGAGGTGGAAGGTCCAGGTTCAGAAAGTGAAAGTCCTCCCCAGTATTTTGTTCCAATCACGTGGATTTTCTAATCAGTGCGATTCTTAAGCCAGGAGGTAGAAGTAATTAGTGAAATCAGCTGGTTCAGTTCATGGGTGGAAGAAAAACATGGCAGGGCTTTTACTTTCTGACCCCTGGACTTTCCACCTCTGGTCGCACATCCAGCTAAGACACGGGTCTTTTGGTAGCCGTGGAATTGTGCCGGCACTGACTGCGGTTAGTTTGTGTTCAAGGAATACAAATGGGGATAAAACCAATTCATTATTAGCCATAAATTCTACTAGAGATCATCATATGTTTCCGTATAACGTGCTCTATATTATTAGCAAGCTTAATTCAATAATTTGTAGTGAGGTACCGCATCATTTATAACATTTCATTGATCTCCTCACCGTAGAATTGCTCAAACCTGTGGACCGATGAATCAAGAACTGAGTGTGGTGACGCTTGATCTCAGTAGCATGTTACTGCAGTTGCAAACTTTAAGTTTCTGGTCCAGCTCCAGGATGAGACGTTGCCAGGGTACTTATCCTGAATTGCATAAGCAAGCCAGCTGCATGAGGGGAAAATGCATTAAAAGTAAGCTACCTAAGCTGGCCTGGATAACCCTGTCTACTAAGTGAATAAATAAAGAACTGTAATTATGCTTGTTTATTACACTAATCCCAGGTCAGCAAAGATCTGCTATATGTGTAATGGCACTCTGTTTGTTATGCTGACTCCAGGTCAGCTTGGTGGAAAGGCTCCACTGGATGTGTAATGGCACTCTGTTTGTTATGCTGACTCCAGGTCAGCCAGGATGGGAAAGCTCTGCTGGATGTGTTCATTCTACTAGAATGTTCATTCTTCTGTTTTATCATTGTATGGTCGCAGGGCCCCCCTGAAAAAGAGATTTCGGTCTCAGTGGGGTCCCCCTGCATAAATAAAGGAAAATAATAATGTGTAATGGCACTCTGTTTGTTATGCTGACTCCAGGTCAGCCAGGATGGGAAAGCTCTGCTGGATGTGTAATGGCACTCTGTTTGTTATGCTGACTCCAGGTCAGCCAGGATGGGAAAGCTCTGCTGGATGTCCTACAGCGGCCGCTGAGCCCGGGGAACTCGGAGTCGCTCACAGCCACGGCGAACTACTCCAAGGCGGTGCACTGCATCCTGGACGTGGTGCACGAGGTTCTGCACCATCAGAGGAGGCTGGAGAGCATCTGGCAGCACCGTAAGGTCCGGTTACACCAGAGGCTCCAGCTGTGTGTGTTTCAGCAGGACGTCCAGCAGGTACGCCCTACTCTGCCTCAACACTGCGCTCTGCTAAGCTCAGCTGACACAGGCCATATGGCTACCAGTGTATAGCCCTCTCTACCTCAAACTGATATCACAAATGTGATATTAAATACAATATTTAACAATATTTAGCAATGACCAGTAACTGTAATTCCTCTTTTCATGGTTCCTTGTTCAAATCTGTAGTAATGTAATGGCCGACAGGTACATTTCTTTATGTTGTGGGACAGTACACTTTAATATTTTTCTCTGTAGTACTCTCTGACATGGAAAGAAGTACCAGATGCCGTATGCTTTAGTTATGCTTCAGATATTTTACCATGTAATCCAACTATAAAATATAAAGCCACAAGGCCATATAAACCATTGTAAAAATATAATTAATTGGTTGTGGTGAATCTGATGATTCAGAAAACTGCTTGTATCATAGTGGATAACACCCTACTTGCAACAAGCTGTGCATTAATTCACTGCAGCAGTGTTCAGCTGTATGGAGAAATGCTAGTCTGAACAGAATGGACCTCTGCTAGTCATTTGTTGTGACATACTGTAAGCTGGGGTGTGTGTGGTTTAAAAAAAAAAACTTTCTCTAATATCTCTTTGTTGGACTTGTCGAGAAGCATGACTAATGTTGCATGCCTGCGTTAGCGCTATGCTAATACAGTACTGTATGTGAGGGTTCTCTCCAATAGACAAAGGGGTTTTATCAGGCTAGCGTTCCCCTGCCAGGGTCTGGTTTAATTCCGCAAGAGCGCTCGCCAAGTCCGTTTGCCAAATTGTGTTCTGAACTCTGACTAACAAAAAGCAAACACTGGCTCCGAGAGAACCTCAAGTGGTGTTGATGTATTTTCCCCTGACTTTCATGAATAATTGATAATGACTATGGTAATAACTATGCTTAATATTTAATATTTCACTGGATAAAGCTGTATACTGTAGTCTTGTTGTGTGCGTGCGTGTGCGAGTGTGTGTTTGTGTGTACGTATACATGTGTATGCGTGTGTGCGTGAGAATGTGGGCGCGCTTGTGTGTTTGAGTGTGTAAGTGTGTTGTGCATTCGCTCGTGAGCGTATGTGTATGTGCGTGCATGCGTGTGCCGTGATGTCATTTCTCAGTTCCCACTCGCCCTCCTGCCCGGTTATCTGTGACTCCCTCCGGGTGTCTTTCCTCGTTCCCCCGTACTGGGCCCTGCACCCTCCTCCCACATCCATCAGCCCGGCCCCTCTTCAGTTTGTCTGAAGAGCGCTCTGGAGCAGAACACTGGGAAGGGATGATCCTCACCTCTGTTTGAACCACGGCTGCCAGGAGGGGCCCCTGGAGAGATTAGCTCTGAATCCTCTTGTCCTGAACTCGCTGGCCCGCTGGCATCAATCCCTCACACTCTCTGCATAAACTCCGCAAGATTACGCCCGTTGTAGCGAGACTTCATAATCACAGGGGAAAGGGCATTTGACCATAACTGGCTCATGTTGGCATTGCATGCGGTCAAATCACATTCCGGGAAATTATTCGAAGTGTTCAGACGTCGTTTCCACCCACGCCTAAGAAAATATCTGTAAAAATATGAAATATCAAACAAATCAGTTTTGCCATGGGTCTGTAGTCCATCCCAACAAGGGACTACTGATCACATGATCATATTATTTATTTGATTTTTAATTATTAAAATGTGTTTATTTGGAAGGAGATTAAGGTGAGAGAACATCTGTGCCACAAATGAGATTAAGTCTGTTAGTTATCACCATCTCGGGTCTACCTTCCAGTACTACCATAACCCACACTGTCACAGATTCTTACATGGAAGAAACTCCCATCGTAAGTGTTTCAGGTGGATGCAGCGCTAAACAAAATGGCCGTCGGTTGTGCCTCGGGTCTTCGGGCCGAACCGGGCCGGTGAGTACCGGAAACAGGTCATGAATCGTACGGTTCCTGGTGCAGTTCCTGGGCAGACAGGGACGCGTTCACACAGGCAGTGTGCAGAGCTGGCTTAGGAACGAATGGGCTGTGATTCGTGCCGTGGCGACTGCGTGGGAAAAATCGGCGCGCTCGTTTGCGTTGTGAGGCCCTGACTCAGGCTGCACGTTTCTGTTCGCACTCCCACCGCATCTACAGTGTGTGCTCGCGTGCGTGGCTGCGTGTTTTTCTTTCGTACATGTTCTGACCTAAACGGAACACATAACCGAGGCTATTAGATCCCTTAGTCATTTTTTAGGGGATTAAAGCCGACAGCTTTGGTCACAACTCTCTGTGAAATATGAAGTCTTCTATGTTGAGAAAGGGCCACTGTAGCCCCACCACAGAGCAGGCTCAGTATGCCGGCGCATACCACAGTGTAAATGAAGCCAAAAACTCACGCTCTGTACCATGACTCACTGTAGAGATACTGTTTCAGGCCTGTGTGCGTTATATTGATGATGTATAGATGGAAATCTCTGCGGCTCTGAAATATTTGGGGTAAATAGTTATCAGGAAATGCACATTGTGCATTTAGCTCATAGGAGAGGGAGTTGAATATTTTAGTGTGTGTGTGTGTGTGTGTGTTTGCCTGAATCTGTGCGTGCGTGTAGACACAGCTACGCGCACAGTATGCGCGTTAATAAATGATGGCTTTTCTGTGGGTTATAAATATTGAAAGGCCCAGGTGAACAGCCTTGGGCTTTGGTAGCAGCACATGTACGGTAAACTACTTCAGCGCCGACATAATGAACCGGCGGCAGGGCCCTCCTCCCCGGGGGGACTCCCGGCTGTTTCGAGCGTACGGTATTAGCCGCGCCGTACGCCGTGGGTGGCTGCGCGGTGCGCCTTCGGGCCTGGCCGCGTCCCTGCCGCTCCCTCCCCCGTGCCTTAATCTCACGGCTTCATTTAGGGGTGCGGGGCACGGCTCCTGCGAGTCATAAAAGAGGGTTGTTTGCAGGTAATAATAAGCGGAGCTGCATTGATCCGGCGAGGAGAGAGGGGGGCGGGGGGGGCGGGGGGGTTGTCCATCATTCTTTGTGCCGCGTGTCGTACAGCGAATCACCGGCGGAGGAAATGCGGTCTGAGGGCCTGAATGCTTCTTTCTTCTCCAGATGGGAGCATTGGGGCTCTCCGAGATTGCATTATGTAGCTGTGGGGTGTGCTGCGCCCTTTCGTTGCTCTGTCTCTCTTTCTGTCTTCCTTTCTCATCCTCCTCTCTTCTTTGCTTGCCTTCTCCTTCCTGTCATCTCTCTCACTCTCTCTCTCTCTCTTTCTTTTTTCTCCATCGCCTCTCACTCAGACGTCAAGCAGAGGCCACACTTTTCCGGAGATAACCGGGCATTATCCTTTGTTGTGGGCTCGATGATAGGGCCAGGCCCGATGTGTGACTGAAGCGGCCGGGCGATTTAGTGCGCGGGTTATCTGCGCAGCGCACGAGCGACCGCGACACAGTCGCGTGACATAAATCTCCCTCTTTTCAAGTCTGACTCAGACGGAATTTCAAAGACAATGGAAAACGCGGGCGAGATCTGTGACAGTCCTGTAAACTCAGCTAGTTTGAGGACCTCTGTGAAAAGATTTACGATTCACGAGCGGCCGGTTGCCGTGGTAGCATGCACGGTATTACGGGAAATCCCGGAAGATAAGTGGAACATTCATTCTTTTTTGGAACATTTCTCACATTAAAGATTAAAGCTCTACGACATCTCTATGACAACAAGTCCTCATATTTTAAATATGGGATTATCTCAGGGCGATAGAATAGAATACAACAGAACAGCAAGTTGAAATATTGCCTGGACTTCCACCCACGCAGCACGAATGCTCTATTTTAAATCATTTTTAAAAAGGTAGACAAGCAAAGTGGAAGGAACCTGCACTTCACAACATTTTTTTCTTAGTGAGAAAAAATCTGGCTTAGCCTATGCTTGTATTTAATGGGGTTAGCAATCTGTAGTGCAAGTTGAGCTAATGAAGAGGATGTAGAAAAAAGGCCCACAATAAGTCAAGCTCAAGTTAAAATGAATGTCAACTGTCAACAAATGTTTGAGGCAGCTTGCTTAAAGGCTTTTTATTCTCCATTTGGGGAAAATCATGCATTCCATGAGACGGATTGCTTACACTGAGGCCAAGAAGCTGTTCATTAGTTGCAGTGTCAGAATAAATGATGTCGAGGCATAATACTTTCAGAATCCTCTTGCCCAGATTATTTGAAATACTGCCTTTGAAGCCCAGATCCCTTAGATCTCAAGGTCTGCAGACTGTGATGTCTGGAGATCGCCTCACTGAGAGTGAATCTCTCTAATGTATTGATAATTAAAATCGGTTGATCTATAATGTATTCATCAATTAACCATGATTAAAAAAGGTATGCGTATGCCACAAATTACTGAGGTGGGAATCCACAAATTGAGTCCAACGCATTTTCCCTGCAGTTGCAAGTACCAAAAATAAATTACGTACGTAATTTACGTAATTATTCACAGAGATGATTTTGAACTACCACTTGCTATAAGCTTGGAGTTTGTAAAAGGGCCTGAAACCTGGTGGTAATATTGGCATAGTCTGTTTAAAAGCTATGCGATGTGTAAACTTGTCAGTGGCATATGACATCATTTTATTTATTTTCCCCCTCAACATTTCCTGTCAGGGCTGTTGGCTTTAATGACTTTCTTTTTGCGTCTCTTTTTAATTGAGTACGCAATCTGAGGTCACCGGTGATGTCATTAAAGTGTAAATTTAGCAGACGAGCTCGGTGGACTGATTGGGAGACGGGCGGACTGCCAGGGGCCACAATCAAAAGACAAGCCCAAATCTAACAGTCGAACAAATGCCTGTGTGCCTCAGGCAAAAACTATGCACAGAACCCCTTGAAAAGGAGTCCTCCCCAGACGGACAGGAAGCTGGCAGAGTTCTGCTTGAAGCCCCTCCCCATGCACATGGCGGCTGCGGCGCGGGCCGTGTTTGGAGCTCCACGCCTGTGGAAGCTCTAATCAGGGAAAGGACAGCAAACACCGGTCGGACCCTCCCTGTCGCTTTCGGTAAACATTCTGGCACTCGGGCACGCAAGTGAAGGGCCTCTCCCATCTGTGCCACTCACACGCTCACACAGATATCATCTGGGGATCCTCCTTCCCACAGCTGGGAAGAAAACATGAATTAGCTCCTAACTCCTAGCTCCTAATTAGGCCACACTCTTCAGCACGTCAATAGCAAATAGTACACCATCAGGTTTTGCCTGGGCCTCAGACAAGCTGAAAAAAGATGCTTATTTCGATGGGAAATCGGACGGGCGTACATTTATGTTGATTGGTCTTAAGTTGCCCTGGTTTTTTGCGTGATCTTTTATGTCCACTTCTGCTTTTTAGCCATTTTGATTGGACTGTTATGAACATGAAGTCATTTCTATCTATTTACCTGCTGTATAAGTTGTAGGAATTCTGTCCTTTGTAAAGTAAAACTCGGAGTTCCAAAGTTTAGGTCAATAGCAATTTAATTATAATGCAAAATAGTCTTCATTACAGTATACAAGATACCGGGTAATCGTAAGGCAGTTCAATCACAAAATAGTGTTGTGTGTGGTACAAGCTTTATACCCCAAACCTGAAATAAAATGCTGACATAGAATGCAGGTTCCTGTCCCTGACTGGGTGACAGGCAAACAAATGGACATTGTATGTGGTGTGGGAGGGAACCAAATGGTTATTGTCACCTAGGTAAGCTGGCTAACTCCCGTCTCACACCCTAGCGGTGCCGTCGTCACCAGGCTTTGTTTCAAACCCCCCTTGATCATTGAGTAAGGCTGATTGTGTTAGATGACCATCCAAGAACATTGAAGTAGGAAATGTATTTTTCCCTGCAAAGTGAATGTCACTCCTGACAATTGCTTGGATTCAGTCAACGTTGTTGATTTCATTGACATTGAAGTTTTTTTTTGTTTTTGTTTTTGTCACTAACTGATAAAAAAATGTTTTGATTTTGTTGATGAACTCAGTAAACTGCATTTATGAAGAAATAAACACTTGCATTTATTTGCAAGTCAAAGTTAAGAACAAATTTGTATGGAATCCCAGGCAGTACCTCCCAAAGTGTGTGACTGCGGCACTTGAGTGAGTCCACATCAGCGTGCGTTAGGATGGAGTGCTGGCGGTACGTGACACGGCAGACCGGTGAGCGTGACCGATCCTTCCCTGGGCGAGGCCTCAGAGGAATGAGGGCGATAAACAGGCCTGAACACCGTGTTAATGCCCGCGCTGTTCTTTCGGCAGGTGATGGACTGGATCGAGAACCACGGAGAGGCCTTCCTCAGCAAGCACACGGGCGTGGGGAAGTCCCTGCACCGGGCGCGGGCGCTGCAGAAACGCCACGACGACTTCGAGGAGGTGGCTCAGGTGGGTCACGGCGGTGTCAAAGGTTCAGCTTCGGCCTACGCCCGGCCCGGGGTCCCGCTTCGTCACGACGCCGTCCCTTTTCAAAAAGCTCCGCCACATTACGGGAGGCGACAACACGCAGTTTGGACCTCTTAAATATGTTGTGAAACACCCGGCGCCATAACTCAGGCCACGCTCTGAATCACCCTCCCCACCACACCAGCCCCCAAGCGGAATATCGGCTGCTTCCTTTCAGCCGTTTGAGATGGGCTCTTTGTTTGAAATATTTCATCTGATCCGCTGATTGAAAACAGCTGGGGCCTTCGGCCTTGTTATACAGCAGATTTAAAATGGTTCCGTGTCCAAGCGTGCAGCTTTGTTTTTATGCTCCTATAAATGTTCAGTGTGACGCATAGAACTGCGGTCCCTGGGTGGCATACAGCTAAAAATATCTTATAAAGAAAAAACATGGCCTTTGGACCTCAGTCAGAATCAGCAAGATGTGTCTCTGTATTCCTGTCTGTGCCAGTACACGGATACAGAGATATGGACAGATATATGCGTACATAGTAACCATGGGTTTAGACAAAATAGTACGCTGATGCTGACTGCACATTTACCACTTTACAGACGTTCATATGAAATGCAACACGACTGATATTCGTATCGTTGCTTTGGATTCCGCCGTTCTTCGCGAACAACGGCAATCAAGCTGGCCAACGATGGAAATAGCATGTGAGAAATGTTAAGGTTAAAAAAAATGGCTACGCCCACACGTGCTATAAAATTGCAAAATGTTCTTTAAAGATAAATTGACACCCGTAGAAATTGACAAGCCGTGCTTTCGTGGGACTTGCCAGATAGTTCTGGCACGTATTTAGCATTTTAACTGCAGCGCAATCCACATGGGGATGCCCCAGATGACAAGAAACAGTCCAAGCACTTAAATGAGACGGAAACCATTTTTTTTTCAGTTCTTTTACTACGTTCTTTTTTTCTTGTTCTGATTCCTAGCATTTGTCAAAGGAAATTGCTCATTCTGGAACCCATTTGTATGTCCAAGTTCAAAAGTGAATCCGGTTACTAAAAGAATGGAATGAGAACACTGAAAATGCAAACTATTTTCCCCGAGTTGCCGGCTGAGATTTCTACTGCACTTCATTAAAAGACAAGCTTGTCCTGTCAGATTAGGAAACTCTAAAAGGCCAAAGGAAAGAATCGGCTCGCATAATTATGCATCGCTAGACACTGAAAAGATCCATGAGAATGTGAGTGTTGCTGCTGGTGAAGACATGGTCAGCATTCATACCAGCTCTTAGATCAGGTTATAATGATATATGGTGAGACGTAATCCTTGCATTATGATGGGTTTTTGTGTATTTAGTTCAGATGGTTTACCTCTGTTGGGATGGACCGGTTTAAAGGGCTGACATATGTGAGCGTACACCAGGCATGACTTAGAGAGAGAAATTCATTAACTATCCTGCAGGGAAAGGTGTATTTGTGGAGGTTTCCAAAATGCTCTAGAACAGATACGTGTCATCCTCTAATGGATTATATGAGGGGTCCACATTTCATAAAAACATAGACAGTTTAGGCCAAAAAATAAGATGCACATCATATACAGTAAGATCACTAATCGTACTTCTCTATTTTATAAAAAAGAGACGCTTTATAGTATCGCTTGTAAGAGTCCCAGAAAATAATATATCAAGAGAAATCACAGAAATCAGGAAGTCATGGCATGCAAAGGATATGCGACCAAATATTAAAAATAATTACTTTATTCAATATATAAATGCAGGGGTGCCAATAATTGTGGCACACGTGGTTTTGTTAAAAATAATTATTTCTTGATGAGGGATTTTTTTTTTCTCATAATAAATTTACTTCAATTAAAGGTTGGATTATTCAAATTCTTTCAGTGTGAGATTAAGCTAATTCACCAAACGGTGAATTTTTTATAACCCTTTTTACTCATCTTTACCAGGGGTGCCAATAATAGTAGAGGGCACTGTATGTATTTCACCAGTTTTTGGGACATTCATTGTTTTGTATTCCCTATAATCATTGAGATGTGCAGATGCTTACTGAATTTACAGTTCACGTTAATTACATTCACATTACATTCATAAGTACATGCAGTGCGCGCACAGCCCTAACTGTATTTACCTTATTAGCCCAAATGAATGGATCGAAGTTCACACATGAAATGGAAGATCTATGGATTATTTAGAATTGTGAATGTAGCGTTGAGTGTAGTGGTCCAGAGGGAATTTGTATATTCTGGTAAAATGCAGTTCTGGGGAAAATATGTCACACAAGAAAAACGGCACCGATTCTCTTCTGAACCTTCTAGTGAATTTGTAGAACTCACCATACTTCCTTTCATTGAAACGGAACATAAAATGGGACTAAGCTCATTCAGTCCTCGGTTAAGCTTACCGAATGATATTGAAAGAAAAAAAAAAACAATTAAAGATCAGAAATTGCCTGGATCACACAAACTATTAAAGACGATTTATCTTATTAGCTCTTCTTTTCATCCTTTATTTGCTTGTTATTTGTCTGTCCCAAATATATTTGCCGACTGAACACGCGGCAGGGATTTGTTTTGAGTGAGCTGTTAATAAAGAGAAGAAATAATGGCCTTTGTTTACGCCACCTGGTTTCCGAGGGCTCGCAGAATTCCCACGCGGAATAGACTGAATGAGCCGAATGAGATAACGTGAATCGAGCTGTTTGAGGAAAAAAAAGAAGCAAATCGACAGCAATGAGACAAACAGACGGACCTTTGCCGCGGCTGATCGAAGGAACAGCCTGGCGGGGTGTATTTATGTTTGCTGTTGTGTCAAAGGAGGGGAGGGCGCACTGTGGGGGTCGTCATGCTGGGTTGGGTCTGCTGGTAGGGGAGGCGGTCAGGTGGCACGAGGGAGGGGGCGGAGCTTCAGGACTAATGAGAGGAATGGGTGCAGTGGTGGGGTATCGGTCATAACCTCTCAGTTCACAGTTGCACTGTTCCTTATGTGAAGCTCTGTTTCGTAACCAATAGATACTGGGAGATCCCATGATTGTACAGGCAGTTTATGAAGATATTGGTCGTGCGCTGCACAGACATACGGCTGGACGGACATCGTATTCCATACGTGTCAATGTCTAATCTGGTTTATACTAAACAGGCCCTTTGCTTTCATGCTGCCATTCTGTGCGCTTTAATTCAGCTATCCCCCTACTGAGCACACAAAGAAGATTTGGGCAAAATCTGGGATATGACTGAGATATATGAGATCTGTAATACCAATGCGATACACTAGAGGATCTCTTGTAAAATTAAAAAGAAATCATAAAAAAAATCTGGTAGAAAATCAAAAATGAGAAAATTGGCCTACAGTGCATGGCGTCGCACAGAATCCCCTAGTTTACATAACGTGGTTTACATTGCACGAGCTTTGAATTCCGTGGTGTATTGCATCGCCCTTCGGGTTATTTAAAAAGCGGATTGGATACATAAATAAATAATCCACAGATTAACCAAAAAAAAGGCTTAACCAGGGATAATCGTAAGATTTGCAGCGTTTAGACACCCGCCATTGTGTAAATGAGTCTCATACAGGTTTTGGCCCAAACTACTCACACCCATCGGCTGAGGTTGTTTCAATCCCGTCTCTGTGAAGAAGACGGCCCGTAGTTTTGGTAGTCCTCCAGAACGGCACCAGGTGAGGGTCCGTCCTGGCCGTCAGGGGCTTTCCCCCGTGCCAAGTCAGGGTCGCGCTAATGACGCGCGCTTCACACGTATGAGGAGACGCTCCCCGTGGGTGCGGGCCAGACGCTTTTCGCGGGCCCGTGCTCACGTGTGTCCCGGGTATTAACCCTGCCCGACGTCTCCTGCTGTACTGACTGAGGGCATGTAGATTTTTAAAAAAACAACATGTCTGCCTGCCAGCGCTGGGATTACTGCGCCTGGATTTACACCGCTCTTTCAGCACAGATGGCCCCACTACTTCCATGTAATGCCACTGCTCTGGGGCGTTTAGCAGGTGCCCCCTTGAGAGTGATCTCGTGCTGGGGAAGGAGAAGAGAGGAGAGCTCAGCAGAGAGAGAGAGAGAGAGCTTGCCGCGTGTGTCTAACCTGGCTTCGTGTCCGTCGTCTCTGGTTTTTTTTTGGTTTTTGGGGCCGAGCAGAACACCTACACCAACGCCGACAAGCTCCTGGAGGCGGCCGAGCAGCTGGCCCAGACCGGGGAGTGCGACCCGGAGGAGATCTACAAGGCGGCCCGACACCTGGAGGTGCGCATCCAGGACTTCGTCCGGCGGGTGGAGCAGAGGAAACTCCTCCTGGACATGTCTGTGTCCTTCCACACCCACACCAAAGAGGTAAGGCCCCGCCCCCTACGCCCGGGGATCAGGCCCGTCGCGCGGGAACCGGGAACGGGGGGGCCGCGTGGGATTGGGGGAGTTGGGCGGGAAGGGGGGGGGGGGGCGGCGGGTGTTGATAAATAGGTAAGGATACTGCCTGTGGCCCTTAACACAGCTGTCGTCTGAACGTTAGAGCGCGTGCGGGTGTGTGACGCGGAGGGGAAGGGGGGCTGCAGACGCGGCGGCCTCAGCTGTCTGTCGGGGGAGCTAAATTGCCGCTAATGACTGCGCCGAGAAGCATACCAGTCATTCACAGAGGATCACTCCCAGATTAGCGAGGAATGCGCAGGTTCTTAGCTCTAGTGGAGTCTGATCCCTGCCAGATGAGAGCGTTCAAGCGGCGCTGTATCCGAGGCACACTTCCCACAAACCGCCGTGTGACTAAAAGCAGCATTGCAAGTTTTATTACGTATTATAACTCGAGCAGATAAACGCGCGGTTAGTAACGCGGGGCGGGGGGGGGGGGGTTGGGGGTGATGCGGATATCTGCGACATCTCGAGCGCAGCTGTTTTATCGCACTTTCCGCCGGCGTCAATGTAAAGCGTCACGAAGCAGGCCTTTTATGTTTTTTTTTTGTTTTTTTTTACATTCTGACTGGGCTCTCTCCTCGGTTGTGTGAAATTGCTCTCCTAATCAGCTGGGTCTCGCTGTGAGACCGGAGAACAGCGCGCCGTAAGGAGCCTCCGTCGTCTGTTCTGACCGAGGGGGCGCGCGGTTGCGCGCGCGGTCTCGTTTCTGACCGCAACCGCGGCGTCCCACTGATCTACCGCCCTAGTCTCTAATCGGTCCTTTAATTGAAGAAAATTATAATTGTCGGAATTTTAAAAGGGCACGGGAGCGGTGTGCCGTCCGGCGGTCTTTGATCTCGCCGTCTTTGTCATTGCGTTTACTTTGCTGACGGAGGGAGCGAGGCCGTTTCTGAGGCAGTCACATTGATGCGTGACGAGCATTAGCGATGCGACGTCGAGAGTAAACTGCTCCGGAATGCATACAGAGCAGTGACAGTGATGGGAGAAGGTTAGCACTCTAAGCTCATTGCAGTTTAATATTAAGGGTAAGCCGCAGCCGTGGTTAGGGGATTACTGTAATCATTGTAGAAAAGATTTTCCGCGCTGCATCACCGCGGCGACTGATCCGTATTGATTTATTGATTTGTTATTGTTTGTGACTGCTGCGTTTGTTATCAGGGCTTCGTTTTTTTTGGGATTAAGTTTTTGTTTTTTCTGCCTTTCTGAATATAATTGCCTAGAAAGACTGTGATATGCTTGTTAATCCTGTGGAGCTGTTTTAGAGTCTTAGAACTTCCATGAAAATCATGGTCCCTGTAAAGCTAACAGTGGGAATTATTGTGTGTGTTCCTGAGGCAATGACTATTGGTCTGTATGCCTGACCCTACACTGCAGCGTTTTTAATTGATCATATATCTATTTCTGTTCTTACAGCCAACACCAGCTTTTGACAGTTCATGTCTTTAGTTATTTCTATTTTTTTGGGAGAGAGGATCACAGGAGCCTGGGGGGCAAGCCTATAAACATTTAGATTTTAGTAAAGGAAAGGAAAGTAAAGGAAACAGGATTGTTGCAGAGGTCACGCAGAGGTCAGCAGCCAGCGTTTGTCCAGGCCGCACCAGGTTGCTTTGAACAGACGATGCTCACTGCTGCGAGGGAATGGAAGAGCCGCCCGGTCGCAGGTTGCAGGACGACGGCTGTCTTGCGCTTCTAAGAGCTTGTCTTCCCACACGGCTAACGAGCACTTCCAGGAATCCTTTCAGATCATATTCGCAGATTTCAGCAACTGATGATATGAGTTTGCGCTGCATGCTGGGATAGCCACCACTTTGGGGGTGATGTCACTGCCCCAGCATTGCCGGGTATGCACCGTGATATACTAAACTGCACCACTCAAGTTACACGAATCACTCCAAAAGTGGACACAAACTATAATGTCAAAATGTGTATCCACAGGTAGTGATCCTGAAGTCAAAGTTATCCCCATGTTCATTCTAGTTACAGGCCATTACTGGTCTGAATTGCTAAACTAATTATTTCTAAATGCATATTTAATCTATTCCTCTCTTTTCTCATAATCCTTAGTTATATGCTGTATGACAAGCAGGACATTAGTTCCAAGGTAACATATCCATCTGGTATCTCTGGCCCACTCATTTTGCATACGTATCTCAAAGATATAAGTAATCTATTACAGTAGATCATATTGCAGGTATGTAAAAGAGCAATTAGTGTCAAATAAGTGCACTCTGCTGAGTATGCAAGACGAGAGAAAATTGCAGTCATTTTGTCATTTTGACGTCAGTCAATGTTGGCTGAGAGGACGCAGTCTGACGTCTGCGCTGTGCACTTGGGTTTCATGTTCAAGTGGACCTGTGTAGTCCGACCCTTCCGCTTGGAGGACTTTGACCGACTCGTTCTGTTCCTCTAAAGAGGAGAGATGCAGTGCCAAGGTTAATGCTTCTGCCCACTTTCAATTGGACACACACACACACACACACACACACACACAACCGATGCGCAGATACACGGACGGACGTCTCTCTTGTTATTGCCGCCATTGTTGTATTCATTTAAGTAGTACTGCGGCCGTTATTTAAAAATCCGCATTACTCGTCCAGACTCCAGATATTGCATCCGGCTGATTGATTTCCAGTTTCTTGCAGGTTTCTTTACTCTGTCATCCTCCAAAATATAATTGATTCAAAATGTTGGAGTTGGATGCATTTAATCGCGTACTTAAAATAACATGAATCCAGCAGGAATTGTATTTCTTGCGATTTGGAGCAAAAGTCGTACTGTAGGGGATTAACTGGTTGACTGGTTGGTTGACCTTTCGTGTATGTTGTGTGTGTGTGTGCGTGTGTGCGTGTGTGCGTGTGTGCGTGTAATGCCAGTAAAATACTGATCTGACTGAAATGCTCTATGTCCCATATTTAAGCAGTTGAATTAATCCGTACATGTATAACCTGAGAGTTTGATGAAGCGTCAGACCTGAACGCTTGCTGCCTTGTTGTTGAGTGTTGCCGTTGGCTCAAATCCGGCCCTCTGTTGGGGTCTCACTGGCAGCGCTCAATCGGGGAACCGGGAGGGGCCTCCGACCTCCGACCTCCCCACTGCTCCGTCAGGACATTCAGCCACTCGGCGTCTCCCGCTGTCCGCAGTTATGCATCTCGGGGGGGCAGCGTTTTAACATTGAGGACACGCAGTGGAAATGTGATGCTAATTAACAGACGAGAAACGGAAGCTCCCGGAAAGTCTGCCACCGCCGCGCCTTCAGTCGGGCCTGGGCGAGAGCCAGGCCTCTGGCCGCTGACTCGGCTGTGATGTCCCTCCTGAGTTCTGTCATCGTCCCCCCCCCTCCCCGTCCCCCTCCCCCTCCGCCGGGCCCATCGCAGGGATTAAAGGGAAATTGAGCCGTGTGTCGGCTGTTTCCCAGAAGACTGTGTTATTACTAGTGCCCTGCATCTGTCTCCTGTGTTAAACGCTCACTCTTTCTCTCTCTCTCTCTCTCGCTCTCTCTCTCTCTCTCTCTGTCTCTCAACTTCAAATACGCATTTTTTGCATGACAAGTGAATTCTGCTGCAAAAGCATTATACTACACAAGTGAAGTACACACAAATGAAAGTACACACCTTCCCCTCCGTAAACACACAGTCTGTAGCCTACTCTTTAAATAGCCAGGCCTTTTTGTAGGGGACCGGTTTTGATGGCAGGACTGTGGTCACTGAGTCTTGACACTGAGTCTCTCTTGCTCACTCTCTCTGACACACACACACACACGCACACACACACACACGCACATACACCTGAGGTCCCTCGCTCTGCTCATTTTCACAGCTTTCAGTTTTTTTACATCAATGATGGACTTGCATTTATATAGTGCCTTTTATCCTTTTGACAGCTCTCGAGGCACTCAGTCATAAGGGAATGCAGCGATTAACACCATTAACGTGTAGCTCCTTCCTGGGTGATGCAATGCAGCCTTTCTGCACAGAAAGGCTCCCCACACATCAGCTGAGGTGGTGAGGTTGGGATCCACTAAGCCAATTAAACAGAAGATGATCGAATTGGAGTAGAACATTAGAAACTTAGTCAATACACTGGGGGAAACTCCTACTCTTTGTTATAAATGGTTTGGGAATATTTATAATATATAAATGCTTTGAATTTCTGTGATGCGATGCTTTGCCACGTATCGTTTCATTCAAAGTGTGTATAATCACCTTCATATGCTGAGAATTAGCTTAATAAATTGTGTAATATTGTATGTGGCAGCTGGGCCCTTTATTGCTCTTGCTTCGGGAGTCGTAAATGAGCATAAGAATGTTTGATGAAGCCTAGTTAGGCTCCTCATTTAGCCCACGTAGGCTCGCCAAGTGAATAGGATCATATCTCAGAACACGTCCATTTCCGACACAGGGGCCTATTACGAGTGTCATTACATAGTGTGCATTACGTGGTTGTCTGTTTGTGTGCCCTTCTGCGCTGCTGTATTGTCTGCATGAGATAGTTACTGATTTGCCTCTTGGTTGTTGCTTGCAAGGCCCATTGCATTTGCACTTAAAGTCCTGTTGTTTGGCCGTGTATCTGATTTGGAAAGGTTTCAGGCTGTGATTAAGGAACCGTGGTAATGGTAGTGTCCCTCGCTAACTCACACACTCGCTGGCTGACTGGCGGAGACCCTTAAACTGTCCTCACACTGGTTTATTTGTTGTTTTTACAGACCGACAAAGCACGACGTCACTTTCTGAAGTTTTTAAAAGATACATTTTTCCCCAGCTGTGTTTATGCTGACTGAACAGGCTTTTTTAGTCCTCTTAGTGAAACTGAGAATGAGAGCAATCACAGATCGGAAAGGATCGCCCCTTCGATTCTGCCTCAGCCCCCCTAGTGGTCAAATTATGTTACGTGTCCTTTAGACAGACAAACTGACAGGCAGAAACCAAATATCTGTGTGAGGGCCATTAGGCAGATATTCTCTATCTGCTCAAATGCCATTGCATTTGCTCAGGAATGTTTACTCTTTTTCGCTGCATATTGTGGTTATGCTTTTGATAGTCAAGCGTTGGACAGCTGTTCTAATGGTGGTCTAACGATGGTCTGTTTGCATCCTCATAATCATCTAGGTGAAGTACATGCCAATGCTGCATGGATGCCAGTCCATGCTTAGTAATATTATTTGGAAAACTGGGGCAGAACTGGTTCAGTAAATAAATGCAAAGGCAGAATGACCTTCTCAAGCCTTTGCCTAAGGAGAAAACTTAGAGCGCAAACAAAAGCAAGCCAAGGCCTAGCTACAAATGTCACGATACATGAGACCTATGGCATTTCTAATGACAAGCATATTCTCAGGAAATGTCAGGGCAGAAAAGCATTGTAGCATCTATTACCATGACAAAAGTGATAACAGCATACAGATAGACCAAATTCACATGAATAGCTACACCATCAAAACTGTGATCAGACTACATTAAAAAACACTTCCCGTGTGGTAATATATTTATTATTTATTATTTATGTATTTGGGATTCTGTTCCTTCAGTATGGAGATTCCATCGTGAGTATACTGGCTAATTCATTCTGGTTCTGCATCATTTCGTGTTCAGACTTACTGTGGTGTTCTGATTGCGACAGTTTGTTTGTTGATTGCGACAGTGTGTATTTTGAGCAGGCCCGCGAAGACTCGCTGTTGTGTTAACATAAAACTCTTTAACATACAGACTCTGTCATGCTGTTGACACTTCCGTTCCATCCCTGCAACGCCATAGCACCTCAACAACTTCAGTAGTTACTGGACCTCCTCAGCTGGAAGCAGGAAGGAGCATAGGGTGCAGGCCTGCCCTCATTGAAGCTGGTGTCTGTGTCTCTCTCTCTCCAGCTGTGGACCTGGATGGAAGACCTCCAAAAGGAGCTTCTGGAGGAGGTGTGCTCCGACTCGGTGGACTCTGTGCAGGAGCTCATCAAGCAGTTCCAGCAGCAGCAGACTGCCACACTGGAGGCTACGCTCAACGTCATTAAAGAGGGGGAGGATCTTATCCAGCAGCTGAGGTGAGACTGGGACAGCCCACCAGGAGGGGGCAGTATTGTGGGCTAGTAGCTGAAATGAATGAATGGCTTTGCAACAAATATACAAAACCATGCTAATTAGCAGTAGGTGTAACCATACTATTATATGAGTCATATGTGTCATCCCTATATATAATGTGACGTTATAAATAACCGTAATCTATTCATATTTATTTGCCTGCAAAACATTCTTGTCCTGGGCAAGGTGCATAGATGTACCCCATGTGTACAACTGGATGTTTAGTGCAATTCAGATTAAGGACCTTGCTCAAGGGTGTTGCTACAGATTCATATTTTATATTTCAAACTGCCACCTGCTGGTAAGCAGTCAAGTGTCATATGGGAGTGTGAACAGCACGGTACCTCAGCTGTCCTGGTTCTCTTGGGAGATCATGTCTGACCAACGTTGGCACGGGAGAAGACGCTTGATCCCCTGCACGTGCAGCTGTGTGTTTACGGCTTTTATTAATAAGGCAGCTTGCTGGTCACAGGGAGATGGGTTTATTATGCAATGAAGATATTTCTTTCTTCGTGGCAGCCTCACACAATTAAGCTTTGATTATGCGGAAGCGAGCTATTTGCTTTCAAAAGAAAGACTTCTCGTGTGTGCCACCGCAAAGGAGAATTCTATTAAATTACATCTGGACGTGGTGACGACAAAGGAGAGCATTTACCTCGTCTATTTTTCTTGCCGTAAAGATTGAGTCTGTAGCAGTTTGATCACACTGACAGTTAAAACAGGCAAGCGTATTTCATATAATAAAGACCACGTTTTATTTTTATTATGTTTCTTAATGAAATGTAAGTGCGGCAATATTTCTCTCTGTTAGTGTGAGTCGAACGTACAGTCAGATGAAATGCCTTTATCACAAAGCTAATAAACTGTAATACTGTCTTACAGGAGATGTAAAAGCCAATTGATTTATGTTCTCTGGGCTCCTTACTTTTAATTTTACTGTCAGTACAACATTTGGCCCACCTTCCTAAAAGGCAGACGTGAAGGGCCAGGATTTTTTTAAGGCCGTCGCTACTTCTTAAAAGGGGGCTATCCATCCATGTGCCGTGACACTATTATAGCGTCGCCATTTGTTTTCACTTGGGAAGCATCGACTTATATATATTGATGATTATGAAGATTACTTAAAAGTGTCACAGCAGTATCCCAATTAGCATCCCAAATGCGCAATCCACTCAGCTCATGCCCGGGGGGGGGCGATCTGAGCAGTGGAAAATCATTCCCACGCTGCCAGCGCGCTTTTGCACCAAGCCGGCGCCGCCGCGCTTTGATCTCCGACCCGGGCTACCCGACCGCGCGGGCGGTCCTGCCCTCCCGCTGTAAAACTCTAAACGGTCGCTCTTGTCTCGCCCGTTTTCCCCCGCTCCCGGGCCGCAGGGACTCCGCCATGTCCAGCAACAAGACGCCGCACAACAGCTCGATCGCGCACATCGAGGGCGTGCTGCAGCAGCTGGACGAGGCCCAGGGGCAAATGGAGGAGATCTTCCACGAGCGCAAGATCAAGCTGGACATCTTCTTGCAGCTGCGCATCTTCGAGCAGTACACCATCGAGGTGAGCGAGCGGCCTCTGCGTTCTGTGCTCTGCGAGGGGGGGGCGGGCCTCTTGTCTTCCGGGAGACAGATTGTGGGAGGATCCCTGGGGGAGAAGGGCTCAGGTGGCACCGGAGGAGAGGGGGTTCAGGGATAGAGAGGTGGCGAGTCTCTGCGCTTGCGGGTACATCTGCTCGCTCCTTCTCTTTATTAAATAATGCAGGGTTTGGCTCGGGAGCGGCGATGGCAGTCGACTTAGATAGATAGCCGTGTTCTGCCGAATGAGAAGTGTGGTTAATCTGCATGGCGGACCGGCTTTGTAGACTACGCTGCACTAAATAAGTAAGGAATGCATGTGTGCAGGCCCGTGTGCATGAATATGGGTGCTGTTACGTGCGTGCGTGTCTTAAACATATTTTCTTGAAATCGCAAATTACCATGTACTGTATTTTTCAGTGCAAAGCAATACGCCCCTTTTCCATGATAATGCAGGAATTTGACAGGGGGCCACATAACAGCTCAAAGAGTTGGTGCATAGTTCTTAAGCAGATAGGTTAACACAGACATTGTTATTTGTTTAGCGTTTTTTTCCATTTGCACACATTGGGATGTGGAAGGGTACAATGGCATGGCATGGTTTTTCATGTATTCTATGCATTCCAAACCAAAATTATTAGACTAAACAAATGCATTTGAGTAATCTTCAATCTTTATATTTTATAATTGCTTAACAGTAGAAATAAAAGCATACAGTATGTTCTCAGTGACACAATTAATAAAAATAAAAGCCGATAGTTTAATGTGAAGATTGTAACTGTCATTAGCAAAACAGGAAAGAGCCAAGCCTTCCTAATGAAATTATTATTATGTAGTAGCGGGAGGGGTATTTGAGGATGAAATCGACTGTTCTACAGAATTAATCAACCGTAAAACTTAGTTACTGACCTGCTGGGATAAAACTCCACCCACCACCTCACTCACGGCTTCACACAGCAGAAGCCGAAACAGTTTTGATTACAAAATGGCTGATTGGTTTCATTATCTACCATTAGTAGTAATAGTGCACAACACTTATGATTTCAGCGGAACAAAACTTTGTTGAGTGTTTAATGATATAATGTGTAAAACAGTTTTAGTATGAGAAATGCTGAAGGAAGATTTAAAGTCCATATTCCCTTTGCCATGGATGGTTTAGATGGATAATATAATAATCCTAATTCAATATGAATCATATTACATTGCTAACGAGGATGGATTGTGTACTTTGCCGTACAGCTGAGGGTGTGCCGTTTGTAGGTGTGGCAGCATCATGCAGTACCCTTATGGAAATATACTGCAATATATTAAGTAAATATTTTAACTGTTCATAAAGTGAAATGATAACTATATTTCACAGAAATGTAAATTTGAAAAAAAAATCAATCATTTCTAAATGAAGACCGTTGTGCTAAAAGTACTGAAGTCACAAAATGTCTATTTTGAGAAAATCAAATCCAAAAATATCATTGATCCAGCCGTTAAAAGTTTTGCTGTTTTTATGCATTGCTTAGGCACCTTTTCTGTTAACAATATTTATAGGGTGGACTTATAGCTAAACAAATACAGCATGTTTCTATGCTCAACTTGAATTGTCTAAAAATGTGACTTCAGTACTTTTAGCACCAGGATCTTCAAATTTGCCCATATATTCTTAAGTGTTTCTGTATTTTTTTCTGGTTGAGATAATGTACAGTGTGTATATGTATGTATAGGCAATATATTGGTGGCGTACTCCATTTTTGTAAGGGGATGAGGGTATGAGAGTGACATTGGTGCTGCCGCCCCCCTCTACAGGTGACGGCGGAGCTGGACGCCTGGAACGAGGACCTCCAGCGGCAGATGAGCGACTTCAGCACGGAGGACCTGGCGCTGGCCGAGCAGCGACTCCAGCGGCACGCGGAGCGCAAGCTGGCCATGAACAACATGACCTTCGAGGTCATCCAGCAAGGGCAGGACCTGCACCAGTACATTATGGAGGTCCAAGCCTCAGGTGAGCCTGAGGGAGCGGGCCCGGCCGAGCCAGATCCGGGGGGGCGGGGGGGGGGGGGCCTGTCCATCTGGAAATGCGTCCGGATTTAAGCCAAGGATGGCTGCCGCACTGTTGTTATGAAAATGGTGGAAAGGCCCGTTGTTATTTATGGAGCTCCGGAGCTCAGCAGCTGCTGAGAAGTTGGTATCTGGGTTAAAAACGTGGCCTTTTCCCCTCTCTGATCCTCTTATTCGCACCGTGCTTTAATACGACACGCCGGGAGGCGTCTTATTCTCAGCCGCGGGGTTTTAACCCTCGCAATCCCTGTCCTGCGCGCAGCAGCGGAACTGCGTCTCTGTGTGCCCCGCCGGGCGTACACTGGCTGTTTAAATGCACTGTAATCACAAACACCGACTTTCACGGGTCTGCAATATTGTAAGTAGTTCTTTGGCACCTCTACGCTCTGAAGTGCTTCAGAAAAAAATAAATAAATGTGAGAGTGTGAAGAGTGTAGTCGGAATACAAGTTTATTTAATAAGTTCTGTGGAAAGCAGAGTTCTGTCTCGCTGAAGCGGTTACTGTAGGTTACAGTGAAAAAAGTCAGTTTTCATAATGTGAGAATATGACAAGATGGCAATTTTCTTTGCTTTTCAAAAACAGAACTATGAAACAATAAAGTGTCAATCATGATTTGACATTCTTTTATTAAACTTTATAATGAATATTCAATGAGTAGCCTACATACACAATAAAGTATGTATATGAACAAGGAATCCTTTGTAAATTATTTCTAGCACTTTTTTTTCTAGCAATTTCTAGCACCCAACCTATTTTAGCTCAACACAGTAATTAATATTTGAGTACAGTTTTTTCTCTATATTTTTTGCATGTTAGGTAATAAAGGAGAGTTTACTGAAGAATATAGTATACATCAATCAAGTGGGAAAACACATCCCCCTTGCACCAAGTTAACGTTAACGTGTGCGTGGTTCTTTCTTGTGTGTGTGTGTGTGTATGTGTACACGTGTGTGTGTGTATCAGGCATAGAGCTAACGGGGGAGAAGGAGGTGGACCTGGCGACCCAGGTGCAGGAGCTGCTGGAGTTCCTCCATGAGAAGCAGCACGAGCTGGACTTGAGCGCAGACCAGGCGCACAAACGCCTGGAGCAGTGTCTGCAACTGCGCCACCTGCAGGCCGAGGTCAAACAGGTAGCGCAGGCCCGCCCTTGAGCGCATCTACACACGGACGCGCGCGCACGCAGACGCACGCATAGACACGCGCGCACACAAACACAGACACACAGAGACACACGCACGCACACAAACACTGACACACACAGAGACACACGCACAGATGCACACGCACGCACACAAACACTGACACACACGCATGCATAGACACGCAGACACATACACGCACGCACACACACACACACACGCGCTCCCACCCACAGACGCAGGCACACACGCAGACACACACACACACACACACACACACGCAGACACACGCACACACACACACACAAACACACACGCAGACACACACATAGACACACATAGACAGGCTCACGCACGCATGCTCACTACAGGCTCATCTGAAGCTGGTGCTGCTATCTTGTTGGTGCTCCTAGATGTCATGTATTCAATATCCCCTCTAGTTTGTACAAGCTTCCTCCTGTACTTTCACAGTCTTGTCTGGTGTTTGCTTAAAGCGCAAACTACATCCCTCCATCTCATTAACATCTTTTTTCTATTTTTCCCTCATCTGCCGTTTTTTACAGAAAGAGAATTCTTAGAGCCTCTGGTTAACTTCTAAAAAACGATGACTAATTACGAAGAAAATGTTATACCCATCAACCTCTCTCCCACCTGCATGCACATGTAATGGGTTTAATTAATTGAAACACATTACTGTGCTATATTAACTGCTTGCTCTGATACTGTAGTATTTAGTTTATCGCTCACGTTATATAGCTCCAAATGTGTAATTCATAGCCTAAATATTTTAGTTTTTGATTAAGGAATTTGCAAATGTGTGAAGCTCTTTTAATTCAGTGAATTGCATGATTGCAGTGCTTGGATAAGCAAAACTTGCTTGGCTCTCACTTCCAAACGAGAGTCTTTGCAGCCACCCCCTGGCACAGAAGTCCCTAAATTATTTATTCAAAGTTCACATGCATAATTTAGGGTCATGGCACTGAATGTTACTCATTGAGTTTTTATGTAAAAATGACCCTCATTAAAAAGGCTCCAGAGTGTTCTTTAACAATTCTGTATTTATCAGCAATGGGGAAAATACGACAATACGTTAAAATAAAATATGTCATCAATATATTATCCGCACATCACAATCCACAATTTATGGGTAAATATACAAATATATATAATACTTACTTAATATTTTTTTTAAACTACATTGTTGTGAAATATATTTTTCATATTTACCTAAAAGGTTCACATATTTACAGTATTGCTGTATCCGCCATTTCCATTAGTGCAAATGTGGGCTATACCATTAGAAGTTCTTTTACGTCTGCCTCACCACTATATCAGAGAGCTGACTCATTTATGATAACAGCAACAGCGTGGGGTCCACTGGCTGTATCTAATTAAAATGCGTGTATGTCGTAAGTGGGCTCTTTAAGTCCTCCATTTGAAAAAAATAATAAATCAACGCAGCTGTCATGTAGTGCCTCAGTCTGGCCCGGCTGCATCCTCTCTTAAATAGCTCAAGGGGGCATTCAGTCTGTCCCCTACAACATTGCCTTCTTTTAGAAGCCACATTAAGCACGGCTTTACGCGGGGGTCCTTCGCCGTGAATGTGACAGTCACTGGAATTACTGAAACACTGTGTAAATGCCAACAAAAGAGCAAAGTTGTGATTTTTTTTCTAAACAAAGTGACATAGAGGTTGAGTGCTCCGCTCGGTGAATCTTCAGTAATTTCATTCAGGCGGTAAGTGAGGGCCGGACTGCTGTTGAGGCCGTAAGTGGAGTGCCTCTACTTTGCATGCGGGCGCGCAGAAAGGAACGGGGGGTTGATTGTGAGAGTCTTGTAATGGCGATCTGTGGGAAGGTCGTAGAAAGGGGCTCGTGAGACGGAGGCGTGGAGGTGATGCACGCGCACACACAGGCGCGCGGAGCATGAGCTCCGGTGCTGGAAAAAACAGAGGGCCTGCGGTTTTGCACATCTGTGTACGAGCGCACACACACAAGCTGTGCTGCGCAGCTGGTGTGTGCGCGCGTGTGTGTGCGTGTGTGTGTGTGTGTGTGTGTGTGGGGGGGGGGTGCATTAGCTGGGGATTTCACACACACATTTGCACGCTCAGCAGCAAACGCCGCTTCCCCTTCATACCCGGTGTGAGGGCAGGAATGAAGAAGAGGATAAGCATAGCCAGAGGAGGCTTTTGTGTGTTCCTCAATGAAATCACAGCATAAATCCAATGAAATCACAGCATAAATCCAATAAAATCACAGCATAAATCCAATGAAATCACAGCATAAATCCAGGATGCAATTCGCCAGTGAGGAGTACAGGAAAAATGCTGTTAATGGTAGAATGTTAATGGATTTCTGTAGTGCTTCAAAGTACCTCAACGATACTCGTGCATTTCACACAAAGGAACACCAACCACCAGTACTATGCAGCAAACTGGTTGAAGTACAGCAGAACAGCCTATTTACGCCCTAAGACACAATTTGCAATGGAGAGGTGAGCAAAGCATTAGCAATGTATACAGCATATATGGATTTAGCAATGAGCATTGGAAGTGTGTACAACGCATAATTATTGCGTGCCATTATTTAAATGGTTTTTATTACAGCAGTTCATTATTCCCTTGCACAGCTGATGCCTTTATCCAGTGCGCCGTTTGCCATGGTATCACACTCATTCACCTTTTATTTTCGCATTCATTGTAGATGTGTGCAAGCTGTTACTCGTGGTCCCATGTGCCACATCCAGTCACATCCATTAGGTTCGACACTATTATAGTCACAGATCTAAACAAAGCTGCTTCATCCACATTCACTCGTTGAGGTGATTTACACCACATTTCACGATCAAGTCACTAAATGTTTTGTAGTAATGAGAGCTGACAGTACCCTGCTTATGCATTTTTTTGCTTTGATAACCCTTGGTTACCAGACCTTTTCCCCCGTTGCCATAATCACCGTTATTATCATTGCAACTGCCTCCCATTTACATTTTAGTGAAGGTGAGTCATGAAATGAAAATGCTATTTCATCAATCAATATGAAACCGGGCACATTTTCTGGATTGAAACCAGACTTAACAAATAGATAGCAGTGCGCTTGCTATTTTTTGAATAACATTGTTAAGGACTGCCTGCTAGCCATGATGCATACTCGACTGCGATTTTAAACAACCACATCCAAAAATAGAGGCTCTGATATAAATTGTAATTCAATAATTTCATCATGATTTGACTGTCGCGATGTGGCAGTAAATGCGTCAAATGTATCATACCCCTAAAAATGTCATTCAACATACAATATAAACATGTCACTCCCAAACCGCTTTAATACAAGAACCCAACGTACATGCAAGTTAAGGCGTTGCTAAGCTTCGGTCACATGCCACCCTTAAGAATAAGCATATGTCTGCAAACCTTTTGCAAAAATGTTACACCTCAAATTCACCAGACATTTGGTTGGAAAGCCTGCCATCTAGAAAGCCTGTCCCAGCATGCATTGGGCGAGAGGTAGGAATACACCCGGGACAGGTCGCCAATTTATGGCAGGGCACACACACCATTCACTCACACACTCATACCAGTTAGGTTGATATTTGATACAGTGCCCTTTTGGTGAATTAGCTTAATTTCACACTGAAAAAATTAGAAAAATCCAACCTTTAAAGACGTTAGTTGGAAGACGTTAGTTAATTATTGCATTTTCCAGAAACATGGTACGGTGGTTTAGAAAGGTGTGTTGTATGTGTTAAAACTCACAACTTAAACGTACTATTTTATTATGGTTAAATTATAATGTATGGGTGGGCGGCACAATGGTTCAGTGGTTAGTGCTGTCGCCTCACAGCAAGAAGGTACCGACTACAAATTCCAGCCGAGGGCCTTTTCTGTGCGGAGTTTGTTCTCCCTGTGTCCACGTGGGTTTCCTCCGGGTACTCCAGTTCCTTCCCACAGTCTAAAGACATGCAGGTTAGGTTGATTGAAGACTCTTAGGTTGAGATTATCAAATATCAACCTAACCTGAGTCTCTGTGAGTTTTAACACACACACAACACACCTTTCTAAACCACCGTATCATGTTTCTGGAAAATGCTAAAATAAACTAACATCTTCCATTGAAGGTCCACCTTCCACCTTCCACTGAAAATGTATCGCATTTTATTGTCTACTATCCAATAAGAATATATCAATTTGTGTGTTGAATATTAAATAGATATTAGAAAAAATAAATAGTTGTTCGTATAAATTTACTTCTGTCACAGGAGGATAAGTAAAAAACCAGATACGGAAGAAAATCAGGAAATCGTTTGTCATTCCATTAACTGTATGAATCAATATCAGTGGCAGCCATGACTATTCACTGGGCTGTGAGAGTCTAATGTAGAGGTACAACATCGCCAGCAACTAGATGCAATGTGTCACTGGTAACCACTTTAAACTTAATCACTGTTTAATGGAACAAACTGCTTCAAAACCCTCACTGCGGATTTGAGTCCCCCTGTTTGTATCTCATAAATTTATACTATGTTTTATGGTGGATTGTACAGCAGATACATTATGACTGTAAATATTGCTTGGCTTCTTCATTCTTCTTCTTTTTTTTCTTCTTCTTCTTATTCTTCCTCATAGTTATAGTTTTCTTCTTCTTCTAGGCAGCTTCTACATGACTGTTTGCAACAGGCAATATTTAAGTGACAGAAAGTATTGACATGAATTATTATAGCGGTCATGTGTGTGTGTGTTCTGTACACAGGTGTTGGGGTGGATCAGGAATGGTGAGTCCATGCTCAACGCCAGCCTGGTGAACGCCAGCTCACTGTCAGAGGCAGAGCAACTGCAGAGGGAACACGAGCAGTTCCAACTGGCCATCGAGGTAATCCCTCAAAGTAGACTCAAACTCAACATGGCTAATTGCTTCAATATGTGCCTTTGTGTAAGAAATATGGTTAAATATGGCGATAGGAATGTTATAGGTATAACTACGTTGGTCAGTTTTTGCTGTAGTGGTATTTACATTTGTTTATAGTACTAAATGTTGGTTTGTTTGGTTACCTTTAAGCGTATTGATTATCAACGGAGCCTTCTGCGCATTATTGGTGTTGTTTCACTTTAATATTCCTGAGACAAACATAGATGTTCTCCACTTTTGCAAGGTGCTCTGGGTAAGAGCATCTGCTAATGAATGCAATGCAATAAACAGATAAGAGAAGGGTTGTATACACAAAGCACACTTTCGCTTACAGTTAAACGCATATATTCACGTGCACACATGTATGCACACTCACATACACACGCGACCACACACACACACACACACACACACACACACACACACACACACACAAAACAGTGGTTTTAATTATAGGCACGCATAGAATTCGATGTGGTGTGTCTCCGGTTTGAGGGAAACCTGGGGCATTCTAATCTCCGGGAAAACCACACTGGACATGTGTTCTGCGGCAGATTCATTATTTCTCTGGAATTCATCTGTGTAAATAAGAACTGTCCCTTATGGGCCCGTCAGCTCGTTCGCTTCTCGTAAATCCACGTGCAGGATGCATTCGAAATGACTCAAACGTGCAGTGAGCGTTGTTTAGATTTTCCTCGGATTAGCTGAGCCCCCGCCGTGAATGGCAAATAACCTGAATGTTTCCCTCGCGTCCTCCAGTCCCTGTTCCATGCCAACTCCCTGCAGAAGACACACCAGAGCGCCCTGCAGGTACAGCAGAAGGCTGAGGTAATGCTCCAGGCCGGGCACTACGACCCCGACGCCATCCGAGGCTGCGCCGAGAAGGTGGCGCTGCACTGGCAGCAGCTCATGCTGAAGATGGAGGACCGCCTCAAGCTAGTCAACGCCTCTGTGGCCTTCTACAAGACCTCGGAGCAGGTCAGGCATAGCACAGTGCCCCCTGGGGGAAGGGATGACCCGTTGTTTCTAGAAAGATGGATTACCTCATTAAAGGAAAAGGCTGGCGTAATTTTATTATTTTTCTTTTGCTCAACATATCCTATGAAATGACCTACCAACAAGTATTGTCCATCTAGCCAATGCCAGATATAGCCAATATCCCGGTAATCATAGAACTCCATTGTTGTCCAAAAAACTATTAATACAAGAGACATACTGTTGCTTTGGTCAGCATAATTTGTCATTATGATAAACCTGGCCTTTTTATGGAAAAATAACTTTATGATGTGACAGCGATTGCTTTTTCGATATGTGCCTATCGCATCGAATGTATACAAATGCACGGCGCTGAAAATACTAAAAATAGTTTTGAAGTAAATTTGGTAAAAAACTACACTGGCCATGTTTCTCATAATAATAGGTTGCATTTTCTGAATATAAAAATATGTTATTCTGAATTGTATTTAATGATTTTAGCACACAATTTGAATGAATGGCTTCCTGGTTGTGCCCTAAATGCAGCAGGACAATGTCAGACAGTATTGAGAGTCAGACAGAAGCATTCTAGGGTTTGGTCTTTTCATAGGATATGTTGACAATAACAAAAATATGAAATTAAGCCAGCTGTAATATTTAACAAAACCGCACATCTGTATTTGAAGTATGCTCTCATGTTCTTAGAACCGTATCACACACAAGTGTACTCAGGTGGAGTATGCCACTATATCACTTTGCGAAGATTTAATATAGTGTTGTAGTGTTGTCACAATTGACATGTGCTCTGATTAAATGTTTTACTGACTGTATCTAAGTATCATGTCTGTCTACTATATCTACATACGCATGTAAGTGTGTTCAGGTCTAAACTCTATTGTGTTACTGTAGTCACACAGTTCAAGTGTACTACGTACAGTGTGATAATGTGCGCTGCTTGCAGTGGTTTCCATGGTCACAAAGCTGATGTGTGCTGTGCATTGTATAGGTTTGCAGTGTGCTAGAGAGCAGATGTGCACTGTGCATTGTACAGGTTTGAAGTGTGCTAGAGAGATGATGTGTTCTGTGCATTGTACAGGTTTGCAGTGTGCTAGAGAGCTGATGTGTACTGTGCACTGTACAGGTTTGCAGTGTACTAGAGAGCTTGGAACAAGAGTACAGGAGGGATGAGGACTGGTGCGGGGGGCATGACAAGCTGGGAGCCACCGCCGAGACGGACCATGTCATCCCCCTCATCAGCAAACACCTGGAGCAGAAAGAGGCCTTCCTCAAGGTAGGGAACGCCTCTCTGGACCCCACCCTACAGGCTCCACCCCTCTCAATCTTAACAAGCATTTTAGTCTTATATTTAGACAGAAAATCTTATTTCTATTACTTTATTGCTAAAGAAGACAAAAATATTGCCAATGGGATGAGATAGTTTTACTCTTTTCAAGATTTGCCAATGGGTTAAAATATTTTCATTATATTTTACAAAACGTAACTTAAAACAATATTTTCTACTTGAGAGAAAAAAGATTTTAAGTCTCATTACTTGTTAAGACAGTCATGTTTTGCAGTGCTGAGAAAGGAGGAGTTTACATCGTCAGTAACAAACATACAACAGCTGTTTTTAAGTATGAAACTAATGTGGGGCCAACACAAGCCCCAGTCCATCACACTGATTCCCAACTGTGTCTCAGGGCCCACCGCTGGGTCAACGGAGGTATTAAGGTGGGTCACAAGATGCATGTGAAAAAATAGCTTATACACAATCTGTGGTATCGGTGTCTTTCTTTAGACATCCACACCCACCAGATTAAATACAGCAGTATGTAGTGCAGTTGCAATCGTTTCCCGTAAAAACAATTAGCAGAAAATGTATCCTCACACTAAAAGGGTGGTGTAGAAAGCCTACTGCATACTGTATGTGGACACCTGCACGCTCCACAGTGCAGCAATTGGCATGTGATCTCCAGAGCCACGCTGTGTTATTGGAGGCCAGGTCGTGACCTTGCAGTGCTCCCACCGCTGTGCCTCTGGGGGAGGGGTTAAGGAGGTCGGCGGGCACAGCTGACAAAGCGTCAGTCCCTTTAGGTACACACCTCATTACCGCACGTCGACGGAGGTCACAGGCTCGCTCAAACTTACGTCTCAGACCATCTTTTGTTTATAACCGCTCTCCTCCTCGTCCAGTTTAGCGCCTTTGTCTCACTCCGGTAAAACTGTGACAGTACGCCGCGGTGGTGCTGTTTCCAGGCCTGTGTTGATTCCCGCCTTTTTCAAGGTCTCTCCATCAGTGTTTTATTGGAAGGCTTGTTCTCTGCTATATAGGCCAGGGACACTTCTGCTTTGGACTTTGACAGCAGCACTCCATTACATCCCAACACAGACCCTCCTCCTTCCCCTCACAACCTTGCCCTGTGGCTACAGTGCCAACACACTCCAAATTTAACACGACATCAATAACACAGAGCAACTAAGGCTTTCCGAAACAAAGTGTAACAAAGAAGGAGGCTGAAACAGTGCTGGCATGTAGTAGCAAGACATATAACTTGGTACTGCTTCTGTTCGCTTACCAGTCTGTACCATGGCTACGTTAGCTGAAGAGAGTTGTATTTCTCCCAGGCGAGATGCAGCTGTCGATTAACACAATCATTCACTGGAATGCCAATTGCTACTAACCAAATCTTCAAAGTTAGTCAGTTTTAGTGCAAAGAGTGGGCTGGTAGTTCATTCGATTCAGTTTCAGGTTAAGAGTGTGCGTATTTCACTGAAGTGAGCACTGCTGAAAGATGGTAGTGTTATTTTTTCCTCAGAGACCACGTGCCTCCGCTGTAGGCCGGAGTGTAGTGTTGTTTGTTATGTGTGACAGAACTGGTGCATGGCGTAATGACATAAAGCTCCACAGGAAAGCTACGGTTACAAATAAAGCCCCGGAGTACATCTGAGCCTGAGTGTGGCTCGATGTAGTACAGGAAGGCCTCACAATTCTGCATTTGTGTTTATGTGGAGCCAAGGAGGATTAATCGCGCCACGCTCTAGTAGATCCGTTTAACTTTCGGCTGCGGCTCTGTAATGGATTTGTTAACCCTTGTGTTGCAGGCCTGCACGCTGGCCAGGAGGAATGCGGAGGTGTTTCTTAAGTACATCCACAGGAACAACGTGGGCATGCCCGGAGCTGCCAGCCACACCCGCGGGCCCGAGCAGCAGGTCAAAGGTCAGTGTGCCGCTTTTGTTATTGCTATTTTACCTGCTGTCTTGATGCCCGCGGTACTGGGGTTACGGCAGCCGTGTCCCAAAGTGCTTTGAGGTGAACTGTGCGTCTATGTGGGGAAAGTCCTAACACTACTCAATTGTGCTTCTGTCCAGTGACTTCACAGCAGTGTGTTGTACTTGAGTAAATTGTAACAAGAAGATTGTGGGTTTTTACATGATGTTTGGAACTCCGTTGCCTTACCCTTGCTTTTATAAGTATCCTGCAGGAACACGTAATGTATAAAGGAATAGGTGGCCCAGTGTAAGCCTGTGTGCTAAGAGCATGTGTAATGCGACGTGTCAGTACCCAGAAAGGCTATGACACTATGGCACTGAGGCACTGACATTGTTCTCCTCCCTGCAGCTATCCTGAATGAGCTGCTCCAGAGAGAGAACCGGGTGCTGCACTTCTGGACCATGAAGAAGCGGCGGCTTGACCAGTGCCAGCAGTACGTGGTGTTCGAGCGCAGCGCCAAGCAGGTGACTCTCTATAGTAATGTTTGAGTGCAGAGCCAAGAAGGTGAATCTCTATGGTAATGTTTGAGCGCAGAGCCAAGAAGGCGAGTCTCTATGGTAATGCTTGTAGTGTAGTGCTGAGGAGAGTGTCCCTCACAGCAGTGGGCTGCCGTGCTTAACAGTCCTCTCACCTAGGTACATGGCAAAGCGAGGAAGCTTTCTTATGCCAATTTTTATGTAATATCATAATATGTATTTTTCTGCTTTCAGACAGGTACCTGGTCAGACAGTATGAATGTTTTTAGTTTGGTCGTGTTTGTATGTGATGTATTTCAGAAGGTGGAATAATTAGGAATAATTAGGCCCCAGGAGTGTGTAATTTGCGGCGGGAACAGGCAGTGAGAGAGTTTCGCTCTGTCTGGCTGCAGGCTTTAGACTGGATCCAGGAAACGGGAGAATATTACCTCTCTACTCACACCTCCCCCGGGGAAACCAGTGAGAAAACTCAGGAACTGCTCAAGGAGTACGAAGAATTCCGAGTCTCTGCCAAGGTAAGAGTGCTACTGTTGAGACACTTTTTCTCCTTCTGAATGTACCCGCCAACGATGTCGGTCTGAAGGAGCATCTTTACTCGTTAAAGTGATTGACGATCCCATCCACATTAACATGCCGATCAACAACCTGGGGTTAGAGATTTTCCGTGAAAGATTTATCTCTGCACTTTTCAAGGGCCTTGACGATGATGCTGGACATGTATGCTGTGTCTAACGGTGATTGAGTCGCAGCTGGTAAACACACACGCACACACGTTGCCTTTACAGCAAACCAAGGAGAAGGTGAAGCTGCTCATCCAGCTAGCGGACAGCTTTGTGGAGAAGGGCCATGTCCACGTCACCGAGCTGAAGAAGTGGGTCACCGCAGTGGACAAGCGCTACCGGGACTTTTCTCTGAGGATGGGGAAGTACCGCTCCGGTTTGGAAAAATCACTGGGGATCAGTTCTGAGGTGAGGATCTCCATGTTGTGGTTTCCAGATGAGATTTAGTCTTCACTGCAGGGCTCTGGTCTCTTCAGGATAGATCTAGTCTTTAGAGTGGCGCTCTGGTCTCTTCAGGAGAGATCTAACCTTTAGATTGGGGCTCTGGTCTCTTCAGGATAGATCTAGTCTTTAGAGTGGCGCTCTGGTCTCTTCAGGAGAGATCTAACCTTTAGATTGGGGCTCTGGTCTCTTCGGGAGAGATCTAGTCTTTAGATTGGGGCTCTGGTCTCTTCAAGATAGATCTAGTCTTTAGAATAGGGCTCTGGTCTCATCAGGAGAGATCTAGTCTTTAGAGTGGGTCTCTGGTCTCTTCCTGAGAGATTTAGTCTTTAGAATAGGGCTCTGGTCTCTTCAGGATAGATCTAGTCTTTAGAGTGGGGCTCTGGTCTCTTCAGGGTAGATCTAGTCTTTAGAGTGGGGCTCTGGTTCTTCAGGTGCGATCTAGTCTTTAGAGTGGGGCTCTGGTCTCTTCAGAAGAGATCTAGTCTTTAGAGTGGGGCTCTGGTCTCTTCAGAAGAGATCTAGTCTTTAGAGTGGTGCTCTGGTTTTTGCAGGAGAGATTTATTTTTTACACCAGCATTCTGGTCTTTCCAGGAAATATTTAGACTTTACTGCTTGGCTCTGGTCTCTCCTAGAGAATCTGTCTTTACAGCAGGGCTCTTTGAGAGATTTTGTTGTTACAGCAGGGTTGTGTTCTATCAAAAATAAAAAAGGGTACTAGCAAGGATTCTGTCTCTCTTGTTGCATTTTAGTCTCCGGAAATGTCATTTAATCCCTTCAGCAGGGCTTCAGTGGAGACTTAGGGCTCTATTTTAGGGGGGACGGTATAGTCAAACGCAAGCTTGTTGACAGCATCAACGTCTTAAAACTGGCGCTATGGCGTTTCTCAGCAATACCGCTAGGATCAACAAATTCTCAACATAACATCCTTTCGCTTGCGCTGCAGTGGGATGGGTGGCGCTGTCTGGGGCGTGTTCTAAAATACTTTCGGCTCAGTGACAATTTGAACCAACGAAAACCCATTGCGTTATGATCAGCTGGAACCACCTCTTAGCGGAAACGCAATAGACTCTGGCAATTTGGTAACTTATTAGTCATGTAGTTCTATGTAGTGTCTATAGGTGATGCCAACATTACACTTCCATTTAATGAACAAATAGCCTATAATTATTATTAATTAATTTTAATTTAAACTACTAGAATAAAACAGGACAGCTTACAAGAAACTTGCGATCATGTAGGCCAATAGCCTATAATATATAAATTACACATTGACACAGTTGAATCATAAGCCTACCATTTGAATCATAATTATGCCTACATCACCTAATGTAGGCTAATTAATGCATTCGCCACCTCCTCCCGTGCCTTCCGAACTTCTGGGAGACGAGGTGGTGTGGATTGTGATCCATAAATTACTACAGTCCTAGCCTGTACTTCTGTTGCAAGTATGTCTGATTCCTGTGCGGAAAATCTCTCTTGTCGTTGACGGTCCAGTGCGTTTGGGTTGCTCATTATGAAATTGCATGGAGCGATTGCGTTCCAACTGGCTTTTTTTTAAAGCATGAGAACAACAATTTGATTGGCTACCATAGAGACACACCTTGGACATTTAAACCCAGCCTTTTAGCAATACCGCCATAAGGTGCGCCAAGATTGCCGTCATTAAATTACCAAATTTCTCGCCGACACGCCCTCAGAGCGATACCGCCAAGCGATTACTCTTGCGTTCACCATTGCGTTTGGTTTATTAAAATAGAGCCCTTAATCTCTCTTGTAGAATTTTAGTCTCCATAAATGTCATTTAGTCTGTTCAGCAGGCCTTTAGCCCTTCTGGCACTTTCTAGTCTGTTGTCTGTCAGGCATATTCTCATAAAAGTAAATAAATTAATAAGGATGTGTTTTGCATATGAAATCCATATTGTTTTAATTAGATTTGTCTTGTAAGTTAATTTGATAGCTTTAGTGCCTTACAGATTAAGGCAGCCGTACGCGACTTAATTAAGATGGTGATCTATCAGCATCATTGATGTCGATCAGCCTTAAACTCAGTTGACTGAAAGAATGAGCAACTCATAATCTTGCATTGTTTCACAAGCTCATACTCACTTTGTTTCAACACAAATTCTTAAGCCTTTGGGGTTGAGCTTCAGTCAGATTTTAAGGGGTACATTCGGCCTGGACTTTCAGCGTGACTGGATCCCGTTCCCGTCTGTGCTGCGATCCATTTTCAAGCCTCTCCCGTGTTGCAGAACCGTTGCTGGACGGTCAGTGTTATTTATAGGCTGGGAAGGGCTCGGCTCCCCCAGGGATTGACCACAGGAAGCGATACCGTCTCCTGCTACAGGAGCACACACACTCCGCTGCTCTCCTGCTCTTCCTTCTTTCCTGTCGTTTTACACTCAGTTTGGATCCTACTCCCAAAGTCACGTGCTGATTTAAGTCTGCATTCATATTTGACCGCAATCACGTTCGCCTTATATACAGTGTGTCTAAATCAAGTGGCAATGCTGTCCTTTTAGTATCCTTCTCCATGTCAAATCAAATGGGGTTTCCATAATGAAGCGAGGATGTTATGAGTCCCGCCTTAATAAAGGCAAATCAATGTTTTTGGAATCTGTTCTAAAATTGGTCCCTGTGGCTTTCCCCTTGACAAAAGATCCATCGCAACCTGGCCTCTATCACCTTTTTGTGGGACTGAAGTAGACAGAATGAGCAGTAGCTCTCCCTGTAGCAAGCTCTGGCCAATACAAATGCTGGCAGTGAGGGGGGAGACAGGCTCCATCTCCTCTCTGTCCTCCACTTAAAGGCAACCAGCAGCTACATTAAGTCACAGCAACACTCTGTCACACTTCATTACAGCAAGTCACTCCCCTGCTCTGCACCAGCCAGGGAGGCCATCTGCAATTCATACAGTGAGGAAAACACACAGAAACAACTGACTCGCACGTACATACGTACGTACGCACACACGCATGCACACTCACACGGCAACATAACGATTACAACAAGAAAACCGTACTATATATGCAGTCCATAAGAATTTGGACTGTCTGTGACACAATTCTTGGCTCTGTACTCCAGCACATTGGATTTGAAACAAAACGATGAATATGAGGTTTAAGTGCAGAATGTCAGCTTTAATTTAATGGCATTTACATCCACAACCGGTGATTCACGTAGGAATTGCAGCCGTTTTCTACACAGTCCCCCCATTTTAGGGGACCAAAAGTAATTGAACAAATTAATATAATCTTAAATAAAGTAATGTTTAGTATTTGTTTGAAAATCCTTTCCATTCAACGACTCCTTGAAGTCTGTGACTCATAGAAATCACCAAAAGCTGGGTATCTTCCCTGGTGATGCTCTGCCAGTTCTGCACTACAGCCATTTTCAGTTCCTGTTTGTTTCGGGGGAATTTTTGCCAATCTTGTCTTCTGAGTCTAATGTGCCTGAGAACAGAGCCAAAACAACAAAAATTGTGGTCACTGTCCAAATACTTACGGATTGCACCGGTGTGTGCATGCGATAGGGGCAGCAGAGCTGATGGGAGAGCCTTTAAAATCATGCTTATGTGGTTCTCCTTTATGCTTGGAACAGTAAGGTGAAATGAGGGACGTGGTTCACATTGTGTAGTCGTAGGCCATGGATCCACAAATGTGAATGTGAACATTAGAGCGTCTTCATGGGCTCTCTTCTCTGGTAGGATAATAAAGACCTGGAGTTGGATATAATCCCAGCCAGTTTGACTGACCCAGAGGTAAAACTGCGTGACCCCAACCATGAGGTCAACGAAGAGAAGAGGAAATCCGCCCGGAAAAAAGAGTGAGTGGGGCATTCCGCACATAAGGGATCCCAAAAGATTCAGGAGATCCATTACAATGAAGTGAATCTTAATCAGATGTCTTAATCATATTCTCCATTGTGGATTATTTGTAAGCCTCAAATGAATTTATTATGCCAGCAATGTTCTGATTTACTGTTTTCAAATTCCAAACTCACTCTAATTTACCATTATTCATTTTAAGGCCCTCAACACAGGCCACGATAGCTGACTTTTTTTTCTCAATTTTCCTTTTGTTATTGTCATTTGAGGAACAATAGGTAATAGGACTAACAAAAGCCCCAAATACATTTTTATTCAATGTATTAGGTACATCCAGATCAGTGGCGGCTCCTGAGCTGAAAATTGGGGAGGCAGAAAACTTCCCTTTAAACTGATTATTGGTCTTAATCATTTTTCAATCAGTTTCCTTGATTAACAATAGGCTACATCAGCGTTTAATTCACCAATTACTCAATGCCATCAAATGTAGCCGGTTCTCCTCAATTAGGCTATTAGGCAAGTAATAAAATTATTTTAACTTGCATCGCAAAATTGTGCACATTTTAATCAACATTATAATTGTGGATACATGTGCTCTTCGTTCTCCGCACTCTTAATTACGAAAATATTCATGGAAATTAAATGATCTGAAAGCTCAGCTTTTGTTAGATTCTTTTTTATTGCAGGTTTAGCACAACCTCATCTTTTGTTAGATTATTTAAAAAAAATAATTAAAAAAATTATCTAACAAAAGCTGAGCTTTAAGATCGTTTAATTTCCATGGATATTTTCGTAATTAAGAGTGCGGAGAACGAAGAGCACATGTATCCACAATTATAATGTTGATTAAAATGTGCACAATTTTGCGATGCAAGTTAAAATAATTGTATTACTTGCCTAATAGCCTAATTGAGGAGAACTGGCTACATTTGATGGCATTGAGTAATTGGTGAATTAAACGCTGATGTAGCCTATTGTTAATCAAGGAAACTGATTGAAAAATGATTAAGACCAATAATCAGTTTAAAGGGAAGTTTTCGGCCTCCCCAATTTTCAGCTCAGGAGCCGCCACTGATCCAGATATTTACATTTGCGTAAGGTTTTACACAGGGAATACAAAGATGGCCACTGCATTATGGTTCTAGAATGTGCTTTCCACCAACCACATCTGCACATGCAAGTGCAATATGTACCAATATTCTATAAGAGAATGCAGATATCCTACGTAGGTCTTTATGTACGTACGAACAGTACACACGCATACACTCTGAATGAATTGTAGACTGTTTCCCTTCTTTTAAATTAGATGAATAATGAGGGGGAAGCTTAAGACAAATGGTCACTCCTCAGCCATTCAGCTCTTAAATCAATTACCTTAACCCGCAATGTAATCTTCTGCCGTATAACTCTCAACTTTTCAAAATGGCTGGCGTTCATGCATGTTTATACTGATCCAGGTTTATAATGGCTGAACTGCTACAAACTGAGAAGGCCTACGTCAGGGACCTGCAGGAATGCTTAGAGGTAAGCTCTCGCTTTTGTTATATTCGTGTCAGATGTGTCCTCGCGTAATCTATTATGAAATTGTGCTGAAAGGAGAGGTAAATGAGATTTCCTCTCCGTAATTCATTACGAAAGCTTCCTGAAAAGGAGGCAAACGTAAGCTGGCGGTCAATAATCAGTATTGACCGAGGTGCACCCAGGAGAGAACGGCTCTAGTGTGTAGAGGTGCATGATGGGTAGGCTTAATTGTGTCTCGGCATCTCTAGACCTACCTATGGGAGATGACAAGCGGGGTGGAGGAAATCCCGTCAGGAATCGTCAACAAGGAGCACACCATCTTCGGAAACATCCAAGAGATTTATGATTTTCATAATAAGTAAGTGACTTATTGATTCGTCATCAATGACTGAGATGAAGTGGTCTTTTGCAACTCATTTCTTTACAGAAGCTATTAGATGTACAGGTCATCAATAGTATAAGAGATAAATTGATGTCTGATGTTCAAAGAGGTCCAAATAAATCAATGCTGTCCTTTATGGTCATGGTAACGCCTCTGGTTCCAAGCACCCTATGTCAGCAACAAAGTAATTTGTTTAAATTATGTTGGCGCATAACTGTAAGTACTAACCATTCCCTATGATGGGATTATATATGTACGTTGAACGTTGTGTGTGATAATAATTCATTTTCTTGTGTTCCCCCTTCCAGCGTTTTCCTTAAAGAGTTGGTGAATTACGAACAGCTCCCAGAGGATGTAGGACACTGTTTTGTCACATGGGTAAGGTCCTGAGTATTTAGGGTTGTTCTCAGACCCAGCGCTAAGTTCACACCCTGCCTACCTTGTTCTTCTTCCTCTTGTTCTGCTGTGCTATCTGTACCTATGGCAGAATCCTCATTAAATCCCTACATGTGGACTCAAGCTAATGTGATTATATATTTTTTTAGAAGCTTCATGTCTTGGGAGATTTAACTAATTATGGGCACAATTATCCTAATAAAATGTTAAAAAGCATTACTGTAGGATTCTCGGTGTAGTAATAGTTAGCAAGCTTAATCGGTGATCAATGTGCACCCTTCAGAAAGCTACTTAACCCATAATTGTTTCAGAAAATGTGCTGTATAAATGTGCTTTTTATGTTACGTCCATTTATGCTTTTATCCGGAGCAACTTACAATGCAGGAGACACATACGTGCATTCGCATGGTTAATAGTTAAGGTTAAGGAACTGGGCTTGTAACCGAAAAGTTTCAGGTTCGATTCCCATGTAGGACACTGCCGTTGTACCCTTGAGCAAGGTACTTAACCTGAATCGCTTCAGTATATATCCAGCTGTATAAATGGATAAATGTAATAAGACGTTGTGTAAGTCGCTCTGGATAAGAGCGTCTGCTAAATGCCTGTAATGTAATGTAATTTAATGTAATAGTGCCAGACCAGGCTAACAATGTTCCCAGACTACGGAGTATAAACGTAAAACTACTAAAACCACAAATGAAAACACAGTAATGCATATAAATGCAGTAGATTACTTCCATAAGAAGCTTTATGAAGAAAAACATGAGACCATAAAAATAGGGCCTAAATTAATAGAAATACCATGATGTGAATTGGTACAAACGGTAACTATTTTAAAAAGTATTTGCAGGTCACCCAAGCTCAGGGCACTTGCTAGAAAATGAATACTGTAACACTGTACCAGAGATGTCTGAACTTTATGAAGATATTCCAAAGCAGGACAGCTGATATGTAGTATGTGTTTCTTATTTTTTTTATTGTGATTGCAGGCTGATAAATTCCAAATGTATGTCACATACTGTACGAACAAACCAGATTCCAGCCAACTGATCTTGGAGCATGCTGGGAGCTTTTTTGATGTAAGTTTATCACCGTTACTGTGTTTTCTACTGACAAATCTTCAGTTTTTTATTTGTAAATGCTGTCTATGTTTCCAAAACATTTATCTTCTTTTCATGATTATTGATGGCCTTTTTTAAATGCGTCTTACGTTTTACTTGGAACACAAAGGAAGACGGCAGTACATCCTAATGGCCTGTAGATGGCAGTATAGAGCTATGTCTAATCTGAATCGAAAGCTTCACAATCGAATACCCTGCTCTATTGTATCTGTGGGATACTTTATGCTCTGCTCACTATGAAACATGAATGGTATGAATCATGTAAATCTTTCTGCTTGCAGGAAATTCAACAAAGACATGGCCTGGCCAATTCAATCTCATCCTACCTTATCAAGCCGGTGCAGAGGATCACAAAGTACCAGCTCCTGCTTAAGGTACTGAAAAGGAGGAAGAGTTCTTCTTTTTGTCCATTGCCTCTCTTTTGGGAGTGGATGAGACCTTGTTCTCTCAATTTGTCATCTCTTTTTCACCCTCTCTTTACTTGTCCGTGCTCGGTCGTGAATGACGTATTTTTCATACGTTACATGTCTACTTCATAGCACAAATCAGCAGTGTATTTTAAATAATGTGAATTGCGCTGTATTGCTTCAAAGTCCTAATTTCCCGTCTTTCATCACAACAGCTTCCATTAATACACCAGGTTTTTACATTGAGGAATTCATCCCAAAGCATTTTGAATGTACAGTATTATGCTTTGTCTCTGCATAATCTAGTCCGTGCATCTCAGTAGCAGATTGCATTGTATTAAATGTAATGTTGAAGGCTTTCATATGAGCAGACAATAAATCGGAATGCGAAAAAAGCAGGTCCGCCACTAGCGAAGATGCTGCGGCGACGCCCCGCTGCGATCGCATTGTGTTCAAGAGAAGGCTTTCATATGAGCAGAGAATAATTACGAATGCGAAGAAACGCACTTGTGGACTGACGGCAACAGATTGCACTGTTCTCAAGAGTAATGGCAGGGGCCTTTGGATTAGCAGACAGTAATTAGGAACACAGGCGCGGTCGCTGCGCGCTAACGGCAGCAGCGCGGCGGAGAGACGGTGAGGTGTCAAGCCGCTCACGGGGCCTCTCGCCTCCGTCTGAAACAGGAGCTGCTGACCTGCTGCGAGGAGGGGAAGGGCGAGATCAAGGACGGCCTGGAGGTCATGCTGAGCGTCCCGAAGAGAGCCAACGACGCCATGCACGTCAGCATGCTGGAAGGTACCGTAGCTGTGATCCCCCGGGCCTTCCAAAAAGCCAAAGACGGGAATCGCCATCGGCAAAGTCGGCACCCCTCATGACATCAGCATACTGTTTCAGTTCACTTTAGTGGGTCTTCTGTGTTAAAGCTCTGTTTGGTCATGAAAGCTCTTTTTTGCTTGACCAAAGGACTCTTAAGGTTTTGTATTTGCTTCATTATGACATGGGCAAGAACGAATGTCATAATGCAATATGTGTATGAAGATAAAAGCTACATATATAAATATATATAAATATTTTTTACTTAATGACATGAACTAGCACAATGTTTGTGTGGATTCATTGCCTTCACTATTGATTGGGGTGTGAAAGATTAGCAGGTGTGCTTTGGAAGGAATGATAGGTTATTAGTCATAGGTTATTAAATTAATTGAATTAAATAATTAAATTAATCAGAGTGATTGTTGAATAATCTCTCTCAGGTACAGTAACACAGTCCCTTATTCTGGGACATTTTCCATATGTAGGGATATTGATGCCAAATTATATTCCTTTACCTGCGATGGATTGGCGACCTGTCCAGGGGACGTTCCTGCCTCTTGCCCAATGCATACTGGTATAGGCTCCAGCCTACTGTTCTGTTTGCACGGGTCCATGTATTTGAGGGAATGAGACCTTAGAGGGACTTGAACGGGTCTTGAATTGGTGGCACGGGAAAGTGTGGGAACGCCACAGATGGCCGCATGTTTAACGGGAAGCGTCGTCTCCTCCAGGTTTTGATGAGAATCTCGACGTCCAGGGAGAGCTCTTCCTGCAGGACACGTTCCAGGTGTGGGACCCGAAGTCCCTGATCCGGAAAGGCCGGGACCGCCACCTCTTCCTCTTCGAGATCTCACTGGTGTTCAGCAAGGAGATCAAGGACTCGGCGGGCCGCACCAAATACGTCTACAAGAACAAGCTGCAGGTAAGGCGTAGCGGTTCTTATCTCCACAATATAGCTGTTGACACAGAATTGCTGTTTTAGGGGTGGGGGGGGGGGGGGGGGGGGGGGGAGTATTTCAGGAAAGTAGGAAATAGTAGCCCTTCCTGTGAGGATAGCAATTTAATTGTTTCAGAACCAAAATGAATGCTAACAGGTAGTGTTAGAACTTGGATGGATGTTTGTAATGGAGCGAGCTGTTGGCTCTCCACCACTGTGGAAAAAAAATCAATGGCAAGTCTCTCTTCAGTCTGCTGGCAACATGATGAGGTCTGAATTGGACCCTCGCACACGCGGGACTCTCCGGGCGCAGAAATTCGGCCGGTTCGTGACTGCCATATTTTAAACGCCACCTGCTGTCGCGTTCTGTGTTTCTGGGGGAATGTTCCGGTGCATATTGGGGCCCTCACACCTGTGCATACAGTCCACCTGGCAGAGCATGACATCTCTCTCTCTCTCTCTCTCTCTCTCTCTGTTTGACAAACAAACCAAAACACAAATAATATTCTGCTGCTACCTTGCAGTTCTACCAAGGTACATGAATAAATAGCTGGATATAATATTGGCAGCCACTCTTGGAGAGAAATAAAACAATATGCAAATGCTAAATAAACAGCAGCTAACAAGAAGGGCTTTTCAGATGTGGGTGTGAATACAACAAGCTTCTGTTAGCAATAATCACAGCCTTCGGTGTTTCCAAGACACACAAGTGTCCAAGAACAGCTGTGAATACTGGCCACAAGCGACACGGACAGACTGACATTTTTTCAGTGAATGTTCTGCTACCCTTGTTATGAGGACGAGTGACTCTGCAACGTTTGTATAAAGTGGGTTTCAAATAGCTAATATGAAAACCAAACAAAACTAACAGAACTTTTATAAATGACCATGTAGATTGTAAAATTAGCATCTGAACGTGAAATTAGCATGCAGAAAGTGGAATATAACATTATGCCATATTATTGTATGTGCAAGTTTTGCGAAAGTGGTTTAAGAAAACAATCAGTAATATGAAGTAACGTTATACGAAAGCTGCATTGTGTCTCCTTGCGAAAAGTGTGAAATCTCAGTTTAATGTGTGTGCGAAAAGTGTGAAATCTCAGTTTAAACTCAGTTGTGTGTGTGTGTGTGTGTGTGTGTGTGTGTGTGTGTGTGTGTGTGTGTGTGTGTGTGTGTGTGTGTGTGTGTGTGTGTGTGTGTCAGACATCGGAGCTGGGTGTGACGGAGCACATAGAAGGGGACCCCTGTAAGTTCGCTCTCTGGGCGGGAAGGACACCCTCCTCTGACAACAAGACCGTTCTCAAGGTACGTCCCCAAATGTCCAGCACGGTTTCCTGTTGCCGGTGCAATTCTCTGTGGAAGGAAGTGTGTCGGGAGCCGCCGTGTTGTGATTGTCAGACACACCTCAGTCCTTTCCTTCCCCTGGTCACAAGCGTAAGTTATCTGCGTGTGATGTCCTCTTCTGTAAGGGTTGCTCGCTGTAGTTGAGACGGCAAGCTGGGTTAGGGACTGATCTGACTGACTGTGCGGGTTACTAGACCGGAGGGACTCATTTGGCCAACACTATGTGCTATCCAGCCTTGGGTCAAATTCATAATGGAAATACTTGGAAAGTATGTGTGTGTAAATATGAGGGCTCGGCGTCTAGTGCAGGAAACGGCACTTAACACCTTCCCTGTGTTCGATGGGGCTTTTTAGGGTTCAGAGTTTTCAGTCCAAAAACCATTCGCAGCACTTCAAATGAAGCTGAGAGCAGCCGTCTTAAAGTGATAGCAAGTGCATGCAAACCCCACGTCAGCCTCGGTGTGTGGTACACACCGCACCTACTTGTACACTATCCCAGCATTTTCTACAATAAACCCCACAGGCTTAAAAACATGGATTTCACAACATTTCGCAGTTGAGTTCTGTACCGCGAATGACTGAGAGATCTGCATTTTTCATCTTTTGTAAAAATGGTGATTTTATTTATTTGTTATCCTATACTATTTTTGAAATACTCCCTAAGATCCACCGGTCGGCGGAACCTGTGTCCGGAACTGTTAATGTCCATCCAGGGAGATGGCGAATGTGATTCTAGATTTTCATCCCGTCTCGTAATCGGCAGGCGTCGAGTATCGAAGTGAAACAGGAGTGGATCAAGAACATCCGTGAGGTTATCCAGGAGAGGATTATTCACCTCAAGGGGGCGCTAAAGGAGCCCATCCATATGCCCAAAACACCAGCCAAGCAACGCAACAACAGCAAGAGGTCAGCCGTCCTACACAGTACAACAAATCTGACTTACTTCAGCAATGCTGCATAAATTGAGAGTGTCTAAAAATGTAACGTGTGAGTTGCTACGGTTAGTGCAATATGCTTATCAAATAAATAGTCTAATGTATTGAATATCTGTATCATGTGTGCAATTATGTCTATTTTAATAAGAGACCAGTGGCGCTTTGCCTCAGTAAAAATAGCGTGTTTTGTAAAGAAATGAAAAGCATGTATGGGTCTCTGTACAAACCCTTAATTGAGTTATTAATATGGTGTGTATCTCTGAAGGGACGCCGGAGATGACGCAGACAGTCAGGGTGATGGCAGCAGCCAGCCGGACACCATTTCTATCGCCTCCAGGACCTCCCAAAACACAGTAGACAGTGATAAGGTAGGAATGCTGCTTTCCCCAGGTTCTGTGAGTGCATCTTCCATCATTGTGGCACTTGCTGGAAAAACATGGCCATACTAGTTTCAGGTTCCTTGCGGAAGTAATTTGCTGTTCAGTGATTTGTCAGAGGCCTACAGAAGTTATTTGTGTGCTTCAGTGCATCCACTGTTTTAAACTTCCATTGTTCTTATTTTTAGACTATTAGTCTTTCTTTCTGTGCAACGGTAATGAAAAAGCAACAATTCTAGCTGTCACAATAATTCATGCAAAGTTTTGACATATAATATTTTGAAGTTTGTTATTTTTTTTGTTTTAAGTTTATGCGCGTTGTTGCGGTATCTTAATTCCAAACAATGACATGCAACAAAAGAAAGTTGTAGAATATGTGGAGCTCTGTACACCCAACACATTATTTCATGCTGTTTCTTGCCATTAAGTGAGGTAATGCTGGCAGTGGCTCCGCCTTCTTTTCACCAGGTGATCCTATCACGGTCAGGTGACTCGCAATCGGGGTTTCCCTTACTTCCTCTTTGTCCTGAGCAGGGGCTCAGCTGCTCCAGTGCAGCGTGTGATCACCGCATATAAACAGCCATGTGAAATCATGAAAGGCCTGTTCAAGTTATGTGCAGGATTTTGCCCTCATAGGACTTATGAGAAGCCACATGAAGTCAAAGTAAGGACTCTTTTGATTGCCACACTTCACAGCGTAGTCATGAGGCTCACAACCTGTCGCCCATGGTTGCTGAAGAGCGGCTTGGCTTGTGTTGTGATGGAAATATTTTGGGAGTTCAAGTGCTCTGCTGGACACAGTATCTGTTTGGGAGATGCTGCTGTTTGTGCTTGTCTCGTGCCTCGTCTTTGTGACGGTTCTCCTCCCGTTGACTCCCCTCCCTGGTAAAGCTGGTACCAGGGCTGCTGGACATACTCAGTGCCGAGCGCCTCGTTGCCCTGGCAACCCGCCAGTCTTGCGTGGTCGGGCCTGATGTTGAGGGTTCCTCCCTGTTCTAAATGCTGGTTCCAATCACGCAGGGAGAGTCCGGGCTCTGCTGACGTGGGCCGGCTTGTTTGCGTTGCTCCTCGAGACGCCCACGTGCCATTCCATCGCTAAATATTGCTTTTTGGAGTAACACGCCAACGGCATTCAACAATCGTCCGGGAGGAAATTACAGGACCTAGTTAAGTCTGATAGAGCTGGCTGCTTTGAGGGAGCTGAAGTAGTTTATAGACCTGCAATGCTTGCAAGGCAGAAAGCTGGCTTCCTCTCTTGCGTTTTGTAAAAGCACGTCCTTGATTTATTACATTTTTTAAATATTTTTTTTTTTTTGGGAAAGCAGACTGTTTTAATGTTATCCATTGTTTACAGCTTGTTGAAACTTTAGCCTCATTAGTTTTTCCTTCTTGGTAACGGATTTGTAAATGTGGCCAACAATATTATTCCTAGTAGACTGTAGACAAGGGTGTGTGTTCTCATTTAAGCTCCCCAGAGACACATATGCCCCTCAATATGTCCCTATTTGCTTCCACTAATGGATTAAACCTACAGTGACTATTGATATTAGTAGAATTTTAACAGATTTTAAAAGGTTTATAATGTGAATGACACATTTCTGCATGCAGTTCTCTACATGCAGTATTTTTATACATTGTGTTGGATTGTTAATTACTCTGTTTTATTGATACTGTTAAACATGCAGTTAAACTTTAGTAATTAATTTAATTTCTTAAAGTTCATTGTGGTTAAGTTGAACAATGGCCTTTGCAATCCCAAGAAGAGTCTAAATACAGGAACAAAAAAAAGCCCACAATATCTTCTCTCATATGCATCCCCCAACATAAAATGGCAAAACAAATCAAACAAACGATCTTTCCAAATCAAACATGTTTTATTTGACCCTTACTGAATGAACGCTGTGTGTCTTCTCTTATGAAAATACTTTGCGAGCGGTCAGCCCTTCCTTGAGCAATAAACAAGTCCTGTTTTTCTCTTGTAAAATGAGTCATTGTTCTGGCACTCGGAAGCCTTCTGAAACCTCCTTGCCCCTATTTATTTTGTCCTGGTGGACAGTTTTCCATTCTATGGTTCTCCACCCAGCTGCTGTTTTCCCTCCTATGCCACTGCAGGAGGGTTTTATCCCTGGAAAAATGCGCCATTTTCCGGGCCTGCTTTTGATTCTGTCTCCAGGTCTTATTATATATTGCTGGAAATGATAATGAGCGCAGTCTAGAAGACGGTTTCAGTGGTGGAACCTCCCGTCTCCAAGTCCCACCAGCTCTCTGTCTGTGGGGGCAAATAATCACAACAGTACTGACTGCAGTAGGGACTGCAGTGAAAATTCTTCTTCTGGACATTAAAAGAAACCAGTGACACATTGAACATAACAAACTAATGTTTAATGACAAAAGCAGGCCATTCCGGCAATCCAGGCTTGTTATTTTGGTCTAGAACAGGAGTCCTCAGGCTTGGTCCTGGGGTCCGCCTGTGTATTCTGGTTTTTGTTACAGCCTGAATCTGGTGATTAGTTAGAATTGCTTGAAAGCATGTTTAAGTTCTTCTAGAAAATATCCTGTGAATGTATTACACAAAACGAGTTTGACTTGTTGCCATCTGCTTTGGCTTTGATTTCCACAAAAGGTTTAGTTTAAGTCGCCAGGTGTCCCCACACTTCCCTCAGTTAGCTTCCGATTAGAAATCGTAATATCTTTTCAAAGGAGTAATTTTCTATAGCACAATACACGATATGAAACAATCCATTGGTCTGACTGATTCGAAGTCGTAGGATATGATTATGGTATGTTTATTCTAAATGGCATACGTGGCTATTTCTGTCCTAAAGTGGCCTTTGGAGGATCAGTCATCTCTCAACAGACATTAAAGATGCATAATCCAGAACAATTTACAGCTTGTTACAGTTCAGGGTTGTAACGGAGTGCTGACGTTTTATTTTGAAACAAAAACCTGCATTCATTGCCAGGGCCTAGAAGTAACTCTGTGGAAGAAAAATGTTGGTCTATATTATATTTTTGATGCATTTTTGACAGCAATTCAGAGATGATTCTCATTTAGAATTTTAGATATTTTACTTATTGCTAACATATTAATCACGGAAATCACATTGTCGCTTAAATATAGGCTGCTTGAGTTTTTCACAAATGTCCAACAGTATTTTTTTCACATCCCAGAAATGAAAACCGCTCAATGCGTACAAGTTTGTAGAACCGTAACATGTCTGTAGGCCGCCGTTGCATATGGGAACTGAACCAAGAGCTCCTGTGTTCTCCTTTTAGTGTAGTACCCAGTAGTGCCCAGTACTGCACAACACAATATAAGTGGTCTGATGACGGCACTGTATATAACATTAATATAATATTGCCTACTTTGATTTATGCACTATATTTTTCCCAATATATGCAGCATCTGGTATTCTATATATTTTTCATCATCCTATTATCCGTTTGTAAGCGCTTTGGCGCAATGCCTAGATCCAGGCAGACTTTGAATGGAGCAGAATCTACTTCCATACCAAAGTCTGTTCTGCAACACACACACCCTATTATAGCACCACTATAAAATAACTCTGCCCTAAATTATTATTGCCCATGTGTGACCTTACATTTCAGTTTATTTATTTTTTTTAATATAATTTGCCAGGTGGTCTGTTTATGTTCATGTTGGAGACACGTTAGACACGTTCTCTTCTTCAATAGTTATAATTTATCTAATGCTATGATACTAAATTCGTTTTTTGTGATCATGTAGAATTTGAGATATGATGCTTAAGATGATGAATGGAATATGCATATGTCCTTTCTCCCCTTCAGTATATAATTCCATTCATGACACGGGATACCTTCTCCCCTCTAGACCATTTCTTTGTTCATCAGCCAGAGGCTAATTGTGTTTCTTCATTACAGCGAAGTGAGCGATTCTAAGGCGTTTAATGTTGCTCTGGAGAGTTTGTCAATGCACCAGTGTATTCTTCTGGGGCCTTCTCACATAATGAACTTATTGTGCGTGCATCACTGCTGCATCTGCATGTCACAAGACTATCCTCTTATCCTGGGCAGGGCGTCTGGGCTGCAGGCTTCTCTCTCATTCTGCTCTCTCTTTTTCTTTATCTCTCTCTCTCTACTCTCTCACTTGCACAATGTCTTGTGTCTTTTCCTCATGTTCTTTATCGTGCCCTCTTTCTCTCTCTCTCTCTTCCTTGCTCCTACTGTTTTGCTCACATTTTCTCTCTCCCACTTGCCCTCTCTCTGCTCTCTCTCTCTCTCTTACTCACTCACACTCTCTCTCTCTCTCTCCCTCTCTCTCTCTCTCTCTCTCTCTCTCTCACTTACCCTCTCTTGCTCTGTCCTTTTCTCTCGCTCACTCTGTCTCTTCTCAACTGTGCGAGAGCGGCTCACGGCTCACTGCTCAGTGGCCACAGGTGTTGTAGGATTCCACAAGCTGACGGAGAGCTTCAGGGACAGGCTTTGACTGCTCCACTGTCTGCCTACCAGGCCTTCGTTCTAGAGAGCCACAATGCCAAAGTGGATTAGTTTTAAACTGTCAAAGGAGGGCAGTCGTGTAAGTAACAACGCAAACATTTTTTGCCGAAAATAGTGTTTTGTGATACAACGTACTGGATGTATGTCTTCTGACAACAGGGTGAGGTTTTTGGTGTGGTTCTGCCATAGTGAGGTGTGCTAACACATTAACAGGGAAATGCCTGCCAGACGCTGGAAATATGTGGTATCTGGAGATCTCACCAATTGATCCAGACCATATATGGTAGTTTTTGCACAAAAACATACAAGTTAAAAGCTGTACTATGACATTTGTGTTGTTTTTTGTGGGGTTTTTTTCCCGCTAAAGTTCTGCTTGAATTCTCTTTGGAGCAGGAATGAGGACTAGCTGGAATAATGAATTGAAATATTTTATCTGTTTGTAGCAGATTTCATATTCGGCAGTCCTCATACATTATACTATTATACTATTATACATGATTGAATATATCCATAGTGGAAGTGTTGTTGTGCATTAAACATTTCTCTGCTCATGTCCAGGTTAAGTACAGTACTTACAGTTCAGTACTCGGTAGCTGAAGGCCATAGTTATTTCTAAAAGCTCTTCTCCTGATGACCATCTTTGGAGCAGATGAGTGGTTATATATATATTTTATGCTGGCGGCCGGGCCTGTGGACAGGAAACAGGCCATTATAACTGAATCAGATGATGCAATAATGTACAGTGTATGTATTGCTGACAAACACATCATAGAAAATGAGTACACTAATGTCAAATATTATTGGAGGATCCTAGTTAAAATGTACATGAATGTGCATAACTGTATTTTTGTTTAAGGAATATAAGCCCTGGTGTAAAGAGGCTTACAATCTTGACCTCAAGGAGGCACCTTGTATCATGACATTCAGATGTAAACATTTATTTTGCCACTCTCTCACATGTGAATAGATTTCATATAGTTTGGTACAGTATGTTTTTTATGCAGTACGTGTGCATTAGTATTTTTGTAGCATTAAGAAATTGCAGGTGCAACGTTCTTATTCGTATCTTTACATTGCGAGGCAGGTCATAAGGCATAGGATTTTGGATAATACCGGGTGTTCAGTGCCATAGCCCTGTCTTTGGCCTGAGGATGGATGCTTTATGCAGATAAAAATTGGAGATGTGTTCTATATAAACTTTAAGGTGTGTGATACCTGAATCCCAATATACGTATTCCTACATGTGCCCTAATCTTATTAACTAGGTTATGTAGAACTGTCATGAAATGTAAAACTGTGAAATGGACTATATATGGAAACAGTTGTGACCATGCACCTTGACTAGTAGTAGCAGTCGTAGTCATCGTAGTAGTAGTAGTAGTAGTCGTCGTCTTCGTTCATTCCTCTTTGGCAGTGAGTACTCCCGGATGCCTTTGTTTCTTCTTTTCACCTTTCACTCCTCTAACATAAAAAGGTGTGACCGGTGAATTTTTATGAAAATTTTAACTCTTACATCTCTGAAGAACAATCCCTGCCCATTATAAAAGCGTAAAAGCGGGAATTGTGTTCTGGGTGTTAACCCTGTCACACACACTGTTCCAGCATTCGCCTAGCAACCTCTGTGCGCCCACCTAGCAGCGACCTGATGCTTTGGCGATTATGTGTGAGGTGGGCTGCTCTGACCACATCTGCCTGCCCGGTGTGAACGTGTTAGCCCCTAGCATTTCTGGGACAGGGCCACAACTGTAGCTGAGATTAATTAAATTTGGCCCTTAGTTAGCATTTATTTAATTTCCCTGCGGAACCTTGCTCAAGCCATCTTCAATGGGCGAGCAGAGGTTCTAAACCCTTCCTTCAGTACCAGAGAGGGCAGACTCAGTTTGCCTGGGTTTCTTCTATTGCATTTTCATATCTCATAACCAGTAATCATTGAGAGAAGATTATAGGCTTCTACTTATGTACTGCAGTGCATGTTTTTATTTCTTTTTTTGACACTAGCTTTCACTTCTGAAACTTTTATTTTGGGGCTATAAGGATTATTTCACATACTACACAGTTTCAGATGAATCCACATTGGTATGGTAGTAGCCTATGTTATTTACAGCATATCTTTATTTTCCTTAATTTACAAAGCTTATATTCAGCTGCTTTTGTCAAAAAATTCCAGAAGACACCAATGGAGTTAATCATGACACCCCATCTGATTTGACTTTAAGGAGTGTCTGTGATTAAAATCTTTTGTAAAAATTTAAATCACCCCTTTGTGTGAATGGCTATTCCACGTTATTACTCAAAGTTGTAAACATTTCGGAATTTAGCCCTTGTGTGTCTTTGCTCAAATCATATCACTCTAAGTGAGGGAAATATCAGGGTCTAATAAAGCTCAATGAACAGAACACACCATTTGGATGTAGTCCACCTTGTTTATGGAAACCTGTAAACTTTAAAATATCCGTTTTCCAACTGGCAACTCAGTTGTCTGGCAGTTAAATACAGTGTGTAGCCTTTGTCAACATTTTAACAATGCAGACCGAAGCACTTCCACAGGCAGAAATTGATGCTTTATTTTAAGATGGAATTGGCTTATTGTTCTACTTGGCTGGGGATTTAATTTTCGTAACAAAAAAGCAGGTTTAGATAGAAATTTGTGTCAGATTAAAAGTAAATTTGTAAATGTGTGCTCGCAGATTTCACATTGGTTCATTTCATTCTAATCTGCTTGGAAATCTGGGCATCAAGCATGTTATGGCAAACTGACTCTTCCTTTTACAGCTGCAGGTTATAGCTGGCTACATTAGACCAAAATTATACTTCAGATTTGCTTGACAAGCAACACACCCCTTCTTCCCTTGTATTGGGGGAGTGAGGTGGTTCTGCTCATTCCTGAGCCGTAGAGAGCAAACATGGATGACATCATGTCAAAAGTTGTAAGTGAAAGCAGGTGGACAGGAAAAGGGATCCCTGCATCTGAGCCAGAAGCACTGAGGAATCCACAGCTGGAGCCAAACGGCCTACCAACTGCCTCACAGAGTTCAGAATCTGACTGAAGGCATCTCCGTTATCTCTGTGAAGCTTGCCTCAATAATCATGTGGGTGTGAGCTGTCTTTGCTAAGAAGAAGCCAACCAAAAATAATTACCTAGAAATAACTTTTGCATATTTGTTCTGCCTCTGTATTTTGTACATTTATTTAGCTTTTTCTTTTTGCGTATGACAGCTGAAACAATGAACTGGCAAGCAAGTGTTGAATGATATGTGTGTATGAGCTGGTTCAGAATTTGTGCTGACTGGCACCAAGGTGGACTTTCCTTAAGCACACAGATGTTATTCTAAACAGTTTGTGCATATTTGTGCCATGTCTTGGAGTTAGAGACAGGGCTGCAGTACAGTGTAATGGAGTTGAGGTGGGGCTGCAGTACAGTGTGATGGAGTTAGAGACAGGGCTGCAGTACAGTGTGATGGCGTTAGAGACAGGGCTGCAGTACAGTGTGATGGAGTTAGAGACAGGGCTGCAGTACAGTGTGATGGTTAGAGACAGGGCTGCAGTAAAGTGTGATGGAGTTAGAGACAGGGCTGCAGTACAGTGTGATGGAGTTAGAGACAGGGCTGCAGTACAGTGTGATGGAGTTAGAGACAGGGCTGCAGTACAGTGTGATGGAGTTAGAGACAGGGCTGCAGTACAGTGTGATGGAGTTAGAGACAGGGCTGCAGTACAGTGTGATGGAGTTAGAGACAGGGCTGCAGCACAGTGTGATGGAGTTAGAAACAGGGCTGCAGTACAGTGCAATGGAGTTAGAGACAAGGCTGCAGTACAGTGTGATGGAGTTAGAGACAAGGCTGCAGTACAGTGTGATGGAGTTAGAGACAAGGCTGCAGTACAGTGTGATGGAGTTAGAGACAGGGCTGCAGTACAGTGTGATGGAGTTAGAGACAAGGCTGCAGTACAGTGTGATGGAGTTAGAGACAGGGCTGCAGAACAGTGCAATGGAGTTAGAGACAAGGCTGCAGTACAGTGTGATGGAGTTAGAGACAGGGCTGCAGTACAGTGTGATGGAGTTAGAGACAAGGCTGCAGTACAGTGTGATGGAGTTAGAGACAGGGCTGCAGTACAGTGTGATGGAGTTAGAGACAGGGCTGCAGTACAGTGTGATGGCGTTAGAGACAAGGCTGCAGTACAGTGTGATGGAGTTAGAGACAAGGCTGCAGTACAGTGTGATGGAGTTAGAGGCAAGGCTGCAGTACAGTGTGATGGAGTTAGAGACAGGGCTGCAGTACAGTGTGATGGAGTTAGAGACAGGGCTGCAGTACAGTGTGATGGAGTTAGAGACAAGGCTGCAGTACAGTGTGATGGAGTTAGAGACAGGGCTGCAGTACAGTGCAATGGAGTTAGAGACAAGGCTGCAGTACAGTGTGATGGAGTTAGAGACAGGGCTGCAGTACAGTGTGATGGAGTTAGAGACAAGGCTGCAGTACAGTGTGATGGAGTTAGAGACAAGGCTGCAGTACAGTGTGATGGAGTTAGAGACAGGGCTGCAGTACAGTGTGATGGAGTTAGAGACAAGGCTGCAGTACAGTGTGATGGAGTTAGAGACAGGGCTGCAGTACAGTGCAATGGAGTTAGAGACAAGGCTGCAGTACAGTGTGATGGAGTTAGAGACAGGGCTGCAGTACAGTGTGATGGAGTTAGAGACAGGGCTGCAGTACAGTGTGATGGAGTTAGAGACAAGGCTGCAGTACAGTGTGATGGAGTTAGAGACAAGGCTGCAGTACAGTGTGATGGAGTTAGAGACAGGGCTGCAGTACAGTGTGATGGAGTTAGAGACAAGGCTGCAGTACAGTGTGATGGAGTTAGAGACAGGGCTGCAGAACAGTGCAATGGAGTTAGAGACAAGGCTGCAGTACAGTGTGATGGAGTTAGAGACAAGGCTGCAGTACAGTGTGATGGAGTTAGAGACAGGGCTGCAGAACAGTGCAATGGAGTTAGAGACAGGGCTGCAGTACAGTGTGATGGTTAGAGACAGGGCTGCAGTACAGTGTGATGGAGTTAGAGACAGGGCTGCAGTACAGTGTGATGGAGTTAGAGACAGGGCTGCAGTACAGTGTGATGGAGTTAGAGACAGGGCTGCAGTACAGTGTGATGAAGTCGAGGTGGGGGTGCAGCGATGAGACCCACAGAGAAGTTTTGAGAAGGTGTAGGTCCCTGTTAGAGGGGCCAGGATTAGGCTGCTTGTATTAGAGACCCACGGTCAGGTTGAATTGAGCAATTAATCTTCTTTGAAGACGAGTAAATCTCCAGAACATTATTTATCCTCCTGCCTGGTCTGAACACAACATTAGATGGATTAAAAAAAGATCCCTTGAAGGAGGCTATAAAGTAACTTGAGTGAGTGTATGTCTTCAATGGGCTGTTTAATTTCTGCAGCCCATTAATGTGTAATGAGCCATACTTTTGCTTTCTCTTTTATGTTACTTTACATCAGGGCCGGTTCTAGGCATAGGCGATATAGTCGGTCATCTCAGGCAGCATTTGTATGGGGGGGTACCAGCAGTCTTTGGTGGGGGGGTGTGTGGGGGGAGGGGGGGGCGTGGAAAAATGTGTTCATATGATAGTCGGCAAACCCCCCCCGGGCGGCTCAAATGCTAGAGCCAACCCTGCTTTAGATTCTTGTGTGTGCAGCGCTGTTCAGGCAAAAAACATTTAATTGAGTCACGTGTTCGGGTTCAAATGAGCAGAATGTGAGAAAACAAAGAGGTGAAAGAACAGAAACAAAAAGCTCAAAGCTTCAGTACGTGAGTCTGCCAAGACCGGCCTGGTGGTCATGATTAATGTCTCCTTCAGGATTTGGGCCCTGACTGGTCAGCGTTCCCCTCTTCTCTCAGACCAGATGGGGGGCTGACCTCTGGATTAGCCTCCCCACTGTCGGACCTCCCTGTCTGACGGAGAGATACGAGCGCTCTGGGAACGGGTCTTAGTCTCGGCGCATGTGAGCGGCCGAGGTCAACGCTGAAGGGGGGAGGAGCTGTCACAGCTGTTCCATGCTGGGGGCCGGGATCTACAGGAACAAACCAAGTGCCCTTACTGGAGAGAGCGGGGCTGTGTCCGAATCAGAGCCCTATCTACTGCGCCCTGTCTCCTGCGTACAGTGCACGGGCAGAAGTGCGCTGTTTAATGTGCACTGTTTAGCACGCGGCGTGCAGTTGCAGTACGTGAAAAATATCCGCCATGCTATTTTCCAAACGTACTGTGGAAGTGTCGTAAGATGTCCCACCCTTACGCGGCCATGTCACGTTGTTTTTGTTGTATTTGAAGGATAATGTCAGCGAACCTTTGTTTTAAAAAATGAGGCACAGCACATATTTATGCGACCAAAATGTTTGTGTACTTCTTGGAAAGTGTGTTACTCAGCTAAACCCCGGAAGTAAGTGTATTATAATGTAGTATACTACATTTAGAGAAAATTTCACCAACTTAACAACTTTTTCATCCTGTCTACTCAACAAGCCTACCTAATGGTATGGAAGGGTGCTGATTCTGACACAGCCCAGAGCTGAACACCCATTGTGCACAGTGCGGAGCTAAACATTTCTGAAGAAAATGGCACCATGTTCTTTCTGAAGCGGGTGATGCTAAACGCTTTAAATTGAGAGTGAGGTGTTAAAAGGTCTTAGTGAAGTGGGTGGTGCTGTCTGCTCTTACTGGAGAGTGAGGCGCTAAAAGGTCTGACTGAACAGGGTGATGCTAAGCCCTGTTAATTTGAGAGTGGGATGCTAAATCCTGTTAATTTGAGAGCGGGATGGTAACAGGTCTCACTAAAGTGGCTGGTGCTAAACACTCTTATTCAAAGTTGTGCGGAATGCTCTTAATCGAGAGTGCAGTGCTAATTGCTCTTAGTGCAGGGGTGTCAAACTTTGTTCTCAGGAGGCCGCAGTGCGGCTTTTTGTGTCTTTCTTTCAATCCGCTGCCAATTAACGCCTTGGAGGTGTGTATTCTTTAAGCCAATCCATGACTTAAATATACCACTGGTGCCGAGAACACCCAGAAAACCAGCAGACACTGTGGCCCTCCTGGACTGGAGTGCGAAATGCTTTCAGTGAGACATTTTAAAATGGATTTATTTTAAGTCTCATTTGTTGTTTTGATATGTTAATCTTATGTAATGTAAATAAACACCTCTACTGCAGCTCTTTAATTGAAATATCAATGGCTGCCAGGAAGGGGTCACTAATTGCCTTTGAGCGGAAAGGTGTCTGTCAGCAGAGGGCAATGGGCATTTGATGACATTTTGGACAATTTAGTCATTTTCTACAGACGGTTAAGGAAGTTAATGAGAAAACACTGACTGACCGGAGTGACGAATCCAAAATCCATGGAACTGTGTGGAAGGCTAGGGCTGAGCCAAGGTGGCGTTAATGCCGTCACTCAACGTTACTGCGCGCTGCCGGCTGATATCATCATCTTAGCTGGGAGGGAAGAATCATTTGTAAGTCGTGTCTGTCATCAGTCTGGTTCAGAAGCGTGTTTTCACTTCTTCAGCTGGTATAATCCCAGGCAGCCATGAACAGTGGGGTCAGTCCATTGCAATACATCACTTTAGTCACCTTAGTCATCTTATTTATCTTTTTGTGGATGAGGGCATGCAGTAAGAACAGAGTCAACGGCTTCGCTCAAGGGGAACTCGCCGTCCCATCGGACAGGAGGATTAATCAGTTACAGCGGTACATGCGCTGTAACTCGGGCTCCATTGGTATTTCTTTAGGACTTGCGTTTCCTTCCAGGAAATGGCATGTTTCAGGAAGTGTGAGAAATGGGAATTAATTCACCGCAGGGATCCTTGCATTATGCTGCGGTTTCTTTCCCTCCAGCTCCTGTAGTGCATTAATGTGGCTAGTTTACTTGTTCATAGCCACTACAGTGGAGTCAGCCCCATATGCAGTGCTGAGCCATGTGATTTTAAGGCTTAAATCATATTTAAGAGTGTACTTTACTCTCTTTATCTTACCCAGCAAACCATTAAACACTTAAGTGAGATATGAGGCCTGTCATGGCTGGCACATACTGGCACTTTGCTTATGCACTACGATTCTTTTCACTCCGATACAATGGCAATATATACCTGGCAGGAAAATAAAGGGCTTTATGCACCTGGCACACAGTTGTATTGTGTACGCCTTAAATCTGTCCATAACGACTGGACATTGGCCAGGAGTTTAAAGTGTCAATATAAGCCTAGGTCACAAAAAAAAAAGTGTTTATGTCCTTGGCTATCATTGATCACTGAGTTTTTCAGCTCTCCTTTGCTTAAATAAAAAGGAGTTTTGGGAGTGGTCAGCGCCTCGTTTAAACAGCCTGACTCACTGAATATCTCTCGCTTACTCTCCTTCTCCTTCTCCTTCTCCTTCTCCTCCCTCAGCTCTCCGGAGGCTGTGAGCTCACCGTGGTGCTCCAGGACTTCACGGCCGGATGCAGCAGTGAGCTCAGTATCCAGACGGGCCAGACGGTGGAGCTCCTGGAGCGGCCCAGCGACCGCTCTGGCTGGTGCCTGGTGCGGACCACCGACCGCAGCCCCCCCCAGGAGGGCCTGGTACCCAGCAGCACCCTCTGCATCTCGCACTCCCGCAGCAGTGTGGAGATGGAGAGCTTCTTCCCCGCAGGCAAAGGTAAGGTCACCTCAGGGATCGGAGGCTGTCTAGCTCCTCGGGTTGTCAAGGCAACTTTCAAATTCAAATGCAATGTATTGGCATCTCCATAATAGTCAAATATTGCCTATATGTGATTGATTTGTAACGGTAATAATAAAGAGCAAAACCACTAGGAATTGTCAATAAAGGACACATTGCATTTAATTGGCAGTATGCGTTTCCATTTATATTTTGTCTTACCTTTCAATTATCTCAGTAATTTGGTGCCTTTCATATGTGCTTTTTAGCACATTACCTAACCTCACAGTGTTGTTTCTGTATTTTACTTTATAATTTATGATTATCCATGAAGTACTACTTTTTGGAATGAGATGTTAAGAATGAGTAATAAATAATAAAAATAAGGTGGTCCTGTCACCTAACTTACTTAACTCTTACTTTTTTATTCTTAGTCATATCTTATATCTCAGCATTTTATTTATTATTTATTATAGTTAAGATAAAGGGAGAAGTGTTCCTTTGATTATTTTCTTTTGTGTATTTGTGTATCATTATTTTCTTTTGTCTGTTTCAACATACTGCATTGGTATTCTTTGCTCTACATGTTATGTAATGTTCATTTACCACTCAGCTATTTTTGTGATTATTTTCATCCTTTTTTTTTAATATACAGTGCCCTCCACAATTATTGGCTCCCCTGGTAAAGATGAGTAAAAAGAGTTCTAAAACATTTACTGTTTGGTGAATTAGCTTAATCTCACACTGAAAAAATTAGAAAAATCCAACCTTTAATTGAAGCAAATTTATTCTGAGAAAAAAAAATCCCTCATAAAGACATAATTATTTTTAACAAAACCACGTGTGCCACAATTATTAGCACCCCTGCATTTAGTACTTTGTACAACCTCCCTTTGCCAGTAAAACAGCACTGAGTCTTCTCCCGTAACATCTAATAAGGTTGGAGAATACAGAGCAAGGAATTTGAGACCATTCCTCTTTACAGAATCTCTCCAGATCATCCAGAGTCCTAGGTCCTCTCGTGTGCATTCTCCTCTTCAGCTCAGCACACAGGTTTTCAATGGGGTTTAGGTCAGGGGACTGAGATGGCCATGGCAGAAGCTTGATTTTGTGTTCAGTTAACCATTTTTGGTTTGATTTGGACGTATGTTTTGGATCATTGTCCTGCTGGAAGATCCAACGACGGCCCAGTTTCCTGGCAGAGGCAGTCAGATTCAGATTTAGTTCATGATGCCATGTACCCTAACAAGGTTCCCAGGGCCTTTGAAGGAATAACAGCCCCACAGCATCACGGAACCTCCACCATACTTAACAGTGGGGATCAGGTTATTTTGGGTATAGCCATCCTTTTTACGCCAAACCCACCTTGAGTGTTGGTTGCCGAAAAGCTAACCATCAAACCAACCACCATCAAAAAAGCTAACCATCAAATCAACAACCTTTGGCTTTTTGTTTCATCTGACCTTAGAACACAGTTCCAGTAGCGTTTAGCAAAATCCAGGCACTTACGTTTGTGGTGAAATTACAGGAAAGGCTTTTTTCTGGCATGCCTTCCAAATAATTTGTTGGTATGGTGGTGACGTCTAATGGTAGTTTTGGAGACTTGATGACCCAAAAATGCTACTTTCTTCTTACCATCCTCCTCACTGTGTGTGGGGGAAAAAATAAACTTGGGTCGTCTTCCAGGCAAGTTTGTAACAGTTCCAGTTGCTTTGAACCTTTTAAGTATTGCCCTAACGGTAGCCTCTGTGTCACCTCATATTTATACCCCAGTAAAACAGGAAGTGATTGACTACTGCTTCAAAGTTTATAAACACTCTGATCAACTTTAAAAAGTAAAATATAAATAGAAAAAATGCTTCAGTTACATTTTGTTCATAGGAATTTCTAGGGGTACCAGTAATTGTGGCACACGTGGTTTTGTTAAAAATAATTTCTTGATGAGGGATTTTTTTTTCTCAAAATAAATTTACTTCAATTAAAGGTTGGATTTTTATTATTTTTTTCAGTGTGAAATTAAGCTAATTCACCAAAAGGTGAATTTTTTATAACCCTTTTTACTCATCTTTACCAGGGGTGCCAATGAAGGACTGCACGTATTTCTAAGGGTTTTTTCAGTTTGTATTGTACAGCACAGTGTAGAGAGACATGAAGAATGGGGATTGAGAGAGAGGGAGAGACGTATAACAAAGGTCGCCCGGCCGGACTCAAACCACTAACGTCGTGGCTCGCAAAGAGCATGCGGAGAGCACTGCACTGGCCACGCCACCGAGACGTAATTTTTTCATCCTTTTAAAATCCTCTAGATGGTGCTATTTTATTGAGATAATGTTAGGAGCTGAATGTTTTGAATATGTCTTCCTTCTTTAAATGCATTCGACTTTCATAAAGTTTTCTAAAGGCACTGACTGTGCTTGTAAGTGCTGACTGGCGTGACTCCAGGCCGGTTTTCTCTTGGCCACACGCAGCTGCGGCAGTCATTGGCTGCAGCCACGGAGAGGGCCTGATAAAACTCTTATTTTTGTCCAGGGGGACTTCCTTTGTCTTCTCTGCCTCGTTTCCTTTGTTTTGCAGACTCCAATTTAAAACATCCCTTTCGCGGCGCTTCGGTTTGGGGAAACGTCTGGGGGGATTGTTTTTCCACTTCCTTTTGCGCTTTGGCTGCTGTTGAACGCTTCCTCACGGAGGAAAGGGATCTTGCTTATATTTCTCTCACCCGGGGGACCTGAGGATCAATGCAGACGCATTGAGTTTTAATAAATAACTAACAACCTGAGACGCACTGAAAACGCCAGCAGCTCTGCTTAATTTCGGCTTTAGATTCATCGGGGGATTTACATTAAAGAAATGCCCCCACTGCAAACACAGTGACCGTATACTGTATAATTTGACTGCATGTGCTAGGCTAGTCATGATTCAGGAGCAACTTTCTGTATTTAGCTGATTCGAGTTCTAAGCTATCACTTAGTGGTTATAGTTGCATTTTCTCATACCTGGATACACTGCGCATTAAATTTCTAATGGGATTCTAATGGGTAGTCGTGCTTGTTATATGCAGAGTTGTGAATGCGTCATTGATCAGTTAGTAACCTTCAGTGTACATTGATTCTACTTCCCGAGCAGCAACCGATATGCATTGTGAACAAAACTGCATACGGAACAAAACTGAAGGTTTCACGGGCCATTGCAGGAGGAGGCCAGAGGTAACACTGTTACCTTTAATCCCCACGTCCTCTCTCGCCAAATTTCCTTTGTTTTGAAATGGCACGAGTCCTGTTGCCCCTGCGGCCTCGGAACAAAACGAAGTGATTCGTGGGGAGAGTTGCATTTGAGAATTTGTAACAGACTATTCCATAGCTCTCCGCTACACAATGTTTGAAACGGAGCAAATCCAAAACGACTGTACTTTCTAACAGTATTTATTAGTTTAAAGCGCATTACTACCTTTCTGCCCGCATTCCTGAGTTTGTTGCTATACTGGCCGTTTGGAAACTGACCTTGAAGGCAAGGAACATCAAATTCTAATTTTATATTTAATTCTTGTGCTTGTTCACACTCTTTGACACCAGGTGTTAGAGCACAGGGATGCTGTCAAAACAAAGCTCCCTGTGTTGTCTTTAAATAAATAAATAATCCTTGTGACTGGAGATAAAAATAGTCTTTAACTAAATTTCCCTTTTCTCCACGTAATACAGTAAATCTCTTCTTTTTTTTTTAGCATGTGTGCTTTTCATAACTGCCACTGAGACAATATAGACCAGCTGTGATGACAGGCAAGGGGCTGTAGATATGGTTGTTATGGTATGATATGGTTGTAGAGAGAAATATAAGCATGACTAGGCTTTACCACCTGAAAGCTATGACATGGTAGAAGAGCAGTAAAGTTCCATGTAAATGGAACTTCTCCAGAAAAAAATGTATTAATTTCCCCATACAGGTTTTTCTACTTTTTTTTTTTCTTTTCTTTTTCCCTTTTTAAATATTCGTATAGATGAAATAGCCATACCAGGTTTGCAGTACAAACAGTTGTTGAGGGTTGGCTGGTTAGCTCGAAATGCAGTAAAAATATCATTATATGATGAATGCATCCAAGGCTTCAGGACATGCACACATTTGCATAGTTTATTTTTGGAAACACAGAACGGGTCGAGTACATCAGCAGGAAGCTCTGTGTGTCTCTTAGGTTCATATGGGTCATCACGGGGCACGTATACCTATCTAAAGGACACGGCGGATGTGTGTCATTTTTGTGCAAAAATGACACGTTTTTCACGACGGCGCGTTTAGTTCCCTGTGTTACTGTGAGGAAAGGCGAACATTTGACTTGTAAAAAAAAAATAGCTTTCGCAAAGCCGTGAAAAGTGTTCCAGCAAATAACCTTCATCTCAAATGTGTTGTGACACGCGTGCCATTTGCGTCACTCTTTAATCGACCTGTTAATTTATTTTTGGATATCACCTTGCATGCAGTAATATCAGTATGTTCATGTATTGGTCAATATTTAAATGGCAACGGGGTGTTTTTATTAGTTTGTGTAAGGACATCAGCCCAGGGGGTTTGTGGTGAGCATAAGTTCTTTAAAAGACTTTGTTCATGGATTTGCTTATGCACAGTATATTCCTCATGGTGACACAGTTGCGGGGACTGCATGGGTTATTTGTCTGTGACAATATGCAAAAATACAGGTTGTGTGCATGGTTACATTGTCGCAATATTGAAATATGAACATAGCAATGACACTGCATTTTTAATGTCACCCCACAGGTTTTCAATGGGGTTGAGGTCGGGGGATTGAGCTGGCCACTCCATTACCTCAATCCTTTTTGTCTGGAACCAAGATGTTGCCTGCTTACTCGTGTGTTTGGGGTCGTTGTCTTGTTGAAACACCCATTTCAGGGGCATTTCCTCTTCGGCATACGGCAACATAATCTCTTCAAGTATTTTGATGTATTCAAACTGATCCATGATCCCTGGTATACGATAAATAGGCCCAACACCGTAGTATGAAAAACATCCCCATACCATGATTTTTGTGCCACCATGCTTCACTGTCTTCACAGTGTACTGTGGCTTGAATTCAGTACCTGGGGGTCGTCTGACGTACTGTCGACGACCACTAGACCCGAAAAGAACAATTTTACTCTCATCAGTCCACAGAATGTTACGCCATTTCTCTTTGGGCCAATCGATGTGTTCCTTGGCAAATTTTAACCGATTCTGCACATGCCGTTTTTTCAACAATGGTGCTTTACGGGGGCTTCTTGCTGATACCTTAGCTTCGATCAAGCGTCTTCTGACTGTAACAGCACTTACAGGTAATTTTAGATCATCTTTGATCTTTCTGGAGGTGATGATTGGTTGAATCTTTGCCATTCTGACTATTCTTCGATCCGTTTTAACAGTAGTTGCTCGTTTTCTTCCGCATGTTTCGGGTTTTTGTTGCCATTGTAAAGCATTTGAGATCATTTTAGCTGAGCATCCTATAATTTGCTGCTCTTCTTTATACGTTTTCCCTTTCCAATCAACTTTTTAATCAAATTACGTTGTTCCTCCAAACATTGTTTGGAACGGCCCATTTGACTTAGCAATTCAGAAGGAAATATATTTAATAACAATGTGTGAAACATTTGCTTCCCTTCCTTAATAAAGGACAATTAATGAAACCTGTTTTTTTCACAGAATGAATGAATTCTCTAATTAAACTCCACACTGCTATTATTTTGAACACGCCCCTTTCAATGAATGAGTCAATTACTCAGAACAAGCAGCGTGCATGTCATGACAGTTGGGTCTGTTGTTTTTCTATTACACTACTACATCTACAAGTAAATTATTTGCCATGCAGAAATATCACTACTACTAATAACAGTGGTTCATCAGGTTACTGATGTTGTACTGCTATTTATTTGAACACCACTTTAGATTTTTTTAAAATTGTTTTATAAAAGCCACTCATTGGCCGATTGCAGTTTGTATGTGTCAAGGTTGGCAGTCTTTGCACTGACTTGGAGGAGTGGAGGGAGTTGTGTTGTATTTATATTGCATTCCTGCTCTCTGGTGTCGCACCTAAACCTGCCGCTTTTCTAGGTCTCCTCTCTGTGTCTGCTGCAGAAACGCAGCGCATTGGTCGCACACCCAGGCCTGTGTGTGAGTGCGTGTATACGCATGGGTAAGGGCGTGCGCGCGCACGCATGCCTGTGCGTACACAAGAGAGAGATTGCTATGGTGGGAGAGATTGATCGAGTAGCTTGGGTAAAAGAGCGGGAATAGAGGACGGGTGACCACTGTCTTGCGCACACAGTCACTTCCCCTGTATATCTGCTGAAACTGGGGTAGCCCCAGAGCTTCAGGCCTGCGGTATTGGGGATCTGCGGCATCCCTGGGTGGAAAATGTGGGGACGGTCCTGCAGTCCTGCTTACAGACGCATACAGGCAGCTTTCTCTCAAGGCCTGATCCTCTAACCGCACATCAAACCGCAATTAACCTAAACAGACATGCCAAATATGGAATTTCAGAAATATGTTGAACAGGTTGTGGTGTTCTAAATTTGTCTTAAGAAGAGCTGGCAAAGGTTAAGTAAAGTTAGTGTTTTGTTGTCTATGGATTATATGTGATGCGTAAGTACAGTGGCATACATAGGATTCATTTTTTAAATTGGCTGTATTATACATGCTTTTCCCCCCTGGCATGTGTTATGAAGTTGTCTTGACACGTTATAGGAGGGTTGCGTTTCCTCTCTCTACGGGTTTGTCAGTTATCTCCGCAGGCAGGCAAACTGGGCTCAGTAGCGCCTTTGTTTATTATAGACAGCAACACGAGTCTGTATTTCCTCTAATCCGCTCGCTCTGAAGACGAGTTAGTCTTGCGTTGGAGCGGAGAGCTGGCCCCTCCTCCCTCGGTGGCCCCTCCCCCCCTGCAGAAGCAGACTCTGCTGTAGTGGAGCTGACTGTGCCGAGAGCAGTATCTGGATGCCCGGACTGCAGTCAGCACTTCGCGTGGACCTTCTTCCTCTCTCCTTCCCGCGGGTCTGTCCCTTGCCATGGTAGTATCTGCGCAGGATGAAAGGCAGGAGGAAGTGTCGTTCCTGCTGTGCGTGTATTGACTGGCTCCTGGCAAAGTGCTGCTGTTACAATGTGGCAGGTACGTAACTTTTCCCCCCCATTACCCCCCCCCGCCCCCCCACACCAATTTTCCCAGCTGTAGGGTCAGGAATGGTGATGAGGTTCTGGAATAGTGTTAGGGTACGGAAATGGTGCAAGCGTTAAGCGGCAGTGTGCAGGTTTTTGAACGGGAGAGAAAGTACTGGAATGGTGTCAAGGTTGTGGAATGGTGTCTGGGCAGTCTGGAATAAGAGGGTGCTGCTTAAATACTTATTTAACCAGTGTTGTTTTATAGCCTATTTTCAGAGAATCCGAATTTTATTTTCTGAAAATTTGTCACATGTAATTCTGTAAATGTTGTCAGTAGTGCTTTCCCAGTGGTTTCATTCAGAATGCACTTTTATGCTAAATATAGCACTTCATACTAATGCCGAGACCAATTTAAATGCTTGTGGCTGCTTTGTATAGGAAATTAATTGCTTATATGCAATTTTTATGAATTGTTCAACACCACAGCAAATCTAGCTGTAGCCTATTAACCAGTATGGAAACTAAGACTATGGGTGCAGTAGCATGCAATCATTGCCTCGGTTTAATTACTGCCATTTTTATAGATTGTCTTATCTCGGGTGATGAATACAGATTTATATTTTTACGTTGTATCCATGTATACAGCTGGATACATGCTGGTAGAAATTCAGTACAAGTACATTGCTCAAGTATACAATGGCAGTGCTGTACCCGGGAATCAAAACAACAACCTTTGGATTATAAACCCAGTTCCCTGTCCATCGAACTACACTGGCACCTACGACATTCTCATTTAGCAGAATTTGAAGGGGGGCTGTGTCCTCTTATTAAATCCAAAAGCACTTTTTTGATGGGTAAAACAAGATGCGAAAACTCCTGTAGGCACTCGTGGTTTTGGTGATCCATAGATATTCTTTGCCGCATATCTTGGCTTCGTTTCGCATGGCTCCTGGTTTCTGTTTGACAGTCTGAAGGAGTTTTGCTGTGTAAGTGTTGTGTATTGAGTCACTGGTGTTTAAACGGGAAACATTTCCTTTTCATGTATAATTTACGTTCTTCATTGAGATTCGGTTTGCGTGCGGAGCCGACTGTCTGTTTTGTTTTGCAGTTGGAGGAGTTGAGGCAGAGTAGCACTTTGCCCCCATGCTAATGTGACCTAAAGTGCTTGCTCATTAGGCATTAACCAAGGAAGCTTTTCTGTGCAATGACTGATAAGACAGACAGTTGTGGCCATGATCACTCACTCAGTTATAGAACAACACAGATGAAGGGATTTGTACTTCCTTCTCCCAACCTTGTCATGTTGGTTGTGGAAGGAATTCTATTATTCTTTTTTTACTTTTTTTTTTTACTCTTGCAATAAAGAATAATATACAGATTGAGGCATTTGTAACGTGTACTTTGTTAAAAATACATCAAAAATGTATTTGTACTGTATGAAGAACGTCATATGACACCGCCATCAAGCATGTCCATTTCCCCCAACATGCAATCCTTTATCAATAAGGCAAGGCTAACGCTGTAGCATTTGTAATAAATGCATTGGCCATTGATCTTCTTTCATCTCATGGGTTTTAACGCAATCCTGTCTTTGAAGATGAATCATAAGTAGTCTCAGTGACTGAGACTGTGGAACATTGTTAAATTATTTTTTGAAACTGAGTCACACTTAAGCCAGATAACAGGTGCCTCACCTTTTGTAAGCAATATGCCCAGATAGTTGCTGAATCGGCATTAGAGTAGCTTTGCTCTTGGTAGACTGGTTGTCTGTTTGTATTTATTTATTGTTATTGTTGTTTTAGTTTTGTGTTTTTTGTCCCCTCTCTCCATACATTGCAAAACAGGAAATGGTGGAAGGTCTTAAAATATGCTTGCTATGTCAAAACATATTTCAGAATTGCTTGTTGCTGTGACAGCAGCGGAACTATGGGGAAATTAAACAGTCATGTGACAAGTGTCTGATCCCTTCAAGAAACAAAGGGAGCCATAGAGTGGGCCCTTGTCATGTAACTTGAACTTGTTTGCAACTGTAAATATGGGTGAAGTATGTGAAGTATTGTAAATATGTGGACCTCACAATCATAGAGTGCAAGATTGGTGCAGCCTACCTGAAGCTTTGGCCCATATATGTGTGTATCACCTCAGGGACTGGTAGTGAGTTATAGATAGAGGAAATTGCCAGAAAATGGGGTATTGGTCAGTCAAGTGTGAGATGTGAAATGTAATATTCTTGTGGGAGAATATATGACATTGGACATGAATTGTACAGGTCTCAGGGCTGTTGCTGTGGTGTGATTCGGTATGTCAGTCGTGTGAGCAGGTTGGCCAGGTTTATTTATCCAGCTGGGAATGCTGTCCTACTTCATCACCTGAGTGTCATATTTCAGGAGCTGTAGTATCTGGTGTAGTCCTGGGGCATGTGCCTGGGGTTTGTTCTTCATACTGTACCAGTGAAACTAGAAATCATCATATCAGGACAGTATGGCAGTATACTGTGATTTACCACTATGGATAGAGCGCAGATTTTCACAATTTTGAGCCTGTACCTAAAGCCTGTACAACTCCATACTATACAAGTTACAATATGTACAGTATACCATATGAAGTACAATTTACAATATGTTCTGTATTTACAGTGTATGAGGGCGGAAACAAATCGGTCAGCTATCAGTAAAAAGGTACTGATCTATTTTTCTTGTTATTTTTTTGAATATTTTACAAAGGTATGTGGATTCAGAGTTCGATTAAATAGTAAATGTATATTTGATATTAGTTGACATTGGTGGCTTTCTTTTCTTTTTCTGAGACTACATTGAATGCGGTCTCATAGTTTTGAGCCCAGGTGCAAGCCTTAAAGAGTACAGGTGAAGTCCCAGTGCGTGGACTTAATGAGGTGCTGTGTGGACAGGTTGCGCAGGATTGATAAACCTGCGCAAGTCGTACAGAAACCCCATTCATTTTACCACAGACATCCCGGCAGCCATCCTTCCCCCGGCTTTAGGTCCGTCTCCAAGCCCGTAGTCAGCTACAGCGTAGTGGGAGGAAGCCTCGGTCATTAAGAGAACTCTTGTCAGAGGAACCGTCATCGCGAATGGTTGCCTCCATATTTAATGACTGGTGTTTATTGTCAGAATTCCAAGGCAGAAAGGCTCTCAAGGTCAATCTCTGGCCTGTCATTGTAGTAATACCAGCTCTGTATCACGGGCGCTCAATCAGCGCTGTGCATATATGCTTGGGAGATTAAAAACTTTTTGTTTATTTTATGTCGTCACTCTCTTAAACCTCGTGCCCTCAAAGTTTCCTTTATGCGTCTGGGCATTTGCGTATGTGAACAATTTTGCCACTCAAACAGAAAACAAATGCTCGTACCTCCTTGTCTCCACATCTTATGAAACTATATGATCATTTTATATTGATGTGGCAATGTGTTCTTGCAGCTGTGTGCAGTTCTTGTACATAATGCCTTCAATGTGGTATTGATTCAGGCAAGAAATTCTTTGCTTAACTGTATTTGCAATAGTCATTCAGATATTTATTTGTGTATTGACTCTGTCTAGTCTTGTTAAATTGGGTATAATGGGATATGATATTATTTAGTCTTTTGCTGGCCGCTATAAAATGTCACAGAAATAATTCCGCGGTCAACTTTTCCATCATGGTTTTAGTTTTAGTCTTTTTTATTCTTCTTTCGTTTTAAGAGCACTGGTTCCTCAAGGGACGTCACATTTTCCAGAAGGCCAGCCTGAAAATGCGAAATCTTACTGCGGACACTCCCACTGGGTCGGCACAGTCCTGTGAAAAAGAGGAAGTGCTCCTGTTTGGCTTTCTGGTTTTGTTGTTAGAGATACCGACTCTATGGTGCAGCTTGTATATTACCTGAGCTTTGAGATTACCTGCAGTTAGAGGAGAGAAGGAGGTCAGGCTTATGAGAAATGAGTGAGAAGCCGTTGTCCTCGCGTCTCTCTGCCTGGCCATTAGACCAGCGGGATGAGATTGATGTAGAGCGATGGCTACGGGTCAGCTCATTGAGATTATTCCCTGTGCGGGCGTCTGTCATGCAGTCGCCAGCAGGTCTGAGCGCTGTGAGGTCCTTTTCTTTCTTTGCCATTTTCATACAGTACAGCTGGATTTTATTTTTCAGTTAATCACTTTTGTAAGCACCTTGTCTAAGTACTTTGGGCAACGCTGTTGAACCCGTAACCAGTCTGGCGAGTGAAACCCGCAGCCCTGCAATGGGTCCAGTCCCTTCACTATGCCTCATTGCATCTCCACAGTTCTTCTGTGGTTTTACCTCTTAAACAGCCAGAATAGCCTGTGAGTGCACCTGTGGAATTGCTCTGTGTGCACTGTCCAATAGACCAGAGCAACTCAAGTGCCGTGCTTATGCTAGCAAAGGAACTTTTCACCAGATAAGTAATAAAGAAAGATTTAGACCGTGTACGGACACCACGAGGAGAATGCAGAAATCAGCATTCCTTTCACCCCCCCCCCCCCCTGCACCTCACCACACCCCGCTGGACATGCTCGGAGAGGGTGTACTTTACCCCCCCCCCCCACCTCACCATACCCCGCTGGACATGCTCGGAGAGGGTGTACTTTACCCACGTGAGAAGGATTGACACTGCTGTGGCAATGCTGTGGTTGTTCTAACTGCTGTCTCCCACACATTTTTGTCCAAGGTCATTTCCCTTTAATGATTCATCTGTGATCTATGATTCACTGGGAGAGCCGGCCGTCAGCACTAAGACCTGTTGTTTTCTCTCTGCCTAAGGAGCGAAGCTCCGTAGCAACGCAAACTGCACTTTGGTTCATTCTCCTTGTCTGTTAAAGGATCTTGTTCAACACACGGAGGGTGGTTTCACTGTAACAAAGCTTGGGGTTCAGTACGCACTACACAGTAAGACCCACCTGGCAGTCGTTTTAGCAGGTTTTGGAAGCAAAAAGGAAACCGTTGCATGCAGTGTGTCATCAACATTTTTAGTAAGTGGGATTTGAACCCAGGCCAAGGTGTGAGGATTGAAATTGTAGCACAGATCAAGTTTGATACTTCCTGCAGCCTCTGGAAATTTGTATTGCAACAGAGTCGTCTAAGAAACTGTAGGAGCCAGTTATGAGTTAACTGTAGGCCAAAAAAACCTTCTTAAACTTGTCAAGGACCAAAGGCCCAAAAACTCGGGTGTGCTCTCTACATATTTGTGTGTGTGTTTGTGTTTTTGTGTGTTGCTGTGTGAACAGTTCTGGAAACTCACCGTGCTGGGCCTTTGTCACACGGCTTTGCTAATTATCACAGCCACTTTATTCACTTATTTTGTCTGCTTAAAGTGTCCAGTTTCATCTTCTATTGTTACAGAAATCACAGACCAACTGTAAATCACCATATTCAGGAAGTACCTGTTGTGTTGATAGGCTGAGTGCTTGGTGCTCTATTAGCGACTCAGTGTTGATTCCAGTTTAGGTGGTAGGCCGTGTGTTCCCGATTGGACACTGAAGAAAATAATCCGAGGCATTGTGTTGGTATACTCTTGCTTTAGTTCTCATTATACTTTGCGGCTGTGCGGTGAGAAGGGTCTTTATAGAGATGATAGGTGTTTATAGAGATCATGGTCATCTTCAGTAATGCAGCACCAGAGATCTGAAAATAAAGGCCAAACTGTCTTAATAGGTAATTGCCTGAAGCAAGAGGCGAGATTTCTGTGGGATCTCTGTATGGCTCTATGTCTGAGGCAAAGAAGTGCGTCTCGTTCGGGATCCTTAAACGTGAGGGGAACTAGTTGGAAGTTGGAACCCATCCTGACATGGTCACATGTTGTGCTATTTTTGATGGTGTCTCTGCTACACCGAAGCAATGAAGGCATTCTCCATTTAAAAAATCTATTTCAAAAGACATGGATGGAGATTATACCACTAATCCATTTGTGTTTGCCACGGTAAAGCTCTAACAGAAATTCGGTGCACATATTACATTATAAAGAAGCAACACGTGCACATAGCCCCAGGGGAATTCACATATCACACAGAAAGCTAGTATTGCTTAGAAGCAAATGACTTGGCAAGTTTTTATATTGCTTTTTGTTAAATTAAGGTAACACCAAGAGAATTTATAGACTTGCACCTTCAATTGTCGTCTGTACTTTGAGTGACCTGCGAAGTCCAGTACCTGCGAATAACCATCAGACTGACAGAGTGGAAACTTGAAATGTGAGATCAACCTGTTTTTGTTTTTGCCCCAAGAATGGAGAAATGTGCCAATCATAGATTATAACTTGCTGGCTTTCTTAGTTCAGTGTGGTCATGTGTTTTTGGAGAGGATGCGGCTAAGATGACAGTCTTTGAGCTGGTGGAGGAAGTAATCCCTAGCCTTCTGTTTGCGCTGGGTTTGTTGGGTCGGTCGTGAGTGAGCTTGTAAGCAATGCTGTCAGAAACCTTAGCCAGTCTTAACGATCATGCTCCAAGTTATGGCAAATGTGCACTTACAATTTTGGCTGCATATTTTGCAGGGTCAGAATTTTCAACTTTTTACTTTTGTCTGTGCAGAGCAGATGGTTTGAATAAGCTTGGAGCCATCTTGTGGATGTCGATGCCCCGTTCTGAGCATTTTTCTTTCCACAAATGTGCCATTTCTGTTGTTTCCCGTTGCAGAAAACTATGCGATCGGTGGCCCGGAGGGGAAGACGGAGTCGGTGGCCACCCTTCAGCCGCAGACCTCCATGAGCTCCATCCAGACCAGCTCGCCGGGCCCCAAACGCTCGGGAAACACGCTGAAGAAGTGGCTCACCAGCCCCCTGCGCCGGCCCAGCCACGGCAAGGCCGACAGCAACGTGAAGAAGATCCCCAGCAAGCCCAAAAAGAGGGACGGGCGCAAGAGCATCGACCTGGGGCTGCCCAGCGAGAACGAGGCCACGGCCCAGGACGAGAGTGCAGACGAGGTACGGAGCGCGCCGTCGTTCCCGCACCGACGCGGCGCCTCCCCTCGCGCTGATCCGGCTTTCCCGGCGTGTCTCTCGCGGGCCGGCTAGTCCCGCAGGGTAGCCTCTGCTGCAGTGTGTCTTTCCCGTTTTAATTAATCTTGTTCGGACCCAAGAGCTCAAAAGGCTCTATCCAGCTAAGGCAGGCGACCAGTCGGCGCAGGAAAGTCACCTGTTCAAATGCGCGACCGGCCGAACGGAGTTCATACCGTGTCTCTTATCCAGGAATTTGATCCTTCATAAATGTGGTGATCGCACCGCCGCGTTTGACCCCGGGATTCAGCCGTACTCATTGCGCAGGGGGACGGCTCCTCAAAAGCCGCTGCCTTTCCAAAGCGTTCCTATGACCTGCCAACCCCCATGAAATAAAGAAACCTGTGGAAATGTGTGTCATGAGGATTCCTCATCCAGTCTGCCTTACTGTCTGAAAAGAGTCTGTTTGGACAGTTAAAAACAGAGAGTCATGTCTGCATTAATAGAAACCATAAAATGAATTAATACCGGTTTCCAGTCCAATGCTCAATACAACCAACTCAGTGTTTCCCTGTTCAAGTTTTGAGAAGGATGCTTATGTGTACATTTCCATATTTCTGAGTAACTCTTTCCCACAAGCCGCAGTGTTGTATGCGTGTCTGTGTGTGTGTGTGTGCGTGTGTGTGCGTGCGTGTCTGTGTGTGTGTGTGTGTGTGTGTGTGTCTGTGTGTGTGTCTGTGTGTGTGTCTGTGTGTGTGTCTGTTGTGTGGTGTCGCATTTCACTAATGTTTTGCATGTAATGTATGTTATGGTCATTTACCAGTACCAGCTTAACATTGCAGAAAAATGACATGAACTAACAGACAGTGTATCTTAGATGGAACTGGCAGTGACTACCAAACGCACGTGCAAATGATGGTATTTGCAGGCATCACGGTCCAGTAGGAGAACAAAAGCAACTTCTGTTTTGTTTTTAGGGCTTTAATTTCTGACTAATGTAAATTGCTATACGCGGTTTCTCTTATTCTGTCATTCCGTTATTATGTTTTGAGAAATTTGTTCGAACATTCCTTTGGTGTGAGGAGATGTCTGTTAAAAATGTCAGGCTTTCAGTCACTCTGCTTTTACTATATGGAATTAACCATCATTTAGTTCAACACCCTTTCATATTTATGTCTAACCTTTTTATGAAATTATTTTCACCGTGTTCAAAGATTTTTATTTTCACTTCACTTTATTGATACCTGGGAAACAGCGTGGGCTTGATCAGTAATATGTCATGCGATGGTATACGTTTTCCGCGTACAGCTGCATTTTCACTGCTCTATACCCCATCTCTATACCCCAGCTCCTCTTGCGCTGCCATTAATTGCCCCTCAAAACTAGACTGCTTGTTGTTACAGCATAATTGGCATGAAAGTACATGAATGGATAAAATCATAACACTCAAAATCTTTTCAAAAACCCTCAAACTGAGTTGACGTGCAGAATTGATCTTTTCTATGGGGGGGTGGGTCTGTGTAGTACAAAAGTCACGTGCCATAGAGTTGCCCTTGGCAACCTGGTGAATGTCACAGACACGTCTGTTTGGCCTGTTACGTTGGGCTGTATTAAATTCTAGTTTTTTTTTCCTCCTTCCTTCAGCGGAGTAGAAAAGAAGGCCCACTGTCCAAATCGTCATCTGGAATGCAGAGCGGAGGAGAGGAGGAGCCGGAAGACGAGTCGCACACGCCCCTCCCGCCCCCCATGGAGATCATCAAGGACCCCTCCGCCCAGGACGACAAGGTACGGGGGCGGCGCAGGGCTAAGGAACGAACTTTCAGGGCTTTTCACCGAGCAGTGTTTCCTTTGCCCTTTCAGTCAGTTTCACTCGAGAGGATTTAGTACTATGTAAACCCACCCAGCCCCAGCTGTTCATAAAGAGGTCTAGATTATTTAGCCTCTGACCCCATCATTCAGCGCGAGTTCATAACATGAGGACTGACCTGCTGCCCTCTCTCTGCCAACACGCCGCGCTGCTAACGAATGAGCCTGCTGCTGAGCCTGTTTCTGTTCTGGCCTCGGTCCCAGCCGGGCCTCTACCATCTGCATACATTAATCCTGTATGGTCTCTGTACTGTGCTTTCTGTTGTGTCTGTCCCGGTTTCAGCAGGAAGATTCGCTCGCACTAGCCCGACTTAACGCAACATTTCCCCCGATTCCGGTGTCTTCCGCTGCACACTCCTCACCTTGTTGCTAGGAGCCGTTAAGAGCCCGCTTCTGTGTCACTGCCTCAGACCGTTCCAGAGTAAAAAAAAATAAAAAATCTGTTGGAATGTAGGGTTTACTGTAGCGGCAGGTTTCGTAACACTAAGGTGTGTGTGTGTGTGTGTGTGTGTGTGTGCTTTTTGAAATGTGGTTTGGCTTGTTGAGTGTTCTGTGGCTGTGACATGAAAGGGTTAAAAAGTTCAAGAACCTGTTCGACTTGCTCTGGTCCTTTTTTCTGGGAATGCTTTTAAAAAATCTATTGTCAGTCAAAACACTGACGGTGAAAAACACCTGTTACTGATTTGAAGCCTGAGCTCTGGATTGGTGGACGTACCTGCTAGGTCCCCTCAGCTTAGACTTGTGCCTGCCTTTCCTCTCAGCGCGGGTGCTAATCTAACTGCCTGTCTCTTTCCTCCCCGTTCTCTCTCTCCACTCTGCTAACACTCCCATCCTTTTAAACCGTGCCTTGCAGTCTTCCTCCTTGCTTACCGCTCGTCAGGGCTCTGCCGACGTCCCCAGTGCCGCCGAACTTGTCAGTGCAATAGAAAAATTGGTCAAAACTAAGATGGTAAGTGTGCCGCAAGGCAGCCGAACAGGTTTGCAAGCCTGGCGAGAAAGATCAGGGACATTTACGAGACCGATGTGTTGTGTGACTCATTACTTTCCTTTTTTTTTTTTTTTTACTATGGAAAGACATTACAGCAGCAGTGATCGTTGCACATGATCAAATTCACTGAAGATTGGTATGTAAAATACATATTGGGATAAAAAGAAAATCAACAGTAGTTTATCTCCGTCTCCCTCATTTACCATGTTGCTCTACGTGCTACATTAGATATTTGTGTCCTGACTTAGTTATATTTTCATATTGTTTTCTGTTTTAGATTGCTGTCAATCTGCATTTACTTGACACCGCTAATGTGCGGTGATACTGTATTTTGAACTTGTGCACTGCAGGGACGGATATAAGTGTGGTTTACGTCACAAAATTATGTTTTTTTTATGTTCATTTTTGGGGAAATATGCTGCAATTTTCCGAATCAATTTAATTCAAGCATTGATTTGTGCGTCGGTGGCATGAAGTTGCCTAATTATGAAATAACTTTAACGAACTGCTAATAGTTGAAAACATGACAATGAAAAAGACTGCATATTTCGTTCTTGTTTTTTACTTTACGACAAATGTGAATGTGTTTCGATAGATGATGTGTGTCCTCCTAGCATGTATGGACTTTTAATTTGACCGCCATGCTTATTTTATTCTTTCAAAATTATAAAATCGACATATTTGTCATTTAAAATTTAATTCATAAGATTTTCCATGTTTGTATCCATATCCATTGCTTCTGTTCATCACAGATGAGCTTTCTTGCATGCTCATGAGAGTACTGAGATTAGAGTGTGTGATTTCTCGAGGAAGTCTTTATCAAACCTGCAGCGTTTCTCTTGAACACATACCCTTCATAAAGGCGTAATTTAAATCCATAACCTGTTCTGGTAACATTTATATATCCAACACAGATCCCATATTGTAACAAGGTGCCAATATTATTTGAGTGCCTTGTTATTTTATCCAAAATCATATTTTTGGAAGAGTTCATTTTCAGCCTGAAAGTGCTATATCGGACAACAAGGATAGCTCAATCTAGTGATCTCTTTAAACTGCTGCCTGTTTTAGTGCAGCTATCTGATTCACTGGCGAGACATTCGCAAGAACCAATCCCAGATTTATTTGTTCAGATTTGGTGGAGCGTCTGCTAGTGTTAATTACAATGAGATCATCCGTTTCCATCCCCGGATCACTCTAACTGTGTTTCTAACAGCGGTGTTGTACAATACTGAATTCTGTTTTTCCTGAGGAGGTCACAGTATTGAGGAAGTTACAGTATGTCTTCTTTACGGGTCGACTTGCATTAAAGCAGCTAATCTGAGGTGTTCAGATTGTGAAGCGGACATGCAGTCCAGAAATGACTGCCTCTTTTGCTAACTAAATCCCTTGAGCATAAATACGGGAATGGCTCTGAGAACCAGCTTTTTTTTGTATAGTGCCTGCATTATGTTTTTGATAATTTCCTTCCATCTTTCTAAACTATTTTTTTTCAGATTTGAGCACCAGAACTTACGACTTAACGACAATACAGTCTAACAATGAAAACATTTTTTTCAAAGATTTGTGGACCATGGTTTCACTGTGATTTCAGCATAGCTTTCCCCTTACTGTTCCTAAGGTCTCCAGCAAGGCGCTGCTTTTGTAATTGTGTTTTACCGGCTCTGAGACTAGCATTTGTGTCTTCTTCCCTGCGACAGTCGCTGGAGCCAGGACTGTATCAGAGCCTCAGCGCCGTCAACCCGACGGACCAGCCCGCCCCTCAGCCCAAAAACCCAGAGATGGAGCAGAAGGCCAAAGCCTTGCGTGGGCGCATGTAAGAGCCTACGTCCTCACACTTTCGCATCACACATTGCAGCACAACCATCGCGGTGAAAATTACATAACATGACATTATTAACCCCTTAATTAGCACCGACCCTAGTTTAGTTTGTTTGCATTCGTTGTTTTTTTTTTACGGTGAAATTTTCAAATAATCCGTTCACACAATATATCGTTTGAAAGTGTTTTATCTCTATAAACTATTTTACGCGACAACGGTGTTATAGCGACAACGGTTCCATATGTTGTAACATGACACAAAACAGGCGCACCCCTACAAAACTGGATTGTTTGCGGCAAACTTGCAGGCAATATGTGGCGCATTTGCCGCAAACTAAATTGTTTGCCAGAAAATGTTGCCGGAGGTTTGCCAGACTTTGCCAGTAGTGGTGAACTTCTGGCAACAATGGCAGTTGTTGCCGCGAGTAGCAAATGGTTAATCAGAAGTTTGCCACAAAATGTTACCACAAGTTTGCCACTTTTGCAAACGTCTGCCAAACAATCTCAGTAATTGCAGCAAATTTGCGGCAAACAATAGTGTTCACAAGTTTGGCAGAATTGTTTGCCAGAAGTTCACTGGTAGTTTGCCACAAAGCTAATTTGCATGTGAAAATATGTGCTCGCTGTAAGTTTCCCGGAATGCCTATATTTTTGTAAGGGCAATCAAAACGACGACTCAACGACTCATGTGTTCCATGGAAATTCACAGATGAATGTATAACGCTAATGTCACTATCCTTTTCCTGGCAAAAAATAAAAAGTAAAAAAAATATTTTAGGCAAGAAAGAAACTTGCACTGCCACTGTGTTTGAGCTTCTGTTACTTTGTTTCGGTAACACTTAGAGTAATTCTGACAGTTGGAAAACAAACTCCCAAGGGTTACCTTACAGAAGAGATCTGGATTATGCCTCTAGTCAAAGGTTTTCAAGAACAGTATCCATTTTATTTTAGTGCTTGTCTTCAAAAAAGGTGGTGGTAGACAAGGGGTTAACTTCTCTTTCTGGTAAGACTTCTTAGGCAGTGTAGCACACCTTATCTGATGAAAGCCGCAGGGTCCAGAGCCGGAATGGCGGGCCTTGTTTGTAAATGCGCTGAATGAAGGCCAGTTGACTGAGCATTCAAGCCCCCTTTGTTACTCTGCTTTCCAGGTTTGTTCTCAATGAGCTGGTACAGACGGAGAAGGACTACGTTAAGGATTTGGGCACTGTAGTAGAGGTGAGTGTCACTGTTGAGTGGAATGAGGACGAATATAAAGCCAGCCATTTTATTCTTTCATGTATACACATTTTATGAGGCGAGATATTCCAGCACTTTGAAAGGATGTACCATGTCTGATGAGCAGTTTTATTACAATGGAAACCATACATTTGATGTCCTGGTAACATTTGCACATGAATTGTAGCGATTCTTCAGGTTGCATCACAGCTCTGTATAATTACTGGCTCACAGGTTGTTCCTGGTATCCTTGAGTGATTCTATTTGCGTCTTGCCTCCTTACTGCGGAATATCACTCACCTAAAAATTCCCTGGGGACTTCTTACTGCAGTCTCCATATATTTGCATGCATTTCCATAGTTTCATTAGAGGGGGCCAAGGACGCAAGATTCTCTCGACGCTTCTTTAAAGCGTTTGATAAGCTGTGTTCGCTCATTTTAAATTGCGCCGTTTCATTGGCTGAATCCTGTTTGTTTTACGTTTGCTGAAGAATAGCTGGTCGCATTTGGCTCCGTTTGATCTTCTGTGACGCCGTCGCTCGGCTCTCTCCCGCAGGGATTTATGAAGAACATGGAAGAAAAGGGAGTTTCCGATGACATGAAAGGAAAAGACAAGATTGTTTTCGGGAACATCCATCAAATCTACGACTGGCACAGAGAGTAGGCTTTCAATCCGTCTACATTTGACAACAAATGAGAGGCCTGAATCGGAGGTTTTCTGTTTACGATACGAATATGACCGGTCTTCTTGCAGACGGCCGGACAGAAGCGACTGACCAGTGACGGTGATCTCCTTCTCTTGCAGGTTCTTCCTTGGGGAACTGGAGAAATGTCTTCAAGACCAAGAACTGCTTGCGCAGCTTTTCATCAAACACGTACGTGTGTGGACATTGCTGGGTCCTTGGTTATGTGACTGAGTATAGCTGATTAAGAGCACGGATGCCCTAAACTGAGAGACTCTGTGCATACTAGTTTTGTTCCAGCCGAGTTAAAACCTGCATTACCGTGTTTTATGACTGCCATAATGATTATCATAATGTAATAATTGAAAAGTTTGTTCTTGTTTGCCTTATTGTAATTGTTTTGGTAATCGGGTGTCCAGTCCCAGTGCGATGAGTCCCTCTGTCGATCAGCCAATCAAACAATTTATTTTGCAGATGTAATCCATTTCCACAGGAACTGGCACCTACATTGTCTTCTATGAACTGATCTAGTTGTTTAGTAAATCCGTGTGTTAGCATGCTACACATGAATTCAGTGCATAATGTAACATAATGTATAATAGGGTTACTATAAATGTTTTTCATTCTAGATACTGATTAGCAGCTTATACTTTGAGAGTGCACATTACTTTCACAGCTAGGTCAATACCACAGGCTCAACCTTTTTTTTAATCCATTTGCTTAAATAGATTCTCCTTTAACATGTCTTTAACTTTTGGCACCAGGCTGGCCAGCGGAGGATGGGCGCTCCCCCTCTATGCTCAGGTTCCTTCTGAGATTTCCTCCCACCAGGGAGTTTTTTCTCACCATTGTTTGAGTTTTTTTTAATTAATTTTTTTAAACCTCACTTGCTGGATTTTTTGGGGGTTCAGGGTCAGGTTTGCCCAATTTTTTCTGTCAAGCGTCTTTGTGATAGTGTCTCTAAAAACACTATGCAAATTAAGTTGAATTTAATTGAATTTAACTGGTTTATAATGGAAAAACAAGCACGCCCACGGGCTCTCGTTGAGATCGGGTTGAGAAGGGTTTGAAAGGACCCGAGGGATCTTTCGGGAACATCCATCAAATCTACGACTGGCACAGAGAGTAGGCTTTCAATCCGTCTACATTTGACAACAAATCTTCAGTGCATCCGTTTCTGTTCTGTTTCAGGAGAGACGGTTGCACATGTACGTGGTTTACTGTCAGAACAAGCCCAGGTCTGAGTTTGTCGTCGCTGAATACGACTCGTACTTTGAGGTATTTCTTTGCTGTTACGATACAGTGCGTTATTGTACTGTATGTGATACATTAATATGATTTGTTCATCACATTTTGGTATAGGAAAATAAAAGCAGGAAAACACTGAGGAATATTAGTTTTAATGCACCTGACTATCATTTCACCTTTGTTTTGTTTCATAGGAGGTGCAGCAGGAGATAAACTCAAGACTATCCATTGGTGACTTTCTCATTAAGCCAATCCAGAGAATAACCAAGTACCAGCTGCTTCTCAAGGTGAAAGCTCTTACATATCATTTGTATGAGTAACTATGTAATGCCTTGTAAAATGAGTCAATATGTAGGCCGGCTGTTTGTTCTGAGTCTGCCTTGGAGGCCTAGTAGTCGGGGCTTGTACATAAGATTCAAAATCTCAATGGAAATGTTTAGCAAAACCTAATTTATGATTAAATTTGTCTTCTGTCTCCAAGGACTTCTTGAAGTTCAGTTCAAAAGCAGGCTTGGACTGTCAGGAAATTGAGGTAAGAACCTAAACAGTCTCCTGTGCCGTACGCCAAGATTGGCATTGCAAATTGTACTGATTCAGGTTATTTTGCATCCATATATCAATATTCTTGTGATTGTTGAAATATTGTTTTCACAGAAAGCAGTTGATTTAATGTTTCTGGTCCCCAAGCGATGCAATGACATGATGAACCTAGGACGACTAGAAGGCTATGAGGTACAGTACAAGTGTCAGAATCCCAATATTATTATGCATGAATTTCCCTGGACTGTCGGTTTCTCAAATATGAATCTGTCTTCAGTGTTGACATCCCGAAATGAAGAAGTGGCTTTATGGAGACTGCGTGTAGATTTGTTGTGCTACAGGATTGATATTCCCATTCACTGTCACTCAAGTAGAAGATTAAGTATTGTGTAAATCAATCCCTGTCACAGCTCGCGTGAGGTGAAACTGGACAATTGGTTTTTAAACCTCTAATGTCTATTACTTTCCAGAACAGGGTCCCTGTTTTTTTTATTTTCTGGGGGCAGGTGGATTGGTGTTAGGGGATTGGGGGGAGGTGGGCGCAGTGGAAGGCATTACGTCATAATTTAGTGCTAAAACCTATCTAAAAATGTCAAGGAGACACAGATGATCACTTTGTGGAAAATATTTTCCTCTGCACACACAAAATGTTTCCATGACCGTCAGCACGTTTGCCAACTGTCTGACCTGTCAGATAAGAATACATATTCATGACCCGCGAGTAATCGCTAGACAATGAAACCTCTGGTTTGCCCACAGCTTGACCTACTGTACAAGCAGTAATCGTAACTTTTATTACCCGGCGTGGAAAGAAAGGGCACTGATCCACTGACTTATTCTCTGGTGTGAGACGGAGCAGTATAGGAAAGTGGTTTACCGCACAGTGCTGAGACAGTGATGACCGACAGTGATTTGCTCCTTAATGTTGAGACAAAGTGACAACTGACTGTGGTTCGGTACTCGGTGTTGAGACGACATGGTGACTGAGAGCGATGCGCTCTTCAGAGATTGATGACTGACAGTGATTCATTCCCCTGCGTTGAGACTGACGGTGTTCTTACGCCGAAAGTGTGGAGACGGCAACGACTGAATATTCATCCCACAGTGCTGATAAAGAGTGATGACTGACTGAGTTTTGCTTGTCTGTGTCGAGGCGCAGCGAATGACTGGCTGTTATTCGCCCTCTTGCAAGGGTTTACAAGCACGGATAACTGACAGTGTCAAGATGCATTGTGAGAGGGAGTCTTTTCCTCGGTGTTGAGCGACGGAGAGGACTGACCCAGCTCCTGCTCCTCTCCGCAGGGGAAGCTCACCAGCCAGGGGAAGCTGCTGCAGCAGGACACCTTCTTTGTGATGGAGCAGGACTCGGGCGTCCTGTCCCGCAGCAAGGAGCGCAGGGTGTTCCTCTTTGAGCAGATCGTCATTTTCAGTGAGCTCCTCCGCAAGGGCTCATCCACGCCTGGCTACCAGTTCAAGAAGAGCATCAAGGTTTGAGCCCATACTATAGGGAAGCATCCAGCTGTTTTTTACCGACACGCAGATATAAAATTCCAAAGCCACATAGGTGGGATTTCACAGTGTCGGAACAGGATCAGTTTTCAAACTTGAGTGATCAGTTGGTATTCTGTTAGCTGTCAAAATGCTCTATGGCGGGGGGTGGGGAACCTTATCCGAAAAGGGCCGTGTGGGTGCGGGTTTTACCCGAAAAGGGCCGTGTGGATGCGGGTTTTTGTTTTAGCCCAGCACTAAGACACCTGATTCTACTTATCAAGGTCTTGATTGAAGACCATGATTAGTTAAATAGTTAAATAATAAAATAATCTGGAGGGTATTAGTGAGTTAGCTGGAAAACTGCACTGAGTCTTTTTGCTTCAGTCCATGTTCCATATTTCGAAGGGTTCGAGGTTTTACTCAGTGCAGTTATTCAGCTAAAACCTGCACCCACACCGGCCCTTTTCAGGTAAAACCTGCACCCACACCGGCCCTTTTCAGGTAAAACCTGCACCCACACCGGCCCTTTTCAGGTAAAACCTGCACCCACACCGGCCCTTTTCAGGTAAAACCTGCACCCACACCGGCCCTTTTCAGGTAAAACCTGCACCCACACAGGCCCTTTTCAGGTAAAACCTGCACCCACACCGGCCCATTTCAGGTAAAACCTGCACCCACACCGGCCCTTTTCGAGTAAAACCTGCACCCACACCGGCCCTTTTCGGGTAAAACCTGCACCCACACCGGCCCTTTTCGGGTAAAACCTGCACCCACACCGGCCCTTTTCGGGTAAAACCTGCACCCACACCGGCCCTTTTCAGGTAAAACCTGCACCCACATCGGCCCTTTTCGGGTAAGGTTCCCCACCCCTGCTCTATGGTGATTCAATGGTGAGAATATTTACATAATACGGCACAGTCAAGACACCAGCATTGGTTATCCTGGCATAATGTTGATATAGAGGTTATTTTTGTGTTTTGGTGATGTTTTTTATTGATATTACTTATAATTTATATTGTAATGATCTGTATTTTTTGTTTGTAGGTGAGCTTCTTGGGTATGGACTCAAATGTGGACAATGACCCCTGCAAGTTTCTCCTTTTCTGTCGCGGTTCGTCAGACCGATTCACCCTTCAGGCTGCCAACCACGACATCAAGCAGGTCTGGGTCCAGCAAATCAACGAGCTGCTAGATGCCCAAAGCAACTTCCTCTCCGGTAAAAGACCAAAAGAAGTCATCTAAAACAACAGAAAATTCCAATTTAAAAATCATAAATATGGACCATGTCTAAAAAGACGATATTAAACGGGTTGTACCGATTAAACGCGTCTGTACTGACGTTCATCGCAAACCGTCTTGTCAAGTCTACACTGGAAGTTTTGAACCTTGAATTCGTTCTGTGGTCATTCTGAACTCACCCTGTCCTGTTCCCTCCGCAGCGCTCCAGTCTCCGATCAAGTACCAGAAGAAAGAGAGCGGGTCTCACTCTCTGACCCGAAACCCGTCTGGCGGCGGCCGCCCCGCCCAGCCCAGCAGCAGGCCCCACTCTTCCACCTCAGTGGGGGCGGAGAAACCCCCTCTCTCAGGCCGCGCCACCACGCCTCTAAAGATATCTACCTCTAACGGCAGCCCCTGCTACGAGCCGCACAAGCCGACGGAGCGCGGCGAGCCTGCCAGGGTGAGTCCGTAGGCCCGTTTCCTATATACTAATGTAGCCACAAAAACCTTTGACCTCGGATGTAAGTAACACATTTTAAACAATGTAAATCATTCTAACTGCTAATGCTCATTATTTATATTTTTTTAAATGAAAAACGAGACGCTGTTCCATAGCTGTGGCGTATACTTTATGCTTTATAAAGCTCAGGGAGTGTTTTTGTAACTTGGCTCTCCCGCGTGCACACGCGTGTTCCCCCTCTCGCCCGCCGCAGCACGACACAGCTGGATGTAACGGGATGTCCTCCGCCATGATGGTGACCCAAGACTACAGCGCGCTGAAGGAGAACGAGATCTGCGTCATCCAGGGCGAGATGGTCCAGATCCTGGCCACCAACCAGCAGAACATGTACCTGGTGTACCGGCCCGCCAACAGCAACTCTCCTGCTGCCGAGGGCTGGCTTCCAGGCGACATCCTGGGGCCGCTAAATAAAACGCTCTTAGACAATGCTGATGGAAGCATCAAGTAAGTGTCTCTCAGCCCCCCCCGCCCCCCCCCCCCTCCCCCCCACCTCTCACTGGAGCACTGTTCGGATTGTAAAGAGATGCTGAGCCCCCCTCCCTGTCGATTTAGCCTGCCCCCCACCCTTGGAACAAACAAACTCCTAAATGCTGGATCTACCCCAGGGGAAGTGTCATTTGACATCTCTTCTTGTTAATATGTGTAAAAAGGAAAAGAAACCTGGCGACACAAAAAAAAAAACATAATTCCTAAATAAACTAAAGTGAATGAAAGGATCTTAGAGCAGTTGTGACCTGTTTCATGTAGAGAGAACCAGCAAAGAAGTCTGATATTACATCCATGTGGAACTGACTGGTCTGGACGATTCTTTCTCTTTTCTTTCGTTTCTAACACCGTTTTTTTTTTTGTTTTCTTTTCATATTTTTGCTCAATAAAATCGCCTTGTGACGGATGGCTTATTTCTCCAGACGGAGAGAATTTATGTTATTGTCTATGGCAATTTGTTTGTACAGCTTGTATTGTTTTCCGTATTTTAATTTTGTTTTCCTAAATATAAGATTTCCTTTATTTGATTTGTCATTATCAGATAAGTTGGCAGTTTACTGTAAACAATGTTTTCTGTTTGTTTATCAATTCTCTTTCCAGTACATTCCTGTATAAAGTCTTTTGCACTATTTAAAAAGAACTCGTATGAATGAATGAAATCAGGTTGTGCAATACAACGATAGTCACAATGTTTATCATTGTACTTCTAATGTAACCGATCATTTTAAATGTATTATTTTGAATATGTAAAATAAATTTTTTGACATGAGCATGATTCATCGAGGCAAAGTAAGTTGAGCTTGTTTCGCTTGAGGAAAAACGAACCGTGGCTATGTTAACAGTGGTGGATACTACGACTGCAGTTAAACTGCCTTTGCCCAGCAACTCTCTGCTCTTTTAATATTAGACATAGATGGAAAACTGTATCGATCTCATTCCAAATTCAGAACGTAAGGCTAAACAAATATGTTAAAGCAGTCCTTCCATTATGTTGATTTCGATTTTCTAAATCTTTAGGTGTTGAAATAAATTACATTTCTTTTTTGTATCTGCAATAGTTGTGCTTCTTAGTTATTGTTGCAGATGAAATATTCTTCCTTAAGTTAAAAAATAGATAAACGGTAAAACGTTTCATTGTGACTGACCATTATTTTTCTTTAACTATTTCTAAGTTGTGGACTACATTAAAGTTGATCATTTCTCCTCATGGAAAAGTGATTGTGTATGTATCTTTTTTTAAGTTTAAAAAAAAAAAGCCCCTTTGGGTAAATATTTTTAAATTAAAATGGATTAAATTTACAACAGTATTTCAACAATGCACTGGTTATGAACTTATTGTTTCTTTTTTTACCTTATCATTTTTACAGCATTTACTTTATGTTCACTTGTTTTGTTGGTCTTGCAGTATGTTTAGTAAGACAGTTTTTTTTTTTCTACTAACCACACTGGTCCTCAACAGAAGACATTTGTGTACAAAGCAGTTTCATTCAGCCAGACTGATTGTAAAGTCACCGCATCTTTCGCTTCCTCAGATTGGACAGTTTTCGGCTGCTTTTACACAAATAGTTTCCACTATGGTATAAGAGTACAGAGGTAATTCATATACACTAGATAAATGCGCAGCGAATGCGTAAATCAGTTTTAAATGTGACTGGGATATCGTCAGCTCGGTGATCTGTAGGTATTGCCGTCAGTTCTTACATTTTCCTGATACTCATGTATGTGTCACTGTCACTGTCCGAATAACGTTTGCATTTGCTTTTTCAAAATATTTTTAATGTTTTTTTTAATGTTTTTTATTTTTTATAAAGGTTTTAAGTTTCAAAATATTTGAAGCTCTTTAAAATAAAGTTTGGATGGCCCCTTCCTCACCCCCCACCACCACCTCTTCCTTCCCTTCCCCATATGATTGATGCGCTTGTCTGATGCATGTTTTGGTACGACAGGAAATCTCTCTCGTGGCATACCCTGCGCATGAGAAAGCGAGCAGAGAAGGAAGGCAGTTGCAAAAGTGACGCAAAAGTTGAGAATGGACTGCGTAAGCCCAAGGAGGTTCTGACCACCAAGGTCACTGTTAAAGTGAGTAAGTGGGCCATGAGGATTGACCGGTGTGCCACCTGTGTGTAAACCCCCCCCCCTCCCCAAAACAACGTCGAAAGCAAAAGCACCTTAAACATTGCTTTCCTTTTCTTTTCTTTTTTATGCATGTCACTAACAAATGCCGCTATTTGACTGGCAAGTTTTGTGATTAGCTCTTTTTATAGTGGTGTTTCTCAGTTGCTAACAGTTTGCCGTTCGCCGTAGACAAATAGCAATGCATTTCAGTCGTGGAACCTTCAACAAAAATTGCTGTTACATTTCAGCGAGTTGAGTGTTTTTTTTGTTTTGTTTTTTTTTCTGTTGTTATTTCTACTTAAATTAATGTTTATTATTATAATTTATTTTGTGTGTTTATCGCTCACAACATCCTTTTGGGCCCTTGGAGTTCAAGAGCATGTCCCCAGTCTCACCTGGTTATTGTTTCAGCTTTGAACAGCCTGGAACTGCCACTCATAATGCAATCGAAACCCTTAGAGCCAATCTTGGTGAATTGTTTGAAGCTAATATGTCATAGACGTTATGCCAAATTGCCTGATAATATACTGTAGTATCAGTTGTAAAAGTAGGTTCTAAATACACATTCACTGTAGAAATGTTACACTTTTCAATATGATGGTGCATCCATTTTGTGAATTGAGTGGCAGTTGCAGGAAAAGAGTTTGCTTAAAGAAATGCTGTTATTGTCTGTAGTCTTTATGGATGTATTGTATGTGCAAGCGACCTACACTTGTTTTTGAGTTAAATAGTAGATTAAGTGTCCTACAAGGGAAAAATTTGTACCAACTGCAATTATGAATATTTAATTTGAGTATGTCCAGATTTATTTGTTTCAATTTACAGTACCATTAATAAGACTGCATTTTAGCTTATATAAATACACATAAAGATAATGCAGGTACACAGTTTAGAAGCTACTAAATTATCAGTGATTATGTATTTAATATATAGGACTAAAGTTTTATAATTATATTTATCAGGACTGGGTAAATAACATTGTTAGTACTAAATACATTTTGTAGATGTATATTGTATTAAGCACTGTGTGTTGTTTCTACATATTATTTAGTCTTTCTTTGTGCCTTGGTATTTCAGCTTATCTCCCCACTGCAATGCATTCATATTAACTTGTCACTATGCTCAATGGTTCCCAAGCAACCGATGTCAGGAGAATCCAGTACTGTCCCACAGCCTCAATTCAAGCCTTCCTTCTTAATCTGATAACAGAGAGTATAGCAGAAAAAAAGTACTAAAATACGAGATATAAATAATGAGAATAATGGCATTTTTTCCTCCTTTTGAGAGTTCAAACTAGGCAAAAAATGTACAGTGCAGTAGATTTTCACACCAGTCCTGCCTAAGGTGGGCTATCCCTACCCTCTCCTGATGACCTCTGACCTCCGGTTTGGGAACCAATGGGCTTCTGCAATAACTCTAATTTTGCTTTTTCTCATTCCATACCACAGGAGTGTAACAGCTCAGAAGAGTCAGATTGCGATGAGCTAGACCCCAAAACTAGCATGGAGGTAGTAATGTATACCATCTCATCATGCATGCTGCCCATTAGACCTAGCGGGTTTTCACTCTTGCACTGTTACGAGGTGGGAGTCCCTTTGCTCTGACCCTGTGGAGAGCCCCCACCCCGGTGTGTCTGATCGTTCCCCAGCCAATGCCTTGTACCGAACACTTAAACAATGCGTTAGTCACCAACGCATTCAGCAGTCATTTAACCGCTGCGAAGTAAAGTACGCAGTCAGGTCGGTCAGACGCTCTGAAGGACGGGCGTGACTAGAAAAGGTCGTGTGATGTGAGGATTGGATCCAAACCCACTGAATAGGACTCTCCCGGACCCTACTCGGGACACTTAGTTGTAGAGGTTGTGCACACAAACACTAGCTTTTTACAGCTGCTACACTGTTCTGGGAAGAATGATGTCAGTGTGGGTGCCTAGTAGACACTGAGGATTCAAAGGAGGAAGACTGTCAGATGCAGTGCATCATGGGTAGGTAGGTGGAGCCAGCGATAATGTGCGACGCTAACGATTATGAAATAATTGTCCTTTTTAAAGTGGATCATACTACTCAAACGTCGTGGTGAATAAGCCCTGTTTTTCAGGCGGCTCCTGCTGATTTCAGCATTTCAACATCGATCACTGAAATGACACTTTACCCACATTCACGCTATGAAAATATCCACATAAATGGATTACGTGTGAAGGTCTGCGCAATATATAGCCATCTATATTTGACACCCCCTGTTCCTGGTTTTTTAGTTTTTGTATAGTGGTTTTAGAAAGATAGTGTTAAATTATGGTCTTTTTTAATTTACCCAATTGATGTTGCCATACATCTGATTGCTAAGTGTAACTCCTTGGACAACATAAACGCTAAACCTTGGGTCGTTCAGTGATTTGCTGATCCAGTTAGTCACACACGTATGAATTCTGATTAATTTAAAAGAACCAGATTTATTTATTTATTTTTTTAACCACTTATAGGATATCTGGCAAATGAAATGGAATCATCTTAAAATGGCTTCATGCAGTCATTAGATTCCTAAAATATCCACATCACATACTATAGTGTATTATGTTTTGTACATTTTGTATTGTACACACAGAAATGGATTGCCTCCATAAGGAAAGCTGCTTCCTCTGATCAGTGATTTGTATTCTTCCATTACATAATACTGGTTTTTATACGACTAAAGGTTTAAACATTTAGGGCCCTATCTTGGCGATCTTGGCGCTTAGTCTAAGCGCATGGCGCTAAGTCCATTTAGGGCGTGTCCAAGTCCACTTTTGCTATTTTAACGGCGTGTTTTTTTGGCGCTAAGCACGGCGCATGGTGCAACTGGGCTGAACCTAGTCGCTTCATTAATTATAGGTGTGTCTTGGGCGTGACATTCAATAAACCAATCAAAATGTCATATCCCATTCCCTTTAAAAGCCTGCTTTTCCACCTTGGCGGATTGCTTATGATGGCAAAACAGACATGCTCGTGCGTGTTTAGTGTGATCAAGGAATAGGCTAAATGGAGTATGATCAATATTATTCGGACTAACCATTAGCCTATGAGTTCCCGGTAATTCCAGACAGGGCTGTTATTTTACAAAATATGTGCGGTTAAATTTCGTTAAAAGGACCTGCAACAGCTGAGAATAAGCTATCAATGGCTTCAGTCTCACCTTAGAAAACGCCAAATTAGCCTGCTTGTTCAGCGAATTTCGTTTGATTATGCAATGAAAGTGTCAAACATCAATTCCAAGAGGCTGTTCTCGAAGTTCAAGCTTCATCCAAAGTTCATTAGGCTACCTGCATAGTAGGCTAATATTGATTAATAACATACATACCGTTATTTTGCCTTAATGATGACACTAAATAGCCATACAATAAAGCTGTCAGGTTCGCAACCCATAAGTTCACGCATATTTCCCCTTGTTTAATAATGTCCTGTTTATGGAAATGTGACCAACCTGTTTTACTCGTAGCGTAATCCTTTAAAACAATCCACTTTCCCAGGAAGACCGTTAAACGTGCAGAGAATGGCATTAAAATTAATTGTGAATTAATTGTGTAACGTGCTGCAAATTTGTTTTAGTTTCTAATTAGACGCTTAGTTCTCTTTAAAATCGTTTTGTTCAGTTAAGGAATAACGGGTGAAATCAGCTGGGTTTTAAACGGTGAGAGTATGGAAACCTGGTCACTGTCATTTAAAAAAATATGAAGGACGAAGAATAGCTAAGGTTACAATTTAGTTAACATGGTGACATCTCCGTTTTTTAACCATAGGCTATCGAAAAAAACCTTATGCACAGCGAATTCGCTGTAGCCTAGGCTATTTGAAAAACAATAAATGCAATATTCACTGGACAAGGTTTTAAACTTTTTTCAGTCACAAACCATTCTATTTACTTACAGGCTGTATTCATAGATAAACAGAGCTGTATTGTAATGACATCTGAAGCGCATTTTCAGAACTTAAATGTCCGTCTATTGCCGTGCGCGAGTTTTCCATTGAATGACAATTCACGCATTAGGTGCAAAGAAAATTCGCGCATTAGGCTTGATAGCTATAGGTGTTATCAGCTCCTTTTTAATGGATAGCCATTGTCCCGTACCATCGCACATCGCCTGGATGTTGATGGAGTGGGCTGAGAGCAATGTAATGTGGCATTGTTTCCCTTCGCTGATGGAAAGGTATGTGGACCTATGGAACCTTTTATTATTATGCATTTTTGATATAGCCTACACAATAATAATATTTCACATTATGATCTAGATATTTTAGTCATGCCTGTGCACGCCCCTGTGTGTAACAGACAGGAGGGTATGCGCGTTGTGCACACGCCTATGTAGACGCACTTATATGCGCCGTTAAAATAGCATGTAAACAACTGCGACATGACTTTAGACCAGGTTAGTGGTGGTTCTAGCGCAAGCGCTTTCTGCTGGCTCAAGATAGCAATACGCCAAAAAGAATCCTGGCCACTCCTCATCTTAAGACCAACACGCCCAGTTCACTAATGATGGCGCAAGAGTTACGCCGTCAACATGCTAGTTTGACGGCGTAAGCGTTAGGCGCTATTATGGACCTAGCGCCGGGTGTAAGATAGCAAAGACACTTGCGTTTGCGTTAGCGCCGCTTTGCGCCGGGTGTAAGATAGGGCCCTTAGTGTATCTTTGACAGGCAGACATTTTGCACATTGATTTCTTTCAGATAACCACATTTTAGCAATTCAGTGTTTTCACTTTGCAACTGAAAATGATAGTGGTGTTTTGATGGGATGACCTGTGATGCTATGCTGGCTAATATGAAGATCTTTATTTTCTCTGTCAATCAAAATAGCAGTGAAACATTCTTGTCTCACCTACTCTAGAATTTCGCAGACTTAAGGTCTGTATACAAGATAAGCTTCTAGAACAGAGACCTTATTCATTATCCTTAACCCCGTCAACAGTGCAAAAATAAGTAACTCTCACTAATGTTTGGTTTTGTCACACCGCAAGATTTAAAACATTGTTTTTCATAGGTCGGACAGACCTAATGTAGGGGAACTTCATGATCTTCACGAGGCTTTAGTGCCCCCTAGTGGTCATATTCAGAAGTCACTTGTTTCATATGTGATATCACATTTCATTGATGGATAATTAGACCCTCCTTGGAGCAAATGAATAAACCCAACATGGCATGCACTGGCATGCACTGTTAAGACTGTGCAGACCCGAGAGCAGACCCAAGAGACCCAAGAGCTCAATTCAATCTCCGTAAGCTTGCAGGTCATACTCTTTCTATTGGGAGCATGTGTTCCTTTTATACATCTGACACATGTATGTCTTAAAAAATATCTCGTGCAGAAACACTTGAGGTATGTATATATCCCTCGTTACATCCACTTTGCAGTACAGCAAAATTAAAACACTGATTCTAATTTTATTGAAAACATTTACCATAGCCTAACAACAATGAATCTTTCTTTGCAGTTACTGAATCCCAATTTTATACAAGAAGGTAAGCTTTAAAAATCATTGTGTGATTTGCTATAAAATAATTTCAAGATTTATTTGTGTAGATAAGATGTCACTGACACAAAACAAAATTACATTTTGTTTAAAAAAGTATAGAGTATTCTGGGGGCAGTTGTAACAGGGGTCAATTGTAACACAATGTTTTGTTACAATTGCCCCCAACCCTGAACACATGAAACTAGCTAGCTTGCTGGATAGAATCTCAGCTCTAGCTTGTTTGATTGGTGCAATTTTATGGTGTTGCAATTGCCCCCTGTTACAATTGCCCCCAGAATACTCTACATTGCCCAAGTATAGGCTACTGTGAAAATCAGAATGCTTGGAGTGCATTTCAACAAATTTGGCAACAATTTCTGCAAATAAAGATATTCGGCTGAAACTCTTGTGCGTGACTTTGTTTCCAAGTGGCCCCAGAGTTCCTGATCCCTCTTGCCGATGTGACGTGTGCATTCGGAGAGACCGTGGTCTTGTGTTGCAAAGTCTGCGGCCGACCAAGGCCGAACATCACGCTGAAAGGGCCGGATCAAAGCCTGGTCGTCAACAACAGCCGTTTCAGCATAAACATCAGGTATCCGGTTGGGTTCGGCGTGAAACGACACGGTCAAAAGTGAACCGCGTTAAAGGCACGCTGCGAATAAGCAGACGGTGACGAGTGACCGGCTGAACGGTATTGTCCACACGCTGCTTTCTCCCTGTCCTTGAAATTCAGGAAGGACAGGATTGTGAAACCACTCGCACACACCGCACGTCTACACAACTTTCACCTGCTGCACAGATAAGCTAACTGTAGACTACAGCAGTGATTTCTGCTTGCCCGTGTCAAGGCCACGGGAAGTGGGAGAGAGGCAGGGCTTGTTGATAAAGAGGGAATGTGTGTGGTTTGTTGCCGATAGTGCGGGCCTGGGATGAATGAACACTCGTGAAGATTTGCCTTCCCCGATAGAGCCGTCAACGCACTGCAGCCTTGGGAGAGGTTAAAGGAGCAAATTGGGGTTTCGACCGAGTCGAACGCGAGCCGTCGCCGCGCCGTCGTCACGGAGCGCCGTGAGGTTCCGAACGGGCTGACACGCTGTCAGATCCGCCGCGGTTGGATAACGAGACAATAAAGCGGAGCTCCGGGAGGGCGGGGCATGCCCCTGGAACGCGCGGCTTATTCACAGCATTGAATATCAATGAGAAAAGGATGTCCGATAAAGGCGTGCTGAAATCACTTTGTCCTCCGGGACAGTCAGCCATATTCAGGGAAATTAATTAATTTGTACATTTAAAAGCACCGGGTTAAATTTTTGTACGTGTTTTCTGGATGTACCTTCAAGTGGTTATTTACTTAGTAGATAAGCCTGTAGCCTGGAAACCTGTTTCTTAAAAGGGGATCTTGTTCCATTTCACTGTAAGGTGGCAAAACCTACAAACCTTGACTGACCTTTTTTTCTGTCCCCGTTTCCAGGGATACGGGAGATATTCTGCTGAAGATATGCAACCTGATGCCCCAGGACACAGGCATCTACACCTGCGTGGCGATCAACGACCACGGAACGGCCTCTTCTTCAGCCTCCATTAAGGTCCAAGGTAGGTTTAAGGGCATCTAAGGGCTGTGGGGCGAGAGGTTTGAAATGCCTCTAAAAAAACGGATGACACTGAGATGGGAAAACCTCTTCCCTGTGGCCAGGTATCCCAGCAGCCCCGGCAAGACCGGTGGCCCAAGAGGCGAGCGGCGCGGCCGTGATCGTGCACTGGCTCCCCCCGGCCAGCTCGGGGAACTGCGCCGTGTCCAGCTACACCGTGGAGTACAGGCAGGAAGGTACGGCTCTCTACGGCGCCCCTCTCACAATGGCCATGAACAGTAAACCGGGAAATTGCTTCATGGATGAACGAACAGGGATTGCGCTTTGAGGAACTGGTATTTGCAGCCACTCCAGAAATGCTCTGATGAGTCTGGTCTTTTAGTGGATCGGCGAGCACAGTGGTCATGAGCTGAAAGATTAATCCTGCGCGGAATCCCCTCCATATCTATGCAGCGTGATAGTCTGTACTGTGACTGGTATTATGCCCAACAGTACACCTGCGAGTTTACCTGTAATAGGTTGTTTTCTATGGTCACCTTGAGTATTTGCCTGTAATGGGCTGTGCTTTTTTGTCACCCCGTGTGCCCGTCTGTAATCGACTTCTTTTTTTCTGCTGTCGTTCGTTCTTTTTGACTGTGATTGGTCCCGCTCTGCCGTCATCCCGCGTGCCTCCTTGTGGTTGGCTCTGCAGACTCCCTGGTGTGGCAGCAGTCGGCAGTGGTGGCTACAGGGGATATGTGTGTGAAAATCGAGGAGCTAATTCCAGGTGGGCACTATCAGTTCCGGGTCAGCGCTTGCAACCCCTGGGGAGTCAGCCCGCCCAGCGAACCCTCCAACATGGTGACCTTACCAAGCGGGAGTAAGTGACATCCCTTACCACCAATCAGAACCCAGAGGCCCCATACAAACACTGCACCCTGCATTATTATACTAAAGAGTTTTCCGTTAAATCTTAAACACTTAAACATCTTGCATAACGTCTTACTGCAATAATTTCTCTGATATTTCACTGCAAACATTAGACTGGGGGGCATGAGGGAAAATTTTATCTACTTTTGTAAAGTAAAGATATGTTTTATTTGTCTCTGAAGATTCGTACGATGGGACAGGTATTCAGTGGAAAGACAACTTTGAAGCAACTTTCACAGAAATCAGTGAGATTGGAAGGTAAAGTTGTTCTTCATTGTGAAAGGTCCTTAAATTATAATAGTCAAGCCTCGTCAGCAAACCACACACAATGTGCTTTTTTCTGCATGCTCTCATCTGTCATATCTGCTTTTAAGTTACGTTAGTAAGATCTGTTTTTGTCTGCTGCAGAGAATTAATTACACATTTGAACTCGTTTGTGCAGCCCAGTTACGCAGGTTTTGTGTCTAGTTTAATAAAACTCAGCTTTACATATTTGTATTAGTTTCACACGGTTATTCCTTTCCTTGGTTTCACATGTAGCACCTACGCCCGTGGTCTCCCCCTTTGTCTTTCAGGGGCAGGTTTTCCGTGGTTAAGAAGTGCCTGAACAAGGTGTCCAAGAAAGAGGTGGCGGTGAAGTGCATCGCCAAGAAGATGCAGAAGAAGGAGCAGGTGGCCCACGAGGCCGACATCCTCCGTCACGTCCAGCACCCGCAGCTGCCGCAGCTCTTTGACGCCTACGAGTCTCCCGCCTCCTTCATGCTGGTGCTGGAGCTGTGAGCACCATCTTGCATTGCCTTACCTTACCTTGCCTGTTCGCTGCTGTCGCGTGACCGCCCGCCGCGGATGTGTTACCCTGCGGGGTCTTACCGAGAGGGGCCTAGGTGTAAACGGTGCAGTACAGCTGTTTCTCCACAGCTTTCGGTGGGGAGAATAAACACATCAGCACTCAGAGGGGTCACAATCCCCTAGTATTTCCTTTTTACGGAACATTTTTTTATCTTGTAAATGAAAAATGTTTTTACGCTCCATTATTATTTGGGCCCAGACTAGACAGTCTGGCAGATACTAGATGATACTAGATACTAGATGACTGTGCTGTAAAAACGCACATATAAATGGCTTATTGCGGGTGAAACCTATGGATATAAATCAGGAGTGTGTTTTTGCAACTAAAATTAATCTCTCGCTCATAACTCTGTAGTCACAACACCCGATGCATCTGACAGTGCTCTCTTGGATCCCATATATTGCTGCATCCTGTGATTTAATCACTGTATCTGTATATCTTAACCTGCCAAGCACTGCGGACTAAAATGAGCCATTTACCTAGGTCTGGCTCGGCACACTGATGCAGTGTCTGATTATATGTTGATTGCTGTGCATTGTCCCTTTCAACAAAACCAGTTCTGAAGACTAAAAAGGGGGTGATCCCAAACGCGCTACAAGCCGGCTATATAAACAAGGAACTATAGGTGCTCAACAGAAGGACCAGTGAATAAAGAGAATGCCAAACCCGGACTACTTCGCTAGGACTAACCCGAGATAAGGAGGACTGGAGCACACAGAGCTCAGAGCAAAACAAAATATTTTATTGCGACTGATGTTTCGACGTCAACGACGTCTTCTTCAGAGTCAAAATGGAAATACAGACAATGCACCGGGAGGTATATAAATACCCTCCCATCAATTACACAAAGTAAGGTGCGCATGTGTAGGACTAATAAATCTCGTCATAGATACCACATATACAATGTTATCTTCTTTAACAGGATAAAGAGAAGACCGACAAATGTCATAGGTAAATGAACTAAATAATTGTCTATTGTGAACATGGCATAAAACAATATAAAATGAAAATCAAAAAGCCTGTACACAAGTTACAAAAAACATGAAAGATTCAGCGACTCATTTAACCCATTGGGTTCCACACTATTGAGTGTATGTATCTATGTATATGTATGTATATGTGGTATCTATGACGAGATTTATTAGTCCTACACATGCGCACCTTACTTTGTGTAATTGATGGGAGGGTATTTATATACCTCCCGGTGCATTGTCTGTATTTCCATTTTGACTCTGAAGAAGACGTCGTTGACGTCGAAACGTCAGTCGCAATAAAATATTTTGTTTTGCTCTGAGCTCTGTGTGCTCCAGTCCTCCTTATCTCGGGTTAGTCCTAGCGAAGTAGTCCGGGTTTGGCATTCTCAGTTCTGAAGACTGTTCCTGCATTCAGTTGCGCCTGCGTGATCTGCCTTCCTCTAGGTTTTGATGTAGTATTAACACCCCCTTGTCTGTGTTCCAGCTTGGAGGATGGGAGGTTGCTGGATTACCTGGTGGCCCATGATGAACTGATGGAAGAGAAGGTGGCCTTTTATGTGAAAGACACTTTGGAGGCCCTCAACCACCTCCATACTTGTAAAGTAGCCCACTTGGATATAAAGGTACATGTCAAGGAAAAGGCTATGTCAAGGCTATGTCACTATGTAATCATTCAGTCCTATTACAGTAAGGTTACGCTCAGCCAGACTATTTGTAAGCATTTCTTGTCCCCTTTTGTCCATTGTTATAATTTTAAATATTTGTTATTTGTTTGATTAGCACATTCTGTTATTCAGGAAATTGTGATCAGCTCATTTTTACTTTATATCCATTTATACAGATAGATGTGATGCAATTGAGATTTCTAACCTTGCTCAGTGGTGCAATGCAAGTGCCCCATTAGGGAATAAGCATGACACCATTTTGCTGAAAGCCCTTAGTCACCTTGCCCACTACACACATCCATGTGCCCACTACTTGAAATTTCAAGACCGGTTGAATAGACGATTTCTATTTTTTTGTGGCATTATTTTTTCGTTTGTCTGGTCGACAGCAGAAAAGGTGCATCTTACCATATTTACCATAAAATGCCCATGACATTGTGCCACTGTGGCTAACATTGTATATGATGTCTGTTACCAGCCTGAGAACCTCCTGGTGAACCTGCATGTTCCAGTTCCGTGTGTCAAGCTCATCGATTTTGGGGATGCTGTGCAGGTGTCGGGCCACCGTTATGTGCACCTGCTCTTGGGGAACCCGGAGTTTGCGGCGCCAGAGCTTATTCAGGGGACCCCGGTGTCCCTGAGCACGGACGTGTGGAGTGTGGGCGTGCTGGCCTACGTCATGCTGAGCGGCGTCTCCCCCTTCCTGGACGAGAGCCTGGAGGAGACCTGCGTCAACATCTGCCGCCTGGACTTTTGTTTCCCCGACGACTACTTCTGCGGGGTCAGCCAGGCGGCCCGCGACTTCATGAGCGCCGCGCTGCAGGAGGACCCCCGCAAACGGCCCGGGTCCGCCTCCTGCCTCCAGCACCCCTGGGTGAGCGCCCACAGCGGCGAGCACTCCAAGAGCCCGCTGGACACCGTGCGGCTGGCCTCCTTCATCGAGAGGAGGCGACAGCTCAACGACGTCCGCCCCGTCACCAACATCAAGGGCCTGGTGACCAGCAGCATGGGCCATACCTTGTGAGGAGCTGTCTGACATGGGTAAAAAAAAAGCTGTCGCTCCATCTAGACCAGGAGTAGACGATGGCTGGTACGGGTTCATTAGGGCTTGAGCCTTGAGTTGACATGGAAGTGACAGTCACCATCTCCCCGTTTGATCTAACCTGAAGAAGATGCTTTACTGTGATAAGTGTCATCCAGAGCACATAATGCACTTATCCTTTTAAAGTGGTTACACCTGTAGGCAACCCTGATCCTGGAGTGACACGGTTATTTCTGATTTTGCTCCATTTGAGCTTTGCACAGTTTGATGGATTATGAAGAGTCAGGCTGTGAATATTCACAGTCTGAATGGTAAAATGCCTCATCAGCACGTGGTCACTTGCATTCGTTAAGCCTAATACTTAATCCAATTATATAACTGGAGGTTAAAATTGAGTAGAACCCAGAAATATCCTGTTGCCTACCCCTGATCTAAACGCGTGCTTCTGAGATGAGATGGGTATCTTGTGTTTCAGTCTTTGTCCCTAGCAACAGAAACGTTTATCCGATGTGCTGTATTCGAGTCCTGATTTGACAAAAGTTGCCATTGCAGCAGAATGACTGCCACAGAACATGGGGAGGGGAAAAACATCCATAAACCACCAGACCTGCTGTAAGTGGTGATGCCTTTAAAAAGTCTCCATTAGAAATGAACCTATTATACTGCTATTGTCTTGTGCTGTTCATTTTGACTGTTATGAACACTTTTTAAGACATCCCAAGCAGAGAAGGAAAATGATCAGAGTAAGTGTAAGCGGATGCACCGTTTGTGTGTATGGTTTAACAGCTTTTGCGAAGATGTCAAATTCAGAGATAAATGAAAGGATAATAATAAAGATTAAAATGGGGGACATGTCCAATCAATGGGCCCAGTTTCAAGGGCAATTGATAAGATAATTGCGTTGCTTTAAAATGAAATGATCTCATCTTAGTAGCTACTCTGTTAGGGCGAAATGTAATCTTTCCACAAAGCAGGTTGGTTCCCATTCGTTTCTCACACCTGGTAATTTACTATGCAGTGGCCTTCAAAAAAAAATCGTCTCATTACCAATGAAAAACCTTTAAATTCATATTGTATCACACCCACAAAGTAATTTCATCGATTTAGCGCACAAATTAGTTGAATAAGAGGAGAAAAATAACCAAGCCTTAACTGTTATTTTGTAGACTTATTTTTAAGGTCCAAGTTGTATATAGTTATCGCTTTATATGATATTTATTTTTACAGCCTGTGTTTATTATTTCTGTTGATTTTGGAAAATGTATCACACAGTGGTGCTTGCTGTATACACCACGAGGTAGAACACTGAGGTGGCCGTTACTGAACCTTATGTCATTATCTCCAGAAGCAAACGCCTGAACGCCAAGCTCCTGCATAGTGCAGTTGCAGTACTGACCATAATGTTCACCTTTCAGGGGCAATACACCTTCTAATCCCAGGACTAAAACAACCGTGACAACTTTGCTGTGACTTAACAATCACGTCTGTTTACAACTGCCGGAACCGAGGCTGTCTCCTGTGACAGCGATTGGCTCTGCTTTGCTTCATAATTTTCATCAGCGGTGCTTTGCATAATTACTGCGGAAGAATCTCTTGAGTCATCGGACTATACACTGCTGATCGGCACTGATCTTGTATTAATGAAGTCGTCCTGTGTTGGTTCTCTTTTTCCTTTGTGTGCCATTGCTCTTAAAATAACGATAGCTCACATATGGCAGGTGTATTCATTAATACAATAGTCAGTGTTGTATTCTTTTCTGCTAAATTTGCATGAATCTTGGGCTCAACATGTCAGGGCTCGAACAGTAATGATGCTAGTGTTTTTCAGGTGGAGGTCGATGGTCACGCAGTGAACAGATTTGTTTGAATGTTTCCAGAACACGATAGACTGTTATCTGACCACAGAGTGATTAGAGGCTTACGGGCATTGGGAACCATGTACCTGCATGAAACCATATAAAATCCTTCTTCTGACATCACCGTTGATCAAGATTTGAAGCTATAATAAAGAAACATCTTCTAAAAGTAAAATGAGAAATCGGTCATGAATGACTGGTACGGGCTTACGATGACCTGGAGTTGATATGGAAGTAGCAGTCTGTACCTCTCATTTTATCTGACCTACAGAAGAGGTTGAATTGTGCAAGCACTGTGTACACGATTGTCAGATTCATCGTAGAGATGATAAATGCTTTGATCTGCATTTTTACTTCATGACAAAGCTATCAAATACTTTCTTTTTGATTTGCCAAGTTAGCTTTGTGGACACACGGTGTGAAATGAAAGTAACCACACGAGTAAACTCTTGTGTTCAGGTGGTGTTCACCATTCTAAAAGTCTGGTGTGAATAGTATTTTGAGATATTATAGCATTTCACTAGGAAAGTCACTGTTAGCTGACGAGACGACAGTGAGGTATTGGTCTTATTTCTTGCGCAGGACTTTTTGAAGAAGCATTTATTTCATCCAGCTATGTAATGCAGGCCTTGTGCAACAGAATTACAGGTATTGTGACGTTACAACACTTCATCTACAATGTTAATGCTCTCAACCATTTCAGTGTGTATGTTCAATAGCAGACGAACCACAATGCTACTAATCGGTGGTGTATTGCTTCAGTCTAATAAATTACATAATTGCTGAAACAGCTGGATTTTTGCTTAACTGTCATTTTGCCAGAATGGTATTATTGGCATTTGAAATTAAATTATTTAAATAAAAATGTTAAGTATTATTGTATATGCTTTGTTCACTGCAACAGCATGCACCATGTACATTGCATCATTTCATGTAGTATGGGTAATCTGTACATAAATCTGTCTATAAGATTTGAAACCAAATCTAAAACTGCTTTCTTAGACCACATGGGCTGTCTGTTTGTTACTGAATGTTTAATAAAAAGTGCTTGTTTCTATAATAAATGTCGCCGATCGTCATTTCCTAAAAAACGGGTGGAAAGAAGAAATTATCTACAACAGAACCTCATATCTGTGATTCAGTTCGCAGACATCTATAGCCTATCCCAGAGTGCGGTGTAATGTCTCAGCACATGCTCCCCAGCTCAGCGGATTAGACACAACCTGTGAATAAGGAAGGGATGGTACTGTTACAAGCGGAAAAGTGTCTTATCTAGTGAAACAGACCACTTAACTCATGTCAGCCCCCTTACAAGTATTGGTTAAGACTAGGAATCATCCGCAAATAAATAGCAAACAGTCACTTGCAATATGAATGATTCTCAAATATTCTGCTCGAGTGAGGATAATTTGTGAGTAAATTCAGCAAGTAAATTCCTGTGAATTGGAAGCTCTAAATAATGTACTTTTAAATATACTCTTAAAATTGTAGATGAAAGAATATAATAAACAACAACCTATCTTTATTGATATTATTACTCTTGTAGGAATTCATTTTTGCGTGTCCTTGCAGATAACAGAATTGCTGTGTTTTGTTTTGCTTTACCTATTTTTCATAGAATATTATACATTTAAAACCATATTATTTTTAAACCTATAGTTTTGTTTTCATATGCAGTACTAGCTTCTACCATATTATTGCTATACTTTCATATAAGTGCTTTAAGAAAAGGAAAATTTTAATTAAGATCGAATTACATTTTTGTGATTCTCTCCGGAAAGTTGGCTAGTATCATAAATCACCATAAGGTGGTAGTATTGTTCAAGAAATTCTCAGTCATGTCATTACGGCTTCAAACCAGGTTGTGAACGTTGCTGGAACTGATTAGATAACATTTACCCAGACAATGCAGACTATTTTACAAATTACATTTAACCAATATTCAATGTGCATATAGGCCTAATGCCAAATTAAAATAGTGTAGCATTTCAGTCTGTGATCACAAAATCAGGTGTTTGTTTTTTTTCTTGTGGTTTATCCCACACGTTCACATTTTACCTGTGTATTGTTGATCTAAATTCTGTGTTCAAATGATCTCGGAAGATCGAGTATTTGCGACTTCTGAGAAGAAAAAAACGATCGAAAACGATTCGACTTTCGAGATCATGTGAACACAGCAAAATCCCACGTCAGTCATTTATCTCAGAGATGAGACTGAATTATGGGGTAGGCTATTCTATCATACCTGATCTTTTTGTCAACACAAACCTGCCAGATGGAAAAACAATGCTAACTTTGGTTGTTGCTGGGTGTCACTAATATGGATGAACAATGTTAGCTGTACAGCAGTATAGTCTAATTTGAATTATAAAACGGATAGCTCCGGTCCTGGATGCTGATTGGTCAATATAGCGTTCCAGCCGTGCTATAATAGCCTACACGATGTAGTAAGAGCTATGACGCGATACACCTGTTCACTTTACTGTGTATAATAGGCCTACAACTTATATAACTTACGTTAAAAGTTGTCGGGCTAATAACGTTAGCTACTGTTAGGCTAATGGTATAATCCCTTGTTATATTGTGATAAGTTATCACAACTTGTAACGTTTAACGGCCCGAGACTATTTACAATATAGACCTGTCGTGCCTTGTTGTTTAAATGTCTAGCAGTGACATTGCACAAGTTATGACATAGGCAAAATAATCTATATGACAGTTTTCCAAATGACAATATTAAAAATACCCAAATTCTTAGCCTAGATTTTCCCATTTAGAAAATCGAGCATTAATGTAGGCCTACTATATATACTTTTTTTTTAATCCCAAATTTTGCTTACGTATTTTATTTTTCTGTTCCCCTCAAGCCACAAAGACACAAAGTATGAAAACGTTAAATAATTTATAAAGAATACATTATGTGACCTACGGTGGTCAATGGTTAAACAAACTAAAACGGCCTGTCAAAAGCAGCCAATTTGCCTATTTAGGAAACATCTCACACACTGCATATACTCAAACACAGAAAAGATGCCATTCAAAACCATGAAAAAAATATAGGCTACTATGTTAATAGCCCAACCATATCCAACACAAACAATAACACTTTTGTTTAGAGACACCGCCATTAAGCATCCTTAAATGAACACGATATAGCCTTAGCCTATATTAACATTCTATTTACATATTAGGCTATTTTTTGCGGGGAGGGCTCATGAACACTAAATTACATAAAATAGCCTACATAAGGCTAAACATTTTGTATAGCCATGTAGGCCTATATAGCCTACTAAAGATCAAATCCTCTTGTTTTCCTTTTGTTAGCCTACGGCAGGACACCAGGAAAGTGACTCATTTGCAAACCGTATGGAAATGATTTTGTAAATGAGGCGAAGGTAGGTGGAAAGACCAGACAGGTGTTTTATTTCCCCCCCTGCTTTTGTCAAGGAAAGTCTATGACTTCCCTCCCCCACCACCACCAATCATGGTGCGTCATTATCTTCAGGTTTACTACCTGCCCTGAGCGCACATATCTGCCAATCCAGTTGGGCGATCGGTTCCATCGATCGTAATGAGCAAAAAGGCATATATGGTTTGCATAGACAGGCAAAGTTGAAATAATCAGCTGGAGATCGCCTCCTCCTGCTTACCCCTGGGGCTCCTGTGTCAATATTGGATTAGCGCAAACGCACCCCTCGACAGGTGTGCTGTGTAGGCTACAGGAACCTCTCTCTTGAAAACATTAAAAAAGTTAAATAGATGGATTGCTATTTATACCCGACTATATAAACTCGCCAGGGGCAGCACAGGTCTACTTCCCCTGAAAGTGCCGTTAAAGGGATACAGGCAGCATTTTCCCCAACCAGGCAGGGCTTCACCATCTTGCCACTTATTCAACATGTGGCCGTACATGTAAGTGGTTTTTATTTAATTTCACTTTCAGGTGATTTCTGTTTTGTAGTTTCTCTTTTACTGTCTTATAGGGAACGCTGTTTAATTTAAATTGACCCCCTCCCCTCCTTTTTTTAACCAATGATTTAGCGACTGGATGGGATACACCTGGCACCTGGGATCTCTACAATTGGAATAAGCTTTCCTGAAGACATCGCAACGTCGTTAGGTGCAAGAAGAGTTTAGTCATGCAATTCTGTCTGGAACCGCCGTAACGTCTGATTGTTCCTGTATTTGCCTCACGTTGAGCCACACGTACAATACCTAAAGGTGATGTTTTGTTCGTTCGGCTCGCGTTATGCAGGTACAGACTTTCTACTGTTCAGCAATGATGTGGAAACTTTGTAAAACATGGTTGAGTTGTAGCGTTCATGGTCCATTTCGACGCTCAAAACATGGAACCTAAAAAAGTCGGAACGCCTCTAATATGCTTTTGAAACACATTTGACTCAACGCATTTCAAAATACACAGGCATATAAACATTACAGTAACCTATGTATACATTATTAGATTGAGAGAGATCACGGCGATGTAGCCTACTTCGTTTCAGTGCTCGTGCTTGATTTTGTAAGGGCATTAAATATTTCATTGGGACATGATAAAGCTGTATATTCGTAAACTATATCAATCAACATACAACTTATCTTTTTAACATATTGGAAAAAAATTGCAATTAACAAAACGTTAGCAATTCCCTCATGTCACCGTGTGTAGCATTGATAGTCATGTTAAGAGCCTTTAAACATATTTTCTATGCGTTCTTCAGGGAATTGTGTCAAATAAAGAGCAAACTGAAAATATCCACACAAAATGGTGTATATTGTGTTCGAATTAATTCCTATTTCAAGAAGGACCTGTAGACCCACATTCAAGTATAAACCGTTCTTTTTAAGAGTAACTGCATGGAAACGTTTATATGTATATCAAGCACACTACTGTCAAAATTTGGCTTCTTCAGCAAAGGTTTAAAAGGTTGCAGACTTAAAAGCACTCTGAAAAATGTAGAGGTGTAGTGGAAGGTCTAGTGCCATATCCCCAGTTGTGCTTCCAATCGCGGATCTTAATATAGAAATTTTATTCTTAAAAAATATGGCAAACTCTTCACAAGAGGAGGTGGTGGCCTGGTTAATTATGTTTCGGGCTGGATTGAGTAGTGTGTCAATGGTAGAGAACAGTATCCTAGGATTTTTCTTGTTTTCTTTGATAATGTTAGAAAGGTGAGTGTCTCCTTTCGTACAGCCTTATTATATGTAGCAATTTATGTTCAAAGTATATCGTAATGTACAGTTAATTTAGACTTTCTCCATGTGCGTTCCGCCTTCCTACACATTCTTTAGACAGGTGTAGTTGTTTTTCCATGGCACAGATTTCTTACAATGCACCTTTTTAGTGCACAGTGTCAAGAGTTTCTCTAAGCTTATCACAGAATATGTTCACAAAACATCATGAGTGGTCAGTGGTAGGGAGAGACACAGAGCTCATCAATTCTGAAAATTTAACTGTTGTAGAAGCATCTATATGCCGTTTCTTTACTAAACGCTCAGTAGGGGTTGTGCTCGAGGTACAAATATCAGCTTGGAAAAGAACACAGAAATTATGAGAAATGGAGATATCGACAATAGATAATATTTCCACATCAATACCCTTAGATAACACAAAGTCAAGCGTGTGACCTTTCTTATGTGTTGGGACCCTTTACATGCTGGACTAAATCTATGCTTTACATGCTATGCTTTACATGCTGGACTAAATCTATGCTTTCAATAAAGTTCAAGAACTCTAGCTCTGATGTCTGTGTCTATATTTACATGGAAGTTGAAATCACCTGAGAGTAAAAAGCGGTCATATTTGGTTAAAATAAACGATAAAAAGTCAGAAAATTTGGCTAAAAGATTAGCACAGGTCTTTGGAGGACGGTATAGTGTAACAAAAAGCACAGGCGAGCCTGCTTTTAGCTCGACAGCAAAGCATTCAAATGAACATAGGTCGTAAATTCACATGATCATTGACAAACATGAGGCTGAGCAGGGCTAATGACCATGGAACACTGCTCTATAGTTTCCCATGGTACCACATGCCATTCCATAGTAGTGGACCCCTTGCCAAATTAAGAGTAGCTGCACAATGTTACTGTATGGGAAATACTAGGTGCATTTATTTGTGCTATGCTGAAATGCACGGGAAAATACAAATGATACTACCAAAGTTTGAGTGATTACTAGCCCAGAAGAGAGTGAATTCACTGTTAAAACTTATGTACAAAACAGTACCACTTCAGGTTAGCATCTAAGTTACACAGCCCAGCATTTTTCTGAACCTTCCACTTCCTTCTGCAGGCAAATAAAAATTGTATTCTGACATTGTTATTGGTCTTGATGTTGTCAATAGTTGCCCTTCACAAAAAAAAGCTTTATTACTGGCATCTCTGTGATGATCTTGACTGCTATGTGTAGCTATGAGGGCCAAGGAGTGGAAGAGCATGTCTACTAATCAACTAATCACTAATCAAAATAAATAATTTCTAAAGCTAAAACAAGGACCATGTACAAGGTTTAAACATTTGTCTTGTGATTTTAATCATTTAGAATGTTTGCTTGGCAGTCTGAGTGCTCAGTGTTCCAGAATTCCATGGCAGTTATTGGGGTAAATAGGGTGGACTAATTGAAACCCTATTCCACTCATGCTGAATTATTTTTAAAATACAATAACTTAAATTCACAATATCAGATGTGTTCAAACTTATGGGATAGTAGTGTTATTTCTTAAAAGAACATTTCTTTCCATCAACAATATTTGGTTGTGTGGTAGAGAAACAAAAAGGATTTTAAAGCATAAAGCAGCAGTGTTTTCCCTTTAGCTATAGATAATTCAATGTATTATAGTCATATATGCATCACTAGGTTTTTTGCAGTATATCATTAGAAACTACATAGTACAGTTAAAACACAATATGTCATAAACATTTGACAAATTATATAAATTTCATTCTTGCACACACACACAAACATTCTCCCCTGTGGTATCCCAGAATTATGAATGTGAACAATGATGAAACTTCCACTGGTACAACACAAGCCGTTCTCAGTGACAATGTATTATTTCCTATGCTCAGAGATGTCATTTTTCTTCATTATGTGTAAACAAGTCCAACAAGCTTCAGTTGGTAAAACACATGAAAGGCAATTGCTGATGCATGTTTTGAAGCATGTAGCAGGTGATTCAATGCTGTAAACACACAATTCAATACCACTCAAAGCAACAACTTTTACAAAAATGGCAAGATCACAATCATTTTATTAAGGAAAACAAAATGAAATAATAGCACCAAAACTAAATCAAACACTACATTCTTATGACAAAAAAACTTATGATATAATGGCAAAACAAATGGCAGATTTGTAGTAGTTCTGTGGAGAACAGAAAAATGTATTAATACAAAATAATTATACAGTAAAATAAGCAAATTAATATTATGCAATCATTTTGATTAATTTTGTCTTTTGCTTACATGAAAGAAGGTTAATTATTGGCATTGCTATGGTAAAACAATGCACTATATACTTTCACACCTCACACATCACGGCATAGATTATACACTTTTCATCCCAAAGCTAAAAAAAATCTCTTGGGTGTTTTGAAAAAGGCAAATTATGATAATAATACAGAGAACCTTTGTTTGTCTAATTCTGTATTTTTACATAACCTCTAACCCTACCCTTTCCACAATACGGGCCTTGCCTGCACCTACTGTAAGACAACACTAACAAAAGCCATGTGAACAATAATGAACAATGACACTACTATAACCTTCATCAAGATAAGATCCAAGAGCCTATTCCACTGTGCAAACCTTCAGTTTTAATACCTCCCAGCTATTTATCACACAAGGTGGTTTGAATAATGCCAAAATTATTATCAATGCATGATTTTGAAACAGGTAAATAAGTTTTCAACGATGAAAACTAGGATTTCCAAAAAGGAGTAATAATTAGATGGTTAGCTGAAAGAAATGTGGTTTTAAATTACAGAATATAATTTCAAGAATTGCTAAGTAAACTAATGCAACTGCATTAATAGTCGTGCAAAACAAGGATTTTCACGCCACAGTACTGCAATAATATATATTTTTTAATTTAAAAAATAAAATATAACCGCACAATAAGCTAATTATTAAGAGGTTCCTGCTGTCACACACATGGCGAGACTTTGGTTTGTAAATGGTTTGTAAATGAAAGTTTTCGTGAAATTATAGGAAAGATGACACTTTAGTGCTTCTTTCAGATAGTGTATTGGGTAAAATGCAAAACCAACGATTTAATTATATTAACTAATTACTGCTAAAATCCAATCATTCTGACAAATGTTTAATTTAAATCATTTTTCAGACTAGACTTGATTGCAGCGCTGTTTTCTTGTGATACGTCACAGAGAAAGAGCGTGACCGTTCCAGCCTTCTCATACGTCCAGGTTTCCATAGAGAAAATTAGGCTATTGCATTTACAGAGGCTGGACAACTGCAGCTGCTGGTTAATTTGAAGACAATGGCCACCCGTAGGCTGTGTGCTGTTTTGTAACGGTTAAATTGGTTCCTAATGAGATATGCAAATGCCTTGGGGTCGTTTCGTGTTGTTTATCGTCCATTAGCCTTAACTGCGATCGGATCAGAGAGAAGGGGAGCTCGTGGGCCGGCCCCCGGTCTGTGCGTAAATCCCCACCTGCGCACTGCGTACAATGCTGCGCCGCGATACAAAGCTTTCCGGGAGCAGATGTTACCTGCGTGAGCTGTCACCGCCTGTTAAAATTTGGCCTTCGGAGGATTAGTTTCCACGGCAGCAACAAACATGCAGAACGGGTCATTTCCCTGTGTATTCAGTGACTATTCAAACATTGCTCTCCAATTCTGAGCAAAAAACAAGGCTTTACAAATTTGACAGCCTGCTTCCATATCAGCCCCGAAGGAATAATGATTTAATGAACTTTCACAATTATTTCACAATAAGTTCTATGAACATGTTCAGTTCATCACCACACAGAAGTGAATGAAAATACACCTGGCTTGGAAATAGTTGAAACAAGTTATCGTCTAAGACAATATTAACCTGAAGACATAAAAGGTTGAGTGTTATAACTGATCATGTTTGGAGTTTGGAATAAAAATACAATGAGACACATTTAATATAGCAGCATTTACACCCTCCGCCCCTCTGAAGATGAGAGCAGGCTCCTTGATGTAAAGGAGGCATTTCCAAGTTAAATGAACATAACTGCTGTCACTCAGGTCTACTCGGGTCTGGGTGAGATCAAATTCATTATGTTTTCCTTAATATTGTGAGAAAAGAAAAGTTTAAAGAACATTTTTTTTTAAAGATGAAAACAATAAGTCCGCATGATCCAATTTGGGGAGGACTGCCGTTTGGAAGACTGCAGTATTGCTGTAAATGTGCCATTCTCTTCATGGGTCAGACACTTGTTTACCTGACCACTGCCATCAGTTCCCTGGCAACGCAACATCTCACAGTCCACATGCAGGAGGGAGGCAATGCGGGTTATGTTACCATGGACAGCCAAGATTCTGAAAGGTAGAAGCAAGCATGCATCTGTCACACATGCACACACACACGCACACGCACACACGCACACACACACACGCACACACGCACACACACTAACCTGAACCCCATGCCTATTTCTGTGTGGCTGCAAGTGAACCTTCAGAGTATGCATCTGTTTGAAAACAATTTGCACCACAAGGTTAATACTGTCTGCTAAAATGATAAGGCTGAAGGCAGGGGTTACAGCGCAGTGTGGAAGAGGGAAAACGACAGATATGCAAACACGTTATGTCCTGGTTGCTAATGAGCGCTGGGAGGCCATTGTCTTTCAGTGCTTTCAAATGGCAGCATCCTGACCAGCTGTCCCCACAAGTCCCTGCTAAATGCACAATAGCTAAAGGGAATAGTTAACCTGTCATCAGAAGTCAACCGTGAATAGACATGCCTGGATAATCCTTGTTCAATTTTAGACACACACGCACACGCACACGCACACACACACACACACACACACACACACACACACACACACACACACACACACACACACACACACATACACTCTAACAGAACCCCCACCCCACACCACACACACACTAGCAAACAAACCATTAAGATACTAATTTAATGAAAACCCCTGTGACTTCAGTGCACTTGTTTTCCTACACATTAAAGTTAAGTGCACAGGAAAAGTGATTGTCTCAAAAGATTATGAAGTTATAAAGTTGACACAAATATAGAGATTTGTCATGCAGTCTTTTTAGAATAGCCCTTATGTGTGTGCCACCTGTCAGGTGGAGAGATAAACATTCAAAGCAGAGCAGTGAGTTAGTAGGCGGTGTCGTAGATCTAAGATGCAAATGGCCGGGGCTGAATTTGCCAGTCAAATGAGAGCTTCGCGACTGAGGCAGAGACAGAGACACAGACAGATCTAGTCATTCAAATGGGAGAACAAAAGGCACCGGCCCACAGCTGCCTGCGCGCGTCATCTGTGAGCAGACCGAACCACATGACAGGGGACCACACAAGTGTCATCAGTCAAACCTGCTTGGGGGACTACCTCTATGGTGGGGTAGCCATGAAAAGGAGTACTACAGCCAAGGAAGCAGAGGACCATGGGACAGAAGTTTTCCGTCCTTCCTTCCTGTCCAGGGACTGTTCTATGTACCATAGACCCACGTTCTATGAACAGCACATTTAAGAAACGCAGCACATTTTATGAAACACGTGTACAAGATGATCAGTTTGGCATTTAAAGAAAATCTACAAGTAAACAAAGACTGTTGAGTAAATGTATTACTGAAGAAGTAGGGCATAGCACTTTGAGGTTAGTCAGAAGCTGGCCATGAACATCACTATGGAAACGAGGGAAAGGTGCACACAGGTACAGCTTTTGCACAGCTGAGGAGGCTATGGCCCTGAATTAGCCTGTCTTCCCCACCGATCCAGTTTCTGAAAGGACTGGTAGGTGTAAATGCAAATTTACTCTTCATTTGGAATTAAGCTATGCTTGTAGAGACATTAGAAATAATGTCATTCATATGATAGTGAAGGGAAGCTTGTGTTTGATACTACAGCAAGTGCACTGCCACAAACTGTTGAGAGAGAACCTTTTGGACATCAGAGTACGGTGGCCCAGAGGTGCAACCCACATTTCTAAAAAGCAATCTTTGTTTGTAAATAGAAATCCTCATTTATAAAAAGAAATCTTTGTTTCTAAATATAAATCCTCTTTTCTAAAAAATAAATCCTTGTTTCTAAGATGAGATCCATATTTATAAATGGAAATCCTTTTTTCTAAATTGAAATTCTTATTTCTAAAATGAAATCCTTATTTCTAAATTGAGATCCTCATTTCTGTAAAGAAATCCTTGTTTCTATAAAGCCTGGAAGCTAAATGCTACAGTTAGCCTATGCGCAAAGCATACTGGGACCACATGACGTATGCACAAGTGTGTCTGAGAGAGTGCTATTTGTATAGCAAGTCTTAAATAGAAGATAATCCATTGACTGGCATAAAATTGCCGAACAAACTAAAGTTAAGTTTTCTAGCAGACATATGCTATTAGGTTAAAGCCTGTTAACAAGTAAGTTCAATAATTTGAGGAATATAATGGAAACTCATTCGTAGGGAACTGCAGCTTTACAGCACATTAAGCACATGGTTCGCTGTTATCATCACCTCTAATAAAAAACATAAGCTTTCATTTCCCGTTCATTGTTGCACTGTACGTACAGTAGCCTACATAATAAGTTACTTGTTCATGTGCAACGAAAATTGACTCTCGTCAAATTGCAACAAACTCAATGTAGCCTGTGGTCCAGAGATTCCAGACAAATGTGCAGGTTAACTGTGGTCAATTTACATGCTTTGAAGTCAACATTCTTTGATGGATATGATATGTGATAAATAATGATTTGTGATGAATGATAAGATCATGAGTTATTACTCTCGGATAGCTGTACAAAAATAGGCGGCTGAGTGTAAATCCGTGGAAATGCTGCAGTAGCTATTATTCGCGAAAGAGCTAGGGTATAATCTTGTGCCAACTGTGTCGCGCATTTGTTGCACTTGGACATATGTAAATTGATTTTAACATGATAAGTAAAATAAGCTGTTGATCATATTAACAAGAAATGTATTCTTAAAAACTGGAAAAAAATTCCAACCTTTCCAACAAAATCACTTCAATTTATTACATCCACATGGGAAAGATCAATGTCACTCAGGCAACAACCCTTAGAACGCGATAATATGGAAGTTCTGGAACCTATTCTGGCCAAGCTACTTAAACATAGACCAGCAACATATAGGGCGCACTGTGATGTTCTCTGATTCTTTCCACATATCTAACACCTAGCTACGCAGCAAACAGTGGACGTCCCAGGGACATACCACTTTAGTCCTCTCAAAGCTATGATGTGACGTTCCCTAGGGATGTCCTAAAAACATTACTAGGACGTTATTAAAGTCTTAGGAAGGTCACAGTTTGGTTACAATATGACATTTAATAAGAATTTTTCGGGGACGTTCAAGCAATGTCCCTATCCGGCTATGATATGATATACAACTGATCGTACGTAGTGGAGATCGCTGCACCAGTAGGCTATTTAAGGCACTGTAGCCTAACGTTATGTGATAACCCTTCTCCTTCGTCTTACCATCAATTCCTATCATGCCAATCCTGCCTTTGAAAGTGCAGGACATTGAGCAAAAGCGACATAATCGTAACTTCACTGGGCTCCATGTTGGCGTCTGTCTGTCACCTTGTCAACCTTACCTGCGTTACTGTGTGTGCATGCGTGTCATACTGTAGGCTATGGCCACATACAGATTGCGGAATGCTAAACAATATATACAAAAGATTCTAATCGGAAATTTAATAAAAGAATAAGTATTAACACAGTAAAAATTTAAGAATGCATTTGGGATTTGAGGCTGTATTACACATAGCTAATGTAGGCTACACGTAGGTTACCACAACTGACACAATATTGTTACTCTTTCGTAATGATATTGGCTTATTGCAGCTACCTGCCCAGATAGCATACGGATGTGGGCCACTCCCGGCAATGATGCGGCACTGCTGGCCTTCTTCTGGCCCGGACAAAATGGATGTGAGCCTGAAGTGGCCCACATGTAAAATAGCAAATATGGCCCAAATATCCCAAATCAAATGTGGGCCACCTATGGCAAAGATGCGGTACTCTTGGCAATGTGTAATCTGGATGTGGCCCATGAGGTAAATGGTGAATATGGCCCAAATATCACAAAACAAATGTGGGCCACCTTTGGCAAAGATGTGGCACAGTCGCCAAAGACTAATCTGGGTGTAAACCGAGTGCCATCACTGGCACAGATCTGGCAAACAGGAGCGGACCGCCCGAGTGCCATCACTGGCCCGGATCTGGCAAACAGGAGCGGACCGCCCAAGTGCCATCATTCCACGCGGTATGTGGGCCGGATGAACATGTCGGTGTGGGCCGGATTTGGGCTGCAGCAATTTTGCTATCTGGGGACCGATTTAAGGTGGACCGGCAATTCCGAATCGGGAGCTGCGAATCGGGAGCCAACTTCAGCGTCGTGTGAAAATTACAGTATTTTCATGGATTTACAGTAGGCTATTTCTGTATCCTATATCTATCTGACAGTTACACCTTACAACCTTATCATTCGTCCCAATTCATTACCATGTCCATCAAAAATGGTTAACTTTGTTTTTCTCTCAAAGTATGTAAATTGACCACAATTAGTAGGCTAGTTAGCAATTTGTCTGGACCGCGCAGGCTACATTGAGTTCATTTGACGAGTCAATTTCGTTTCACATCAGCAAGTAACTTAGCTGGTTAAAATGTAGGCTACGTACAGTGCAACAATGAACGGGAAATGAAAAGCTTGTTTTTTATTAGATGTTGATAGCGAACTAGATGTTTGCATGGGCTGCTGTGAAGCAGCAGTTTCCTACGAACGAGTTTCCGTTATATTCCTCAAATTATTGAACTTACTTGTTAACAGGCTTTAACCTAATAGGCTAACCTATGTCTGCTAGAAAACCTAACCTTAGTTTGTTCGGCAATTTTGTACTAGTTATTATGCCAGTCAATGGACTAGCTTCTCGTTAGATTTGCTATAGCCTACAAATAGCACTCTCAGACACACTCGTGCATATGTCATGTGGTCCCAGTATGCTTTGCACATAGGCTAACTGTAGCATTTAGCTTTCAAGCTTTATAGAAACGAGGATTTCTTTACAGAAATGAGGATCTCAATTTAGAAATAAGGATTTCATTTTAGAAATGAGGATTTCAATTTAGAAACGCGAATTAATTTTTATAAAAACGGATTTCCATTTAGAAACAAGGATTTATTTTTTAGAAACAATGATTTAATTTAGAAATAAGGGTTTCTTTTCAGAAACAAGGATTTAATTTAGAAATAAGGATTTTGTTTTAGAAATTAGGATTTCTATTTAGAATTATGGATTTTATTTTGGAAACTATGATTTATATTAAGAAACAAGGATTTTGTTTTACAAATGAGGATTTATATTTAGAAACAAGGATTTTTTTTTTTTAGAAAAGAGGATTTCTACTTAGAAACAAATATTGCTTTTTAGAAATGTGGATTGCACCTCTGGGCCACCGTATCAGAGGATGATTGTTTACAAAGACTTTTTATCAGCTACTGCAGTATACCATCACACCACTAGATGTCCCTTGAGACAATCATTACAATATACACTGGGTGCTTTATGATCTATCTAGGCTCTAAATTAAATGACCAAAACAATAATATAAATCTATACGTTCTCTTGCATGGAGGTAGGCATTATATGCATGTTTATTATAATATTACATCTATATTTTTTTGTTTTACTTATTATCTTTTACAAATGAAAATACCCACCCCAACACTGCCCAGACACCCCCACCATGGCACCCACCCATAGACACAGACAGGGCGACAGGCAATCATACAATGTGAATGACTAAAACACACAGTAAATCAACAGAAAGAGAAAAAAAGACACAAAGAAATCCACTGATGGATTCATCACATGACAAAGAAACATGCTGTGGAATGATCTGAATTGTAGATAGCTGAGGGGTCAGAGTTGCTGGATGTGTCTATAATGGTCTCTAACTACAGCCTTTCAACAACAACAAGGATGAATAGCTTTCAGAGGCATAACAGGTTTAAATAAGTTATGGACATGGTGTCTACAGGCAAAATATTGGAAACCAGTAAGTTGAGAAAAAAATAACACCTCTATTATTGTAGCTGTATTGTAGTTTACTTCCCAAAATACCTGACCCTTATATATGAATAGAACCACTCTGATTGGACGTTTTTGTACAATGTTCTTTTGTTGCTGCAGTACTATGCATCTTTAAAAAAAAAAAACTTTCTTTCCTTGTGCATTTTCTGTAATAACCAGTCCATGTACTGTTACCATAAATATTCTGCATTTGGCCGCTCTGACAAGCAGCTAAGGGAGTGTCGCTTTAAAGGCCACCACTGAAGTTAAGAATGTCGCCGTTATCCCCACTTTCCAATCAAACTGTTGTGTCAGTCTCTTGCTATTGTGGCCAGCCGTCAGTGGGGCGCGAGGGCGTTGGGTGCCATTTTGATGAGTCAGAAGAGCTAAGCCCTCCGACAATGGCACTCCCGAGCCCCCCACAATGAGGCGGGCTAATGCGCTCTTTCAGCCGGGCCCTGCTGAGTGTGCACGGGTTGTGCGGATTCGGCACTAAACGAGGGGCCCGGCACTATAAATACACTGCACAGAGGCCGGGCCCCAACACTGATTTTACTGCGTCTGTACCACTTCAGTTCGTAAGTACTGCACGGCCGTAGTAGAACACGAACAACTGATTCCTGCACACTGGCAAGAGAGTCCAAAACAGCAAAAGCCGCATCCAAATAGGACGTAGAGCTTTAGCGTACTGGCTAACTTTTCTAGCGAGCACCCAAACTGAAAAGAAAAAGACAATCATTGGGAATGCATTTGGGGGCTCGCTCACTCTGTGTTCAGGAATCAAGGTTCTCTCCATATTCCTCAGGGTTTGCTTTCCTCACCGCCTCAGTGATCTAAGTGTGCTGTCCCTTGCACCCCAGTAGGAAGGAACAGTGGCGGTAGCGACCATGAATACGCAACAGATGGAGCAGATGGGACAGTTCAGAATAACTGTCTGGGAGGAGGAGAACTTCCAGGGCAAGCGCTGCGAGTTCATGCTCGAGTGTCAGAACATCATGGAGAGGGGCTTCCGGAAGATCCGTTCCATCAAGGTGGAGAACGGCCCGTAAGTCTCCCAGGTTTCTCCACTGCGCTGGGCGGCTTTGGTCCAGCGATGTTTTCACTCTCAGAGAGGGACCGGTCAGTGGAGACTGTATAAGACAGTGGAGTTGTGGGTTCAAATCTCAGACGGGACACTGTTTCTCCAAACCTGTCCAGAGCATTATACTGTAGTCAATCAGATCTTAAGAAAATGCAGACCCAGGGTGTAAGAAATGTGTCTGGTTATGTGTTTGCGAATGCCGTATTATATGGCATGGTCTACAATCTAATCTGCAACATCTAAGTGGAGCTTTAAATTCTTTAGCCATGCAATTTTACTGGTTTACAGCTAAACTAAAATGATTGTTATACAACGTGATATGTTGCGAGAAATTATCTAACAAAATTCAGTTAGAACGGTGTACAATCATTCTGCTTTTCAGACTGGAGAATGGTCAGTCTAAATCAGAACTAGAGGTTGTTTGTTCTGTGCAACAGTGGGAGGCTAATGAGTTGGCAATGGATAATTAGATCATCATAAACGGCTATGTGGGTGATGTTTGCTCTTGTGCTGTGCACACACTAAATGGCAGGCTCTGTTACTTACCATATTGTCTTTACATCTGCCTCTCCCTCTCCCTCCCCCTCTCCCTCCCCCTCCCCCTCTCCCTCTCCCTCTGTCTCTCTTTTTCTCTTTCTCAGCTGGGTAGGGTACGAGTATCCAGAATTCCAGGGGCAGCAGTTTATTCTGGAGAAGGGAGACTATCCGTGCTACGAGGCCTGGAGCGGAAACAGTAGCTACAGAACCGAACACTTGCTCTCCTTCAGGCCGATCAAATGCGCCGTAAGTTGCCGGGGAAAGGCTGCATGCTTTTGGGTTTCGGCCCATCGGTTTCGTTAACAAACAAGTACTCTATTCAAGAGTCAGTCTCTTATCTTATTGCCTTTGAATTCGCTTTTTTTTCTCCTCCTGGTGTGGATGAATCAAGGTTCACCCATATCCAGGACCACAGCTGTCAGCATCTCTTGTATGTGAATACATTGAACACCTTTTAGTCACAAGCTCTGCGTTAGTTTGTGAGCTCATTTACAGTACGTGAGATTAACAGGACAAGAGAGGAAGAACGGTTTTCACATCAAATAAATAACGGCATACATTATACATTTGTTCTTCATCAAATGCACACAGTTTTGGGAAATGCACGTGAATCTGTGTCTGCAAACCATCTAAACATTATTGTCCCTATTTTCAGAATCACAGTGACAGCAAGGTGACTCTCTATGATTGCGAAGACTTCCAGGGACGCAAGTTCGAGATGTGTGATGACTACCCCTCCTTGCAGGCTATGGGCTGGTGCAACAAAGAGGTCCCTTCAATTAAAATCAATTCCGGAGCGTAAGTTGCACATCCCCTAAATGCACGCCACTGATGAGACTAAACACATACTCAGAATATTGAAATCAAAATTGTGGTCTATCTCATAAAAAAGATGAAAAGTGGTTGCTTTTCAGTCATCTAAATTCTGGAGCCATAGCGTGGCACTAAATATAATAAGCTGTTTGCTATTGTCCTTGATTTGTTTCGTTGTTTAATTCTAAGTTGGCCGACCATAATGCCGAGCAGTCTAGGTTATCTGTACTGCTTGGATCCACATAAATATGTAAACATGCAGTCTTTTTATGACTATGGAACGTAATGCATTTGCACAACGTCATTTGTAAGGTTGCGCGAAAACACTGAGCGCTCGCAAAACGTTACGCTTTTTCCTCAACAGCTGGGTGGCCTATCAGTTTCCTGGTTACCGTGGATACCAGTACATCCTGGAGAGAGACAGACAGCAAGGAGAGTACAGAAACTATAATGAGTTCAGCACCCAGGCCCACACCAATCAGGTCCAGTCCATTCGCAGAATTCAGCACTAAGTTCGCTTCACATCTTCCCCTTGACTATTATGTACCTACCATGGCATGACGTGTATTAAAATAGGCAATAAAGGCTTTATTCAAACTACAGAAAAGAGTGCTTGTGGCCATTCCTTGCTTTTTAAAAGTTCCGCCCCCTCTGAAGAAATTTAACTTCCCGTCAAATGTTAGTGGCTGACCATGGTAGATTCTTAAATAAAGTCACCACAGCAACTGTCCACTTTAAATTTTGTTCCTACACCAATAAACGATGTCTAAGTATTTACTAGAATAAAACATGAGTTATCATGTGAGTTAGTCAGATTTTTATAGGTTTTATTAGTGGTTATCGGTCTAATATATTTTGTATTTACTGACTAGGAAAGACTGTATTGTTGGTGCAATACAAAAGCGATACAAAAATCTTAACTTGATTTAAAAACACTTTTTTTATGTGAGGCATACACTGTCTGTTATTCCTGTCAGATGTACTTTATTTGCAATAAACAAGAACACGATATCACGGCTGTTAGTGTTTCTACAATTTTTTGTGACAATGTTGCGGATGTTGTGTTAGTTGGCTGTAAACTGGAGATCTAAAATGCGTACAAAGTCACTGTGCATGCTGGTTTTCGTTCAACCACAATTGCTATACCAGAATTTTAACAAGCTGTTAATTTTTGTTAATTAGGTGTGTTTAATGTTTAGAGGCATTATTTACCCTCTTAAGCCACATTATGTTATTAGCAATAGCTATGCATGCCATGAAGAATAAAAGTCCAATATTCACATTGTGCTGTATTGTAAACAATTAAAAACAGGTAAAAAATATTTTATCTGATCAGATTAAAGACTGAGGTGAATCAATAGGCTCATAATTGGTGAAATTGTGGACACATGGCCACAATTTCACCAATTATGAGCCTATTGATTCACCTCAGTCTTTAATCAATAGGCTCATAATTGGTGAAATTGTGGCCATGTGTCCACAATTTCACCAATTATGAGCCTATTGATTCACCTCAGTCTTTAATTGTGGACACATGGCCACTAAAACTAACCATTTGGTAAATAATGAAGAATTCCAAGACAACGCAAATGATAATGAGCCGAACCTGCATCATGTTAATAAGTTTAAAGAAAAAATTATAAGGAACTTAAACTTGTGTTCAATTACCTAATTAGCAGCCTATTCACCTCAGTTGTTACCTCTTCTTTTAATTGTTTGCAATATAACACAATAAGCATAATGAACATGGGAATTTTATTCTTCATGGCATGCATAGCTATTGCTAACATAATGTGGCTTCAGAGGGTAAATAATGCCTCTAAACATTAAAAACACATAACTAAGAAAAATTAACAGCTTGTTAAAATTCTGGTATTGCAATTGTGGTTGGAACGAAAACCAGCATACACAGGTAAAGTATACAGATCCTTTCCAAAAAATTAGAATATCATGGAAAAGTTTTTTTTTTTCCATAATTCCATTCAAAAAGTGAAACTTTCATAGATTATAGATTCATTACACACAAAGTGAAATATTTCTAGCCTTTATTTGTTTCATATTTCATAATTTTGGCTTACAGCTCCAGAAACCCCCCAAAACAGTATTTCAAGAAATTAGAATAGTGTGTCGAAAATCAGCATTTACTTCAGTTATTTCAGAGAATGAGTGGAGTGGCTTGACTCAAGGAATCCGACAGTTGTAGCCCATGTCCCGGATACGTCTGTACGTGGTGGTTTTTGAAGCACTGACTCCAGCCTCAGTCCACTCCCTCTGCATCTCCGCCAAATTTTGGAATCGTCTTTGCTTGACAATCCGCTGAAGCCTACGGTCATCTCTTTTGCTTGTGCACCTTCTCCTGCCACATTTTTCCCTTCCACTAAACTTTCTATTGATATGCTTGGACACTGCACTCTGTGAACAGCCAGCCTCCTTAGCGATGACCTTTTGTGGCTTACCCATCTTCTGGAGGGTGTCAATGATGGTCTTCTGGCCAATTGTCAAGTCTGCAGTCTTCCCCATACTGAACCAAACTGAGATAAACTTTGCAGGTGTTTTGAGTAAATTAGATGATAGTGTGACACTCAGTCTAAAACATTCATTCTCTGAAATAACTGAAGTAAATGCTGATTTTCGACACACTATTCTTAATTTCTTGAAATACTGTTTTGGGGGTTTTCTGGAGCTGTAAACCAAAATTATGAAAAATGAAACAAATAAAGGCTAGAAATATTTCACTTTGTGTGTAATGAATCTATAATCTATGAAAGTTTCACTTTTTGAATGGAATTATGGAAAAAATCAAATTTTTTGGAAAGGATCTGTATTTTCAGGGCTTATTCTGTGAATTCTTTCTGATTTCTAAAAAGTGATTAAATAATCTGTTAACAACATTATGAATGTGGGAGACAAATAATTTCAGTATTTAGCAGACACTCTAACCAGGACCAACATACACATTCAATACAGAGTCTATGTAAAAAATTTTCAATACAATCTACGATTTATTTACACAGCTGGATTTGTTAATGAAGCAACTCAGGTTAAGTATCTTGCTCAATGCTCAATCCCCATGCAGTCGTTGAGCTACAAGTTTAGTTTCCTACCAATTACCCTACACTGGACCCTGAAGGAAGACGTTTAGTATACCTTGTACTATATATAGGAAGGTTGTGGATTGTTGTCACTCAATTACAGTGAGCAGTTTCTGTGATTACATAATTTGCAGTGGTATCCTGCGTGATGTGGCTGAATGACATTATCACATAGCAGGCTGGCTATTCCTTCCTCCGATTTAAAAAAGGGATTCTTTGGCCCCAAGTTTTTACCTTCAAATTTCTCTTTCAGGTACATTTATTTAATCAAAGTTCATCAAAACATGAGTACAATAAAAAAATATAATAAGACCTTTTAAGGTACAGTGCAGACCATAAGCATTTAGACAGTGACATGATTTTTGTTGTTTTGGCTCTGTACTCCAGCACATTGGATTTGAAATTAAACAATGAACATGAGGTTAAAGTGCAGACTTTCAGCTTTAATTTAAAATGGCAGTACTTACCGCCATATCCATTGACCCATGTAGGAATTACAGGCCTTTTTATACATAGTCCCTCCATTTTAGGGAACCAAATGTAATTGGACAGATGAACATACTCTTAAATAAAGTCATCATATTTAGTATTGGTTGCAATTCCTTTACATTTGACGACTGCCTGAAGTCTGTGACCAATAGACATCACCAGCCATCTCTGCAGCCATCTTCAGTTCCTGTTTGTTTCAGGGGATTTTTGCCTTCAGTCTTGTGTTCAGCAAGTGAAACGCATGTTCACTTGGATTCAGGTAGGGTGTTTGATTTGGCTAGTCAAGAACATTATACCTTTTGGCCCTAAAAAACTCAGTGGATGCTTTAGCAGCGTGTTTGGGGGTCATTGTTCCGCTGCAAGGTGACATGCTGTCCAATGGGTTTTGAGGCATTTGGTTGCATATGAGCAGATGAGATCTTTCTGTACACTTCAGAATTCATCCTGCTGCTGCCATCAGCAGTCACATGACCAGTGTGGCTACACCACCTCCACCATGCTTCACAGATCAGCGGGTGCTTTTCTTTCTCCACACTTTTCTCTTTTCATCACATTGGTACAGATTAATACTCATCTCAAAAGAAAAAGCAAACTAACCTGGCCGTTCTGCTCTTGAGGCTTGAACCCTCTGAGGTTATACTAGTGTAGTCTTCTCTTTATTTTAGTCTTTGACACATCTATGCCGACGTCCTGGAGACTGTTCTTGATCTGTTCGACAGTTGAACGGGGGTTTTTCTTCACAGTTGAAAATGTTCTTCCATGGGCTACCGGGTGGTTTGCTATTAATGAGCTCACCACTTGCTTCCTAACAATGTGCCAAACAGTTGATTTTGACATACCCAATGTTTTGCCTATGTTTCTGATTTATCGATTTATTCATATTTTTTACCCCATGATGGCCTGCTTTACTGACATTGACACTTCTTTGGTGCTCATTTTGAGAGAAAACAGCAACAGACTCCAAATGCAAATTCCACACCTAGAATCAACTAGCTTTTTCTTGTGCATGAACTAATGACGCAACAATACACACCTGGCCAAGAAACAGCTGAGCAGCCAATTGTCCAATTAGTTTTGGCTCCCAAAAATGGGGAAACCTAATATAGATGTAAATACCCGCAAATTAAAGCTGACAGTTTGTACTGCCCTCACATTCAATGTTTACTTCAAATCCGATGTGCTGAAGTACAGAGCCAAAACAACAAAAAATTGTGTCACTGCTTACAGACATGTGGTAATGTCATTACCACTTTCAGCAACAGTACAACAGTGCATATATAAATAAATGTGTGGGCAAACAATACTTGTACTGCTAGAGTTTTCATTTTATTGACTTTGAGAACACTTTGAGAACACTATGTATTTTCTGTGAGAACACTGTTCCAGTCCTGTCCTTGACATCTGAAAACCTTACACCATCTCTGGGCGGCTCTCCTTGCTCCTATGCAGCAATGAGCAGTCTACAACGAAAACAAACCGTTTGTATTTTGTCTTGCCTCTGTATTCATTAGCTCTCTTCGAATATTGGCCGTTTAACGGATATTACTAAACTGCATTCAGTGACAGTCGTGTATAGTAAATATTTGCGCGGATTCTGATAGACCGGACCATAAACGACTCCCAGGATTCTTATTTGGAATTGAAACTCGAACCACTACAACCCAAGACAACAGAACAACAAGAACAAAATTAATGTAAAATTAACAAACAACAAACACTATATAAATAAATAAACACAGCCACTACGCTGTTCAAATTTGACGCGCAATGATCAGTCCAAGGACAACATTCAGATTGTTCCACTCAAAAGTGTTTTCTGATTACCTATCCTCGCTCAGAGTGTATTTGAAGCAATTAGAATGAATTCCTCTGGTTTTCTATCTTGGGGATAGCCTTAATGCGTTTTTCAGTTGAAAGGCGAGTTTTCTTTGTTTATGAGCTGTCCATGGTGCTGATGACGGTATCTTTAATCTTTATGATGGACTTGTGCATTATACTACTGTCATTCGACAGTTTACGCATTGTTTGTGTGATCAGTAGGCTTAACTGTTTTGGTTATTTGTATTCCAAAAAACATCAACATAACTCGGGGGAAATAGCAACTTCAATAAACTTGCACTAAAAATACTCGCGCACCTCATGCACAATTTCTAATTAGGCTGTAAGCCGTCTCATCGTTGACATTGATACACGGAAGCTGTTAGACATTGACATATATTTCAGATGGTAGCGGAACATTAGGTAGTATGCTATTATTATTGGACTTACTTAAATACATCCCCACACCAAATACGATTAAACTGAATACGTAGATGTATTCTCATTTTAATGACAATTTGTTTTTCAAAGAATTCAACCTCAAGTCCTCAACCCAGTATTGTCACGATGTTTTCGCAGAACAAAATATACTTTTCTAACCGGTTACGAACAACCGGTAAGGATCAGCCTCATTATATTTAAAGCGGAAACATATCACTGTTAGGCCTTGTCTTGTTGGCTCCCTTATCTCGTCACGCTAACCATAAAATAGACAAAAAACCACACACACAAAAGACTGTCGACGTCCAGAAGTCTACAGGTTGTCTCCATTTGAGTGTACATATTAGATGATAGCGCCCTCTCGTGTAATAGACTATATTTTGGCACTGTGACAATGACGTGTTTCCCGTAGTACCAGGTGGTTCTCAGCACCTTTTTAACATAATAAGAAGGTAGATCTACTTTTTGGCGAGGGAAATAGTCAAAAGCGCAATTTGTTATTTAAGATGTGTTTCAGCCAATTTTAGTTAACTTAAGTATCCCTAACCATTGGATTATAACCAAATATATGTAAATAAACATGACGATGAACGTAAATAAACATGACGAAACGGACCAGGGCAGGTGCAGCGTTATCTGACTTTTAATTTAAGTGAGTATTCACAAACAGTAACACGTCGATGAAGTTGGGAACGCATGGATAGACTTGCACACTACTAGACTATAAGTCATATGCCTACTACCTGCTTTATACAATAGATTCACCTGGGTAGCCAATGCCATGACCAAATTTCGATGGAATAACGATGGAAATTCAAACTGGAAGAAACCTTTTAGGTTTTCGTCGTGTGATGCTTCCCAAAACCCCAATCCCGGTGATACTGTGGAGGACTTTTACTTTCTGAACCTGGATTGCCCACATCTGCAGATGTGCATGAGTTAATTTAACACTGAACATGTTACTGATGCCTTTAATGCATGGAAGTTTTCACTATTGTGTCAAATCTGTATATTATTTATTAATTACAGATTAAATAAAATATGATTTGAAATATCATAATGGACCGCATTTATTATCATCACAGCCTATGGAATAAATCAGTTAATGGAGTTTGAAGCCTGTTTACAATTAATTAACTAAGTGCAAATTAAGTGAGTTTATAGTTTATTTTTGTTTTTGTTTATTATTTCGAATTGCCTTCCTTAATTATTTACCTGATAATTTAATTACGTGCACTATATCGATTAATTCAGTATGTTACCTAGGTTTTTTTTGTTACACTTTTATTGTAGGCTACATTAGTGTCACATTACAAAAAACATATTTGAAATACTGCATGAACGGTTATGCAATGATAGATATACTTAAATAATTTATTCGGTGTTTTGCGCAATCGTTCATGAACACAATCTGGGGGGCTCTGCAATTGCTAAGTAATAATAATAATAATAATAATAATAATAATAATACAGCATGTTATTATGTGACTCATTTAATTTGTCAAGATAAGTATAGCATGGATAGAATGGTGAGATGCCATCTTATATTTGGCATCTGTGAGGATATGGTCGAATATAATTATTAAATTGTGGCGTATTATAAAATATTCATATGTTGGTGGTCCACTTGGAAATATGGGAATACTTAACTCAAAAGATCTGTTTCTTCAACATATAACTTCAACACAAGTCAGTAACATCATTTCACTTTCATCGTGGATAATAACTAACCTTAAGCACCCTGGCCATCAGAGAATGCGATGTTCTTGTTTTGTAGGATGCACTGATGCGTGGTCTTTAAGGCCAATATTTATTTCAATCCCAGCCAGACGATTTTGTTTACAAAGAGTTAAAAGGGCGGAAAATTGAACGGATCTGAAAGGGTTTTCATGTCAAGCGCTCTAATTCTCCATAGAAACTCTGATCTTAACGCGGGGACTTTATTAAACCCTGATGGTAGATTGATAAAGCAGAATTTATATCGGTCTAGTTTTATTGTGGAGACAGGGAAGGGTGACAGAGGTAAATTGCTCTTTTAATTAAAGCAATGCACCAAAGGAAATTGCCGTCTGAATATTGTCTCAGCGATGGGGGGTTTGTGACTGTTGCCTGGAAACTTCAATCTGTTTCACATTTATTCCAGATCATAGTTTCGAGATAAAGTTTAATAAAAATCTCCCCCTCGGATGAGAATCAGCCCTTTCTGATCAAAGAGTCACAATGAAACAGAAGTGTGGAGGAAACCTTGTGTTTAACATGTATCTCTCAGGTAGACTGTCTTGTTTTCACGTGTAAAATTTCAAATGACAGAAATAAGTGTATCACTAAGGACGGAATTCTAGTATTCAGATGATGGATATGACTGTTACCAATGATTGTTTTGCCTTCCCGATCTTGTGGAACACCCGATCTCGTCTTTTTGTCGGAAATTGGATTTCCTTTTTCCTGAACGCGTTTCCTGACTTCACCGCGTGAATCTCGGAAGAAAAACTGCAAACACAGAAAAACAGTGACACAGGGATACAACTATATTATGCCATAACTCTGTACCCAAACCTTCAAATTTCATACTATGTGTACAGTTGAAGAAAGACATCCATGCCTAACTATATGTTGGCTACAACATTAAATTGGCTATAGGCCATTATTCTGATTTAAACATGGATAAAAAACGGCTTATTTTATAGACTAATGTTTATTTTTATTAAATATTTATTTTCAATTGATTTCATGAATGTATTTTTATTATCTAATGTAACAGCCGTTATAAGGTTTAACTGGACATGACAAATTTTGTCTGTTTTAATTTCAGATTCAACCGAAAATTTCTTGAAAGACGGGAAAAGTGCATCTTGGAGCCCAATTAATACCGGAATACAGAAAGGTAAGCTGAAGCGTTTTTGAATGGTAAAAAATCCAACGCTATTAATTAGTGATTGAAACACACAAATATTTTTTTTTAACATATTTCGGATTTATGTCTGCGCTACATGAATTTAACGAGTCAGTCATAATTATGCCTAATGATACGTCTAACTATATGGTTTTGATTCTGAATTATTCTATATACTATATATTTAATTAAACGGGACTAATTGGTAAACCCTAATAGCATTCGCACATATTTTCCATAAAGCTATTTATGGTAGGCTACGACTCACCATTGGAGGTTTTTCTTGTTTTTACTCTAATGCAAATTCACATTTAAATACATTTTTATAACACAAAAAAATGTAATAAAAAACTTTAAAAAATTGCAACAAAAATAAAGGAAAAAAAGTCCCTATCCTAAAATACCATATTAGCAAAATAGTGCAGTTCACGGTAGGCTACTGTACAGAATTCTTATTCTACAGTATAAATTAGACTGATATGTTATATTGGAGAGAGTAAGCCCTTGTATTTATTTTTGCGTTGCTTGCTTATATTGCAATGTGTTTTGTTTAATATATAACCAAGTCCTACACTTATAAATTGGGTTTAAAAATAAACGATTTACCATAAGGAGCTTTAAATGCTTATGAGCCCCGTAGATTTTGTTGTGACAAAAGGGTAATTCTATGCACGAGTATTGGGGTAATTATTTTTAAATGAGTTGCGACTATCTTTATGGAGTTTTGCCATTCTTCAAAATCATGTGGCCTATAGTGTCATTGTATTTGGGTCAGCCTAAAATATATCAATTATTTCAATGGTTTCTGAGCCGTTGACACAATTTCTCCCTGTTTTGTTATTGATGTCATAGGTAGTGGACAAATACAGCTATGGCAGTTTCTGCTCGAACTCTTGTCCGACAGCTCCAACGTGACCTGTATTGCATGGGAAGGGACTAACGGGGAATTCAAGCTGATTGACCCCGACGAGGTGGCCAGACGGTGGGGCGAGCGGAAGAATAAACCAAACATGAACTACGACAAACTAAGCCGTGCGCTTCGCTACTACTACGACAAAAACATCATGACTAAAGTCCATGGAAAGCGTTATGCCTACAAGTTTGACTTCCATGGTCTTGCACAGGTGTGCCAACCTTCGCATACAGAAAACACTCTATATAAATACCAAAGTAATTTCGCCCCCATGGCGTTTTCTGGGATTTCCAAACTCAACCTTGTGGCGCCAGGTGTTGGTCCATCCGGATTCTCGTACTGGCACAGCTCCGCGCCAACTTTCTACCACAGCCACAACCTACAAGCTCCAGGACCATTTGGCGCCGTATCTGCAGCGCATATCAATTGTGTAAATAATATAAATAATATAAACAACCATTACAACTGAATGTTGGTAGCCTACTCATCAACATTATGTAAGTATTCTCATTTTCTGTTTAGAATTTTGGACGACCCTCTTACAACTTGAATAGCACGGAGCTATTGTATTGTAAATACAGTGTCACTAGCGCTGTAGACGAATATAAGCCGTATACAAAAACACGAGCTGAGAAGCACTGCGCCCTCTGCTGGTGGAATCGAAATAGTGGGCAGTATTTCAGCTCCAGCCTTGTTGAGACAAGATTACAATTACATGAATATGATTAAAAATAGTTTCAATCATCTGAAGGAATTTAAGTTATTGTTTGAATTAGAAGTTAACAGAACCATGTTCTGATATAGGCCCTATGTTTTGTCATACTCATGTAGGCTAGACACACTATTTTTCTGTCAGTGTAATTGGAAATTCTGTATTCACATATGAATTTTAGATTTAAGTCCCTATATAAAATAGGGCAAACATTTAAATTATAATCCATTGCATGCGTCAATACTTTCATTTTGATATACAAGCGTGGGCATATATATATATATATATATATATATATATATACACACACAGTACTGTGCAAAGGTCTTAGACACAACAACTAATACAACAACAACAATAACAACAACTGCTGGTACTACTACTACTACTAATAATAATAATAATAATAATAATACAAACTAACTTATTATTATAAATAAGATATTTTACATATCATGACTGTTTTTATTTCTTTAAAATGTGTGTAGTTTGCTTGCAATGAGTATCTGGTTTGTGTTGTTGTGTTTGTACAGCAAATAATTAAATGTTTGTTTTCATAAGACAAGTGTTATTTTGTTATTTTTAGCTTTTTGTATTGTATGGCGTGTGCCATGGTGAACTGTGTGCATTATATTCTCTCAGGTATTTACACATACTGTATATCAGACAGTGCAATTTAGTATTTGCTGTTAACACTATTACAGCCCTAATGCAATGCATACAACATTACATAAGCTTGCCCATATCACAATTAAACTTTCAGATCTATAAGGACCAACATGGGTCATTGCTCGTATTCACTAGTACAGTGTTTCTCAACTCTGGTCTGGGGGGCCCACTGTGCTGGTTTTTGTCAAAGCCAATGTCTTGATCAGTTAATGTTATCAAAATGTGTTCTACAATAATTGATTGTGTGGTTAAACCTTTGGTAGGTTTGACTTGTCATTAGCTGTCAGTATACTCCATTCATTTTACACAGATGGTTTGAAATTGTAAAGTCCTGGGATGTGAATATGGGATTTTAATTTTTCTTTTAGGGCATATACTGTATACAGTACATAGCTATTTTTGGCACCATTTGACTTTAAGTGGGTAAATCGTCCTTCAATAGACTGTAGAAGTGTCTAATTGAGAACAATTAGTTGCAGAGCTTGTTATTATGGCTGGAACAAAAACCAGCATACACAGTGGTTCCACAGGACCAGAATTGAGAATCACTACTATCATTAGTATACACAGTATTTAGAGTTTTATTATCTAAAACAAAAAAAGATTATGTCTGCCAGTTTTACACTCAGCATTTAATATGCACGAATGCCTGCAAAGGATACATTCTTGGTTGAAAATGAACATACATACATAGGCTGTGTCCGAATCAGAGCCCAATCGACTGCGTCATGGGTCCTGTGTACTAGCATACTGTGTACTGTTTTACCGCCTACTAGTACGTGACATGCATTATGTCAAAAATATCAGCAAAATATTATCAGCGAAAACCATACTGCCATACTATTTTCCAACCGTACTGTGGAAGTGTCGTAAGACGTCCCACCCTTGCGTGGCCATGTCACATGTTTTTGTCAGCGAAACCCCAGAAGTAAATGTACCATATGGGGGTTTTAAGTATACTATATTTAGATACAATTATATTATACAATATTGCCTACTTAACGACTTTCTCATCCTGTCTACTCAACAAGCCTACCTAATAGTATGGAAGGGTGCTGATTCGGACACAGATCCAGAAATAAACAGGCCTATAAGCACACTACATTTAGAGAACATTTCGCCTACTTAACAACCGTTTCATCCAGTGTATTCGACAAGCATACTCAATAGTATGGAAGGATGTTGATTCCGACACAGCCATAGTTGAACTTGTGATCAATTAGTTTATACATTGCAGTGCCCAGATTTTCAAAAAATTTTTTTGCCTCACGGGGGCGCTGGTTCTTTAAAAAAGAAATATCTCTCCAAAACCACAAAGTGCTTGGTCATGCGGCACTCCACCACCAGTGATTTTTCAAGCGCTAATCAGTGATATGTTTACCATTAGTGCATTTCCCATCACTTCAGGTTCTAATGAGTACTTCACGCACCTTTTCTGATGATGTAGCTGTAAATATATTATCATTATCATCATCGCACTTCAAGATATCTATTAACAGTCGAAGACACACGGACACCCACACATGTACGCACACACGCACGCATGCACATTGCCTACTATTTAAAAATCCTAGCCTTTAAATTATACATAAGCATTACCATAGTAATCACTAAATATAAATAATTGCATTACCTTAACTCCAAAAGGCAAATCTAAGAAATAAGCAAAATGAAACTAAATCTTATCCCCACATTTAAATTTCGGGAGTTGGCTGAGAAATGTGCGAAAAGATTGAGAAATGTGAACGGGGAGAGCCGGGCATGGTCTGCTTGGCTAATTTGGTGTCAGAGGGGAAGAATGCGGCCTGCATGGTCTTGCATTGTGAGGAGGCTGATAAGAAGAGAACAGAGCGTGTGACCTGCATCTCAATCAGTCCTCCAGAGACTCCTCCAACAAGGCACTGGATGCATTTCAAATCCAATCACCCCCCACACACACATATAACCCCAGCCAGCCTAGCCTCAGCCAGCCATTCAGCTCCAAAAGAGGGGAAACTCCATGTTACTCCAAGAGGCCCCATATCCTTCAAAACTGTTCTGAGGTGCTCACAGAGAAGTAAAGACAGACCATTTATCGGTGATCTCAAAAGACCTTACAACAGGACAGCAGAATATGATTAATTTAGGCAGACAACTTATTTAATACTTAACCTATACTGGCAAACTTAATGGAGCAATCCAACAAATAATAATTGTATGTCCCCTGCTATGACAATAATATATTACGGCTCTGCAGTAACAAGTGATTTCTGCAAGATACATGGCCTTCTTATTTGATTATATCTACACGTCTTTACACGTTTTCTTGATTAAATAAATTATTTTGTGTTAACCCTTAGATGTATAGGCTCCTCCCGACTATTAAAATTATATTTCCTAATAGGATATGTACATATTAATATTACAAAAAAATACACATGAATAAATTGCCATTAGCTAAACACGTACACAGTATACTAGCACACAGTACACAGGACGCAGTAGATAGGGCTCTGATTCGGACACAGCCTGGTGGTGTCAGAATCAGAGCCCTATCTACTGCGTTCTGTGTACTAGCATACTGTGCACTACTTACTGCATACTGTTTAGTGACATGCAGTATGCAAAAAATATCCTCCATATCAGTGAAAACCTGGAAATAACTATATCATCCGGGAATTTAAATACACAACATTTAGAGAACATTTTGCCTACTTAACTTTCTCATCCAGTGTACTCAACAAGCATACTCAATAGTATGGAAGAACTTATTGGACACAGCCCCTGTGTCTATGGGGACCCCTGGAGGATGACCATTGAAACACAAGTTTAAATCCCTGCAGGTCATGAAGTGGAAACAAACTGGTGGCCTTAGTTACAAAACATCGTCCTGAAGTTTGATGCAAAGCGGTTCTCCCTTTGAAAGAAATTAACACACTCAGATCAGAAATTGTGATTATAATCACAATAACACACTAATTGTATCTTTTTCAATGAATTAGTTATTAATATTATTTATAAATTTGGTGTTTCATACAACCCAAATTTCACTTTCCTGTCTGTATAATGGTATATATTTGTGGAAATATGTGTGTTTATTTGGATGTGTGCATGTTTGTCTGTCTGTGTGTCAGTCCTCCTTACACATGCATACACACAGGGATGATTAGCATTTTTAGTGTATAAATGGTGTGGAAAAAGAGACCGGAAACTTCAGAGAGTGCTCCCCAAAATTCCAGCATCAATATCCAGATGCTTTCCTATTACAGTCCTGTTAATCATGTTGGATGATTTATGTATTTGAAGAAGGTTTTCAGCCGGGGGAGAAATGTAAGTTTGTGAGAACATTATGTTTCCTATAATGGTGGCAATGAATTACAATGTGCAGTGTGATTTACGAATGCCAAATTGGGATGGCAGGCATGCTGTTCACCCGGCTGGCATACCCCATGACTATTGCATTGAGAATCGGGCACTTTCCAGGGTTTCCTACAGAGGTAACCATATTATTTTCCCTCATAATTTGTCTGCTGATTACATTTAGTAAATGGCCTACCTTCCTGTTTCAATTTCATTAGATATCCCCATGGGTCTTTCCTGTCTCATCCGTAATGTAACTAACTAAGACAATAAAGCACAAAAAACACCATACGGTGTTTCATAATTAATTTGATGTCCCCCTGAACTGGATCTGTGCTGTAATGAAAATTTCCACAGCTTTTTCCACTGCATTGCCTTATCTAGCACACATAAATGGCAACTCCCTGCACAGTGCACAATGGCTTCCACATGCCACATACCATTTGGAGAAAAATGAAAAATGAAAAATGAAAAATGAAAAATGAAAATGGAGGATTATTCAGCCCAAAATTAAAATTAAAATTGAAGATTAAAAACTTTTCATTTTCATTTTAATTTTCGATTTTCATTTTCGGTTTTCATTTTAGTTTTTCGTTTTCGCTTTCCATTTTCGTTTTCATTTTCAAACTGTATGTAAATGAGGGCCTCATACAGGTTGAGTGCAGTAGCACTTAATGAACACTAAGGGGAGCCATAGCATAGTGATGGGTAGCTTGATACTAACTTGACACAAGACTCCAAAATGCTTTCAGGGCACTCGTAAGTTTTAATGGATGAAATGATGAAGAATCTGAGCAGTGTTATAAAGTATTCTTGTTTTATGACAGAAACGGTATTCATTCATATTCATTTTCCAAAATGCTTCGTTTTATTCTGGCGTGGTTGACGCCTTTGTTCATTGTTCAGTGTGATATGACATAGTATTGTTTTTGTTTTGTAGGCTACTCACAAGTGGGCTACCACTGACTACCACTACGCTAACTAACACACAGTCAGGAGCTAGCTAGCCAGCGCTACGCTGTGTAGGCTATAGGTCAAACCTGCGAGGTGAAAAATCCAGGTTCAGAAAGTCGAAGTCCTCCCCAATCATTTGTTGCTTTGTAGGCTACACCCCTAGCCTACTACCCCTGAAATTCCCCCCAGGCTTCCATTTATTTTGTTTTTTGGAAAGCGAAATGACTTTAAGGTTGAGATTAAGCTAACTATAAGGGCCAATTCTGATACATAAACGGACGCCGCATCACCGCGATGAAACACTATGTAAATATGCCTTGGAGAAGTAACAATAGCCTCCTATGTTGTGAGGATGCGATATGTTTAGGGAATGGTAAAGTGGGACTGTTTAGTTGAGCTTGCTTGCTGTTTATTATCCTAAAATAGCACCCATAAGTGTTTCTGTTACCCATCTATCGTTAATTGTGCTTACTTGACTCACAACACTACACACTTCATGTGTGTGCATGAGTCACTGGACCGTTTAAACTATTAACCTGGCTCCTATTATAGACCTAGCTAGCCTACTTCAAATGAACATTAAGGCAGAAAGCTTCAGCAAGTCTATTGATAGCTATATTCATGACGGTCCTCTATATTTTATACAAAAAGAGACATGTTAAAGTATGTGTAAGTGAGTCGGCTTTGCGATACAGAAAATCCAGGGTGGTTAAACTTAAAATAGCTCGCTAACCCCTTAATCTTGTTTAGTACACCTCTGCTTTGTGGAAATTTCCTCAGGGAAAAACCAATGACACAGCAGCAGCTTCCAAGTTTTGGCATTCTTGTTTATTTCTCAGAATTCCAGCTTTGCTGAATTTGTGTGTCAAACCAACCGGATATAGGTTATCAATAAAACGTCATGGCATCTGAAGTGAGCTAACATTAGCTAGTGTTATTGTGAATGAGAATATTGTGTATCGAGCTAGCTGGTTAGTTTTGTAGAGGCCTACTAGCTAACTGTAAATTATAGCCTTGTAAAAAAAAAAAAAAAAAAGGTGTTTGTTTTTTTTTGGTCAAATTTCAGCTACATATATAGTGTTTATGTTAGCTCACTTCAGATGCCATGGCAAGTGATGTTGATCTGACTAATTAGACCCATGATTTATAAAAGTCATACAAGCAGTGTTGCTTACATTGTTTTTATTTGAATCCATCCTACCACAGCCTAAAATAAGTCTGCAATCAACAAGCTTGTGTTACGGGATGGTGGGGGAAGCACCCAAACGCAGGCAGGAGTACAAAAAAAAAGTTTAATTAAGGGCAAGGCAGCAATACGTGGTAAAACAGGCCGGGTCAAAAATGGGGAGACAGGGCAACGGTACAAAGACAGAGTCCAAATAGTGGTCACAGAACAGGCAGGGGTCAGAACCGGGAAGGCACAGCAAAGGCACAAAAACAGAATCCAAAAACAGGTTTGCAAGACCACAGGCAGGGGTCAAAACCAGGGAGGCATAAGAGGAACAAAAAGAAAACAAAACGAAGAATAGACAACAAAAAATAAACAGGGGAAGGATGCCGGATAACAAAAACTCAGAAACAGATACTAAGGAATAAAACAGATAACTCGGGCAGATACTCGGGAAAACCAGAAAGAACCACAGTAGCAAAATATTTAGTGAGGAACTCGCGAAGACAGACTGAAATAACAGGGTTTAAATACACAGGGAAGTAATGACACAAAAATGAATCAAGTGTGGGTGGGAGGAGTAAAGAGCTAGACACAGGTGAACACAATAGGAAACAATAATACAATAACGAGGGGGAACAGAAGACACGGACTGGAATGCACGCAAACACATAGATAACACAGGGCCTGGGATTAGCAGGTAGACAAGTGCACAGCTCGGAGGGGAGGAACGCGAAAGTGGACACACGTGCAGAGAATGCGAAATCAGATAGATACAGGGATAGGATAATGAGGAGGGAAATGACAGCTGCAGGTAGAAACTCAAGATGAATTAGTAATTAGTAATGTTAGTAGCGAACTCTAAAACCCTAATGTTAGTAGGTTAGCTGGTTAGTATTATATACACGTTAGTTTGTTAGCAGGTTAGTATTAAATCTAATCAAACAGTTAGTATGATTAGTATATTAGTATTATATACAAATATTAATAAAGCCAGAAGGAAGAAAACGAGATACGAAATAGAGAGGAAACCTGAATGTTCCCAAAATCACCCGAATAGTGCAATGACAAAGACAGGGAGTGGAATCTCAGGAAACATGGAACGCGGACTGACAATCGCGAGGGTAATGCGGGAAAATAATAATACAGACTAAACAGACAGACAAATTACAAGATCCTAACAGCTTGCTTAATTAGCTACTAGCTAGCTAGCCAGCCAGCTACCTCAATGAAATCGTTCACGCGCTGCGTCGCCCCCCTTGTTTGAGATATGTTTTCGTATTCTAAAAAACTTTGTAATGCCCCCGTTGTTCCTGTTTGTACATCCAAAATCAACACAACAGGAAACCATATTGACGCCGATGAGCGGGTGAGCGAGCTCTTTACTTTCAACGTCCTGGTGCTCTATTGTTCAATATTACCGGGATGTTATAAGCAGGTGAATGTTACGTGTTTAATGAGTGTAACAGGAAACCATATTGACGCCGATGAGCGGGTGAGCGAGCTCTTTACTTTCACCGTCCTGGTGCTCTATTGTTCAATATTACCGGGATGTTATAAGCAGGTGAATGTTACGTGTTTAATGAGTGTAACACGAAACCATATTGACGCCGATGAGCGGGTGAGCGAGCTCTTTACTTTCAACGTCCTGGTGCTCTATTGTTCAATATTACCGGGATGTTATAAGCAGGTGAATGTTACGTGTTTAATGAGTGTTTAATATCAGAGGTAGTGGTAAGAGGAGCATTATCTACCACAGGAGAAGTAGGGATATACTGTATAGAGTGGGCGAGCATGGTGTTAGCAGCAGCCCAAGCCTGTACTTAAAATGGAAAAGCTTTGGGATTATTAAGGCTAGGAGGTTTGAGGAGCTTGGGCCTGCGAGACATCAATTGGAAATGAGGGACTCAGAATTTAAAATGCGGGACTCAGGAATGGAACCAGAAGACTCCTATTTTAATGACTCCAGTGGTAATGACATGTTTGATGCCAACAGCCTAGAGCCGGTTTGGGTGGACTCCATCGCGTTTAAGGAGTGAGGGTCTGTCGTCAAATAATAACGACAAATAATTTTGGACACATAAATATGATGCGCAGCTTTGTCTTAAAAATGAGACACAGCTTCCCTGACATTTTCCTTCAATAACAACAAAACAACATATGACATGGCAAGGGTGAGACGTCTTACGACACTTCCACAGTACGGTTGGAAAATAGTATGTAGGATATTTTTTTGCATGCTGCACATTGCATTCTAAACATTACACAGTTACTACACAGTACACGAGACAGGATGCAGTAGATAGTTTGCGAACACAGCCATAGTTTGCGTTCTCTCAACTCCAGAAATCTAAAACAATTCTCGCTTAGCTAAAGTCCCCTTAGACACCTAGTAAGCCCGTTTCTCAAATCACGCAACTCGGGGGCTGAGAACTGCTGGTTTCCCACCCTCCCCTTACCTGGGAGTCAGGTATTTTTAAATTTAAAATCGGAAGTAGGTCATTTTTCTGTGTAAAGGGAATGAATTACACATTTCAACCAATAATTTAAACCCTGCATACATTGTACTGAGTTGCTAAAAAGATGAACCTCTAGGTGCCTGCTGCCTGTCCGTTTCTGATATTTGTCTTACTTAATATTATTTTAGCTATAAACAGTAATTGTTTTTGAAAAAAATCATAACTTGACTATTTTTAATGGGCATACCATCTCAGGAATTAGGTTGGGTATGTGGGTAGAGTTAGGTAGGATTTATGGTAGATTACCATAATACCATTATAAACATGAAACACAGAAGAATTTTGGATTGCAATAAATTGCCCTCGAGAAATACTCGCTGCTGATAATTCAAAGAAAACAAACATGTAGCAGATTATTTCCACGTGTGCTCGTGACTACAAGGACATTGTTTCCGAAATAAACTGGCTAATCCCTCTTATGAAACATTTTCACAGAACGGACAGCACCTGCTGCCTGAATCTTGAGAATTATAGTTAATCTGCACATTATCCACACGCATTAATTATCTTTCTCCTGACATAATATACCAGTAGGGGGGGCTTTGTTCTGTTCCCACTTTATGTAGGCACAGTGACATATGATACACACAGTGAATTGCTCATTTTTGTTTCAAATGAAGTGTCAGTGGACTCATCATTTTCAGATCCCTTAATAACTGCTGTTATAATCTGTTGAATTTGTGCTCTTCTCACGATTGCTATATTTTTCATCGTCCATGCCTGCATTCCCAATCTCAGTCATTGTTACCGTTGGAGTTTCAGTGAACGGGTGGGGTCAGGAACTCAGACAACACAGGCATCATTTTGATCTAGTCTATATCTGTTAATTGAACAAGCACGTAGACAAACGGACACAGTATTGTCATTGTGATAGTAAGGTATAAACTTTTGTTTCTGACAGAAATCGCACCACAATATGCCTTCCCTTCTCCTACCCTGGCCAGTCCCATTTATCCAACTGGATTTAGGGAACTCTGGCCTCTTGTTAACCTGGACACATTTTAAAACTCATGTTGGTGTGTGTGTGTGTGTGTGTGTGTTTGTGTATTTGATAACATATAGAATATTTAGAATATCTTTTCAGATCACTTTAATCCTGGACACACAAAACAGTCCTGCATGACCTCACAGCCTACATTCCACTAGTTAAGTACTTGGCACAATATGGAGCCCCTCTCATTCATGACATGTTTATTATACCATTGTTATGCAATGATGCCTTATTTCCATCATATTATAGGACTAAGATATATTAAAAACAGTCAAAAATCAAATAACTGATTGCTGTCATGGTAACAGGTCAACTGACAAATTTTGTTGGGTAAGCAATATAAACAATAATCCCTTTACAACTCCCTCCTTCCCTAAATAACAATATATTCCTTATGGATTGGGATCCAGAAAGCTTCAGTGAGCCATTTCAGTAAGTGTCCTAAATGTGAAACGGCATATTCACTCCTTACTTTGACTTCATTTAAGCTATTGAAAACTTGACAGAATAGAAACCATTTCAACATCTACAAAGAGCTGGACATGCTCAATCCCAGCTCTCGAAGAAAACATTTCTCACATGTTCTGTCGGGAGGTTATATAGACAAAAGCTGTGTTCATGCCTTTATGATATGCGGCATTGTATGTGGTTTCATTTGGAAGGCAGGATGCTCTGAAACTGTCGGAGTGATGGAACGACTAACTCCCAGTCAGTGGGTGGCATTTTCTAAGGCTCTCTGTGGGTTCAGTCATACCTACTTCGCCTCTAAATATAGCCGTAGCCACAAGGGCACTGGCGTTCCAGAAACGATGTGGGGGGGAAAAGGAAAACATCTGAACTATTTATCACATTTGTCCCATTTTGTCTTGCGTTTATTCTCGGACTGCCCCACTTTTGAGGAAAACAGGGCGGCAGACTCGGCTATTCACCTACTAAACAAGATGGGATGCACAGCTTGAGCCAATGGTTAATTACAGGAGCTGGTGAATCCAGGTTTCAAATTGTCTTGTTTGATGTACTGTACTTGTTTTTCCTCTGTATATGACTTGCTGTAGTAATGCCTGAACACACTACTGTGCCTTATGAATGAACAGTCATATCTGGTATGAAGTGAAGATAGCTCTATAGTTAGAATGTGTGTACAGGAGTTACATAAACGAATACGCATTTGGAGAGCTGTCTGTCTGAACTCTGGGTCTTAATGGGACTCCACCTCCTCTGGATTTTATGCTTAAAGAGTGTACTGTTTATTTTTCATGACTGAAGGTGGATGTCGGCATTCTAAGCTTTATGCGCTAAAGTAGAAAATGTGACTGCATAAACGTGAAATTCTGCATAAACATTTAAATTCATACAGTTTTGTGTTTGCTGAAGTCCATTAACTGTGGTACAAGATCAGTAGCCCCACACATAAACAGGGGCTGAAGTTTTTTTACATTTAATGTCAAAATGAGCATACCAAAAAAAGTGTCTAAATAAAGGGCAAGGGGACAAAATAGGAAAAAATACAGGTGGTTAATTAGACAAAATCCTGTGTGAAATCCCAGTGTGACTGCACAGCTATCTATGCCCAGCTTCCAAAGCTTTAAATGGAACCCTGCAGATCCCACTGATCACTACCAGTTTGATCTCACACCTGCAGTGACCCATTCATGGTAACTCAAGATAAGATGATTACACTGTCCACATATAGCAAAAGCTGAGTCTCTCACTAACTGCTGGAATAATCCTGTTGGACAGATTAGTCAGTGGTTTTGGCACTCTTCTAATCTGGTTATGTATATAGTCTACTGAATGCGTATACAGGTCTGATCATTCCCAGTGTGGCTCATGCAAAGTATAAGTGTGACCTTCCTTTACCCAGAGAACCAGTTGCCAAAAGTCCATTCATTTTCTATGAAGCTGAGCGACCCTAGCAACTGGACTGATATTACCATGGTCAACTACTCGGTCGCTGGAGAAAAGCTGTCCGCGGCTGAACTTCTCGTGGCCATCACCCGCCAACAGCCATTCCGCGTTTCCTTTTTTCCCTACCGATATGATGCTATTTCATGAATAATTGTTTTCCGCCCGGCTTCATGTCAAATCAAGGCAGTGAGGGCACACACTTTGGCAATGGAGGAGCTCTTGCCAGCAGCCGGTCAAACTGGTCACAATCCAGACCCTCTGGTGCTTCCTCCGGCATAAATAAAGAACGGCAACACCTAGCAGCTTTCTTCTCCAGTTCATTTTCCAAAGTGGTAATACTGAAACTAAATACTCAATTTATAACAGAAAAATTCCATCCAAAACATTTGCGAAAAGGAGGGAGACAGTCTCATTGGACGTTTAATATAATTCCATCAATGTAATATTGACATATAGCCTCTCAAACTTGGCTAAGCCAAACAGGGTCAGCAACACTAGCGGCAGTAACGGATAAGTCTCATAAACATAACTATAGAAACTTATAGGATAGGCTATATGGCTAATATACGTCTTTGATACATTGTGTATTGCCTTTGTTTTCCTTCATCAAAAATTTGTAGTTGCACGAGATCACTAAGAGCACACAACAGGAAGCTCTTGCCCCGCCCTCAGCATAGTAAACTTGAGCGACCTATCAACAGAGTTGTTCACTTTATGAATGCCGTGTTAGGCTCCATACTTTGGTTTGGAGCAAGTGGAGTTACCACCATGGTCTGAAATTACAATATTAAACCTGATTACACAAGTAAATAGGATAAGTAGGTCGTATCAGTTAATTTGTATGATTAATTTGTATCATTTGTATTGTCTTGGCTACTATAACAAGTTGGAATGTGCAATATGCATATCTCACTTGAGAGACTGTCATGGTTTTACAGCTCGCCAGTTCTGTTCTGCGGACATTTCCATTCGGGTCTGCGGGACGGTGCCCTTACCGTGTTTTTCCTCTTGCCTGCACTCATTCGTTCCACCTGTCCCGGCCTCAGCTGCTTATTTAAGCTCAGTGATTTCCGGGTTCTTTGTGCCAGATTTGCCACGCTAAGCCAGGTAACACAGGTATAGGAACCAAGGCAACCGCTTGTCAGTTTGGCTAATTGCTAAACCGACACGCGAGACTTGCCTTTTAGAGTGTTAGGTTTCTCTTTTGTTAGTTTTATTTTTCCTTCACTGCCAGCCTTCTCCTTGGTTTCCGTTTCCTATCTCTTTGAGATAGTACCTCTGTTTACCTTTTCCCATTTTGCCTCCTTGCTCATTTCATTTCTGTTGAGCCAGGGGCATTCTTTCTTTTCCTCACCTCCTTATTTTGGCCATTTATAGTCTAACGTGACGGAGGTTATTGTCTTTTATCTTCCTTTCTGTCTGCCCCTTATTTTAGCTCGTTATTTGAGCCTGGGGTTATTCTGTCTACGGCTCCAGTCTGCGAGCTTTTCGCCCTCTTTTCCTGGGCCGCTTTTTGTTTGGCACATATTTGCCAGGAAGTACTGTCTTCCTTTTTCTGTTTTCCTTTCCCCCTTTTTGTGGTCTTTCACTTCGGTGGAGAACTTTTAGAATCCTCTCACGGTCGCGTTTGGTCCTCCGCACCCACCGCCCTCACAGGGACAGCATCCATTTAACCTGGAGTTGCAGCACCAAGGACAGTTCCAAATGTTGGTCTTCAACTAGGCAAACACACCTGCAAGCAAAGGACAATCAAGATTCCTTTGTTTTTTTTTTTGTTTTTTTGTGGTACTGTACAACACTCTGAGCTGATTTCCCATGCATGTAGTCCTTTATGTTAGGATCCTGTAATTCTGTCTGTTTAATTTGTTATATTTCCTGATTTCTTTTCCTTTTTTCCTGCATTTCCCTCGCGATTGTCAGTCCGCGTTCCATGTTCCTCAGATTCCACTCCCTGTCTTTGTCATTACACTATTCGGGTGATTTTGGGAACATTCGGGTTTCCTCTGTATTTCGTATCTCGTTTTCTTCCTTCTGGCTTTATTAATATTTGTATTTAATACTAATGTACTAATCATACTAACTTAGATTAGATTTAATACTAACCTGCTAACAAACTAACGTGTATATAATGCTAACTAGCTAACCTACTAACATTAGGGTTTTAGAGTTCGCTACTAACATTACTAATTACTAATTCATTTTGAGTTTCTACCTGCAGCTGTCATTTCCCTCCTCGTTATCCTATCCCTGTATCTATCTGATTTTGCATTCTCTGCACGTGTCCACTTTCGCGTTCCTCCCCTCCGAGCTGTGCACTTGTCTACCTGCTAACCCCAGGCCGTTTGTTATCATTGTGTCTGTGTATTCCAGTCCGTGTCTTACGTTTCCCCCGTTATTGTATTATTGGTCCCTGTTAACCCTCATTGTTCTCACCTGTGTACTCTCCCATTTCCCCTCCTCTTCACATCTGATTCCTTTTGTGTATTCTTCTCCCTGTGTATTTAAACCTTGTTATTTCAGTCTGTCTTTGTGAGTTCCTTGTGCCAAATATTTTGCGACTGTGTTTCTTTCTGGTCCTCCGAGTATCTGCCCGAGTTGTTTGTTTATTTCCTAGTATCTGTTTTCTATTTTTTGTTTCCCTAGTTTTTTGCCTGTTGTTGTTTTGTTTTGTATCCAGTCTGTTTTGTTTTCTTTGTGTTCCTCCTACGACTCCCCGGTTTGGACCCCTGCCTCTGTTCTCGCGGCCCTGTTTTTGGATTCCGCTTTTGTACCTTTGCTGTGCCTTCCCGGTTCCGACCCCTGCCTGTTCCTTGACCATTATTTGGACTGTGTTTTGTTTTGTTGCCTGTCTCCCCGGTTTTTCGACCTGCCTGTTTTACCACGGATTGCTGCCTTGCCCTCATTAAACTTCGTTTTTTTTTTGTACTCCTGCCTGCATTTGGGTCCTTCCCCCCTCCAACACCTAACACTTTATGAATACATTATTATCATTTCCTACAGCTCATTAAGAATTTATATACGGTTCTCCCAAATTCTACCTTAGAAGCTGAGGTGCAAACAAGGAACAATTAATTGGGGGTGTGGTCTTTTTTTAAGCTTTCATTTTTTTTAAAATCGATTGTGTGGCGGGGCTGAATGAATTTAGAGATCTAAGTTTGTCTGATGAAACACATGGGAATCTGTTCCACAGCTCAAAATTGCCTCTTTTTCACATTTGATGCACATTTTCACATGTATAGGCCACAGGAGTCAGAATCCAAAACTGGAGGACTGCAGTGTCTGCTGGTTGTCGGTGTGCTTCAGCACCAGTGATTGATTCCAGTCATTGATTGGCTAAAGAATCCTTGTTCTGAAGGTCTTAATTGGCTGCTGAAGGAAAATAAATCACAATTGCCGGCACTGCGACCTTCCAGGACTTGAGTTTGACACCCCTGGTATAGGCTGATATGCACATTACTGTGTGTACCACATCATCTTCGCAGTATTTGGAAAAAAAAAGTATTAAATTACAAGTGAATGGAAACATAGTGTGTGAAAAAGTCTGTATTCTGTGCATGGCCAGTGACCGAAAGTTAAGAAAGCTATTTTATACTAGAAACATGACATGTAAGTAAAATTTACCTAAAAGTCTTGTCTTGTGGCCATGGTAAAAAATTACCCAAGATATAAGGGAAGTGGTATTATTTTCTTTTTACCCTTCCAATAGAATAATCAATTTAACAGTAACATTTGAGAGAAATCATGCTATGCTGTCAATATTTATGAAACTGAAAATTATATTCTGGTTTAAAAGGCCAGAAAGGCCAAGATTATACAGAACTGATAGAATGTGAAGTTATGGTTTTGGCACTGAACGTTGGACATACAGAAAAGGTTTCATGTCCTTCATTTTCCGGGAAAGTTCTCTTGTATTGTGCTCTTGAGAAAGACCCAACAGGCATCACTAAAACAAATAAGTACAGTTGAATGAAAAATTTTACTTGCAAGTAAATATTGGTAAAATATTAGTAAGGGATTTGTCTAAACAAACAGCATACTGAGAACCATCTAACCATGCAGCAGCTCCTCTTAAGCTGACATCTCCACCTTTAACATCACGGACAGGTTAGCCAAGTAGTGCTTGGAGTAGTTTGGATTGTTTTTATAGCTATTACACAGACAACCCAGTGTAGACTACTCCTCAGCACTCAGGAAGCTGCTTCATACTTGGAATGCTGGGAAACAGACATTCATTCATCTCAAGCTGAATGTATTTTCACGGATATGAATTGGAATTTTATCAGTGGAAAGCCAACAAGCATGCAACTTTATGTAAGGTAGAAACAGATACAGATTGAAGATTAATTAGACTGGACAATACAAATTGCATGTATTAATCAACAGTACACATTGTGAAAGTAATAAACAGCATATTGGACAAGGTACTTAAAATATAATTAAATATGACAACAACCTTTTTTATAGTCGTGATGGTTGTACTAATCATCATCAATTTGTCACAGAAATGCCCCGAAAATCTATTCTCATGATGTCATAGATGAACTGAAAATGGGTGATGTAGTTTTGATGAATAGATAAATTATTAATATCTCTACCTATTCTTGCCACAGTGGTTCTGTATCAGCCGATTGACTTTTACCCCCTCTTGCTGAGGTCTCCATAGCAACCACATTTCTATTGCACACGGGAATAGGTTCCTGACGTAAACTTTATATAGGCTATAAGCATCTACAATAGGCTACTGCTTTATAGGCTACGTCTAGCCTACTCACAGGCTTCGTGGGAATGATACAACCTTTGTAATGTAGCGGTTTCAGAGACGATACGAGTTGCGCCAACAGTTGGATGATAAATTCCTCTGACCCAGTAGCCGGCCTACGCATCTCTCCGTGCGAATGACAGTTCTAACAGACTGCACCAAATTCTAACCAATCAGCTGTAAGAACACTGGGGCACGTGCTTTATTCACACATTCTGGAGGATTTTTTTATTTTTATTCTAGCCTACCGCTTCGTGCTTAGGTAATCGTTTAACTAGTAGACAGTGATGAGTCACACAACCAACCATACTCAGTAGTAATGTCACACTTGTTTGTAAAATAGAAATAAAGAACTATACATGGCTTTTGGAAATGCACATATTTTAAAAGATTGAAAAAAAAGAGTCGTGAAAAAGGCACATCTCAGGGCCATTACAACCGGGCATAACGTTGTAACGAACGTAGCCTACCTACTTATAAAGAATAATTTGCTTTATGAACATTGTAAGCATAATATAATTCATAGTCACTCATGTAATGAACTATCAATTTTAGCCGTTCTGTGGGTTTCAAAAACATTTAAACATTTTACTTAAAATGTTTTGTGGTGGATGATGAAGTTGCTGATGATGCTAAATAAATGACTGAAGTTTGTGGATTAATTGTAAAGGGGAAAAAACACGGAAGAAAAAAATGGGAAGCGTTCTTAACAGCAGGGCCTGTGGGCATGTGCATGAACCAATGAAGAAATCTGGTGATTCTGATATTTTATTTGAACAGATACACGTTTACATTTTGCATTTAAACAATGTACATGTTCCTAAAATGCCTTGCTATGAGCTTCTTTGTCTGTACGATTGATTATTACTAAGTTCAACTACAAAGCAATATGCAAGTTAAACTAAAAACTTTGTACAGAAACAAAGTTACAGTTCCCGATTTTCCTTTAAATTATCATTTTATGGCTCAGCCAAGATTAATGTAAACATTTTCAAGTGATTTGAAGGATACCAGTTTAAAGTAAAATTATCTAGTGAGGTTTAAAGTGTTTACAGGCAACAATATATTTTCACCCAATAAAATCATAAGAAGACGAGAAAATCATTTTGTGTTTGTGTATTTCCGCTTCTCAAAAATAACCCAAATTTAATAAAATAAAACTTCGAATCACTTTAGACACAGAATTGTTCTCATTTGTGCCTCTGCTTTCCAATAGCCTAAGTAAAAGGCTTAGCAAGTTCTCCATCTTTATGTGCTAAGTGAAACTACCACACTGCCATTTTCTATGACGAATGTATCAGAGTGAATAAAATAAATTAATCTGAAAATGACAATGATACAAATTATAGCAAAGTGTCGTCCGAGCACAGATGGCCGCTTTACCCTGTAACCATGCACAGTGAAAAGGGGATTTGAACTGTTCATTATATGTAAAACGGTAACATAGGTTTTTGGCCTCACAAAAGAAAGTGTGAGTACAGAATAAATGCAGCAGCACAGGTTAGTTTTCATGTATGATGTATTTTGTTTTAAATATACAATAGAAAACAATACTTTTTATACTATAACAGTTGGCACGTAGGATAAAGTAACATTTTTGTCGTAACTTTTTACATTCAGAGTTCAAATAGTAAGCATAAGGTTCAACAGCACAATACGTGTCCGTTGAAGGCCAGCACCTTGGATAGCTCCGCGTACAAAATACTGCTCTTCCTTTACCTTCTCACTCCACCACACATTTAAATAAATATATAAATAAGTTACCTAAACACTGACGTACTAACATTTTATCCAATGCTAATATTTTAAATTCTCAAGTGTCGCCCTGCGCCATCCAGCCATTTTAAAGCCACAATTAAGGAACAATTAGAATACTTTAGGCATGCATTTATTTACCTGCCCCTTGCCTCGTACCGCAATGTACTGTGATTCACAGTAGCACGAGGTTATATTTTACACAGTAACAGCACGATAGGCCTAGCCTACATGTCTTATTGGAAAACGAGATGGCCCAATTCTGGTTTGTTTCACCGGCTCTAGTGCATGTTACCTTTCCCTTGGCTTCACATTCACCCACCCTTTAAATACGGATGCAGGGAGATTAGATTTCCATTATAATTTCTCTTTTTTTTGTTTTCTTAGCGGTCCAGAATCTGTGTCCCTTTGCTTTTCGTTTTCACGGATTCTCCCTCGCTTTTGAGGTCCTGGAATACCTCGGTGAAGAAATGCGGATCCGAATTGATCTGCAACATGTTGGCACTCATTTTATCAATGACTTCCAGAGATCGGTCCCAAAAGATGTCATTGTTATCTTCCACAAGAAAGGGTTTCAGTGGATAAGAAATCTCGTTTCCCATGTAGGAGTAAGCCAAGTAGAGGCAGGTCAGGAAGGTGGCATGAAGTTCACGTTCGTTGTCGATATCGCTGGTTACGGCTTCTCTGCAAAGCATATAGACAAACACAAGGTTGGCAGGTGTAATGAATCCTTGTTCCTGCCAGCCTTGCATCAGGAGGGATCGGTCCACATTTCGAAACCACAGGATAACCTCAGTGGGAGTCAGCTCTTTCAATTTAAAGCATCTTCGGCACATGAATTCTCCCAAACAGCGCAGCAACTCTCCGGTGGATGCCTGAACAACTACACGTATCGGGGATAGGAGAGACCGGCTGCTAGGTTGCTTTTTGACTGATACAATCTGTTTGCCATTCTGTAGCAGATTCTGTGTTTGATCTTGATGTTTGCTCTTTTCTGGAACGGTCGGTACCGGTACCGCCAGCAGTCCTGACTTGTGGTCCCGATGCGGCCCTTTCCGGTCTGAAGTCGACTGTTGCGATTTCTTTAAATTTTCGTTATTTAGGTGTTCGACTTGGTTGTTTTTAGCCTGTGACGGTGGGGGGTTCGGACTAACTTTCTTGGTGCTCTTTTTCTTGGCCGAAGCAAAAACCAGTCGCTTCCATGTGAGGGCTGATATTAAATCGGAATGTCGCTTAAGGGCTTTATCCGTCTTCCCACTTGCTGCGTGGCCGCCGTTCGTTTTATCATCATGAACGGCTCCTTTCCTTGATATTGGAGATAGAGAGAGGACTGTACCCATCTCTGCCGCGTACGACCAACACCCACTGGTCTTAAGGAATGCTGTTTTCTGCCGTGCGTCCTTAACGCTGCGCTAATGTGTTGCTTTCCTGTCAGAGTTGCCAACTCAGTCCCATTTAAAATTGTGTAGACCACTGCGAGTGGGGTAATTCCGCGGGGATGAAAAACGCTGGCTGAATTTCCAGTAAGCACTTCGAACCTCGTTTACAGTCACTCCTGCAGAAACCCTGTGAGCCTGTAGCTTGTGAAAAATTGGCTGGACAGCGAGATCGGTAGCCAGGCAGAAGTAATCTGTATAAACCGGCAACCGGGATTAGCCGTTCAAGTCTGACGACTCTGCCAACCTGATGACGACGCAGGAAGACTGACAGTGTACCTGACCAATCCTTCTAAAATATTAATACCTATATCTTCATTTCACAAAATTACTGTTTCAAATGTCGGATAGACAGAAATGGGTGTCTAAACCACCCCATGCTAACTGGGGAAGCAGTAGACACATTCTTTTTTCTTTTTATAAATTGTATAATCGATTCAGAATTTATAATCTTCCACAAGTTCTACATTCCTCTAGGATTTAAAATATTTACTGCACGCATTAAACACATTTTGTGTTTGGCAAGAAATATATTCAGCCACAAGTGGAATACAGTCCAACAAATACCTTTATTTAACAGTCAGTTATATAATTTAACCCATGTATTTATAAAATGTCTCACTGGGTTTATCAAAACTGTTACCATTCTTATCATCCTGTAGTATAATCTGTCTCTCAATGAATATGGAATATCATCCATGGGAGTCTTTGGAGGACAGCTTTTTCACAAAAAGCTTGAGTGTGTGATTATCCATATCTATTTTTGACTTCACAAAGTTACCTTGTAGAATGCTAAGCCTGTACAACTGAATGAATACAGAGTTAGCATCTCTGCCCAAGGATGTTACAGCACTCACAAACACACAATTACTTCAGCACTGGAGACCTCTGTGAAGGTAGATGCGTATAAAAGCAATTCAGATAAAAGGCCATTAAAAAAGCAGTGTCAAAGACACCACAAGGGAGCATTTGCTGATGTGTGAGTATTCTTTGTTCTTTCACTGTCAATTACCTTTCTGAAGCACCACAATGTACTTGTAAAAACAATGAACTATGATCTTTTTAACAGAAAAAAATTGGTACCATTTGATTTATTGAATATTGTGTTGCGAGAGAGATTCAGCCTGCCTCAGTATTAAATAAGGGTCACCACGGGAGCGTCGGTTCATAAAGCATGTGTAAAACTGGCTGTAAAGGGCAGAACTCGCACACCACCTGAAATCTGAGGTACTCACGCCAAAAAGGAAGTTCATAGGCTGAGAGAAAAAAAAAGTTCACTTTTTATTTTTTTTATAATTTCATAAATCAATACAAATAAGTGTACAGTGCTCAATTGCAAAAAGTGAAGAAAAACAGAAGAAAACGTTTCAGTCCAGAGACTTTCATCAGTGCTTGACTGAAATGTTTGCTGCTACCGCAACCGGTTTTATATTGTTGTTGTGAACCTGTGCAATGTACTGAAGTCACTAGCTGCAGTGATGTAGATACTTACACAACTCATAATCCAGTTCATCCAATTAGCAGTCAAGACCTTTATGACCTGGGAAAGGAAGTATTGTTACATGACTTGTTTCCGTCCCTGGATTTAGAATGGAAATGCAATGGGCGCTCGATATCAGTTTCAAGGTTTAGATAGCCTGTACTTTATACTGGGGTGACTGAAGCTGGGTTGTAAATGAGTTCACCATTGGGCATTATTCAGGGGGGCATACGAAGCTAAATTTGAATATCTGCTACTGATCAAAGTTGCATCTGACACAGGACATGAACGACATCTTTCAGTTCCAGTATTCGCTCTCCTTATCATGACTAAAGGCTAGCCACACGAAACGTAATGACTATATGATTATCATAAGGGCTATGCGTGTAGTCTATTAATTAAATGTTTTTAAGAATAGTTTTTTTTACATTTTCTTGGGGTGGGGAGTGAATCGTTTCCGCAAAATGCCAGAAGAAATTGAACGCAGAGACCTTAGTAGCGTAGCAACATTTTTGAAGATCTTGTGTTCCTCATGGATGATGCTGATCAACAAAGGAAAATAAATGTTTCCATCTGTTCGCCTTCCCTGTTCAGTAGTGCAAATGGGGCTCATGCTTTTCAATGCATTCTTTCAACGGTATTCATCTTGAGGCTGCCTTGAAGAGAGTCGAGAAATACAACAATAGTGAGGTAGAACACGCAGTTGAACGCATTTGAAAATTGCGTCGGGGTTTTGCCAACAGGCTCCTCACTTCTTTTCTCATCGGTCTAGTAATCCTGTCTGTTTAAGAACATCTCAGCCCTCAGAAGTCACTGACACAAGGCCACCAGGAGAGAAGGCTGCTCGCTTAGCAACTAACATCCTTGGCATATCCTCTAACAAAGAGAAACTACTCATAGAATTGTCACTGCGTGTTCCTGGGGAAGTGTAGACCGCTACACAACATCACATGTACACCTGAGGCTCTGAACGTGATGCCTAGTGGCACTTTTCTAAATTATTGTCATGGATATATAATTGCAATATTTCAAAGGAAAAACATGAATACATAATTTCTCACAGAACTTCTGTTTGGCTCACATCCTAATCCAGAATAATTTGCACCGTTAAAATTTTACATACTACCCCTTTATAGTGCTGTGAATTTGCCGAAGAAATTCACGTGGATTACCTCGCTCAAGCCAGGGTAGGACAGCAGCACCTCACCTGGGAATCACCCCTAAAACTAGTTAGTACGAGTTAGGACTTAGTACTGTACACCATATCCAAGTGACATAATGTAAGTATGAGACATAATTTTGGAACATCTTAGCACTCGACAGGCCCCTGTCTGTGCCTCCCACACATGAAGATGGTGAGAAAATTGGTGAGAAATCCCATCTGCTCACAAGGTCACAGCTCCTGGTGAGAGGAGGCGAGAAGTGAGGTTTCGCGCCTCCATTCCGCCCCAACCTGACAGACGCTTTGATTAATACTGGGATCCCACTTAGTGGAACAGTCCCTAACCTAAAGATATTTCCATCGCGCGCAAGGCAGCGATGTTAAATCACAGCAAAGGAAAGTGACCGATGTCACACGTGACACTCACAAGATTTTATATATTACGTAACACATTAAGGCACAGATTATGATTATGATTAGAAGTGAGAAGCGCTGGCCTGTGGAATTACCAAAATGCATACTGACTGTTTTTGAATTGCAACAATTGTGTGGCTATTATATATTATATCATAGTGAGATAATAGGGATTATGTGTTGTTCAACAGTGACTTATTGGATTTTTCATGGAGTTCAACTTTGGCTAATAAAACATGCAACCATATGGATAAGTCAATCATTGCTATATAATATTATTAGAAGTCAAATCGAGATTATTTATATAGCGCATTTCACAAACAGTTGTCACAATACGCTTCACAGAAAACTTTGGCCTAAACCCCCACAAGAGCAAGCCAAAGGCTACTGCGACACGGAACAACTCTGCTCTAGGCCATGTGCGTAACAGGCATTAACCACACAACTGCTGCAATTCATATTTAAGGCAAACAAATGATTAGTAGCTATTAGTAGCCATGCCTTTGCTGAATGATTCTGTTAGCCCTCTCAAATATAAACTGAGGCTCTTTTTCCATCTGGTGGCCAGTTAGTGTCAGTGCTGTGAATGCATTGTGCATGTGTGCGTGCGTGCGTGCGTGCGTGCGTGCGTACTTGTCACGCACACTTGTCTTGTCAAAGAACTGATGCAAAAGTAACCCTGGCTGACTTAACTACCCTACATGTGACAGGATGTGTCCCACCACTGTGGACTGTGGATTGCCAGGTTAAGGACATAGCCCAGACTCAAAAGTGAAGCTACAGGGCCCAGTGTAGTCAGACTGAACCACATGGAAGTCCCTAATTTCTGCATAACATTACTGAGTATTATTATGTTATTATTGTATTGTTTCTGTTATTTGTTTTTTTTTTCTTTATGTTTAGACCGCATGCATACATCCACCCATATACAGTAGTCCTACATTGTAACAAACGTCCCAGTGATACTGTGCTGCACAATGCTGTTTTTACATCGGAACTGCTCAACTTCATCCTTCAACCTGAAACTTTACCGACCTTTGGTGAATATTTTCTATTCTATATCCAGTATACTTCCACTTCATACAGTGAACTACAGTTCAAAGCCCCCTTTCATGCATATTTGAGAGTTATACACACATTGATCAGCAGGGGGCAGCATTCCCCAGGCTGAGGTATAAAAGTGTCTTCTAGGATCACATAATCATGCCAATGGGCGGGTTGCTGATCTGTTCTGTCAGCAGCAGCCTTCACCACTTCAGGCCAGTATTTAATAACCTAAGGCCCGTGTCACTGAAATAATAGACTCCAAGGCCTCTATCTGGGTTATATTCCCCATCTTGACAGAATCCTCCTTTCAACCAGTCAGCCACCGCCAACAGTCTAATCGCAGAACGAATGGCATTTATACCTCATCAGCTGTTACTACAGGAAAATTTCAGCCATTTGTTCAAATTTGTCGACATTTAGTCATAAAAATCTGGGTTTGAAAAGGAACTGAACGCGTTTCAGTGAGCAGGCTCCTGCATATATATGCTCCTCTATCTCAGGCATGGAATACAATTGAAAAAAACTCTTGGCATAGACCAGAAAAGGGCCAATTCCCTGCCTTTGTCTTGTCAAGCTACACGTTTAATCTTGAATAAGTGGAATTTCCGTTAAGAACACTGAACGAAACCGCTAACGTGTTGCTAATATGCAGTGATAAAGGGATAAGACTTGGGACTCCGAGCCATTAATGAAGAATAATGTGGGAAAAAGAACACACAGAAACTACACAGTGACTCATTGACACCCAGTGGATAGTACTATTTTTTTAAACTTTACATAAACCTGGTGGCTCTAGCGCATTTTGCTCTCTCTCTCTCTCTCTCTCTGTCTCTCAAATTTTAAATGAACAAATGCTTTATTGGCATGATACCATACATCTTATGTTGCCAAGACACAGAATAAAGAACACAATTGAACACATAAACACAGATCTAGACATATAGTGTATACAGACAATAATACGCAAATACTCTCTCTCGCTCTCTGTCGCTCTGTCTCTCTTTCTCACTCCCCCCCCCCCCACTGCCCCCCCACTGTGGGACACATCAAAAGCAAAGCAGGGCTCATGTTCCCTGCCCTTATCGAGGGCTGTCCGTCAGCCTCTTCGGCAGGGGCTCACAGGACGCGGCGGGCACAGGTGGGCGGCAGGCGAGATCACAGGTCGCCGGTGGAGACGGGCCGCAGCTGCGGACGGAGACGCGGGAACAGATAAGGCGCGAGGCGCGGCCCGGGCGCGCGACAGCAGAAACGCAGCGAGCGGCGGGCGCGGGCGGCTCTCACAGACGGGCATTCACATTTCCCCCGGCCTCTGAAAAGAGAGGATTGTTGAAGGGGAAGGAGGATGCTGAGAGAGTGTGTTTGTTCCTGTCAGCGAGGCGAACGAGACGGTGGGATTGAGGTCAGGGGGGTTACCCCAACTCATAACTGCTCTGAACTTAAGTTTGACCAAAGCCCTTTTTTTTTTGCGGTGACATGGACCACGTTTGGCGTTTTGGTGAAATGTAGATGAAACATCTGGTGTTTGCCGCCCGCTCTGGAAAAGAAAAAAAATGACGAGGCCATGCGCGCTTTAATTGAAGCTTCCCATTTATGAATGCACCTGGTGCAGATCAAAGCCTCTGGTTTGAAGGTAACTCAGTAGGCAAAATGACAGAGGTCCATCAGACTGAGTGCGGTCATCGCGACCGGCCACGCCGGTCAGAACCAGCCGTCGGAGAACATTGTCGACCTGTTCGATGGACGAAAAGAGGAGACGGACGAGAGCTGAAGTCGAGCGACTTTATCTGATAGTTTAGTTTATGAGAAATTCTATATGATTCCTGGGGTTGCGTGCTCATACTGACTAAACAAAAAGCCATAACAAACGCTTGAGCTCAAATGTAATTATCCCACATTGGCTCGAAGACATATTTTTTTAAACACTGCTGAGTTAAAATAGCACGAGAGCTTTACAAAAATAAATACAGAACATCTATGATAACTATTGACCTCACTGGATATTTCACATTGAAAAGAGTAAGTGGAATGAACAGTGGATTTGGCCAGTAAAATCCAAACAGATAATATAATGGATTTAGTGCATTGTTGGAGGTCTGCAATAGGTGTTAAAGAATGAAAGCCATCTGGAGAGAACATTTCTTTTACTCTCGTCTCATTGGCCAAACCCCACAGACATTGTGGGGTTTGGCCAATGAGACGTAGAGACATTGCTGTAACACAGGGGTGCACATAATGTCCAACATACAGGACACACTGCTGCACATTTAGATTAGCACACAGTCTGGGATGCCCTGTTGAATTTTAACATTCAAATGCGTTAAACACGCAGCACGCTTTGTATAATCAAAGACAACAAAGAAAATATACATTTTTAATATTTCATCATGATGACTATTTAAATCTAGTCATGATGAAAGATTTAAAATATATATTTTCTTAGTTATTATTGTTATGTTATTGTTGTTATTATGTTTGTTATTATTGTTATTTTTCATTTTATAATACACCTTGGGCATACATAATCTGGGAACAATCTGATGCTGGGGGAAAAAAGAAAAAATTTATAATCCAAAATTATAATAATACAAACCCCAATTCCAAAAAGGTTGGGACAATATGTAAAATGCACATAAAAGTAGAAAGCAGTGAATTGTAAATTCTCTTTTACATATTTACTTGAAAACAGTACAAATAAAAGATATTTAATGTTTTACCTTATCAACTTTATTGATTTTTGTTAAATATACACAGGGGCAAAAAAAAAAGACTGGGAAGTTCAAAAAACACCTGTTTGGAACATTCCACATGCATTCCATGATGCTATCATGACTAGGTATAAAAGGATATCAAAAGACTCTTCATATCTTATTTTCAGGTACTCTTACAAGCGATACTGTCACATCTTGTGCCTCTACATCTTAGTCCATTCCTGGTTTTTCAGTTTCTATGTGTTTTCAGTATTTGCAGTCCGTTCCATGTTTTCCCTGTTTCCCCATTTTGTGTTTCTGCTTCCCACACCTGATATGTGTTCCCTCATGTTGTTTCATCTCACCTGTTCCTCGTTGTCTCGTTGTTAATCTGACACATAAGCTCCCCTGTTTCTTTGTTCTGTGCCAGATCGTCTTGTGCCCTGCATTCGTGTCGACACTTTCCAGCGGTTTCTCCTGCCTGCTCCGAGTTCCTGTGTCTACCCGTCCTGTGTCTACCCGTCCTGTGTCTACCCGTCCTGTGTCTACCCGTCCTGTGTCTACCTGTCCTGTGTCTACCCGTCCTGTGTCTACCCGTCCTGTGTCTACCCGTCCTGTGTCTACCCGTCCTGTGTCTACCCGTCCTGTGTCTACCCGTCCTGTGTCTACCCGTCCTGTGTCTACCCGTCCTGTGTCTACCCGTCCTGTGTCTACCCGTCCTGTGTCTACCCGCTCTGCACCTGTTCTCCTGCCTGCCTTGCCTGTTCCTGTCCAGCCCTGCTCCTGTCCTCCTGCCCGCCTGCCCTTCCCCGTCCTAGCCCGGCTCCAGCCCTTCGCCCTCCTGTTCTCCAGCCTCTGACAGATCTCCCGCCTGACCCCTGCTTGTTCTGGACTTCGCCCTGCCTCTTCCGTATTGCTCTGTTTGCTGAACTCTGATCTCTATCTGGACCTGACCACGATTCTGCCTTGCCTACATTGCTCTGTTTGCTGGTCTCTGACCCTTGTTTTGTCGACCCTGAATAAAGCCTTATTCCTATTAAAGGATAAGTTCGCTATTTTGGACCTTGGACCCTATTTGCGGTCTGTCTTCCATGAACCTGACACATTGAGTCCATATTTTCGCTGATCGGTCCAGTATTGAGCTAGCTACAGATTTCCTGTAGGCTCTCACTGGGCTACAATAGAAGTCAACGGGGCAATTAAAAATGTTATGGAAAAACAATGATAAATGTGCTTTTATAGCTCAGTGTGTATTCTTACGGTCTCAGTATGCTCTCCTGTGAAATGTAGGCTATTGCAAACGCAAACCGAACGTTGAAACAACAGTTCCATTTGAAACAGAACTATTTCTCCGACCGCACTACCTCGCACTGTAAACTTCCGCAGTCTAGCTACGTTATAGAGAGGCCGCTTGAAAAGCAGTTGATCACAAATCCTGACCTCCCGTTGGAGTTTACTAGCTAGTAGCCTACAGCAGAACTGTTTGTAACGCAGTGTTTGTAATCATCATTTGTAATAATTTACATTACCTGCGCAACTTCAGCCTCTCTCTCTTCTCTTGCTCTCTTATCATCCATCTCTTGTAGTTCCGTGTCCGTGTATTCTGGCTCAAATCTGTAGCCAGTAACGTCAAAGTCAAAATCAAATTCTTCGTCTTCGTAATCATTATAGTCATCCATCATCCAAGTTTTTTTGTGGAAATTGTAGCCTACGTTGCTGCAGGTAAACAAACGCAGACTGCTCACATAGATAGTTTCGTAAACGGCCGGCACACCTTCCCGCTCCCCCACCCCCGACACATAGTACTCCGCGGGAGCAGCGAAAACAAGCAACAGAGAAATGCTTACTTCCAAGCCATGCCAAGCACGTAAAAATGTTCGGATTGAGGTACATTTCACAGGAGAGCATACTGAGACCGGTAACAATACACCCTGAGCTTCCCGTCTCATTTATTGTACATGAAAGCACATTTATCGTTGTTTTTCCATAACATTTCTAATTGCCCCGTTGACTTCTATTGTAGCCCAGTGAGAGCCTACAGGAAATCTGTAGCTAGCTCAATACTGGACCGATCAGCGAAAATATGGACTCAATGTGTCAGGTTCATGGAAGACAGACCGCAAATAGGGTCCAAGGTCCAAAATAGCGAACTTATCCTTTAATCCTTGGTGTCTGCGAGTGGTTCTGCTCAGTTCTAACACTATACGATAACCTCTCTACATTTGACTGGATCTCTATGGGAATTGGGGTTGGGTGAGACTAGATTAAGCTGTAAATTACATGGGAATAGTATGGAACACATGGTTGGCTAAATGGCTGTAAGTCATCAAGGGTCTGCGGTATCAAACGAGCCTCAAACCATCACTCTGCAGCCAGTAGATATGGATGGATCAATTGAAGGTTTGTTTCTCCTGACTTATTTTTCCATAGAGTTCAATAGGAAAGTGAGTCAGGAGAAACAACCCTTAAAGTGATCCAATTAAATATATGTAAAAGAGAATTTTCAAAGCACTGCTTTCTGCTTTTATGTGCATTTTACATACTGTCCCAACTTGGGGTTTGTAATAAAAACAAGGTATTAAAGGAGGAATAAAAGAGAATGAGAATCAGAAAAATGCAGGAAGGAAATGTTAGGCACAGACATGGCTAGGCTCCTCTCTCCCAGGGTGATTTCTCTCTCTTTCTCTCCCTGAAAGATCCCTCCATCTGCACAGATAGCTGTTAAATAGACCCTTTGATTGTGGCATGAGAGATAGCATTTCTCTGTCAGCTTCTCCTCATAAAACCATCCAGTTAGAGGTTCTGATCCTTTTGCAAATATTTGGGTGGGGGGAGGGGTTAGGAAATATGTTAGGGAAAAATATTTCATCCTTCAAAACCTTTTGCCACATTTGGAGCTAAAGCAACAATAAAGCTACATTAAAGAAATCCACATAGTAGATGACTTCCTGTAAGGAAGTCATTTGAATACATTTCTTGCTTCTCCCCCCAGTAGATAAACAGATGGCACAACAGAACAGTATGAAACAGGTATTTATATTGCAAATTCTAAGGAAAACATTGCAGTCTTAGATTCATGGAGATACAATAACACATAAAGTCCACAGCTGCTCTGATAAAAGTCCATTTGGAATCGAATGGCTAAGTAGATGATTCCGGATAATGGTTGATAATGGCGCAGAGTAAAAAGATCGGGGTGCGGTGAAGAGTTGCAGATGCTTGTACCGTAGGCCTAAAATCAGATTATACACAGTTACTGTCAGCCCTAAACGTCAGACCAGATCAACACCCTCTAACCCTAACATTAAAAGGGACTTGTTTTGTCCTTTTCATGTGACCTGGATCTGGTCTGAACACACAAGCGATTACATAAACGGTGTGTGCAATACAGTACTGCGCGGTTTAATGTTCTGAAGTTAGAGTTTAAGGCTTTGGTCTTTCCGACGAGCCCTTTCTTTCACGGGCAGTTGTGCTGCATGAATTGAAGTGCGCCGGTTGAATTATCGAAGCGGAGCAACGCGCGTTGTCGCCAGCAGATGGTGCCCTTGCTCATGTGATTTGACTGGTTTGAGCAGCACCGGCGAGTGTTGATGGTTCTATCAGTGCACAGCATTGGCCCCGGGTGTGAAGAAGAAGCCCTGCTGAATGCTCCCTCGCTGCCAGCATAAACAGACAGCTCTCTCATTATTTCCAAGGGAAGCGGTTCATGAAAGGAGAGACCCTGCAGATAAATGTGTTACCCTCCACTCCTCTCATCGTCGCACGAGCTTTCGAAGGAATGCTCCTCGCGGGCTTCCAAAAATAAAAGCCTTTCCGCTCGCTGTCCTGGGAAACACATGGATGTCTGGGCAGAAAATTCCTCCACACTTAATTTCAAGGCAAATATGTACGTATATGCGTACAAGTATGTTATGTATGTATGTATGTATGAATGTATATGTATACAAACCATACAATACATGCACTCAGTGAACATTTTATTAGGTACACCTGCTCATTATCGCAAATGGCCTGCTCCTCCAAACAACAAATGATGTGCCTGCAGTGCAACGTGTAAAGCATTCAGATATGGTGAAGAGGTTTAGTTGTTGTTTGACCAAACATTAGAATGGGCAATAGGCTACATGTGATCTAAATGACTTTGACCATGGTGTGATTGTTGATGCCAGACGTGGCGGTTCCAGCAACACAGAAGCAGTTGCCCTCCTGGCATTTTATGCACTACAGTCTCTAGGGAGAATGGTGCAATAAACCAAAAACATCCAAGCGGCAGTTCTGTGGGCAAAAACACCTCGTTAATGAGAGAGATCAGAGGAGAATGGGCAGACCTGTTTAAGCTAACAGAAAGGCCACAAATGCTCAAATAAGAGCTCTTTACAACCGAGAAAACTAATCAAATCAAATCCAAATGTATTTGTACAGCTCATTTTGCAAACGTCTGTCACAATATGCTGAAAACTCTGGTCTAAACCCACTCAAGAGCAATCCTAGGGCGACTGAGGCAAGGAAAAGTGGCATCTTGCACTTGGGGGGCAAGTGGTGTGCAGAAGGGCATCTCTGAATGCATAGCCCATTGATACTTGAATTGGATGGCCTACAGCAGTAGAGGACCATGCCGGGAGGTTCCACTCCTGCCCGGTAAGGACAGGTAGATGAGGCTGCAGTGGGCACATGATCGCCAAAACTGGACGATTGAAGATTGAAAAAAGCGTCACCTGGTCTGACGACTCTCGATTTGTGCTGCGACCTGCAGGTGGTAGGGTCAGAATATGGCATGGACAGCATGGATCCATCCTGCCATGTGTCAATGCTGCAGGCTGCTGGTGGTATAATGGCGGTTTTCTTCAGAGGAGGCCCGTCCATAGAGGGCATCTATATATATAAATCTATAAAAAAAATAATAATAATTGATAAAACAACAACTTCAACAAAATCACAGTCATATCCATTTCTAAGATGCACTTTTGCCAATGGTAAAAAAAAAAAAAAAGTCAACAGCGCCCACTAGTGCCATGAAAAAATGTAGCAGGAGGCAACAGTTCTCTCGTGCTCCCTACGGCCTCATAAGCGCCCATTGAAATGTTACCTCATACTGCGGCTTCTGCTCAACTGTCTTTTACTTTGCACAAATGACATATAGGGAGGATAAGCTCCCTAACGCCGTCAAACCAATAAAAGATTGACATGCTAACTTTTATTAATTTGAATGCCACAGCATACCTAAGCAGCGTTACTGACCTTGTGCATCCCTTTATCGAATGGATACTTCCAGCTGGATAATGCGCCATGTCACAAAGCACGCATCATCTCAAGCTGGTTCCTCGAACATGAGTGACGTCAGTTTGTTCCAATGGCCTGCACGTTCCCCAGTCCCCTCAATCCAATAGAGTGCCTTTTGGATGATATAGAATGGGTGGATCGCCACACTAATGTGTGAGGTTGAGCCAGCATGGACTAACATGCCAAATGAATGTTTCTAGTACCTTTGTTGAATCCATGTCTGTGTCCGAATCAGCACCCTTACATACTATTGAGTAAGCTTGTTGCATAGACAGGATGAGAAAGTAGTTAAGCAAGCAACATTTTCTCTAAATAGTAGTATTATACTTAAAAACCCTGGATGGTATACTTGCTTCTGGGGTTTCGCTGAGTATATTCAGGAGCATACTTTTTCAAGAAGTACGCAAACATTTTGTCCGCATAAATATGATGCGCATCTTCATTTTAAAAATGAGGCGCAGCTTTGCTGATGTTAGCTTCAATAACAACAAAAACAACACGTGACATGCCCGCGCCAGGGTGGGACCTCTTACGACACTTCCACAGGAAAATAGTATGGAGGATATAGTCGCATTCTAAACCGTATACAGTAAAGAGTAGACAGCTGCGAGTACACAGTGCACAGGAGACAGGACACAGTAGATAGGGCTGATTCGGACACAGCCCATGGCTTATTTTAGAATACATGCACTGAGGGACGATTCAGGCCCACATGTTATCACTTTCTTTATGTGTGAAGCATGTGAATTCTGTGCACGGCAGTGTGAGTATTGAAAGATGTGTATTTTTTTTAACGTTAAACCACGTAGACAGTGTGTCTGAGACAATAGTTCCATTTTAACATTTGTTTAATTTCCAGCAAGCATGTAAAGGTGGTTCGGATTACAGATGAATAGCTCTAAGATAACGGTAGCCCGTGGAGGCGAAACAGTCACTGAAAGCGCTGAGGAGTGTTTGCAGTTAATCTCTCAGCTGTAGGTCAGGGCCGGTGCCTTCTTATCGACAGGTGGTTTGCGGGGCTCTTGTTAACGGCGCGTCTCCCCTGCCCAGCCCCCGGCCGTCCTCCCCCCTCCAAACCCCTGCCCTGCCACCCCCGCAAGCCTCAGAGAGGACCTCTTGCTCCCCGGGCGCTGGGCGGGCCGAACACCTTTTCCAAAATCAACAGCACATGTTGAAAAGGGCTAACGGCACCGCGTTCCACGCTGGGGATGATGTCATTCCATCCCACTAGAGCAAAGCACAACGACTTGTCAAATTAAAGAGGGAAAGCCACAGAGTAAATCCCTCTGGAAGTTATAAGGCCACTCTTTTCTGGGAAGCATTGCTGTGCAGAGCGTGGCTTTCCAGCTTCCACCTGCTGCCAAGCTTTATTGTAGAGATAAACCGACGGAAAACCATTTCAGGCTATTAAAATAGACCCTGCATCAAGCCAGTGATCTGGGTTTACGGCAGGGGCAAGAGACGTACCCTGGCTGTTGCTTGTTATTGTAATTTATTTTAAAAAAAGAAAAGGTTTAAGAAAGGACAGTACAGGAATACTACATGTTTATGCAATGTTCTTAATTGAACATTTTCTTCCTTCTGATTGGAGCAGATATTCCACAGACATTCCATTCCCGGTAAGGGGAAGCGAGACCCAGGGGGAGAAAATGTTCTGCATATTTATCGCGTGCGCAATCGGTAACTCACCAATCCTCCTGCTTTTTTTGTGTTCAGTGTACTCCTTGACTGACCACACATGGTAGCCCTAATTTCTGTGGGTTCATTCTCTTTTTGAAACTGTCCATACTATATTGGCCATTTATAAGTACACAGCGCATGGTAGAATTGGTCGCGGCAGTGTAGTATAATAGTTAAGGAACTGGACTTGTAACCGAAAGGTTGCAGGTTCGATTCCCAGGTAGGACACTGCCGTTGTACCCTTGAGCAAGGTACTTAACCTGACTTGCTTCAGTATATATCTAGCTGTATGAATGGATAAATGTCATAAGAAGTTGTGTAAGTCGCTCTGGATAAGAGCGTCTGCTAAAATGCCTGTAATGTAATGTAATGTAATGTAATGTCGCATTCTATTGAGTGGTTAAAAAAAATGCATCTGATGTGATATCATAAATTACGTTAAGTCCAAACAAACCCAAGTTGTTTTTATTGCTTAATTTTCTGATATTATGAATATAATATACAAAACCAGTTTTTCTTTCTCTGGTGCTCACCTACTTGGGGGACACTGATGTGGAGTTGTGAAATTTTCTCCAATAGAGGGCATCAGAGAATGCTGAAGTCGTGCTGCTCTCTCACCGATAATAGGTACAATGCAACTTTCATTCAGCAGCTAATAGAATGTTGTCTTACACCTATGCTAACAGAACCAAATGTGGGACTGAATTTTAAAATGGTTGCCCCCGCCTATACCTATCCATTCGTGACATAGTAGACAATAGTGTCTAGGTGTGAGTTCATAAATATATTTGTTCATCATATAAAATTAGATTTCGTCATAGCAACAAGAAAAACCCAACAATAGCCTGATCGTATGTCAAAAAAGCTGTGAAAAGCCCTGCTCACTCACATTCAACTTAAACTTAGTATGTCATTATACCACGTCATTCTACTATGAATATCCGCTACTAAATTTGAAATAAATATATAATCCTACCATTGGTTTTACACATAAATATGTTCCTTTCAAAATTCAGTGGTCATTTAATTGCCTTGGACAATCTGTTTGAGAAATACACACCAGTTTAGCACATTATAACACTATGTGGAACGTCTTCGTGCAGAACCCCTATATGCCCTGCCTGCAGCTCTGAAGTATTTTACGTCATTCCGGTTTTATTTGCAACTGTTTTAACAGCTACAGAAAATGTATTCGCTGATGGGAGTTTTCCGTCCTCGATATGAAAGTAGTACTGCTTGCAATATGCAGTTCTTCTTGCTGGCTACATATGTACAGTACATTAGTTTTTCCACTCGATCACCATCTTGTCCAGTAGGTTATGTTAGATATTATTATCTTCGCATTTTGAGTGCATTTCACACACTGCAGTGTAACGTTCATTGGTGACTCAGTCATGTTTTATGTTTGATGTACCGATTTCCATTGAAGCTAGAACATTTGGCAGCATTTTCCTTTTGGAGAAATATTATTTTGTTGTCATGTTATTGTACATAATAGAGGCAATAGGATTAGTATGTTCCTAAGCTATACTTGTCACTTAGGGCATGGAAAATACTAATTCCAATTTACTGTACGCTGATATGTGCTAGATTAATTTAAAATTATGAATGGGAACTTTTTTTCAAACTACAGAAAAATGCGATCTCTGGGCAAAAGTTTACATACTGTAGAGTATGGGGGAAAGGTTTTATTGAGGTACATATAGGCTACATATTTAGGTGTGTGTGTGTAACAGTGTGATATCAATGTTTTCATCTTAAACCATCAGAAGGGGCAAATGTATATTCCTTATAATGGACAAAACACATTTTATTCATTTAACGACATGTTTTGGATAGGGTTTTGGACCCATCCTGATGAAAAGATTAATTCCCACTTGGAAATGATGCAAAAGTCAGTTTTTTTATGAGCCAAAACAGTTTTGTAGTTAAATATATAATTATATATTTAATTATATCATATATTATGATTTAGTGCAGTGCACAATTTAGCCATTTGGATATATTTGGATTTGGATAGACACTATTGGACACCAGGGTACACTGCCTATATTTTGCATCATATATCTTTAGTAGTTCTCCATGTCATCCTCAGATTTTGCACACTTGTGGATATGGAGTTTATGATCCAAGAAATGTATAGATTTACATAAGTAGCTCTCAGTATTTCATTGCAAACTTTTGCATTTTTCCAAAGTTTCTTTGCATTTGTGGCACTTTTATTTTGACTTTGAATTATAAAAATAAACAAATCTAAGTTTGTATTGTAAATGGTACAACGCTCTTGTTCCATTTAAGCCATTTAGCAAGTTTCTGTGATGCTCACACCTGGAGTTATAAAGCCTTAAACAGAGCACCCCCTAAATAGGTGAGAATTGAACAAATTTGCCATCTGCGTGAAGGGGTTAACAAGCCCTAGCTTTTTTTTCATAAAAACCCAAAGCCATTGATGTCCATAATTTAAACGGCAGGGAATCAGGTATTCTTTTAGAATGCATAGCTGTAATCTCCAGAACTCATACTTAAATTTTTATTGTAGAGATGGCTTAACAGCCATTTTGACTCTCTCCCTCAGCTCTGTTATCGTCCCCATCAGTTGTTCCTTTAAGTGGTTTTGTCAGACACGACGAGAGCCCTGTCTGAACGTGACCAGCCAGAGAGCAACATCTGAAACCAATTTCCAGCGATTAAACGGCGGAGATATCAGCCCCAAACATCGGCCGTTTCCACGGAGTCTGTTAAAACATTTTCCCAGTGCACACTTTCCCATAAACGGCGACAAAACATTTCCAAATATATTTATTTATAGAAATAATGAAGTCCTCGTTCCAGGGGGAGCATGCTATGGATCAGTCGATAAGCAGCTGACGATGGGAGGGATGATTTAGTCTCAGTCTGTACACCTGTGTGGGAAAAGGAAGTTATCGCTCATCTGCCCACGCTTATGGAGCTCTCTCTCTATTTCTCTTTCTCTCTCTCTTTCTATATTACTTTCAAATGTACACATGCACGCACACACACACACACACAAACACCATACGACTGGAACTGAAATTTCTTTCCTTGCTAATGCAAATTGGTTTGCTAATGCAGGGTAATCCACACAACTTAAATTTGACCTAATGTCCCTTCGTAAACCTCTGCATTTGACAGACGATTATTGCAAGCGTGCTAAGGTAACCTGAGCAAGAAATGCCCCACCGGCTCGTCAAACCTGGTACCACCTGGTCAAGTCCAATACATCGCAACGCCACGCAGCCACTGTCACAGTTATGCAGGTGGTCTGATCTTATACGAAATTGCACACTTATACCCCTTATGTCAGATAGAAGATTGCGCAATATGTAGGTTAAGCACCGCTGGAATGCGAGCTGCTTTGCTGTGGGGCGCATCAGCTATACCTCAGTAACACAGAGGTCACGTCGGCGTTTGGGAGAGCACAGGGGGTTTCGTTGGATCTCAAAGGCAGCGGAAGGTGACCACGTTGCACTGTAAAGAATGTTGATGTTCCATGTTCAGAGCCGAGACGGCAGGGGGGATGATGGCTTTCATGTGTACGGGGAGAAAACGGAAATGACGACAGGGATTCCATCGGAGTTACAGTGGTGTTGCCTGGCAACGCTCACGCTGTGACCTACACTCGCCGTTTTCAGAAAAATACACTGGAAGCGAGCGATGTTCATTACAGGAACTTGGTCTGCAATGTAAAGGTTATATCTCTGCTCAAAAGACCACTGTTTCAGCCCCAGACTAACTTAACTGATATAACGTGATTTCAAATATTATTAAATTAAATTGAATCTAACCCAACAATAGCTCATATTTCACCGAATTTATAGACACAACAAGCAACACGCTGATTTCAGAAAGTGCATCTGTGCATAAAATTTTGTTTGTGTCGCAGAAACGCATTAATTGCTTAACAGACATCCTGGACTACGTGTGATTTTTCTTCCTTTGTTGCGTAATGTTAAAGTGACTGAACGCAGCACACCCGTACACCCCACAGCCCAGATAGGATCTGGATTATATCAGCACTGGGAGAACCCGCGGGAGTGGCATGTGATCGTTCACAGCGTCACCTGGAAGGGGAGCCCCCAGTTGGCGGGAGAGCCCCCATGGTGCCGAGTTAATAGGGTGGGAATACCTTTCTGTGCTCCGATGCATCCGAACACAAGGGGGCTTTCTGAAGAAAAATAGTTTTTGGCGTTTGTGGTGTGTGGCCATTGACCGCACTGTGAAGAGAAATACCAGGCTTCAATTTTAAACTCCATTTTCCATTTTTCTTTTCAAGGCTGATCCTGATCACTATAAGCTCACACTTATATTCTGCTGCTGAGAGTTTTTTTTTTTCAGTTTTCAGTTGCATATTCAGTCATATTCAAGGTACGCTAAAATATGCATAAAAATGTTGTATAACCGCAGTATAACTTCTCCAAGTATTCCATTCAGTTGTCTTCAAAAATTGGCACACTGTAGATGTAAAAAAAGTATCAAAAGATAACTTGTTCCCTTGTAATATTAAAGGGGTAGTTCACTTTTTGGGTTTTTATTTTATTTCAGACAGACGACCCGTCGGATTTACAATGGCTGGTATAGGGGCCTAAATGGTATATGTGTGGCCTAAAGCAAGAAAATAAACTTCAAGTAACTCCACAGGAGCTTGTGACACCCCACAACCACATACACATTTTCTCACACCAGTATATTGGTCATTTCTGACTAATTATTCTTCTTATAATTCAAGGGGTTTGCCATTTAAAGTTCATTATGACTTAATTGCTTGCTTTAGTTGCTCAGCTAAAAATACACATTCAGGTTTTAAATATTTTATAATTGAATGATAGAGCAATAGCACCATTGTGCCTGGCATCAACAGTGCCAGATAAAACTAAATGCTACCAAGATAGCTACTTGTTACTGGTGATTACGCTCATTAATTGAACACACACACACAAAGCACACACTACAATTACAGGCTCTCTATCTTTGAACAGATGTGATTTATGTAAGGGACAACGGACCAGAGCAGCACAGCTGGGTGTCCAGCCCCAGTCTCCTATGCAACAGGCAACAATGTGCCTATATCGCTGAACTGAAGTGGCACTCGGTCAAGTACATACCTCTACTACCCTCATTGGTTGTCGTAGTAATTGTCTCTTGCTCGACCCAAATCAGTCATTTCACCAAGCTCTATCCTCAAATTCTGTGAATTAACTTATGTTAACCAGTCAATTGACCTACAGCCAGACAGGTAGTTGGCCACAGCTGGTGGCGGTAACAGAAAAGTTGTAATTGGCTAGTCACACCTCTATTTTACTTGTTTATTGTACATTAAGTAAGAGTGAATAGACAGTGTTGCGCTATTTAACGCAAAATTAAATCCTGTGTGCTGGTGGTTAGTACTGTAGTGATATTTCTGCTTAAATTTACTTGATAAGTACATTTGAATGTATGTCAGCCTAACGGCGGCGTATATTGTGATAATACGAATCACGCCCATGAGAGCATTACCATAAGGAAGTGAAATGAAGCACATTTGAATGTACAATGCCCTCCACTATTATTGGCACCCCTGGTAAAGAGTGAAAAGGGTTATAAAAAATAAGAGTTTGGTGAAATAGCTTAATCTCACACTGAAAAAATGAGAAAAATTGAACCTTTAATGGAAGTAAATTTATTATGAGAAAAAAAATCCCTCATTAAGAAATAATTATTTTTAACAAAACCATGTGTGCCACAATAATTGGCAACATCAAAAGACTCTTGATATCTTATTTTCTGGTACTCTTACAAGCGATACTATAACGTCTCTGCATTTGAATGGATCTCTATGGGAATTGAGGGGTGGGACTAGATTTAGCTGTAAATTACACTGGAACGGTATGGAACACATGGTTGGCTAAATGGCTCATCAAGGGTCATCAAGGGCCTGACGTATCAAACAAGCCTTAAATCATCACTCTGCTGCCGGAAATACAGTAGATATGGATGGATAACTTGAAGGGCTTCTTCTCCTGACTTATTTTTCCATGGAGTTCAATAGGAAAATTTGTCAGGAGAAACAACCCTTAAAGTGATCCATCCATATCATGCCCGAATAGAATATTGAGATGTCCTGAAAACCAACAGGAATGCATCTTTCCTGTGCGGTACAGTGTGCCTCTCTTTTTATCCTGAAGAGGGCACTACAGTGGTGGTGGATGTTAAGAGGTTAAGCAAGGGGATGATCCAACGGAAAAAAGTTGCATCAAATTGACAGGAGGATAGCTCATTTTAAACTGAGACTTTGTGCGAGTCATATGGAAATCATTTCATTGTGTTAAGAAGTGCTGGGTGACGGACAACCTGTGTGGTCATGGAGGCAATACTTCCTATTCAACAGCAGAGATATTGAAAATGAACAGAACTGAACTGATATCAGTGTGTCATCATTGAAAGTAACATTAAGCGCATCAGCTGCATTCATTTCACACATGCTCAGATGTACTATATAATGCTGTGTAGGCAAACACGCACACAAACACACACACACACACACACACACACACAAATGCTCTCGATATTAAAAGATGAAATGAAGACATTGCTCTCAATCTGTACAGCTTGTTTTAAAATCGGTCGAATGTAAAATATTTCAAGTAAAGTCATGGCATTTCAGTCTTTCATGGAAAATCATGTTAGTCATTAAGATT